>JAABVI010000036.1:0-700000 GCA_012273795.1 Dendrolimus punctatus | reverse complement strand
TATAGCGTTTTTATCCGTGCAGGAACGGAGAAAGAATATAATTTTCTGCGGCCGGGCGGCCTGTTGTAAGAGGCGACAAATCAACCCACAGCCAGGTGGTAGGGCATTTGCCCGCCTGGATGGCTACCACCCCTGGTCTAAAGTATGTCGCCATAACAACCTTGAGTTGTGTTCCGATATTAGTGACCAGGTTCCAATCTCCCTTAAGAGAGCAGCAGCGCATTTGTAGCACCTTTGGTGTTGCAAATGTCCATAGGCGACGGTAACCGCTTTCCAACAAGTGGGCCATCTGCCTGTCTGCTGAACTCCCGCAATAAAAAAAAAATAGCGGCTTGCTCTAGACCTGGGGTGCTAGCCATCCGTCCAGTCGGGCAAATGCTTTACCACCTGGCTGGGGGTTTTGTCGTCTCTTACGAGAAGCCGCCCCAACGCAGGAATTAGTATTCTTCCTCTGTTCCTGCAGGGTTAAAACTGTCTAATTTCGGTCAATTATCACTATTACGGGCCACTTGCATAAGGTTGCTTAAATTTATTTAAAAAAACACAAAACGTAATGCAGTAGCATCCTGCATAACGCAAAATTTATCGCTAAATTTGTTTAAAAGAACTGTCAATACGTTTTATGTAAAACGTAGTTAGGCAGTTTAACATGATTAATTAATTTTATTTAAAGGCAATCGTTATGCAAGTAGCCCTACGAGTTAGATATTGCATTGGTCGATTACCATTCGGAAGATTTTTCTTCTACAGTTAAATAATCGTCAGCTTCTACTTAATACTAACGCCCAAAAGATAATTTATTTCAACATTTCATTCTGAAACGAAGAAAAATCTGTTGTTTCCAAGAGCAGCAAGTTCTTCATTAGCAGGCTATTAGCACTAATGAGTTTCGTTGGCACCGGTACAAATCGCTTCAATACGACTTGAACTGTGCATTGTCCTGCCAAAATGGAAGGCACCAGCTATACAAGGCGCCCATTTGACAGGATGTTACAATCGTATTTGTGAGGTTTGCTCATTATGTCATGTTATGTGTCATTTGCATATGACGGGTAACGGTTATCTATACCGATAAATAATCATAATAATAATCGGCAGACAAACACACATATTGTATATTCCCCAAATTAAGCAAGTTACGCTTGTATTATGTGCAATATACAACGTACTACTATTCTGGGGCCGATCCCAGACACCCAGACCATAGTAAATAACAGATAAAATCAGCTATATGCCTGTGAAAGTCGCGGCAAAATCGGTCCAGCCGTTTCAGAGATTGGCCAGTACATCCATCAATCTAGACGGACAGACAGTAATGTTTTTAAATATATTTTGATATAAGCCTTTTATATACTTTAATATGCATTTAGTGAAAAGCTATTATTTTGAAATGATATTTCCCATTCCTAAAATCTAACTATAATAATATCCAACCATTAATAACTCATTTTGTTCCCACACAACAAAGCTTATAGTTTTGACCAAGGTCGTCTCATTTAACACAATATATCAATAAATACAGTTAAACTGTTCCCATAAGGAACTTGGAAACACGGAAACAGATGTCTCGACGGAATTCGCAGTTGTATGAGTCCACATCGGGTGCAGTGAATCATAGCTACAGTTCATAATGCCACATTTCCAAACCATTAACTAACAGAAAAGTAAAAAAAGGGGAATTTTTGGCGAGAACTGAAAGGAGATGTTGTGCTGTGCAGTTTTATTTTCTAAAAATGTGTAAAATTACTCTAAAATGAACAATAGTTGAAGGATATTGATAGTTTTTGACTAGTAATTATGTGTTTTGTTAGAAATTTGAACTGTATAGTCAAATGTGGCCTTTTGAGTTGCCACTAGAACTCCGTTGAATGGCACTAGCTGATTACCTACAGTTCAGCTGTGCTTGAACACACAGGCTTGAAAATGAAGAAACTATATTGTAAACTAAGATCTGGCGTAAAGGCCTAGCTGCCAAGCCATACACCTAAATAAATAATAGTAAAAAAGAGCCTCAGCCAAATGGGATTCGCGCCGAAATCAACTTCCAAAACGTCGTAGGGATGACGCTTACAAATCATTGTATTAAGCGGAATAAGCTATCTACAAAACTTAATATTGATAATGAAAGGACAAAAAGGACAAAGAGGACAAAAAAGGACAAAAATGACCAAAATAGCAAATGACATAAAAACCTATCCCACTTTTTGGGATAACCTTTACATAAATCTCACCCATTATCGAGGATAAAAAGTATCTCTTGTCCTTGACCACCCTGCGTATTAAAATTACACATATATCGAATTTCAGCCAAAGCGGTCGAGTAGTTTCAGTAAAAGCATAACAATCAGAGAGACAAATATATTTTTATCCCGGCGAACTATCGCATTTACGGGATAAAAAGTATCATAGGTTCATTCTCGGCATCGAAAATGCATATACAGTTTCAGCCAAATTGGTATAGTAATTTTTCCGTGAAAACGGAACAGACAAACGGGCAGACAGACAGACAAAGTACGTTCTCATGAGCTGACTTTCGCATTTATAATATTAATAAGGATATGTACTGCATTAGTCATGTTTCTTTTTTAAAAGGCTATGTACACTCGCGAAATGAAAATGTTCGTCACCTTAAAGTCGACTTTGGTTGCACGAGTACAAGAAACAATACTGCCAACATTTAAATAAATGTTATGTTTATAAATATAGAAACGTGAAAAAAGAAAAATACAATATTTATAATGACAGACGCTTCGATTAACAATAAGATACAAATAGGATATCATCACCACGCTTAACATAAATATTAAAACCAATAAAAAGGTTTTACACCTCTAAACAATCTTCTTAAACAAGGTAGAGAATCAAACTAAGTTGATGTAAGTAATTTTAAAGTTTATTGTCAAATAAACATAATTTCCTGTGGAATAGCCTGCTCTGTGACTTAGAGTGAAAAGGTAACATGTGCTCGTGGAACATTAAATGAATCATACATACATACATCATACATACATCATACATGCTTAGTATTAATGCAAGTAATTGTTGGTAAAAAAGATGTCTTTGGGGCATCTGGTTAGAACGAAGTTTCAAAGACCACCAAAGGCCATCGGAGGCCATCGAAGAAATTGTATATGAATGTTTGCAATTACAAGATCTTTTATTTTTAAAATAGCATATATTAGTACATTGCATTGAAGTTCGAAATTGTAAATACAGTGGTCAGCATATTTTTCACGCTTTTTTTCGTCTTGGTCACATCGGCCGCCGAGTAACGTGCGATAAGGACCTTCGTTCCATCAAAAGGAGTGTTCCCCGGTAACTCAAGGAAAGGGAGGGTTGTGGGTGAACATTGCGTAGATGACGTGCGGTGCGTTTGTGAAAATGTGTTTTTGAACTGTCCAATAGTCATAATATTACCAGGATCGTAGAAAACGGAAGGTGCTATTGAAATGCGTGAACGCAAGTCTAAGCTTTGTACTCACGGTGGACAATAAGGGCGATGCGCGTGAGTCACGTCGCACCGAATCAGCGCAGAAGCGCAACTGGCCGCGCATAGCGTACTCATTTCATCAACAACTTAGACTTACGAAGCAGATAGATATGGTTACTTAGAATAAAAATACTATACATTCTATCTCTTTTCTTTCATCTTCTCCAAATAAATGTGGTCGACACAATATATCTTTTCCTTCTATACTCCTGTATTCTGACATACGTCTACTGTCACACCACAAATCATCATATCATCCATCACAAAATATATTCATCTCTTTTTTGGTCTACTTTTGCATTTGCACCCATCAATCTTGCAGTTTAACATTGTTTTTGTTACGTGATATTCATCACTCCTAATTATATACCTTTACCACCTAATAACGGACAAGTTGAAAAACGAATCGCAACGTACAAGAGGAAAAACTTCAACTGACAAGTGACAAAATGAATCGCAAGAAGATTTTAACTTGAAGTTTTACGGGTAGACTCTTAATGTACTTGTCCAATTTGAAAACTTAGTTAACTACTTTCAAAATTTCAACAATTCAAAAATAATAATACTTTTGGTTACATTTCAAACAAAAATCAAGAAACTATTTCAAGTTGGCGTACATCCATAATATTACAAGCTATATTGCAACTTATATATAACATCTTTACCTTTTATTACCGTTACTTTTTTTATTTACCGTTTATATTACCGTTGTTATAAAACATTACAATAGACTCTAATCTTTAATCTATTAATGTAATGAATTAAAGAAATAGATATAAAGGTTTAGTTTTGATAAATAAAATATCCGATTTAATTACAAGGTTTATAATCAGGATACAAATCAGGACAAACAAACGAATAGCATTCTTTAACTAAGCAAGTTACGTTTATTTAATGCTAGACAATAACTCGTAGGTAACAGAAACGACAAGTTCGAGCTCGTTCTTAGTAACACTCAAACTAAAATCAAAGTGGATATAAGAGAAAGTAGTTTGTGAAATAATCCGTAGCGAAAATAAAGACTAAGATCTTAGAGTAGTATGCAAGTGAACCACCCTAAGAAACAATGACATATAATGACTTCATCGGATTTCGGTTTTAACCTTCAAGCGTCCGAACCTGATTAGAACCCGCAGCAAAATCCAATCTCAGCTTACAAAAGTCCTTAGGGATATTTATTACTCCTAAAAATATTGATAAAAGACAATACGAGTAAGCCAGAGCCACAGGTGTGTTGTGAAACGGTATAAATGCTGATTTACGATATGCCCAGACGCCTCCACGTTTACGACCTAGTCTTTGATGGTCTCGTTAAAGTTAATACGATATTTGTATCGACTTTGTATCTATATTTTATAGTGATTATACCCAGTAATGTTACATTGTTTAGTTTTTGAAAGATAAACAGTCTCCATAGTGCTCTCATAAATGGGCATAGACAAAATTTACTTATATCATGAATTGTAATCACTTGACAAAGTTTGGTGATTATAACTACATAATTTTATTATTATTATTTAATGTCAGATGACATATCATGAAATATAATATGATATATAATTTAATATAAACCAATCACGAGGATGACATTGTGTGTCAACATCAACAATGACCAGATCAGCGGCAGACAAACACACACGTTGTGTGTGTGTGTATGTTTGCCGCTTATTATAAAATGGCCAAACACTACAGAGATGTACCCAAATATATTTTTGATCTCGGCGGACTTGTGTCCACTTTGTTGACTATTATCTGTTTATAGCGATATTAGATATATGATAAAAAAAAAATCACGGAGGTGGAATTATCGCTAATTCAAGTTTTTCCAGGTACGTGACAAAAATCGAATAAAATATTTTATAAACAGATTACTTTAAAAAATTTGTAATTGTAAAAATATGCTTAAAAAACAATGTATCACAGAACCAAAAGAAGTAAAAATCAAGCGTCTTTACCTACCCCAATGGCAAATAAGTGCGATTGCAATATACATAATATGTATGTACTTTTTTATTGCGGAGTGCAGCAGACAAGCAGACGGCCCATCTGTTGAAAAGCGGTTACCATAGCCTATGGACATTTGAAACACCAAAGATGCTACCAATTAAGTGCGTGGGTTTTCAATCGTTTTATTAAAATAAAAATTTATGCATTCAAAAAGCCATGTCTATGATGTTCGTATGTCTACAAGCGATATTCGAACCCATAACGCACCTGTCACACGACACTTGTCGGTAATGAGATATTGGTACTACAGTTATGACGCGTGTTATAGACTAACTCGCGTGTAGACGCGTACAAGTGACAGCCTTCTACATCCGGAGGACCTACGTGTCGACGTGAAAATAATGCATAATAAATCTGTAAATGGTTCTAGTTTGTATAATGCGTTTAAAAATGTGAAAAAAAACAGAGGCTATTTCGGACCAGAAAATTCCGAAAGTATAATTTTTAAAATGTTTGTCTGTCTTTCTGTCCATTACAGCATCACGTAGAAACTGCTGAACGGAATTAAAAGAATTCAAGATGAGCAATCTCATATCCCGGTTTAATATACATTTTTTTTAATAGAAGGTCTTGTAACTGCCGTTGTTATTCGGCCGCATTTGAGCGCTGTCGCCACTCATCTGCACATATTTTATCTACCTCATAATATATAGAATTCCAAAGATGCCGTGTCTGTATATTCAAGCTATTAAAAAAACAACTGGATTTCATTATATAAACGATGGAGAACACTACATTTAAAAAAAAATTCTAGTCTGTCGGTTTGTCTATTTGTTCGGAATTCATGTAAAAACTACTAGACCGATTTCGATGCGGTTTTCGCTGATCGACTTAAAATTTGTGCTACTTTTATTCTGGGAATCCCCGGGACCGGTTTAACTACAATAAAGATGCATAAAATTAGCTTATTCCAAAACAACTTTCACTAAAACAATAGCTTACATTATTTTTTCAAAGGCTGCGGTACTTTGTGTTCCGGGAATTTCAAGTCAAGCGTGGACGATGTCGCGGGCATATGCTAGTTTTTTATATATAATTACTATTTTTAACCGACTTCCAAAAGGAGGAGGTTCGCAATTCGACTGAATGTTTTTAACTTATAGCTTACTTTCGAGTTTTTACAATATTTTTTGCTATATCTTGATATAATATGTTTCTTTATTTATTTCTATGCGTACAGTTTTTTGATACTTTTTATGGTCTTCGAGAACTTCATTCCAACCAGGTGTCCTAAGTACACCTCATTGCCTACTTTTTTCCTTCGTTCTTACATAACGAAAACATATAACACTAACTACCCTGTACCGACTTCGCTGGGCGTCGCTAATATTTTTTTATATTAATCACAATCAAATATATTATTATCACCTATAACTAAAGATTAACGTAGCTTTCCATTGGTGAAAATATTACAAAATCGATTTATTGGTTTAACCGATTACTTCCTATAGACAAACAAACTTACAAACTTGTATAAGTAAGGTATGGTATCTATACTAATGTTATAAAGAGGTATCTTCATAACATAAGTATGGATAAAACTAAAGGTAAGTTTAGTATTGACATCGTCACTAAGCCCTCGGCTTGT
Source organism: Dendrolimus punctatus (assembly GCA_012273795.1). Lineage (NCBI taxonomy): Eukaryota > Metazoa > Arthropoda > Insecta > Lepidoptera > Lasiocampidae > Dendrolimus > Dendrolimus punctatus. Next base: position 692,915 of record JAABVI010000036.1, on the reverse strand, counting down.
AAACGTCACTAATTGCCTGTACACCTGATGCCCCAAAGTGATCCCCTTAGGGGCGATTAACGCGATTTATTGGCCCCCAAAAACCCACCCCTGCTGCTGAGACACTAATAGCCATTTAAGGACCGTCTTAAGGCGATTAATATCAATCTCGAATTAGTATGAAGGATTGACAACGTCTTATAGGAATTTAACTAATAACTTTATTTCTAGTTACTACCTTGGTACTAAAAATGTTAGGATAGACATTTCGGATTTGGTTATCGATGAGTTTGATCAGTTTCTGCATTCATAAGTACGACTCGTACGGAGCCACTTGTTATAATTATAAATTTATAATAGCCACAAAACGTTAGAAATTAAATATTATTGTTACGAGTTGCAGGACTCGAATTAAAATGCGGTTGGAGTTATTACAGAATTTATTAGAATACATGGGGGCATTGCTTTATATTGCACAAATATAATATGTCTCGGCTGCGTGGACTGAATTTCTAAGAATCACATCTGGCTAATGGCTATCATAAAAGATTACAATACACAATGGGCTGTTTTTCTAATTACAATTTTAAATACAAAGCAAACAAAAGAAAATCGAAATGCCGAAAAAGGTAATAAAATGTGTTTCTACACGCAGGTGTGAATTTTCCTTTCTCGGCACCTCGGTCGTGACACTACAATAAACATGTTTACAAGTAAAAGATGTAGTCCAAATCGCTGTCGGTGGGAAGCGTTCCCAAAATGCTGGCCGCATTCCCACGTTGTATGGCAACGCTAATTCCTTGCCCTAAATATCAGGTCAGCCCATTGGCCACGCGAGAATTCTTTCAATCGCTTTAAAAGGACTCCGATAAAGTTGATGAGCCTCATCTCCCCATGGCCCCAAAGTCTCAACCCCGAATGTTTTGTTAAATTAAATTTACAAAATATTCGGGTACTTTTAATATCACGTCAAAGGGAAGGTTTGAACTGAAAATCAGGGTCGTGTCGGAAAAAATGCCAACACAGAAATAGACTGAGTGCAATCTTTGTTTGCTGAAAATCCGACGTAACGTTAACGTTCCTAACTAAGTCACAGAACAAACTGTTCCACAGAAAATTATGTCTAACTGTTTGACATTAAATTTTAAAATTAGTTAGATCAAATTTGTTTGATTTTCATTCTCGTCTAACAAAATTGTTAAGAGATGTAAAACCTTATAACTGGTTTTAATATTTATGTTAAGCGTATTGACTATTTCCATATTGTTAATTAATCTCAGTGTCTGTCAAACATTACAATCTTCTTTTTTCAGGTTTCTATATTTTCCTAACGTATAAAGACGTACATTATATTACAAGGTAGAATATGTTCCATATATTTTTTTACACTGGCCTGTATATTACCGGGAGAGGAAGGAATTATAAAAAAGCTCAAAAAAATAAAAAAGAGGTCGGACAGATCATGTTCGTCTGGCGGAGGGGATTATAAAAAAAACTACAAAAATAACCAAAATAGCGGAAATGGCTAATAGAAAATAAACCTATCCTATCTGGGATAACCTTTATATAAATCTATCCCGTTATCCGGGATGAATATCCTTCTGCACTTTCGGTATTAACATTACACATATACCGAATTTCAGACAAACTGGTCCAGTAGATATTCCGTGAAAGCTTAACAAACATACAGAGTAACTTACGCATTTATAATATTATATTAAAAGGGATTCTATCTCATATAGATTTATAGGTTTATGATCTCCTTTTAGTGTCGCTTTTTCATTTCATCGAGTTTCAAATCACAACGATTCTCAAGAAGTGTCACTTCAAAATAAAAATCTTACAATGTTTGCACGAAATCTATCAGGATATTGCCCCTGGGATCGATTGGCTGCTTCGCCATACATAATTGAACTTCCTCAGGTGACGAAAAGGGGAGACTGCTTCGCAAATATGTACACACTGATTGAATTATGTTCAATTTACAGTTACGCCTGTACCCTTTATGAACGGTGCATGATTTTACATTACCCACATACCATCACGCTCGTTTCTGGTAGGGGTAAAGAGGAAAGAAACTTTAGTAATTAATATCCTATGAAATACCTTTTATTTCACTTACTCCCATTATCAGTCATGGTGTGATTACGATCTACTAGCTGTCCCCGCGGTTTCACGCGCGTGGTGATGGAAAATCGTTATATTTTGAATAGTTCACACTATATCTTTATAAATTAAAGCCTATTTATATTCTGATGTAAGCTATATTATTGCAGTTTCATCAAAATCCATTCAGTAGTTTTTACGTGAAAGAGTAACCAACACACACATCCAGAACACACCTTCGTGTTTACGGTATTTGTAGGATAACAAACAAACAGTTATATTTTATTACTACTTAGATTTGTTTTTAAAATGCTCAACCGAGACAGTGTTTCGTGTATTTTAGCCATAAAATTATGCTCTACGAGACCTAAATCGCTCGCTCGTGGTCTAGTGTTTCTCATTACTTGCGGTATTAACATTAAACTCTATTTAAAATTATCAGTGCATGCAGTTAAAGTTGACTAAGTTATATCTTTCCTATCCAAAAAGAAAGATTTATCTAAAATCCAATGAAAATTTACCTATGAAATTATTTTTCTTTTAATTCTGTTATTGGAGAGGGTGGACCACATCGTGCCCTAAACTGACTTACTCTACGTAAAGGACATTACAAAATAAGTAGTCACTCATGAATGACTCCAGCCATCAGGATATTTCAGAAGTGGAATAACACCAACATTGAGAAGATTTTACATTACTGTCTGAAGTCGCTTCATCGTTGCTTGCTTTTCATTCTCGTTTCTGGTACAATTCATCAGAAAATGTTAGGCCTTTTAACTAGACTACAGCTGCAAGCAAGCAAGCTGACACCCGATATTTAATTCTGATGGATTTATCAACAGTTAAAACGTTATCAATCTTATCACATTTTTTTTTCAAGCTTGACATTGACATGGAGTTAGATACGTGGGCAAAAAATATATTTAGGGTGCGCCCACATTTCATTGCAATGTTATTTGTCGACGCCTATCCTTGACTTGAGGTGGTGGACTCATGCTGGAATCACTAATTTGAATACGGCTCGGATGGAGGGAGGGGGTGGATCGGTGTAACGTCACAGTCTCACAGAACATCAGCGTGAAACGGTTAGTCTTAAAATGAACGTGTTTCATGCCATGAGTGAGTTTCATAACCCATTTCGGCCGCCCCAGCCCAATCTTCCCTATCCTATCCCACCCCAATTCCAAACCCCTTCATCGTCTTTTCCTATTATCTTATAGCCCTTTTTCCATACACTTCGTCCCATTTTAAAAGCTGGTAACGCGTTGGCTTCGCCCCTGGCGTTGCAAACGTATTTAGGCGGCGGTCACCACTTTCCATGAGATAGGCCGACTGGCCATTTGTCTGGGGCTGGAATAGAGGGGTTAAGAGGAAGTGGACAGTTGGAAGTCTCACTCATCGCGTGAAACACGTTCAGTTTAAGACTAACCGTTTCACGCTGATATTATGTGAGAGTGTGGTTTTACACCAATCCAGCCGGCCCTAAGAGTTGTGATCAAAATAATGATTCCAGGATAGCTCTACCACGTAAAGAATCCAGGGAAACTAATGGTCGTCACTATTTTCTGTAAAACTAACTATGGGACTATCCCTATCAAATGAAACATATTACGTGCATCGATCAAAAATATACTACATGGGGCTAACTCTAATAATAATATGCTTAATTTACCAGAAAACAAAAGCTTAGTATAATATTTATTATTATTATTATTACAAATATGATAAACAAGAGAACAAAGATGAATATTATATTCCATATTTTCAGAAATATTATTTCAGTGCAAAACCACAAATAACACAAATTCCACAGCGTAATTAATTAAAACTGGATAAATTAATTACATAATAAAAAAACGTTTTAAAGGTTTTAAGCGGTTTTAATATTTGATTTTTTTCGACGTTTCGGACACTTTTCAGTCGTGATCGAATAAAATAACGCGATAAAAAACGTTAAAACGTAGTTATATCATATAGTTGCGAAAACTTACGAAAAACCTAGTCGCAGTTGATTATTAGTATAGGGATTATTGATTATTAGGATACATTTTACGGGTAACCGGCTGGTTGTATGGGTAACAAATGTCTATTAATGCCACCTCCGCCAGGTCCCAGTAGAAAAGAAAGCCCTAAAGAATGCTGGCTTGACGTCATGAGGGATGACATGCGTAGCAATCGTCTCCACTCTCGGCACAACGGGTGGCGAGTACCACACAAAGTAGAGACAATAAAGCAAGAAAGTGGACTCTGGTCTCCAAAGTGAACACTCCCAATGCAACTGTGATTTAGCTCTACAATTATGTATCTTCTGTAGGGATCTAAAAGTTTTAAGTAAAGTTAATTTTCTGTAGAAATACTAACAGTCCTAAGAGGTGACATAAAAAAATCACTGGTACTGCCTTGTAACCTTCTTTAGGCCTATATGATGTTTTATTCAAAACATTTAAATTATCTATTTAAATCTGACAGCCGTTTCCCTTTTCGCACGCACGTCAAATTCACTGTTATGTTATCATCAAAGAGTATATTGAATATATGGAGATAGAGTCTTCAGTCGGGAGAATCGTGCAACTAGCACATCTAGCGAATATTAATGGCGCTAACTCGTATATGAACGTACCTAATATAAGCATGTGTGTGTGTGTGTGTATATGTGTGTGTGTGTGTGTGTGTGTGTGTACGTATAGCCGGTTTGTGTATACTTTGTCTTATTCATAGACAGAGTAAGTTTGAACGCTCATGGTTTCTAAAGAAGCGTTCATACTTACTCTGTCTATGAATAAGACCGATATTCTATATATTGTATGCTTAGGTATGGAGATATCTTCCACCAGGAATTCCAACTGTATTTAAAATAAAATTTCATATTATTTATAAATTGTATATAATTTTAATTAATACATATCACTGCACATCAAATCATCATTAAACAGATTCACAGGTCACATAACATAAATCAGTAACTTCGATATCCAAAAGCAGTTTTCCTTAATAGATTCGCCAGAGTCCAAAACTACATATAGATCGTTAATAATAATCCACTTCATAAAACAAACAGAAAACTATCCCAGATGTTAATATATATAAGTTAAAAATATGACGAAAGTCGGCACTTGATTTGAATATGCATGTTTATTTAGAAATATTAAATATTATTATATTTGATTAAATAAAAATGGTTTTCATTTGAGTTTTTTTGATAATGTCATTAATAACAAAATAATGCTAAGCAACGAGCTGCAGTCTATGGCAGATACAAAGAGTTTATTATCCACCATGTAAATACTGCATAATAGAGAACCCATTTCAGTATCGAATAATCGATAAAATAAATCCTGTCAGATATTTGTAAATTTTAAGGATAATTATAGGCATTGGTATCTTATGACTAACAACAGCTAGACGGAATCTCCCATATTAAAATCTAAAGGAAGGCGATTTTGTAATATGAAACTATATGAAGATTTGCCATCGCAAGGATGAGATGCAGAAGTCTCCGAAGTAGCGGACCCAAGTCCTACGTCCGCTCTTTTCTACAAAACGGCTAATTTCTGCAAAACGGCTTATTAAAATGTAAAGAGGGATATAGCTCATTCGCTCTATAGAACTGTACTACTCCTTTTGCTCAGCAGCGACACGTAATAGAAATAGGGCCGACAACTCTCACTATAGTCCATTCAAGAGCCTATAGAGCTAAAGCGAGTCGTGTTGTGAGACGTAAGTACGACAAAATTCTAGATCAAAATATCACTGGCGTAAACAAAATATTTTTGATCTACTTTGAAAGAATGAAAGATGTAATATTTATTAACGTTACTTGTCAATAAAAAGAATGTCATATACAAATATATGCTTAAGTATGTTAAGCGCGCCACTTTCCTCTGTTCTGAACAGTGTCTAGACTTCTCAGTTTTGACGTTCGTTTACGTGATCCACTCTTATCTTTCTAGTGATACTAACTGGTCGCCCCAAGTATGCTTTCCTCATATTCCAATCCTCCTCCATCCGTTCTACGTGACCGAGCTAGCGGAGATATTGAGCCTTTCTCTCTTCAATTATTTTAGGCTCGGCCACGAGGTTTTCTATGTCGGAGTTGGTTCGGACCCTTACTATCTCCTCTGTTTGTTGGATCCAAACAGTAAACTTGCTAATAACTTATTGTTTTAAATTGTGTTTTTATATTTGATTAAGTTCTTAGATTTTCTAAGTAATAATTTAAACTACAGTATAATTTAAAAAAAGTTGCACAGCTTTCAATGTTTAAATTGGTAAGAATATTTGTGCATTATGATTTGTTGTTGTTGTTAAAAAATCCAATTTATGTCTTAATATAACAAATAGATTATTTTATTGATACATCTTAGTCCATAAAATATAGCACATAAATATGTAATAACGTTGAAATAGTTTGCATTGGGAACATTTGTTACCCATGCAGACGCAACCAATGTGTATATTACATAAGTTAATGCACATATCATTGTAAAGAATACTTTACTCCATTTAAAAACTATTTACGTGGCGTTTGTCGATACATTAATCGTCAAGGTATCGATTAACTCAATTTAATAAGATCATAATAAGCCATCCCTAACTACATTAACAAGTATTGACACTGTCGTAAGTTGGCACTTTTTTTTTCAATGACTCCATTTACTTTGGTTAGTTATAAAGAGTCTTAATTAAATGTATTTAAACATATATTAAATATATATTACAAATATTTATTTCTTATAAATATTTATGTTTTTATAAATGTTTACTTATATATTAATAACTTAGAAAACAAATATATGTGAAGCAAAAACTTAAGGATGCTAGCAGTGCTATCTGTCATGTAAAGTTTTAATCATTCTACGAATAACCTGACTAAATGAAAAGGACCGAAAGATCTAAGCACTAACAGGAAATTGAAAACATTCATAAATCTATAAGTTAATAGCGATTTTTTTAAATTTTTTTCACCTTCATTTGTTTTAAGTTTATACCCCATGGTTATCATAAAATAAAATATTTCGCCCCCACATTTTGTAAATATTATAAATACTATATTATAACCCACTTGCCAGGGCACTGCTTAAACATAGTACATCTAAATAAACAATATACCGCCACTGACTCAAATATATATATATAAAATGCACACTGTCTCGAAACATAGAAGTACAGTGATGAGCTGAGGAGTAGGGTGTTACCCATAACCATCAATACAGGCATGTTTTATTATGATAAATAGGTTCGCGTTTGACCACGATAAAGCCTAATGTCGGCTGATGATGCGGTCGAAGATGGAGCACACTTCCCTATACAAGTGTAGTAGTACCTATTCTCAAACGAAACTTGAATACACCCAGATTGTACTGTTCAGGAAACACAGTATGTATGCTCTTTCACAATTATCTATAGAAACCCAGTGCCACCGCATCAATCCAGTCAGGTGGTAGGGCATTTACCCGTATGGTGAGCTACCATTCCTGGTAAAGAGTATTCCACTGAGTGGCATCAGTGGCCACGTTCCAGGCTCCTTGCAAGACGGACCACACATTGGTAGCAGCTTTGTAGTTGAAAATGTTCATAGGCAATTTAACCACTTTCCATCAAATGCACAGTCTGTTTGCTGTACTGGACCAATAAAAAAACAATATAAGATTCACATTAAATTAAAATAGCCTTTATTGTTAATGATACATGTTTACAATTAAGTTTCTTAAGTATTATGTTTTTACAAATTAGCATATCTCCTCTATCTAACTAACTAACAGATATAGTACAGGCTTTGCCTAGTTTAGGTGTTATTTTTATTTATTTTATTTTTAGTTATCCCTAGTTATAATTAAATTTACCTGTTTTATTGTAATAGAACTTTATAGCACCTTCTGTTATTGTTGTTACAATGCTGTGGTACCTAATAAACTATTTTTTATTATCTCTTTCTTACATACTAGTATGTAAAAATGCTTTTTTCTGTTTAACAAAATGAATTATGATTTAATTACGAGCAATTATAATTATCTGTATCTGTAATGATCTAGCAGCGTATAACTCAAATTAACACTAAAATATATTAAAACATTTGGATTGTTTATAAATGATAATGGATTTTTACCATTCATGAAATGTAATATTATGTAAACAAATACTGTACACATATGTAATGATGAAAGTGAAATTTGTTATGAATATGTATGAGATTACATTACGATATGAATTGTGCTACTGCTGTTTTATCTTGCCCATATACTAAAACAGTTCATACTGATTATGAAATAATAATGACAGTTTATATGATGTTCAAAATTTATGTATAATGTAATAACAGCTTATAAACATCCCACTGCTGGGCTCCGGCCTCCCACTATAGAGGAAAGGAGAGTACACCCACCACATTTGTCCAAGGCAGCTTTGACACATTGGTTATGCCAATGTGCAGGTTTTATTACAATGTTTTCCTTCACGAGGTAAGCGTAATATGCAAGTTGAAAAACTGCCTAAGAGGTGCTTGCATTCTAGGTAGGACTAAAACTCACACCCTGCGAGGTCGGGAGTTGTGCGCTAGCTACCACACTACCACAACTGACTGATATACAAAAGTTGAAAACAAGCCCTGGTAGCTTAGTGATTGGTGGACTCGGATCTCAAATTCAAAAGCATGGATTCTAACTCTGGCTGGAAAGCATGCACTACACATGTATTGCAGAGTGTTATAGTTCACTTGTGTTAACTTGGTCAAGATAACCATTGTGATGAAACCTAGATTTCAAGATATTTTTGATATTTTTTTATTTTGATTTTGTAATTCTGATGAATGTTTTTTTTTTATATTGAAGAGTACTTAACATTCATTCTCAAACTTACTCATTTATAATATTAATAGGATATTATTTATTATAGCGAATGTAAGTTTCTAAAGATTTTATAACCAAAGCCACTAGAAAGCTGTTTAAGAAGTGTTTAGACAGGTTTAAGTGATTGTAACACTTATAACTAGTAATGTAGCTATAAACACTAATTTTGCACATTGGTCTCGGAAACTGATGAAGCGCATTATTGTTGCTAAAGCACAGCAGACAGGCTTACAGCCTAACTGTGATAGATGTACTGCCAGCCTTAAAGGAGAAACAGGAACTTGGCCACCAATGCCAGAACATAACTCAAAGTTGTTATGGTGGCATACTCTAGACCAGGGATGGTAGCCATCCAGGGGTGGTAGCCATCTAGGGCAAATGCTATACCATCTGCCTGTAGGTTGTTTTGTCTCCTCTTACGACAGGCTGCCCGGCCACAGGCCACATTTGTTTTCTTTCACCATTCTTGATAGACATTCTACTTAAAATGGTGGTCTTATTAAAATGGTGTATACCATTTTAATACTTCTTTATACAGTATAGCAGCTCCTCCCGGCTTCACATGGGTGGACATTTATTTTTAAACATTTTAGGATAAATGTAGAGTAAATATATCTTTATACAGGATACAAGTAGTTTTTTTCATTTCATGGCTTATATTTTGACACTTTGGGTTACATTATCGAACTTTTAGTAGGGATTGCTAATTTTTTTCTAATATAAATATAGCCTATGTTATTTAGGGATATTGTAACATTGTAATGATGAAAGAATTTTTGAAACTGGTCCAGTAGTTTTGAATTTATTAATTACAAACATACAAAATGTTTGGGTGGGTTATTATTAGTTTTATTGTGAACTTTTATGAACAGACGCAAACTTTTCTCTTTTTTTAATATAGGTTAGAAGGCTAAGCATTTGAGGTTGTCAAAAATGCACTCTATAATCCAAGCTTTCCTCTTTATAATATTAGCATAGATTGGTAATAAACATTCTAGAAGTCTAGACAGTCAAGGAAAGTAAACAATAATTGCAACAAAGGCCCTTTCACATTCACAGTCTAGAAGTATAAATAAGAACATAATTCAATAAGGATATAATTTCCATAACCCATAAGTCATTAGAACAGATAAACATGAGGAAATCGAAACCTACTTTAACACTACAATGTTTGAAAAACTAAAACATTTTCTATATAAAGATTTAGGTACAAGAAAATTGTGAATGTTTTTAGACAAATGAGTGACTGAACCAGTTCGATTATATGGAAACATAACAATACTGACATATTAAAATCGGATTGTGAATAAGTTATCAATCAACACAATCATTTAAGCCCATGGGAGTGGTCACTATATTTGTATGAGTATTAAAGCACAATCATACAAAATTACATCAAATGCTTAACAGGATAAATGTGCTGGGGACATGGGATGCGTTATATGTCATGCTCTGAGACAATGTTTATATTTATCGTTAGTCCGCGGGAGACATGCCTAGGACCCATACAACAATAAAACAGTGTAATTCTAACAACAAACAAGAGTTTAACGTCAAAAACTTACCAACAGCGTAGCATTCTTCATTTTGAAGTTTATTCCAAACAGTCATACTGATAAACAATTATTATTTTAATAGAAATTAATTTTTAATCGATAATCACGGAACTCGTCATTTTTATCTCGAACCAATGTTTGACGTTGACATTTGTGAATGGTGCTGCCAGTAGATGATTTAAATTCCAGTACTTTGAGTTAACCTCGTGTGACGTTTAATATTCCTGTGTTCACTCGACATTTTAGGACACAATCAGTATCAAAATAAATTATTATATAAATTCAAGCGCTTTCGTTACTATTTTATTAATAAAATATATTATTGATTGTTCATTTTAACTACGCATCACGATTATAAAAATTACAAATAAAATTTTACATAGACCCGCGGGGCTACTAAATTCTGAATATATAAATATAACAACTTTGTAATATACTAGAGTTGACCTCGCGGCTGCGCCACGATTCAATCAAGACAGGCATTAATACAGGGTACACTGTATAAAAATTTTTATGTTAGTGCTATTTGCCCCTGAAAGATTCACTTCATATTATATCGTAAATGATCTCGTCTCCTAGCTTGGAAAGTAGTTATATCCTTTTTCGGTAAAAAACTACATTTAAATTAAATTACAGCAAAACATATCCAGTAGTCTTACTATTTTTTTCGTGATAACTGAACTGATAGACAGATCGAGTTACTATCGGATTTTTTTTATAGATACATTATTATATCTATAAACTTGAGAAATGATTGATCTCCCATACAAATTTTCATTATCTATTTTAAGCTATTCTAGTTTTCTTTATCTATCTCACACCTATTTATATATAAACCATATAAATGACAAAAACGAGAACAATGAGAAAAATAGCAAAAATGTTTGGAATTACTAAAATAGCCGAAACGATCTCAATTACGAAAATGGAAAATCACTATGAAAAACCTATCCTACGTTATTGGATAACCTTTACATAAATCTATCCCAAAATCTATCCCATTTTCCGGGATGAAAAGTATCACTTGTCCACCCTCGGTATTAAAATTACTGTAGCGAACTTCATCTAAATTGGTGTAATAGTTTTCCGTAACAATAACAAATAGAGAGACAAATATATTTTTATTACGGAAGCTCCCATTTTTTTGGATTAAAAAGTATTCTATGTTTATCCTCGGCACCTAATATATATATCTCGGAGAAGGCCTCGTTCTCGTGATGTTCTTAATAGATTGCAGGTTTAGTGGGCGTCATCAGGATAAAATGCGAGCATAAAACACAATGGCCACGGTTTATACACTTTTAATTTAGATTTAAACTTTATTTTGACATAGTTTAGACCGAGCAGCGGGTTCAGGGCACCGTTCATACTTCCAACTTCAATACTTTCTTTAAAATTCTCAAAGGTCGAACTCGACCTGTTGCCACCAACCAAATCTGTCACAAAAACTCCTCCGTCTACCGAAGTAGATACTACTAAAGTATAGAGGGCGTCTTGACCCCGCTCAAGACATGTACTGCTCTCATTGGTCGTTTATTAAATTACAATAATTATAACTTTTATTAGGTCAGAACGATTTTTAAGTTATAGAAACATTTAACAAATCAAATAAAATTGAATTAAGAATTTTAAAAGTAGTTAAAATGTAAACAAATAATATTGTGCGTTATAAATCCAAACAACAATTATTCGATTCATAGCTTCCCTCCGACATATGTATACTGAGTTTCAGCCTAATTGGTCCACTAGTTTTACCGTGAAACGTAACAGACAAACCAACAGACAGAGTTACTTTGGCATATAAAATATTAATAGGGATTATAATTATCATTTATTCAGAATAGACTTTTTGCTACAATATTTCTATCATGCGAAACGTCTATTATGTGTCAATTTTATTTTAAAACCTGGTCATGTTAAAGTTTAGTTAGTATCGATATCAGAGTTATATAAATAAATGTATTTAATAAAAACAATAAACATGATAAAGGAAATGTGTTTATAAGTTTTAAATATAAATATTCTAATACACATTTTTTTATTACACATGCTTTCAAGTACGTGATATAAAGAAAATAATTCGACATTTTTATAAAACTTTAATGACTTAGCAACACCATCGTACAGATTAAAAATGAATTTTTGTTCCCAATTTCACTTGTACGTTATTAATGAATATAAGAAGTTTGTTCTTTGGTTTAATATTATTATGTTTCTGATATTATTATTCTATGTATACATAGTAATATGATTTTGTCCGGTTGATATATATTACTGTTCATTCACTTGGCCTGCTATCCTATGGCCTATTAAATGTTGACATTATTTGTATGGAGCATATGTCAAAGGCCTTATAGGTTCGGTTCGACATATTAAGCTAAGCTTAAGAAGAAATTTCCGTTGCGGGGGGCCTTTAGCTTGCTAGGGAGGAAAGGACTATCGACGCCCGTATGACGAAGTGGGTGTGTTCTCCCGGGACACATTCCAGGCACTTTATTGCGCTGGATCGGCTGGGTGTAACTCTGTTCTAAATCTCAGCCTTTCCTGCACAACAAAGCGCGGGGTTAGAGGGAGGAGAGGGTTTTTAGTGGGTATGGGGGTTGCTGCCCGTGCAGCTTCCTTTAAGTCTTTCCACACTAGCTGAGTCGTTCCCGGGTGGATTACTGCCAAAAGCATACTATTGCTGCAGTGATGTCGCCCCCGACCGACGTAGGTCTTTTCCCTTGCAAGGACCCAGTCTGTGTGTAAATCAGTAGCATTTTCCCTCGCCTCAAAAAAAAATCATACTCGTGCTGTCCTAAGCTACTTTCCTGCTTGTTACCGAGCAAGTGAGCATTATAAACGAGGCCTTACGAGGATTTTGCCCGGTTCCTATATATTATCGACCATTAATTTGCCTTACTATCGGTTACACGCTCCATACATCTTATCAAAATCCAATCCATAATAGGGCAAGTGATTGAATAGTAAGATATAGGACTGGCCATTAGTTATTAATCAAATTATTCCTTGAGATTCTACAACTATAGTAGTCTTGTGTATAACATCGCTGTCTTCTTAATTCTGCAGTAGTGATAGTATGACGTCATCGTCCTAAAGAGTTAAATAACAACAAATTATAATTACAAAGGCTTTTTTATTTTATTTTATTATAATTACAATCAGCTAGCTAGGGATAATTTCCCTTATTAAAAACAAATTAAGACTTTATTGTAAATAGCTTAAATTAAAACACGGTACCCGTATTAAGGGTATTCAATTTTAATTTATTCCACTGTAAAAGATTTAGAAGAAAATCACGTAAAAGCCCCTCTTTGAAGCTGCAGGCGAAGCGCACGCTTTGATCGTTGCTCGTTAAATAGCTCCAGGCGCTACGTCCAAAGCGTCACTTTTATCTGTTTGTTATAAAACGAATTCGTACTTCAAATCTACTTTCGAATCTTTAGACCAGCAAACATAGCAATGAGTTCTATTTTAAGTTATGTTACGTAACGAGCTATAGAAGTGAATTAGTTATTTAATCACTGTAAAGATAAATGATGATTTCCTCTCTGTTTTGTTTCACCATAGCCCAATTAATTGGGGTCGGCACAATATGTATTTTCCTTCCACAGTCCTCTATTCTGACATACATCTTCTGTTACGACACAAGTCATCATATGATACTTCACGCAGTCCATCCATCGTTTTTTGGTCTACCTTGACATCTGTACCCATCCATCTTGTAGTTTAACATTCTTTTTGTCACGTGACTTTCGTCCCTCCTCGGTACATGCCCTTATCACCTTAGTCTTCTTCCTCTCAATTTTTCAGTAACGGGTGCAATTTTCAAAGATACTCGTTTCTCACCTTATCCGTTCTTGTGACACCCACCACACATCCATCGCAACATTCTATTATAAAAAGTATGTTCCTGTAGGATAGAAAATTAAGTCAAATATTTCACTGGCACTGCGATCTTTTTTTTACATTTCACCGATAAACACGTCTTGCCACCTCTTTTTATGTTCGTGTATTATGATTCTTCTCAGAAAAAATGCTTGAACCTCACGTAATGCAGAAGATCGTAATTCAATTACACGCGAATGTACACAAGTCTTGATTTGATCGTGGTTCTCGCTTGACTGCCTCATCTCTTAATTGGGGCCTTGATTTACATACACAAATACAATATGTCTGCTCGGCCGCATGGACTGCATTTCCTAGAATCACACCTGGCTAATGACTACCATAAAAGATTACAATACATAATCATGGACTGTTTTTCTAACCCCAAATTTTGAACGTATAGTAAACAAAAAAAGTCCAAATGCCGAAAAGGTAATAAAATGTCTACAGGTATGCAGATGTGAGTTTGTCTTTTGTCGGCACTTAGGTTGTAACAATATTAAGTTAGCTAACCTTTAAGAAACCAACTGAGAGAATAAATTGAGTAAGGGCACGTACGCATTATCTCGTCTGCGTTCATGTAACCTGATTCAAAACGAATACCGATTAATATTTTAGTCGCAATACGCTTCGTGATTCACTGGGAATAACAAAAGTTCTCACATTAACTAACTTGCTCGGGGAGACGGTAAGTAAATGGATCCTCTCAGCTGGGTGTAACTATGTTCTAAATCTCAGACTTTCTTTCACAACGAATCGCGGGGTCGACAGGGAGGAGTTTTAATGAGTATTGGGGTCGTTTGCCCGTGCAGCTTCCTCTGAGTCTTTCCACACTATCTGAGTCGATCGCGGGTAGATCACTGTCAAGAGCATACTATTGCTGCAGCGATGTCTCCCCCGACCGACGTGTGTCGTTCCCTAGCAACGACCCAGTGTGTGCGTAAATCGGTAGCAATTTCCCTCGCCTCAAAAAAAGCTAAATGGATCCTCTAGAGAAACAATTTGATTTTGTCAAAAATACAATTCGATTTTCCAGACGAATATTAACAACTTTTTTCTAGCATCAGCAATGATGTGGCAATTTTTGCATGGTTACTTGCCATGGACACGAGCCTCAAGATATCCCTCAATTGCTTATTCGTAGCCTATGACATATAACTTCTTTACATTGGAGATGTACATTAATAATCTCTGTCTTTCTCTGCCGATAAAAAACATACATACGTTATGTAATATTTTATACATAGTAAAACAACGGTTTTAAGCGCGGTAATTTATTTAGTTTTGGAATAACCAAAATCAAATAAATGACCGCGCCAAAAACCGTTAAAACGTAGTTTATTACACACGTTATCTGTTAATATTTAACATTACTCACAATAAAACAATATCGCGTCATAAGTAACGCATCGCTACATCTGCGTGAAATGATCAATAACTATAACATTATCCCAAATGAAGCATTAGCACCTAGAACCTTATATTATAACAGTAAAAATATTGTTTTAGAAGTAGTGGAATAATGACTTTCAATACAGTGTATAATCGGTAAAATTCAATTTTGAAATAAACATATTCATTTATAATTTAGAGCATAAGTACCCAAAGTCATATGGTCCCCTGGGGATCCATATTGATCTTCAAAGGATCCACGTCAACAAATACAAATGCTGTACATGGCCTGCAAAAGGTCTTCAATAGTGAATTCCATTTAAACAAGCCGTGACTTAATTTTAAATTTTCCATAAATAGCATAAAATAATATTAGTTTGCATTTGTACTTACAAGCTATAAAATTTGTATGAAATCAATTAAAAACTGTATACTGTATCTAACGCAAAAAGAGTCATCAAAATCTATTCAGAATCAAAACGTTCTGACTAAACATAATGTAAAAATATATATTTACACGACAAATTGAGACACTCCTCCTTTATTTAAGTCGGTTAAAAAGATAGTAAGTCCAGTGGAAGCATCCAAATTAGTAAGAGGCTTACGAGGCAAGATAGTTTGGGAACCAATGGTTTAAAGAGTCGAGGCGCTATGACCTATTTGGACCCATTGTTCAACAGACTGTTAACAAGCTCTCCATCCCCCATAACAATACTTTTAGTGTAAAAATTCGAGACCTCCATTTGACAAATTACTATTTGTAGCACTCCTTGTGGTTCCAGTCTGTAAATAATATTGCGCGTGGCACTCCAATATTAGGGAGCATCACTCCTGTATCTCCCCTGGAGTTGGCTGGGTTATGAGATCGGTGAATATAAGTCTCGTCATATCGATAATTTCGGTCTCTCATGACACTACTTATGGCGTCTCAATCAAATGGTAACGCTTACGAAGATTCACGTGTAGCTACATTTTTATCATGATGTTTTAAAAGTAAGGAAGAAGCAGACTATTTTAATGATCGTTCTTTTATAATAAATAAAGAGTGTTGTGAGAGTAGCGTAATGGCTAGCGCACGCGTCCCCGGTCAAAGGGCGCGGGTTCGATCCTGGCTGTAACGCATGCGCCACTTGGCAGTTACAATTATGAAGTGCTAACAAGGATGAAAGAAACACCGTGCTGCAACCTGTACATCGAGATAACCGATGTGTCAAATCTGCCAAGCCGCCTTGGACAAGCGGCGGATATACTGTCCGTTCCCCTACAATGGGAGGCCCGAGCCCAGCAGTGGGACACGTATGGGCTGTTATTTTATATTTCTTTTAAATGTATTGCAAAAGGGGTCAACCACAGAATACGTCAGACGTTAAGGTGGGCACGAAAAACTTAAAATATTTCTAACTCTGTCTATATGAGCATAGCGTTTAAATCATTAAATAAAATCTAATTACCAAACAGCAGTTTAATTTAATAACTTCTTGATGTAAAAGTGCAAATGATGTGATGTCACACTAAGGAGGTAGGAGTCTCATGAATGTGGCCAACTGTGACAAGGGCGGGGGAGGGGTCAATAAATCTTAAAATTCGTGTGATGTCATTTCAATCAAATATGGTGTCGCCATATTGTCATTTCTACTAAGTATTGTTCGAAAAAACAAAAAAAAATTGGTCTGATTTGATAGTAATTCCGTTCCTGAAAGAAATAATATAATGATGAAAATTGGCAGTAGTGGGTGCAAGCTGACTCCAAGCCTTGGTTAGGATTCCATTCACGCCATATGCCTGGAGTAGGTGTACACATTGCGCAATTTAGATATGTGCCAACACGACGCGGCAGGTGGCGAGCTGAGGGTAGTGCAATAAGACCAGTATGTTAAGTTCCAACATATTTTCTGATAAAAATCCAAATGTATTTACGGTCCATATTCTAGGAAATATTATTTGCTTTTTATATTGTGAAGCCAACATATAGGCTGAGAGCACATCTAATGGAAAGTTGTTGCCAGGGTGTAGCCAACGCCTTGTCAGCTTTAGGATGAAATAGACGTAGATAACGGAGACACAGGAACGAAAAAATAATACTAATTCCTGCGTTAGGGAGTCCTGTAATAAAAGGCGATAAGACAACCCAAATATGCAAAAACAAATATGCAAAATAGAGTAATTTTTATGTTTTATTTCGCACCGACTTCTAGATTTAATACAAAATATTTATTTCTGATTTTGAATTACTTTGTCGTTTTCTTTTCTGCTACATTTTATTAAATTTGATATACTGTTTTTGTTCCACTGAAGGCTTTAGGTAGGTTTATAAAAGCAAGCAATATAACGCAGTGATACCAGTCCGCTTGTGTTTATAAAAGAACAGCCAGAAATATGTGTACATTTTATTAATCTTGAAATTTTACAATAACTAGCACTAGCTCGCGGTTTTGTCCTAACAACAAACAAAATTTTATTTTGTTTACGTGTAGGAACCGGAGAAAGAATACTACGAATGCCTGCGACCGGGCGACTTTTCATAAAAGATGATAAAACAACTCATAGTTAGATGGTAGGGCCTTTACTTGTCGGGATGGCTACCACCTCTAGAGTCAAGCACGCCATAACAATCTTGAGTTGTATTCCGGGACTAGTGGCCAGTCTTCAGCATCCCTTCAATAGCGGCACATTGATAGCACCTTTTATGTTGCAAATGTCCATAAACGACGGTATCCACTTTCCATCATATGCGTCGTAACTTTGTAAGCCTGTCTGCAGTTTGTCTGCTAATTTCACATACAAATAGAAGAAATGAAAGAAAAATATTTTATTTCGGACCAAAAATTAAGTTAATATAAGTAGAAGTAGAATGACAAGAGGAACAAAATAAATCCTAAATTGCTAAGCATCATGCGAGCCAACAAGGACTAGCGCTATTTTTCCACCTGGGACCAGAAAGTGAAGTCACAGCAGACAACACAACGCATAACAACACAACACACATAACATCAGAACACATGTAGCCGCAGACGTCCGATCACCACGGCGGCCGCTCACAAATTGTTGCGGACAGAATCACCCCGCTGACCTCACCCCCGTAAAGCCCGTGCGACCACGCCCCGCCTGCCGCGGGGACACAGCTCGCTCCGTTAGCTGCTAAGCGTCTGCATTTTTGTAGTAATTTAGTAAGCGCGGAGCGAGCCTACATCATGCATTCCTGAACTGCAATTCAAACACACAACATTGTTTCACTTCTACCTCAAGACCTCTAAACACACATAATAATAATATATACAATATAGGGAGTGGCGAGTCTCCGTCATTTTTCCATGTTCCCTGAACATTACGACGGGCAGACGCCATAGTCCCCATCTTCCCAGACTCCTAGTAACGCTAACAGTCCAATAGCCGGGTACTTTTGTCCTCATTTCCCACAATAGTCCTACACTGGCCGGGTCCTTGTCCTTGAATGCACTATTATATGGTGTAGACAGGGAATTATGCCTGATCATCAGGGATATCAGTGTCACGCCACATTTACATTAAATTTGTCAAGGGGCCTCTACTTGTTGGCCTTCCCATTGCCCGACGCAAGCCCTCCAAATGTATGGGCCATTTCAATGGCCCGTGGTCTCGAAACACATACATAGATATATACAATTTTCATTTTTCATTTTCATTTCATTTCATTTTATTTCAAACAATATAATGTATAAATACATAACGTAAGGCATTTACTCGTTTGAATGGCTACCATTGTACCTAACAGCTCCCCATGACTATATCCACCATGTACAGTCATGTTCACTAACATATAAACATTGAAAAGGATTCAAAAAATTAAGTAAGTAGTGAGTAAATTAAGTAAGCACAAACGTATAACTCTCACCCTCAGTGAGAGTTATATGTTTGTGCCGTTTGCTGTCGAGACCCTTGGACCGTGGGGTCCTGAGGCCATGAGCCTCTACCAAAATTTATCAAAACGACTCATCGACTCTTCAGGTGATCAGAGGGCTGGTGCCTACCTCGGCCAACGGATCAGTATGGCGATCCAGCGAGGAAACGTAGCCAGCCTTCTGGGCACCTTACCCAGAGAAGACGGTGATCTGGGCTCAGTATTCTACTTATAGTCTTGAGGGACTATGGGTAGAATTCAATACAAATAAGTTAAGTTTTCTTACATTGTATTCAATAGTATGTAATTTATATTATAGGTATGGTCACTTAATAATATAATAAAGTAAGTAGTAAAATGCTACAAAGTATCCTAACAATTTGTAGATCATTAAACTACATATCATGTAATCGGTTCAATAGTATTGTTGAACTTTCTGTTATTTACTATGGTCTGGGTGTCTGGGTTCGGCCTCAGAGTGTTCTGTCTGTTGTATGCCACCCATAACACAAGTGTAACTTGCTAACCTTGGGGATATACAATGTATGTGTTGTCTGCCGATTTAAATAAATTAAATAAAAATATATCTATGGAGAGGTTTTAGAGAGGCAATCAACACTAATGGAGGTAATGGAGGACAAAAATGTTTTTTTACAAGATACCCTTTTGCGTATTTTTTAATGAAAGATTTTGAGGATTGATTAGTACAATGTTTCAAGCCTTTAATGTGACTCAAACATGTGTACCTATCTAGGGACTTAGACTACTGCAATAAAAACAAGAAAATATAATATCCTAAAATTTCAGTGGTTTTCGAAAATATATAAGTATATCAGTGAAAAACGGTTGGATCGAGTCTAAACAAAAGCGTTTTGGAGTTTCAAAATTATTTTCAGACCAGAAAAGCAGTTTGAACAAAAATTAGTGTAGTATTTTTTTTATATTTTCGCGACTAGTAAACATAATTAAAAATATTCCCTATGTATGTCCACGTATGTTTCGTCCACTGAAAAGTGGGCGAAACGTCGGAAAAATAAAAATCAAATAACTACGCTTAAAACGGATAAAACAAAGTTTTACATTTATTTTTATTACGTACGAATTCCCTGCAATCATTAAGATAATTTAATTTCTTTCAGGTGTTCTCTTCTGCATATATCTTAACCTTCTTAACAGATGTTAAGATTCAATAAATAAATGGAAAAATGGCAAGAGGTTGAATAGTCGAAGGTATTATTCGGTCTACGTGAGCTGGACAGCGGCCAGTTTGGCAACCTCCTTAAATAAACTTCAAACTCGCTGTAGAAATGCGATTTCCATGAGAGAGCGATAAATTTTAAAAGTGTTTTCACCATTTTTCATACTTTGAAATTTGTTTTTGTCGTGAAGGAAATTTTATTTGAGTAATTTGGAAATAAGCATATAAAAGTAACGATATTTCATTAATAAAGTAATTTGGATGAATTAATTTTGCTCTATATACCTATATACAACGTACATAATATAGTGGTTTTTTTAAATAGTCTTTTATGAATAAAAGAAAAGACTGAGTTTCATTTATTTTACTTTATAGGTAACTTTATTCAAAAAAAAGTATCCTATGTTACTTCTAATACCTCCAAGAATATGTGTACAAAGTTTCATGATGATCGGTTCAGTAGTTTTCACGTGAAAGCGTAACAAACAAATTTAACTTTATATTCACATTTATAATATTAGATTAAGATAATCATTTCGTTTTTTTTGTAATGTATGTAAATAATGTAAATAATTTATTGTAAATAATAAGAACGAACTAATAATTAAAAAAGCCTAAAGTTTGTCTAAATAGATTTTGTCGGCAAATATACTGGTACAACCTAGACGCCGACAAAAACAAATTAACACCTGCATATCTGTCAATTTTTTTTATTACCTTTCGGCATTTGAGCTTCTTTTGTTTACTTATTTATTGGCATCGCAACGCCATTTTGACAATGGCTTTTTAAACAGATGCAGTATTTACTGTCGGGCAATATTATAATACGGCCGGCGTATCTTGGTGAATGTGAACATAGGGTTCACATTCACCAAGATACGCCGGCCGAATTATACTTTGAAAATTGCAAATGACATTGATAAAAGGAAACCTACATAATACACTTTTTAAGTCCAGAAATTGGTGCATTGAATTTTACAACCATCTCGATGTATGAAATAACGAATTCCATGTCCAATTACCCGTATTGCCCCTCGCCCTGCTCGCCCCATGCCCGTGCGATGACGCGTGCGATGACCAAATAAAACACTCAGAATAAATCGATATATTTGATTACATGATGAACTATCAAACTCATCTTACGATCATTATTAAGCGTGCTCGTTCGATAACTTCGGAGCTATAATTAAGACAATGAAGAAAAATATATTAAGGGGCACCGTGCGACGAGAGCGCATCGTGCGACGAGAGCGCATCGTGCGACGAGAGCGCATCGTGCGACGAGAACGCATCGTGTCATCGTACGGTCCTTACCAATCAGGACGACGCATAAGATACGAGGGACGGTATAGGCAGAAGGGAAAATGGGCCACTAGAGGACTAAACATTTTTCACCAATACTCAGTAATCAAGGTAATGATTCCAATACCGACCTCGTCGGTCGTAAAAATAAGTTTTTATTTTTATTTTGTGTTTCACTTCTATTCCGTCCAAGCTTTTTAACAGATAAGCTCTTTTCAATACACGTAAAACATTCGTTTCATTATTTCCATTTAGCACTTTGTAAGAAGAGCTCGACTGGAACCAAAAATGTTCGAATTGTACAGAAAAGACTCGAGTCACGCTTCGGAATGTTTTCATATAGGTAATAATGTTTGGAAATTTTTAACCGACTTCCAAAGAAGGAGGTTTATTTTGACAATTGACACAAAATAATTCCTAAACTCTTGCATATTTGTTACGTGATTGCGCCGTCAATTGTTGACCGATTTACAATGTTTTTTTAATCGATTGAGGGGATCGCAAGGAAATCGAAAACAACTGTTGTTGACGGGCCTTTACACTGAAGAGTGAGATGGCTAACCTGTTTATGCGTGCCAGTAGTAAAATTTCCAGAGGAGCTTAGTAGATGATGTCTAAAACAAGTGTTTGCGCAACTAAAAAGTATTTTTTTAACAAAAACAAAAAAATAAATATTTACCCGACTTCTTTCTATAACATCTTGAAGTCTGTGTGTAGTGAAACATAAAAATTACTATTGTTACGAGTTGCAGAACTCGAATTAAAATGCCGTTGGTATTATTATAGAATTTATTAGAACTATACAGACACGTATAACACAGGTACAAATATAACAGTACACAACCAGTCCAAATGTAATTCACGATTCAATCACACGTGCAAAGTCCGTCACTAACGTCTTGCTTCGCTTGTGGCAATCGCTAGACTCCGTTATGTCCATTGGGGCATTGCTTTATACTGCAAAAATACAATATGTCTCTCAGCCGCGTGGACTGAATTTCTTAGAATCACACTTGAATAGTGACTACCATAAAAGATTAAAATACATAATGGACTGTTCTTCTAATTACAAAATTGAAATACAAAGTAAACAAAAGAAGTCCAAATGCCGAAAAGGTAATAAAATGTCTACAGGTATGCAGGTGTAAATTTGTCTTTTGTCGGCATTCAGGTCCTAGAACTATATATTGTAAATAATATGTTGTTGTTCTTTTAACAGTCTGTTCTGTGTTAGTTTAAAAAGGTAACAAATGCTCGTGTAACGTTAAATGAATCAATTTGAAAACTAGGGTATATTTTCATATCACGACTGTACATTGCCAAAATATTCATAAGTATGACACAAATAGCATACGTGCTTATAATTCTCAATGCCTGGATTTTACGTACAAAAGAGTATGTTTATAGTAATACATTCCATTAGTAAACAGTGGCTTTTTTATAACAGACGCGACGTCTGGGAGTTTTCGATTAGGGATAGGACACACTTATCGGTAAATCTTATTGCAGGCACTGATGAGCACCATCATCATTCCGATTTTTTCACTACGTCGGATTCTCCATGTGCTAATGTATTAATTACTAATATATTACCTGTGCAGGAACGGATTAAGTATACAATTTCCTGCGGGCAGGAGGTCTGACGTAAGAGACGCCGGCACGAACCCGGTGGGCTAGGCCGTCGGCCTAATTTTAACGATCTTGCCGGCTGCTTGCGTCCGCGCAATCTACCCCACGCCACGCCTCTCTCCGCTCTTCAGTTATAACAACTGCACAAGTGGCTAATATTAGATCAGTTTCATCGTCCTCGTTCATGTCTAATACTAAAACGTCATAATAATTCGGAAGACACGCGCGCAATCACTAATTGTGAATACTGCATGCCGCGACTGTCGTGCCGCCGGGAAAATTGTCCACCCGCCGGCGAGCCGGCGGCTGTCAACAACGGCTGGCAACATTGAGTTGTGTTCTGTATTCGTGACCAGGTTTCAGTCTCCCTTAAGAGAGCAGCACCGCATTTGTAGCACCTTTGGTATTGCAAATTTCCATAGGCGATGGTAACCGATATTTTTTTTAATAAATAAAAAAAAAGCTTAATAGTTTCTCTACCAAGTTAATACTTTTTGAATTATTATTATACAGATCAGATTTAAAAACAAGATCCAGGCAGCCATCACTAAAGCGGCAAAGGCAGTGTTGGGTGTGTCTAAGGGTGGACGCAAGTGTGACAAGGAGACTTGGTGGTGGAACGACACAGTCCAGAGGGAGGTTAGGGTGAAGAAAACCTTTTTCAAAAAGTGGCAAGCGTCCAGATCTCCCGAAGATCGCGACGCATACAGGGCCGCAAAACGTGCCACTAAAAGAGCTGTAGCCAGAGCCAGACGAGACCACTTTCGATCGATGTACGATAAGTTGGAATCGTCTGAGGGGCAGAAGCTCATTTATAAGTTGGCACGTTCCAGGATCAAAGCGGCACAGGACATTTCCAAGTGCCGCTGTGTTAAGGATCCTGGCGGTAACCTTTTATGCGAGGACCTCGCGGTGAAGGAGAGATGGCGCTCGTACTTCCACGAGTTACTGAATAAGCAACACAAAGAGGTGCAGCCACCGAACCTCCCTCCGAATCAAGGACTAGTGCCACCGATAACGCCTGAAGAAGTCCATAGGGCTCTTCGCCGCATGAGGAATCGGAAAGCTGTCGGAGCCGATGGAGTTCCCATCGAAGCCTGGAAGGCGATGGGTCCTCGTGGTGTGGGCATTTTAACAAACCTTTTTAACCGCATACTCCTCACCGGAAACATCCCGAGCCAATGGAGACTGAGTGTTATCACCCCAGTCTTCAAAGGTAAGGGATCGGTGCAGGAGTGCGAAAACTACCGCGGAATAAAGGTAATGTCCCACACCATGAAGCTCTTTGAGCGCATAATCGACTCTCGGATCCGGCAGGAGTGCACTGTCTCGGGATGTCAATATGGGTTTCGCCCCGGGCATGGTACCATGGACCCTGTTTTTGCCCTAAGGATCATCATGGAGAAATACAGGACGAAGAATACGCCTCTGCATTTCCTGTTCTTGGATCTGCAGAAGGCCTTCGACTGTGTTCCTCGCGTGGTGATCTGGTGGGCACTGAGGTCCAAAGGGGTACCAGAAACCTATATTGACATTATCCGGGATATGTACCGCGATTCCGATTCCTTAGTTCGGACCGCTGTTGGCGACACTACACCCTTCCCCATTACCGTAGGCGTGCACCAGGGATCGGTCCTTAGCCCGTTTCTGTTCAGCGTGATATTAGACGAAGTCTCGAACAGCATCAGAGATGCGCATGAGCAACCTCCATGGTTGCTCATGTATGCTGATGATATCGCGCTGGCAGATTCGGACAGGGGGCGCCTGGTGCGACGCGTAAATGCGTGGAAGGGGTCGCTAGAGAACGGCGGTCTGAAACTCAATGTGGCGAAGACTGAGTACTTGGCCTGCAATACCACAGATCCCACATCCGTGCGCATAGGCGAAGATACGGTCGAGCGCACGGATCAGTTTAAGTACTTGGGATCTGTCCTTAGTGCGTCCGGAGATATCGACCTCGACGTCAAGGCCCGTATTACTGCAGCTTGGGCCAAGTGGCGTGAGGTGACAGGTGTCATTTGTGACCCCAAAATGCCGGTCAAATTAAAAGGGCAGGTCTATAAATCTATCATTAGACCTGTCCTTTTGTATGGCAGTGAAGCGTGGCCTGTGCTTGAGCGACACAAACAAGAACTGCGTGTCACGGAGATGAAAATGCTGCGTTGGATGTGTGGAGTGACGCGGAAAGACCGTGTCAGAAACTCCCGCATCCGTGGCAGTCTTCATGTCCGTGACATAGCAGACAAATTGCAGGAGTGTCGCTTACGTTGGTACGGCCACGTTTTACGGAGACCGGCTAATTATGTGGGGAACAAATGTCTAGCCATGCCACCTCCGCCAGGTCCCGGACGAAGGGGAAGGCCCAAGAAATGTTGGCTTGACGTCGTGAAGGATGACATGCGTGCCAATGGTCTCAAAACGGGGGATGCCGAAGACCGCGTGAAGTGGAGTAGAAAAAGCAGGAAAGCGGACCCTGGGCGTCGGAGTGAACGCTCCGAACGCAACCGGGATTTAACGCTCGGATGATGATGATGAGACCAGATTTAAAAAATCTATTTTATTCTTAGCGATTATCTTCAAATTAAGTCACACGATTTTTGACCCCTCCCTTGTCTTAGTCACAGCTGGTCACATTCGTGGGACTCCTCCCTCCCTAATGTTCTATTACATATAATGTGCGATTTTACACCAAGAAATAGTTAAATTAAACCAGCAGTTGCGTCATTAGTTCAATTACCATTTTAAATACATATATCGTAATAATTTAAGCACTATACTCTTTACTAAAATCTATGCATGTTATAATTTAGAAAGTCTGACCAGTATGCAAGTGTACCTAAATAGAGTGGTATTCAGTTTTACACCATCAAGTAGTTTTGTTTTATTCACAGTTTGTCCCTTGTGTAAAACTGCACTTTTGCCTGTACACCCATTTGTTATGAAGACCTCGATATGTACCTTTTTGTGTGTGGACAATATAACCGTGTAAATAGTTAATATCAAAACCTGGTTTGATTTATCTCACACCTCAAGAACACCTTCTGATAATCAACCTTCTGATTACTTAACCACAACCTAATACCACAGTGGTAACGTATAGCAAACACTTCCCCCCCCCACAACCTCATTTAGTCCCCTTCAATCCTGTTTTTCAAAGATAAAAGCTGGTCTTTATCAGGATACAATAAATCTCCTTTCGTTCATTATGATCATTAGCAAAGATAGGCTAACCTAATTAAATACATTTGTATCAAAAGGTATGGTTAAGTGTAGTGTCTCCTTTACAAGTTACGTGCCACCCTTATCGAAGCATTCGTTTCAGCCGTTGCCAACTATTAAAGTTCCATCACATTGGCAACGGGTTTGTCTGGGAAGAAATATTTTTGTTCAATAACAACCGAAAGAAGTTTTACAATAATCATTTTTATTTTATACTAGAGACCCCAGCAGACGTTGTCGTATTCTGAAAAACCCACTGAAACACAAAACCAAAATCACTAAAATCGGTCCAAGTGATTAAGAGGATTCTATAACCCGATCTCAGCGCCACCTACAGGTTCTAATTGCGAATATAAACCATCCGGGAACTCACTCAAACACAAAATCAAAATCACCAAAATCGCTCCAGGCGATTAGGAGGATTCTAGAACCCGATCTCAGCGCCACCTACTGGTTCCAACGGGGTAAAAAGTATCCTAGTTCCGTCTCCTGGTTCTAAGCTACCTTCCTACTAATTTTCAGCCAAATCGGTACTGTCGTTCTTCAGTTATAATTAGTGTAACTAAAACGACTTCCTTTTATATAAATATATAGATGAAAGAAAGAAAGAAATCTCAAAAGTCTTACATCATTTAGGTATCGGATAAAAGAGGGGATGTTAAATTGTAATTAATTAGTGTTCAAACATCAATCAATAAAACTAAGTATTTGAAGCACATAAAAAAATATGTCCTAAGAGTCGAACAACTCTGCTAAGTAGTAGCGTGTTGTGTATGGCTCCTAGGCTCTATAGTCACCTGCCAAAATGCATAATTGACATTCGAAACACCAATAATTTTAAGTATAGGTTAAAGACATTTCTAATTGACAAATCGTATTACAATGTTAATGATTATTTTAATGACTTTGATTTACTGAGGTAGTATACAACTTATTATTATATACACTAATGGATAAATTTTAATTTTTTTATGACATTTATTTTAAAGAGTGACGAAATTTGAAGGTTTTTAAAGGTTATGGTTAATTTATTATTATTATGGATGATTTGTTTGTTTCTTTTATTGTGATTTGTTTTTATTAATGTATTAGTAATGACAGAACAAATGATAATTATAAATATAATATGTACAACATTTTGCACGCCCTAGAGGCAAAAACATGTGAAACGATGAAATAATCCTACCATCTTTTTTTATGTACCATGTTTTATGCAATAAATGATGATTTGATTTGATTTGATTTGACTTTATATCAGTTATTTGAGTCGAGTGTGCCGAGATCTATATATATTGCGTTTACATACTCGCTCTACCATTTCTCTTTGCACTTGCTGCTTACTGCCATGATAGTAGACAAGGTATGAGTTTCAGTACCTATTTATCTCCATGAGCATTTTATTCCAGAGGAGTTTTAATTATTAATGAGCGAGAGAGAGACTGAGTGTGTGAATAAGTGAGTGAGCTAGCGCATAAGTTAGTGTGTGCATGTGTGTGTGATGCTTTTAAACTATCAAAACTTAATATGAGTCACTTAATTTTAACTTATCGGTTAAATTTAAGTTACTCAGCTCCATCTGACACTGTTCTTGAGATTCCTTCAAACCACAGACTAAACATCAGAGTAGGTTTTGAATCTCTATCCAATCGGGTCGAAGCGCTCAACGTGTATTTGTGAACCCCTGTGACGCAGTGAAGCGATGCACTCCACTTTGGGCACGCTGCTTAACGGATGCAATTTTGTTCAGTTTCACGCTCGTTGCTTTGTTTTACGAAGAAAGAATTTCTATACGAATATTTTCATTTACTTTTCTGAAAGAACTGGAATTTTTATTTTCCTTTTAAAAGTTGTTTAATAAGGCAATTAGTCGACATTGTTTTTCAAATGGTAAGGTTATTTTCAGGGATTTCAGAATATGACCTTATATTTCAGTGAAGGTGATCATAACGTGCTTTTAACACTGTAGCGTTGTATATATTAATCTGCTAGATTTTGGCCGCGGCTTCGCTTGCTTTGATGTCAATG
Organism: Dendrolimus punctatus; assembly: GCA_012273795.1. Taxonomy (NCBI): domain Eukaryota; kingdom Metazoa; phylum Arthropoda; class Insecta; order Lepidoptera; family Lasiocampidae; genus Dendrolimus; species Dendrolimus punctatus. The sequence goes on along the minus strand of JAABVI010000036.1, from coordinate 663,899 downwards.
TTATAAATAAAGTGATTACCGAGTATTAACTACCACATTCTGTGTGCCACGTCACTGACATGTTGCAACCATTGACATTTTACTTCATAACCTATAAATATTTAATTACTAAGTCGTAGTAGTAAGATTATGGATGGAAGTCTGTTATTAACAGCTTCGCATTTGAAAGCAAAGCATATAAAAAGGGGGGGGGGGGGGGGGGGGGGGGGGGGTTAACAACTCTACGGACTCGAGTTCCGCACCCGTTTTTCAACTTAATTTCTAGATTTAATTTTTAGATTTTAAACACGCTTATTGGTTAGTTTGGTTCTTGTGTGTGACATTAATTCAGTGATATTTGTGTTGTGGTGTACCTTACGAATAACTTAATTTATTAATTTTATTACTAAACTTATACTAATTTAGAGTGTATCTGTCAAATGCTGGTGTTGTGAGGAAGTGAATGTGCAGTGTGTGCCTTATGTCTATACCTATATATATTATCCTATCTAGTGTCACACATGGTATTATAAAAAGAGGTTAGGGGAAAGCAGGTAGGATTCGTACAGTGGAGATATCTCCGCCATTATGCAACATTGAAATGTTTGCATTTATGTGCGTGATGGCCGTTTGTAGGATACGGGTACCTGCGGGATGGGGCCACAATACGGCCATTGGCTTCGATAATGTAAGTCGATACGTGAATTCGCTCTGCGTAAGTATTTTTCGTTGTCATCTTTTAATTCGCTTGGCTGGTATAAGTAATGCTCAAATTATAAAAGTGATTTATTATAGTTTATGCCTCAAAATATTACTTTAATATTTAAATAGATATTTTAGCTCAACTATAACGGTTATGTTTATTTCAAACTAATTTGTTGAATTATCTGGATGGGGTACCTTCGTGCAGTTACATGTGGGGTAGATTCGTACTGTAAGAATCCTCCTCTAGTATAATAGGTACCGGTAGATATTGTACCTATGGGCAATTTTGTTCTAATTTCACGATAAATACAACTCAAATTTATGTTTTAAGTCTCTGCAAAAAAAATTATTTAGTTGTTAGCACTTTGCTTTATGCGGATGATGCCCTGCTTTTAGCCTAATCGCCATCAGAACTGCAAACACTAGTTACAATGATGAAAGATGACTGTTATGCGAGAGGCTTATATTTGAATGCGAAGAAAACAATGGTTATGGCGTTTGAAAGAGAAGAAACCAGAACGAATGCAAGGATACTGGTCGATGATGTTATGCTGGAACAAGTGAATGAGTTTGTATATCTTGGATGTGCTTTTAGCAGGGATGGAAGGTACAGCGCTGACATAGAAAGAAGAGTAAATTTGAGGAATAGTATGAATGGAGCTTTAGGTAAACTTCTAGGCGCTAAGAAACTCAGCCAGAAAGCCCAGCTTGCCATACACAACGCAGTGCTGGTACCATGTATGACAAGAGCTATGAATGCCAAAGAAGCAAATGAGGTGTGTAGGAATAAGCCTAAATGGCGCTCTGTTGTTCGTGCCTACCCCGCAAGGAAACTGGCGTGAAGTTATGTATGTATGTATGTTGAGACATGTGATAAAATTTATATTGTTGATTTTTAGTTCTTTTATTAATGGAAAAAATATTATGTTATATAAATATCTTCAGAACTTATTTTTTAAGTATTAAAGTACTTAAAACAATATGTTTGATCATTACTAAATGAAGATCATTAGTTTCATAATTATTAGAGAAGAAAAAAATACATTTGTGTTCTTTTCGTTACATAGGTACTCTGAATACAATAATTACTAGTTTACTATATGACGGCTGACGCTGTTTTAACTTTGACCTCATTAAAGGACTTTACTACATTGAATAAATGGCATTTTCTTTGATTGTACGGAGGTTCCCCACTATGTACGAATGTGCCCCACGCTATGCACGAAGCTACCCCATGCATGGGGTGCTTTCGTGCGTTTTCCATTTTTTAGGAAAACGGTCGTAACTTCTCCGTGTTGCTTTATATGAAAACTGCACTTCCATAATATTAAAGCCAGATAAATGGGTAATATACCGCTATTAAAATAATTTTGTAATAGCTAGTAGTTTCTTTTTTATAAGGCTCAGAACAAAAAACGTACGAATCCTACCTGCTTTCCCCTATACTAAGATCCAATAAAATATTATGCTAGTTTTCAAATAACCATGCTAATACAATATTTGGCTAGAAATCAGAATAGAATGGCAAGCTTTGTGCTTTCTAGTGGCAAGCTACCGCAAACACCAAGGTCCGGAGCACAAACAATAATTCGATATGGCTTCAGAGTGGTTTTAGAGCGTACAAGGATATTGTCAAATGGAAATTGATGTACGAGTAAACTCGTGGCAATTTGCAAGCTTTGACAGGCACCGTAGAGATGAGTAACATTCACTGTTTTCGTTATTCCTCTACTTGTGCCCACGGATAATAAACTGGTTCAATTTGCGATTGACTGTATGCACGAGATATGACCTAAATCCTTGCACTATAAAAGCAGAAGCTCCACCAACCTTGAGATCAGCCCTCTCCTGGCTCGGTTCAGGTTCCATTGGGGAACAGAGCACGGCACTATGTTTTACTTTAGAGCTACCAGGCTCGATGTAGTCGTTTAAGATAATATATATCAAAAATAAGATATTATAATTAATAATAGCTTTAGAAATAAGTTATTTTATACTTTTTAGTTTGTACGGGCTGTTCATTCCATTCGTTCACTCCTTCCCGTTCCGTGTTCAAAATCTCCCCCCTCTACCCCGCTACCGCACAAAAAAGAAGACGTTGCAAATCTCGCTCGCTACGCACGCACACCTACTAAAAAGTTTCAACTCAAAATATTTAAAATAAGTGCTCAAAATCAATCCATCCGCGCCGCGACGTGTGTAAAACATTAATATTGAGGAGGTGGCTGATGATGATGGTGGTGGTTGATGGTCGTTGAGCGGTGTACGGGTCAATGAAAGATATTGTTTGCGACGTACACTTTTAATCACACACACACTCTCTCAATGTTACAATATTATAGTTCAGAAGGATTTTGATATGAAGGCAAGCAGCGAGCGCGAAAACTAACGTTTTGTACACGGGCACGTATGTCGTGCGGTCGCGTTGAAGACGTGAGTCGGACTGTGTCGAATTGTCCCGAAATAGCTTCGGTTCTCGACTGTTTCGCGGCAAGTGGATTGCCGCGAAAAATTGTGGGCGCGATGTCATACAACGGCGCGATGTTTTGCTTGCCACAGATAAATATTGGTTCCGCGCTTGCGTGCTTGTTTGTGATGTTGGCACTAATGTCGCCACACCACCCACCCACGGAGAAAAGTACCCCCAACAAAAAACAAAATAAGGCTTACAATATAAAAAAAAACTTATGTCTAAAATATTTACATATACTACACATCCACGGGCGTCTTGAAACGAACGTGACGTCCCGAGCGAGTCACATACTTGGGATGCGCAGAAGTTGTGCTGGGGGTAGTGATGGGTTGGCCTGAGCCGGAGTTGTGGGTGGGGATGGAGTAGGCGGTGTAAATGGAGCGTGTAGCGGAAGCGGTGGAAGGGGAGGTGAAGAAATATGGGCCCCCTCGATGAACGCTGGCTTCACACGGTCGAAACTGACTCTTATGTCCCTGTTCCCCACAGTAATGCAGATGGTTTTGTCATCCCTGCTAATTACTGGATGGGGTCCTGTATAGGGTGGTTTCATTGTTAGTTTCCCAGAGTCGTCCCGCAGAAATACATGAGTACAGTCGTGTAATTCCTTAAATATGAATGGCCGACGTTGGGAATGATGTAATCCAGTGACTGGTTTGAGTTCAGCCATGTGGTTTCGTAGTTGTGATGTGAAGTTGTGCACATCTTCTAATGTGCTGTTTCCAGTTGAGGGACTCAAAAATTCGCCGGGTAGCCTCAGTGGTTCCCCGTACACGAGTTCAGCGGCCGATGTTCGCAAGTCCTCTTTTAGAGCGGCTCGCAGGCCCAGGAGCACCAGTGGTAGGGCAGCACACCATGTACCTCCATGGCACATGAGGGCTGCTTTTAGCTGGCGGTGCAGTCTCTCCACCATACCGTTTGCGCATGGATGGTAGCTGGTGGTGCGTGAGCGAAGCACTGAGCATTGCTTTAGAAGAGCCTGAAATAATGCAGACTCGAATTGTCGGCCTTGGTCCGTGGTTACGATGGAAGGAACCCCGAAACGAGCAATCCAGCCCGTTGTAAATGTTTCGGCCACCTCTTCTGCGGTGATGCCGACCATGGGCCAAACTTCTGGCCAACGGGTGAATCTGTCCACAGCTGTTAGACAATATTGGTAGCCTTTACTGGAAGGCAACGGTCCAATAATGTCTATGTGGACGTGGCGAAAGCGGTTGGTCGGGGCAGTAAAACCACCTAAGGGTGTTACAGTGTGCCTCGACACTTTGCTGCGTTGACACGGCAGGCATTCACGTGCCCATCTGTGACAATCCTTGTTCATTGCCGGCCAAACGAAGCGGTCAGCCACTAAGCGCGCAGAAGTCTTCGCACCAGGGTGACTGAGGTTGTGCAGTTGGTTGAAGTAGCTACGGCGGAAGGATGGTGTTACATATGGTCGTGGCTTTCCTGTTGATGTGTCGCAGTAGATGGAACTATCGGAGCCAGGAATGCAAATCTTCTCCAATTTAAGGGAGGAATTGTTAATGGCATCCTGCAGTTCAGCATCTGTGGATTGTTCATTCGCTAACTCAGTGAAACTCTGTTCTATAGAGATGGCTTCTATTCTAGACATTGTGTCAGCAACCACATTGTCCTCTCCCTTTATATGTACAATGTCTGTTGTGAACTGGGAAATAAAGGACAGCTGGTTGAGCTGAACAGGAGGAAGCTTTTCTCGGCGTTGAGTGAAAGAATAGATGAGCGGTTTGTGGTCCGTGTAGATTGTCACGTGTTGAACCTCGAGCAGGTAGCGAAAGTGTTGTACGCTTTCGTATACCCCGAGGAGTTCACGATAGTACGCGGGCCATTGTGATTGTTTGTCAGTAAGTTTCTTACTGAAAAAGGCCAAAGGCTGCCATTGGTTGCCTATCTTCTGTTGGAGGCAAGATCCCACGTGAACTGAAGAGGCGTCAGTGAAGAGTCCCAGTTTAGCGTCGCTGACTGGGTGAGCAAGGAGAGTAGCACTCACGAGGCTATCCTTGCACTTCTGAAACGCGAGTTCAAGTTCGGGCGTCCATGGAACTGGCTTTGGTCCTTTGAGTTTAGATGCAGCTAAGGCATCTATGAGCGGAGCTTGCAATTCTGCTGCCTTTGGGAGGAATCGGCGATAAAAGTTTATCATGCCTAAGAATCTGCGAAGGCCTTGCACGGTTTTCGGCAAGGGATAATTTTGCAGAGCTTCGATTCTCTCTGTAGGCGGGCGTGTACCGTCTTTGTTGATACGGTAGCCGAGGAAAGTAACCTCGTCGACGCCGAAAATGCTTTTTGATGCATTTACTACGCAGCCATAGTTGACCAAACGCTGGAAAACTGTACGCAGGTGTTCCAGGTGGTCTTCTGGTGTCTTTGAAAAGACCAGTAGGTCATCAACATATGCGTAGCAGAAATCGAGTCCCCTCATGACTTCGTCAATGAAACGCTGGAACGTTTGTCCTGCGTTTCGAAGACCGAAGGTCATGAAGGGAAACTCGTACAGACCGAATGGTGTGGTTATTGCGGTCTTGCAGATGTCAGGTTCATGAACTGGTAATTGTTGGTAAGCCTTTACCAAGTCAATTTTGCTGAAGATAGTGGAACCTGCGATGTTGTGTGCGAAGTCGGCGATATGTCTGACAGGATACCGGTCTGGCACAGTTCTTGCATTCAGAGCCCGGTAGTCGCCACACGGTCGCCACTCTTGGTCCCCTTTCTTCGCCATGTGTAGAGGAGAAGACCAAGGACTGTCCGAAGGTCTAGCTGTTCCGCAATTGACCATGTCCTCAAATTCCTTTTTAGCTGCTACCAGCTTCTGAGGTGCGAGGCGACGTGGACGGCAAGAGACAGGCGGGCCATCGGTAGTCACGATGTGATGAACCGTGGTATGCTTCACTTGCCGTGGGAGGCCTGGAGGTCTGGTCAAGTCCGGGAACTCAAGGAGCAGCTTGGAGTAAGCTGAGGATTCCATGACTGACACGGCTTTCACGCTAACTTGGTTGACTTGTGCAATTGTAGCAGCAGTTGTCAAGCTTGTGTTGCCGTCAATTAGGCGTTTGTGGCGGAGGTCTGGCAACAAATTGTAGAAGCTAAGAAAATCCGAGCCTATTATTGGGATTTCTACATCGGCGATGGTGAAATTCCATTGAAAGTTCCGATGCAAGCCCAGATTGAGGCAAAGGGATATGCTGCCGTAGGTGTTTATGGTGCTGCCGTTGGCTGCGGCCAATTGATAATCGGTTGCTGACTTGGCACGACCTTTGGCTAACCGTTGAGGATAGCAGCAGAGGTCGCTACCTGTGTCAATTAGGAACCTGAGCCCTGTTGTCTTATCTGTGACGAATAATCGGCGGCAGAATGTGTTGCAGTCAGTCGCCGCGTCTACCGACTGCATTTTGGGTTTCCCTGATCTTGATTTACCCAGGAGCAGGGGCTGACGCACTTCTTGGCCTTCTTGTGGTATGTCCTGTGATACCAGCATAAGGAAGTGGATGGGGAGGAGCGGGTTGAAGATCTGGAGCTTGCTCTAGATCTGACTGGGTCCCGTTGACGTGGTTGAGCCCGAGCTTCTGCCGTTAATGCTTCCACCATCTTCGTCAGCTGTTCGAAGCGGTTGGTGAGCTCAATGAGCTCGGGAGATGTAGCTGTAACGGCGTGAACCACAGGTGTTGCCACTTCCAGGATCTTGTCTGCGATGTCGGCTGCCTTTTCCAAAGGCAGGTCTTCCTGTGCAGCTAAAATTGCTTGTACGTTTGCAGGAAGGCGACGCAGCCACAGATGTCTGATTATCTCGTCGCTCCTGAAATCTGATCCTGCCAAGGACTGGAGGCGTCGCAAGAATTGGGATGGCTTGCGGTCACCAATGTCCTCCTCTCCGAGGAGCCGCCTGATCCTGTCCTTCTTGGAGGCAGAGAGGCGCTTGATGAGCTCTGTTTTCAGGTACTGGTAGCGGTTGGTGTCCGGAGGCTGCTCTATAATATCAGCAACCTCGTCGGCAATTCTAGAATCCAGAATGGAAATGATGTGGTTGTATTTTGTCCTGTCTTGTGTAATCCCAACAAGTTCAAATTGAGCTTCCACCTGGCCAAACCAGACGGAAGGCTTGTCAGCCCAAAAAGCTGGGAATTTGACAGTTACTGCCATTGTCCGACTGTCTTGGCTGTCCTGTAGCAGTTGGAGTTGAGCTTGAAGCAGCTCTAATTGCTCTACAGGTGATGTCATTGTGGTGGAAGAAGGGAGTCCAAGAAAAAAAAATAGTTCCTAGGAAAGGAAGGAAACTGGAATGATAGACTAGTGGAAGTATTAGGAGTTGGTGTTGGAAATGACCCAAGTAACACCGCGTGACAATACTAGCGATTTCTATGTATCAATAGAATAATAATCCTAATACTATTTTATAACACAAAAGAAACAATTTACAAAATACACACATATACACCTAATACACAGAAAATAAAAAAAATACAAGTCTAGAACAAATACACAAAACAATTTTAGATATAACACGAAAATACAATAATATAAAATAAGTAAGTACACAAAAGCGTGAAAAGTTTAAGTATTTGTTTGTTAGTGGAATATGTACAATAAATAATTTTATTCCAATGATCAAGTATCAAATTGTTTACTATGTTTGCTTATTTATTTTGAGAAAAAAAAATGTATTAAGTCCTACAAAGTTAAGTCATTAAATGTACATAAAGACAATAATTCAATATTTGATTTTTGATTCGGAACGTAAACAATATTATAAAACTGAAAAACGTAGTCCGAATATATTGTACCGGGTTATAATCACTTCACTATTTTGGAATTAATTTTAGTTTTGCACTTTTGTTTGGTTTAAAAAAAAATCGCTCACTGATAACTGCAGAACACTTATATCTTGATGTAATGTTGGCGCTAACTCGATGAGATGTTGGCGGGAACTCGATGTGATGTTGGCGCGCAACAGCTGACGGTTACGTTGTTACCGGGCGCCAATCGTTGTTGCTAAGCAACGAGTCGATGGTTGCCTCGTCGCCGGCCGCAACTGTTGTTGTTGTGCACCGATTTTGGGCGCGTAAGTTAGAGTTGGCGGCAAAAATCGTAACTCGGAGTTTTGTGGCGAATAAAATTATCATGTCCGCGATGGATGTTGAAGAAATATTAGGTTGGCTGCAGGTTAGCTGTTAGCTGTCGATGAACCATGTAGCGAAGTAGCACCCGTCCGTGGTGTGTTGGCTGTCTATACCCGAGGGTGCAGGGGATGAGTGGCACCCGGGAACAGAGTCGTGTATGCAGGTAGCGATAGACGTGACACCGCCGACAGGAACCAGCGTAAGTCTGCTCTGCACTTGTAGAAGTTACCTTGGACGTGGGTGTGGTTGACGAGTCCTTGTTTTTCGTTTCGTGCGCGTTGTGCTTGTGCCTTCTTGCGTGTTCAAATCACGTCGGGGTCACCATTTGAGGAGGTGGCTGATGATGATGGTGGTGGTTGATGGTCGTTGAGCGGTGTACGGGTCAATGAAAGATATTGTTTGCGACGTACACTTTTAATCACACACACACTCTCTCAATGTTACAATATTATAGTTCAGAAGGATTTTGATATGAAGGCAAGCAGCGAGCGCGAAAACTAACGTTTTGTACACGGGCACGTATGTCGTGCGGTCGCGTTGAAGACGTGAGTCGGACTGTGTCGAATTGTCCCGAAATAGCTTCGGTTCTCGACTGTTTCGCGGCAAGTGGATTGCCGCGAAAAATTGTGGGCGCGATGTCATACAACGGCGCGATGTTTTGCTTGCCACAGATAAATATTGGTTCCGCGCTTGCGTGCTTGTTTGTGATGTTGGCACTAATGTCGCCACAATATATTAAACTAGAAGATGTCAGAGAGTGTTAAACTGGTGTCTGCTCATTAAGCTATCGAAGGACACGAACAATTTGTGCAAGGTGCGTACCCTTTTATCTCACATAGTTCTTAAGTCGGTTTTTTTATATGTTTACTGGAACGTGGGCCGGCTAGTCATAAGAGCCGACAAAACAATCCTTAGCCAGGTGGTAGGGCATTTGCATGTTTGGATGGCTACCACCTCGTGTCTAGAGTATACAGGTGAATTGGGCACAGTTACGACTCGCAGGTGCGTACCAGTTTTAAGTCATTGTTTCCTCATTGACTGTAGTACTATTTAGGGAACGTAACCATATTAGGTAACCCGTTAATACGCTTGGTCACGAAGGAGGAGGTCTTTGATTAGGCTTTCGTCTCGTACTCAATATCCTTCAAGGATATCTGGTTTTTTAAACTCACAAATGGCAGTACCGACGCAGCGCGTCATGTGCCAAGCGTCGTATTAATAAAGAGAAATATAAGAAAAATTAGTTTTTTTACTGCCTGTTTGCAAAAAATGATTTAATATCATATTTATGAATTAATACATCAAAACTCGAGGGGGGTAAAATATTCAAAATGTGGATCATGACATGTACGTTCCTTTACGGTAAATTAAAGTAAATCATGTGATCAATTAAAATGAAAAGATAATTTATCTAAGAGATTTCATTTAAATTGAAATTTAAAAGAGCGTATATTTTAATATTACTCGGCCTACATAAACAATTCAATATCCCCGAGGGCTTTGCCAAAGAAATCCCTTTAGATCGAGTGGTACCCAATTAACTTCAGAGGAACGCTATTACTGGACGCGAATATTAAAATTTAACTTACTCACAGATTTATTATTTCCTTCTTCATTTTAATAATGCTTAATCATTTTTCTTTAGCTAGAAATCTGCGTATGGGTTCTCGCATATGTGCACTACACACATGCGTCTGTGGAACAGGGGTAATTAGCTCGGAATACCACGGTGTTTGTTATCGCCGCAGTGATGCAGATGCTCACCATCTGCCGGCCACGCCGCCTTGAATGATATCTTACGGAGGGCGCTTGCCACCGTTAAAGTGCCGGCTTTATTTGAGCCGAACGGTATTGTTCGTGACGATGGTAGGTGTCCTGACGGAATGACTCTAATTCCCTGGCAGCGTGGCGAGCCTTTGGTGTGGAATGCACCTTGCGTAGACACGTTGGCCGCATCCCATTTACAAAACACATCTAGATCAGCAGGCTCGGTGGCAGAAACAGCTGAATCACTCAAGCAGCGCAAATATGCAACCCTCAGTGACAGTTATATGTTTGTGGCGTTTGCTGTCGAGATGCTTGGACCGTGAGATCCTGAGGCCATGAGGCTCTACCAAAATTTATCGAAAGGACTCATTGAATCTTCAGGTGATCGGAGAGCTGGTGTTGACCTCGGGCGACGGATTAGTATGGCGATCCAGCGAAGAAACGTAGCCTTTTAGGCACCTAACCGATAGAATACGGTGATCTAGGTTCAGTCTCTTACTTGTAGTATTGAGGGACTATGGGTAAAATACAATACAAATAAGTTTTCTTTTGTAGTTATTTGATAATATGTAATTTATGAATTTAATTCTAATATATATTTCTGCAATTGGAATAAAATAAAAATATCATTTTGTTTTTTAGCATGTGTCAGCGAAACTCGTTCGCGTTGTCATTATAACGATATATTTGTTAGTGAATTCAAACGACGGCAACCAAAAAATCCGGTCTAGCTGATGGATGTTAGTTACCGTCGTGTATAGACATTTATAACACTGCGGCGAAGACAACAGGTTGCCATCCTTAAAGTGCTCTTACACGGGCAATGCCTAATTTTTTTTTTAGTTCCTCCATATTGCATGCCATTGTGTTGTATCTCAGCAACAGCTTGCTACATATTGCCATCGCCCTAAACTGCTTGATGTAGCCGTGACGAGAATTGACCGGGATTGAGCAATTTTAGTTGTTGAGCACCTTTAGGGTGAGAAAGGAGGGATGAGATAGGAGATAGTTTTTGGCTGTATTCGTCTATACCACGGAAATTATTTCATTTGACGGGATAAAAATCAGCCTTGTTTCGAGTTTCATTTAAATCCGTTCTCTAATTTTCACGTGAACACGCTCTAACAGAACAAAAAATCTAAAGTTATAATTTCAGAATCTTCTGGTCCGAACGAATCTATCTGATATAATTCTCATTTTAAAAGTCGTTGTATAAACCTGGCGTCCCGACGAATATAGCTAAAGAGGTGTAACTGCGGTCGATTTTTTTTAATACCACCTTTGTAATTTTATAACAAACACGGCGTTATAGAAACGCAAATAAAGTCTGACTTACTAACGCCGTTGGCTCAGCGACGCAAAGTGAGTCTTGATCTCCGAAACGAGAATACGCCCTTTGCTTGTCCTGCAGAATGTCTTGCCAGTTGTGGACTTGAAGTTCGCCCAGGTCAGCGTCTACTCTAGCTTTCCAGCGATACTTAGAGCCATACGGTAGTCGTTCGACTGACAATGATTTAATATAATTAATTATTAACAATGACTAAAAAAATAATTGTAGAGGCAAATGAAATTATAAATTCGTGACGTGTGACGCGGCTTGTAGATGATAATTAAGATACCGCGGTTGATAGCCGTGTTCCACTTTTTGTTTCCATTCCTTAAAAAATACTCTTTATAAGATTATATAATAGAAATTTTAATTTGAGAAGAAGAATAGTTTTGTAAAAGAAAGACTATTATAGATGATAGACCATTATTATTATATTATAGACCATTTGGTCTAAGCCCTACAGCATCTAAAAATACAGATTTAAAGTAAATAAGAGTACAAAAACCCTGGGTTTAAATCTAAAAGAGTTTCTGCAAAATATTTAACTTGCAGACCGACAGTTTCCCCCTTTTTTTAAACACGACCTTTTCCGTCCTCAGTCAACACGATAATGTACTTTAATATTTTATGGCTTGTCCCTATTAAGTATACCAGTCACCGGAGTATTATCAAGATAAACCCTTTTTTAGGTTATTTTTGACCTTCGTAAGATGAAACAGGTTTGTTTGTTGAAAAAATTCAGTGTTGACTCTGATTCTACAAGTCTCGTAGGTGGAAAAAACTGGGTATTCCAATGCCGGTAGCTACTGGGTTTTTACTGATGTAAGGAATCTTAGGATTTGACTAATTATATTTTTGAAGTGAAACTTCTATACCATATACTATACCCATCTAGGTATTAGGATGGGGTAGAATTATATCGTGTGGTGAGAGGCGGCATAATTTTTGAGTAGACTATGGATGTTTTGTTTGATAAATAAAAAAGGTATTCGTTAAAATGTAGCTAACCTAACCAAATTATAAATTACAGCAAACCTGCGAAAAATCGAAATATTTGTGATAGGGTACATAGTAGAAGTGAAACTTCAACAGACAAGTGGAAAAACGAATCGCAACAAAATTTTAACTTGGAAGTTTAACAATCTACCCGTAAAACTAGAAATTTAAATTTTATTGAAGTTTTTTAAGGTAAAGATTTTATATAGAGAGTGCACATTAAATTACAAGTCTATTAGTTTCAAAATATTAACTTCAAAACACCCATTTTGACAAATTAGCAACTTCACTAACAAGCTAGTAATTTTAAGACCGACAGACAAGCAGAGAAATACTCTCTCTCTCGGTTACTCTCTCTTACGGTTCGCTTGCTGCTATAGCGGTAAGAGAACCCCCAGCAACACATCTAGATATAAAATATTTTTGTTTATATTTATTCTCACTATTTTTTTAATACTACATGCAAAAGTACGTTATTATTGTCTTGATTTCTTAGTAAAAACTTGAAATTTAATTTCGATATTTCCAATGTTATCGAATTGACTAATGTGAGAAGTGGAACTTATTTTACAAAATTACGTTTACATTACATTAAATTACGTTAGCAGCCTTAAGCCTTTTATGGCTCAAGCTGCTATGTTCCCACGATATCGCTTGACTTTTTCCGGCCAACGCATAAGCGCCATTCGCGGGAACTCAACCAAGCAATTTACGCACCATTTCTCATAAGTTGTGGTGGACGAAACATCAGCACAATTTACTAAGTGAACACACAGAAAATTTATGTGCTCGAAAGTATTTTTTTGTTTTCTTCTCGATTGTAAAATACCTGGTAAACATTTGTGGTGCAATGTTGTAGCATTTTTATTTTATCCTTGACACAAAAATTGTTTGCAATCCGAATTTTGTGATAGTCATTTTTGTTACCACCGCTATATCAAAGTATTTTAGTGTGAGTGAGTTAGTGAGTTATCAGGTGAAATAAGTTAGTAAGCTATGTGAGTGGGTTGGTAACTTTCAAGTAAAAAGACTGAGTTCGTAACTTGATAAGTGAGTCAGTTAGTGAGTCTTTAAAACTAGTGAGTGAATTAGTAGCCAAATATCCAAAAGTCTGTCAACACTACATCTCGAATCTCAATACTGATCCGTTCACGGCAGCAAATATTTTTAAAGTAAAAAACTAAATTTCATACGCTATTAACTCTCACATAATAGAAGTTTAAATTATGCCCTGAAGATTGAGTAAGGTTGAACAGGTTAAAACAAAAAATCGACGAATTTCAAGCGACGACGGAACAAAACTTTTAATTAAAAAATGTGCTGTGTGATAAAATCAGATAAATGCTTGGGTCGAAACGAAAAGTGTTTGCCTTTGGCTGTGTTGTTATTATTTTGTAAGTACTTCAAGCATTATACTATCAATATAAAATAAAACTAGAATTTAACATTGTTAGTGTTTTCACTCACTTCACAGAACATGTCTAAAATGAGCAAAAAAAAAACCAAAAATTATACTCTCTTGTTCCACACTTGGGCGAAAAGCAATAATGTATCAAATATATAATTTGGAGAAAATCGCACATAAGTGTTTAACGTTGCACTGCTCCAAGTCGATCAATTACTCTTATATTTTTATACAATAATATGAATATTTTGTTGTTTATCTATTATAAAATTGTTTCAGTGTTGCAAGTTTGTCAAAAGTCTTTTGCCGATCCACAAACAACATTAGCAACTACAGAAGCATATAAAGACGAACGACTAAATACAGATCACTGGTATGTAGGTAATAACGTTAATTTTTATTTAATATAAGTACTCCACTGTTGGAAGAACTCTGTATTCTGGGAAGATGTTAGGTTAGGTGATTCCAGTTTAGAATGACAGAAAGCCGGATAAAGAATTATATCACACAATAATTAACTTTACTTCTTTTTTGACTGCATCGAGTGCGTGTGGGACTATCGTACTTGATGGTCCCGGTTTATTTTTCAATGAAGGAAGAGGACCGAAAAACTGCCCACTAAACCTACCTTGAGTTGTGTTTCGGCATTTGTGACCAGGTTCCAGTCTACCTTAAGAGAGCAGCAGCGCATTTGTAGTACCTTCGGTAACCGCTTTCCAGCAAGTGAGATTTCTGCCTGTCTGCTGAACTCCTGCATTAAAAAACATATAATAAATTAAGAAAGAAAGAAAAAGTATTTATTTAGGACAAGATACAGAAAGTCTTCCATGATAACATATTACAATTAATTGTGATGTCCTAAGAAGGCTCTTGCTCAGCATAATGCTAGTTTCGCAACTAGCGCTGACCTTCCGCAAGTACCTCTAAGTGATGCCTCGGCTTAGCTCCACAAAGCAAATGAAAACAATAAACATTCGTTATAAAATTATGCAAAATGATTAGTATATGAACACTCTTATAATAACAAATAAAAGAAAACAAAAAACAACGGATAGAAGTGACGAACAAGGCAGAAATGATAAATTGGCAAAGGTTAGATACAGCATATTAATTGACATACGAGTCTAATACTATAAAATACTTGTGTCGTATTTAAGGTCTCTCTGGCGAAATTGATGGTCAAATAAGAATTTTTTTAAGTTTGTTCGAAACCCAAAGACATATTGCAAGAATGGGTATTCCTTGGTTTTTTTATTTGATTTATTTAACATATTTAGTTACAAAACTGCATCTAAACCAGAATTTCGTGTACGTGCACCACATAAATGTATCTGTAGACAGAAGTAGCCAATCTAGGATACCACGGTCTTTCTTGCAGCCGTAGTGAAGGCAGATATCCACGCTGTTCTGTTTAGATGTCTTGCGCTTCCTCTCGCTAACGTGTCGGTTCTACAAGTGCCAAACTATATTGCAGAAGGCGATATAATTTTGTAGATATGTTGGTCTTATCTTATCTAATCTTACTAGATATTGCTAGATCAGAAGGATTTGTAGAGGAAATAGCTCTGAATCTCTCAAGTGCCGGAAATATCTTCGGTGAGAGTTACTTGTTCGTTGATGAAATGTTTAGAGAGTTGGGGTCCTGACGCCATGAGCTTCTACCGCAAAAAGAGCTTACTTGACATAGATAAATAAGAAATGAAACAATTTTTAATTAGACTTCTTGCTGGAAAGTTTCTTGCTAGTTCTTTTATTTAGGCAGCGATATCACGTTGCGAAGCGGTGCATATAGAATAAGAAGTAGAGTTAGTGCTTAACTTACATCCATGTCTCTCAAAAGATATTCTTCAGTAAAACTTATTTCAAATAAAAACTTTTGAATTTGAATAAGTTCCCGAAACAAATGGTCTTTAGGTGATCACAGGGATCTTATCACTGATGCCAGCATTAAATACAGGCAGCATTTCAAGTTTCCAATTTGAAGTGATGATGATAATTGCCAATAATTTTTAGGCGACATAGAACTGTGACACATTACAACATAAGGACGAAGAAGCGTCGTAGAACTACCACTAGGAAGCAATTCGAGGAGCAGTGTGACACGTTGCGATACTACTGCATGAGAGCTTACAAGTACATTAAATTCATTATTTATACATACATAACTTCACGCCAGGTCCCTTGCGGGGTAGGCACGAACAACAGAGCGCCACACAGGCCCATTCTTACACACCTCACTTGCTTCTTTGACATTCATAACTTATTATTTATCTTACTTTGAATCTTATTGTTATTTTTTTTTGTAAAAGTGATGTCAGTTCAATTCGTCCTCCTTTCAAATTTATACTTCGTATCTTTTTCCTGGTTCTTTCCTACCATCGGTAATCGAATTTTAAAATTCAATTACACAAAAACTTGTTTCTTTGGCCGTTATTTCTGTTCGTTAACGATAACGATTTAAATGATTATAGGCTGTTTTTGAAAAAGTATATCAGCGTACAACAGGTAGGTCAGACTTATTACCAAAAAGTTCTAAAACTTTTAAAATATTAATCACTGGCATCTGGAGGTAGTAGTAAGAATTTCTTTACTGTAGCTATGTAAGCTAACCAAGTTTGCTAGCTAGCTAAGCTGACCTGACTTAATAACCCTTTTTCTAAATTAGGGTGGTGTGACAAGAAAAAAAATTTGCTAAATGAGGCTAGTGAAACAAGCGTTTTAGTACGTTTTTGTTACAAAGTAGCAGGCAACACACTACCCTGGATACCTAGCAATTTGCAACAGCATTTCGCTTCATCTTTTCTGGTGCGAACTGCCCAAGAATGGAATAATTTGCTGGAGTCTGTTTTTCCTGACAAATACAATCTTGAAGTCTTTAAGTCACAAGTAAATAGGTATCTTCTAGGTAAGCGTGATTTATCCTAAACTGCGTCATCACTCAATATCAGGTGAGACAATGGTCAATCGCAAACCTATACATACATTTAAAAAATAGCACATTTTTACTGGATACTCCGTCAGTCATTTATTTTTAATTTATAAGTACATATACATCACTTGTAGAACAGGTTGGTTATGTGCTTCCACGCTGTACTACGTTTATAGAAGTTTCGAAAATCAGTGTGAATTGGACTTTGTCAACTGCATGGAGAGATATGAAGGTAAAAAATACATCAATGCTATCTTAAGAGTTTAAAGTTTTCATTCAGGACCTGGAAGTATTTTTTCTCTTACTTCCTACACGACTACCCGAAGAGAACTATCTTGTGGTGCCTCAATTGAGATATCAATACAACACTTTTGACTGTTAAATACTAACGTAATGTTCAAAATTAATAGTGCTCTAAGAGATCCCAAGCTGAATGCGCGTCCAACTATAAATATCCCGTCAAAATATACTGATCCAGAGAAATTTGCACGAACGGAGAAAGAATACCGAAGAATAAGAATATTCGGACGGGTTACGTAAGAGCAAAACAACTGACAGACGGATAGTAAGGCATTTGCCCGTCTAAATAGACACCACCCTAAGTCTCAAGTATGTCGTCATAACAGCCTTGTGTTGTGCTCTGGGATTAGTGTACAGGTTCCAGTCGTCCCTTTAAGGCAGCACGTAGTACCATTGCTGCTGCTAATGTCCGTATGCGACGGTGATCACTCTCCATTAAGTAGGCCATCTAGGTCCTAGCTGCATCAGGTATATCATATCATAGCTCTAAGCATCGAAGTAGTCCTATAACCACAGTGGTATCTGGTAGCCAATCGGTATTAGGATGGTAAAGTGGTATTTTGTGGTGGTCTATAATGTATCTACATGACAGAGTAATAGAGATATTTATTCTTTTTCAGTTTGGCAAATAGCACACATGTCCAAGTGCTTTGACATTCCTAAGATCGAAGCTTTCGTACGTAAGTATCTTAGCTGTGCAATTTTAAAACCTAGTAACTGTATTCCAAGAAGTTTTACACCACAACACTAAAAACCTATCACTTGTGAACGATTTATTAAGATTATTGGAGGCGATATAATATTATTTTAATTCAGTTTCCACATGTTTTGACATGTATGATGATATGGTGGTGGTACGCAAGTAAGCGTAGATCACACGGGTCGAGCCTGCCCACCGAGCATTAATCCAAATATTGAGTCTAGAGAAGCTTGAGCGCGTACATAAAGTATAGTGTCGAAGTCTGTTATTTAAAATTACAGGTATATAAAATCCAGCAATCCATCTTAAATAAGAGCGTCGAGAAGACTCTTTCCCTTGAAATAGTAAAAGGACCGTGCTCAGCACTCGCTTGATTATCGGTCGGATTCTTTTTTGGTTTTATTGGAGTTGCATACATACGTCTAGTCATCGCAGTGGACAACGAATTACTAGCTATCGCAATGCGAATGCGCACATATAGTTGCTCTATCTCGCTCGCACATCATCCATCCCGCTCACACATTGTGCTATATATTGTACTAGCTGTATGTCTTGTTAATATTTGTACTTAAGGTTACCGTTTCTAAAATAAATTAGTGAATACTACTATCTGCCATGTGAAGTATCCTTTAACCGCTTCCTCTCGCTTCTACGATTTATTAATATAAAATTTAACACGTTTCAGCTTACGACTATAAGGAAGATTATTTCATGGATAACTATTACGCACCAGTCTTTCAATAATGTAATTCATAACAAATTTAAAATTGTACAGAAATACAAATAGACTTATTGGGGCTTTTCCGCTTTGAGGTCGGCAGCATATGGTGTTAACCACACAGGTCATCCTGTTTACTGTACTCCGCTAATAAAGAATAGAAATACTTATTTTAATATATACGTATATATGGTACTAGCTGTCCCAGCAGACGTCGTCCTGCCCGGAAAAGCTTCAATCGATATGCCGACAGCAGCGCCACCTACCGGGTCCAATTGTGAACCAATTCAGAAACCTTCCCATGCTGAGAAACAACAACTTTGCTAAAGATCATCACATGATCATTTGATCTTCATAGAATCGTAAACTATTTATACTAAATAGTTATATAAACTATTATAGGTATATAAACTATTTATAATCCACATCAAATATAGATAAGTATGAGACACTTTTTGTAGTAGTGTCCGTTATTTACTATCAACATTAATTCCTTCCATTCTTTTTCAATCATTATACCGTCCAAAAATGAAATGCCTTTTAAGTCATTTTGTAGAAATATCTCATTATTGGTTCATTGGAGATTTTTATCATTCATTTTTTACACAAAAGAATATAATTTGCATTACAAAGGTGAGAAAACACATTATGGGCCCCGTCCTCTGTTCTCCGTCTATGAAATGATTTTAAATTTTATCAATGCAGTAATAGAGTCTTATTTCGTAGATCAAAATCTCAGCAATAATGATGATTGATTAACAGGCTGTATTAGAACGAAAATATTTAGTGCAAAAAGTGATTTCATATTCATTAGAATTCAGTTGTTATTCAAATTAAAAAGACATAAAAGATATTAATTTAAAGTAAATGTTTGACTGGCAATACTCAATTATTTTTTATTTGTGACAAGATTTTTATAAACTCATCACACTCATCCTTTAGTTTAATTTGTATGGCTATATATTCGTATGTATAAATAAGACAATGTTTCTTAAAACTAAAGTTCCGATTCTTCAAATATATCCAAATTAAATAACTACAATTCATTAATCTCTACAATCTAATAATATCTACAATTCAAAATCTCTTTATTTTAGTAAACAATTTTCTTATTTTTTCACAAAGTATTATAATAATTAACTGTAATCTAATTACATAGACTTTAAAAAATGATACAACAGAAATTCAGTTATTTCAGATTGATGGTCCATTACGGAACTCTGAGTGCGGCAGAAAATATATCGATAATAAGTTGGAAACTTAACTAGAAAAACGAAAATATATACCTAAATACTCAGTTACCTATTGGTCATTGTTTAAAAACCGGATGAACAACTGTTAAGGCGATAATGATATCGTTAACCCGGATGATCCGGATTTTCACCGAATTTCAACAAATATCAAATAACCGGGTCCCGGGTGTCGATCCAGGGAATTTATGAATATTCACTGAGATTATTATTCGAATAATTCGCATTTATTCGGTGTACCAGAGTTATTTGGCGAATGGTGGTACAAGAAGTAAGCGGGCGGCGTTTTATATATTTTAAACATACCATAACGACCTTTTTCCGTAGCTTCGACTGCGTTAATGTTATGCCACGGGAACTGTACATTTTCCCGGGCTTTTCCAAATTACCAATACTGATTGTATTGGTAATTTGGATATCTCTTTGGCTTTCATCCAGATCTGTTCAGTTGTTCTACCGTGATTGAGTAACAAACATACATGCATGGATTCACATTTATAATGTTAGTATAGTCTTTTGTCGCCATTTTTTTTAAACATCAAAAATAGTCAGACATTAAAATTTTGAATCTATAGAAGTAACGATGTTTATACAGAAATACAAACCTATTTTTATATAATCATTCAACGGTTTCCTTATTGCACGCGTGCCAATATTGAAAATACATACATATTACAACGCCTGTCTTTCACAGAGGTAGGACGGTAGGTAGACGATTGATTTCCACTTGATACGGTTTACATGTTTTGCCTCATTTAGTTTTGTTAATCTCCTTTATACATTCACTTTTATTATACGTGCTTTTTACCTAATCATTTTTCAAAACACCTTTCATTTTATCGTAGAGGATCCTCGTGGTCTACCGGTGCAAACACTTCTCGGCAATAAGGAAACTCCTATGAAATCGTGATATCATAATAAATTGTAAGCATAGAAGACTCCAAAGCCTTTTAAATAACCTATAGGTCTTTGATTGCTTCTCCCGCATGAAGTAGTCGTTAAATACTTGCAAACCCGCTTATCTCCTATTTCTTGGACAAGTCTAGATTCAATCTGATTTCCATTTTACGGATTGACAGTCAGACGAGTCCACCAGTTGGATATTGAATGCCTGTTTAAATATTTATAGGAGGCATTTTGGGGTTCTACATTTCCAAATCTATGCAACAAATATTAGCGGGACAATGTTGATTAAAACATGCAAATTCTAATAATATATTTTTAAGCAAAATAGGTCAAATATTTAAGTTACACACTAGGCAGGACTGTAGAGCTGATTCCAGACACCCAGACCAGAGTATATAATAGATAATTCGTTTATGAAATTTACTATACCAGGCGTGAAGTTATGTATGTATGTATGTACTATACCAGGATTTCAACGTTTCAATTTAACTGTTTAATGTTTCACATTATATTTTATTGAGTTATTGCCCCTAGTACACATAATAATACTACGTTTTAACGGGTTTGAGCGCGGTAATATATTCGATTTTTATTATTCTGACATTTTGGCCACTTTTCAGTAGCCGTGATCACGGAAGATACAGATGTCAAGTATGATGTGAATATTGTTAAAGTTTAGTCTACTGCCAAGTTGTTCTTTTAATTATTTAGTTTTAATTTTTCTATGGTTATTATTTACGCTATGGGAGCCCAATCTTATTTACCACCGCTTCGCAACATGAAGAGAAGGGGAAAAAGCGGCGCAAGAAAGTCATGTCTAGCTCTAATAATTTTATATAATATTAAAATGGGTGTTAGGAAAAAGAAAAAGATTAACGATCAAATTGGTTTGTGTTCCAGTGCACGCAGAAAGCGCTCATAGTTCATCCATATTTGCTCCTTTATCCCAAAATTTCACAACTCATTTTTTAATGTCTATAATAACATCAAATTCGATATATGACAAGAAAAAACAGCCCAAGATCTATTCACATATGAGACTGAAAAAAACATTCATGAACAGACACACATTGTGGTATCTGTCTAAGCTTAATTTATTTTCAGCAAAACATTTCCTTTTTGTAAATTTTCCAATTATTACAAAGGTCTAGGTAAAGCAGTGGTTCCCAAACTTATTTTGTATACTGCCCACTTTCAGAATCAATTATTTTTTAGCGCCCCCATATTTTCAGCTACATAAAAACCACTATAACGTCAAATTATTTTTTTTTTTTTTTGACATTTAATTTAATCTTTTTTATTTTTTTGACATTTAATTTAATTATTTTTTTTTGTTCTATGATAGGTAAATTATTTTCAAACAGTGTAAAGGTGGTCTGGAAGATATCGCCTGCGGCGATAAGACCTCCTATTGTATATACATATATGTAACTTGTATATATATGCAATAAAGAACATTCATTCATTCATTCATTAAATTAATTGATTATTGTGCTATACGAGCGGAGATTAAACATTCATTCTTAACGAGACTTCTATAGCCCGCCCGCAAGAGTTAACTTGAGGCCTAAGCGCAGTAGGTAAGACACAACGCCGCTGAGGTCTCAAGTTAACTCTTACGGGCTACACTTGTCAATGAGAATAATGATCGAAACGCAACTTTATTGTATTGTGTTGTATAGTACTCTTAATCAATATTAGTTGATGTTCACAAGTTCGAGAGTCGAGAGTTCAGTCGGTGTCTAAGAGTCCTCCTACCTAGATGAAATTACAAATCGCCCGCCAAGCCTCTACATAACGTTCCCATTTCTTTTCTGGGTCTCTTACCGCCCCCCTTTAGCAGCGCCCACAAGGAGGCGTTATCGCCCACTTTGGGAAAAGATGGTCTAAAGGAACAAATAAACAAATTAAACCGTGTATCAAAGCTTTGAAGTAAAAAGTACAAACTGGCATTATCTAAATATTAATTTAGCTACTTGGACCACGAGTCATTGTAATTAATGACTAAGTTAAACTTTGAACGTAATTTTCTTGAAATCCATTTAATGTTGTTCGTACATTTTGGCATAATAGACCTTTATTATTATTTATTAATTATATACCTTATCATTAAACTGTCAATCTTGACATTAATAAGTGAAAGGAAGATGTATTTTATTGTTTCTCATTTTCTTTTTACAATCGTGTCTCTATATTTTTGACTTCCAATACCTGAAATCAGGTATTAAGATTAAAGCTAATTATTAGCAAAGCTTAAATCGGTTGAACTGGTTTAACCGCTTGAACCGGTTTAAAAGCTTGAACCAGTGTAAAATTAACTGGTTTTATTAGTTATGATCGGTTTTAGTTACCTATTTATATACTGCATTAAATGTAATGATTTTGACTCTTCAGCAAAATACCTAACCCTAGATAGTCATATATTCCATCTTTAACCATAAACATTAACTGCAAACATTATGACCCCGCACCGAATATTTTGTTACCTATAAAAAAATAATGTTGCCTGTATAAAAATGGTTAGTTAATGATGGCGTAATATTTTATGGGGTCTTATTTCTTAGCTAAATATATTTATTAATCTGTAATATTATATTCCTTGGCTTATTTTGAAGGTGGTAGCTTATTGGTTAAGGTACTCGTGTTTCAAATAATGTGGTTCAGTTCTTACTCGGGAAGCATGCAAAACTTTTCTGAATATTGTAACAATTATCACGTGATGTTGGTGAAAGAAAATATCACGATGAAACCCCCATAACAACATAAAAGATGTGCGAAACCCGCCAAGCCGCCTCTGACAAGCGTTTTTTTTTATTTTTATTGCAGGAGTTCAGCACACAGGCAGACAGCCCACTTGATGAAAAGCGGTTACCATCGCCTATGGACATTTGCAATACCAAAGGTGCTACAAATGCGCTGCTGCTCTCTTAAGGAAGACTGGAACCTGGTCACTAATGCCGGAACACAACCCAAGGTTGTTATGGCGACATACTTTAGACCAGGGGTGGTAGCCATCCAGTCGGGCAAATGCCCTACCACCTGGCAGCGTGGCGGGTATATTAGTTTCCTTAAAATAGGGAAGCCCAAGCCCAGAAATGGAACGTTTATTTGAAACTAATAGATTTAACTGACTTTTTTACAACTGTTATTTATACACAACTGTAAAACATGTCTGTTAAAAAATAAAATGTTTATTTCATTGGCAATATAATTTTTTTAAATGTTAATGTATATTCAAATTCAAAAGCTTTTATTCAAAATAGAGGAAGATGCATACAATTATTTTCGATTTTTCTTTTATTTTGTCCATTATTAACTATTATTTGTTTAAATTATTACTACTTTTTATCCGTGCAGGAACGGAGAAAGAATAAAAATTCCTGCGGCCGGGCGGCCTGTCGTAAGAGGCGACAAAACAACCCACAGCCAGGTGGTAGGGCATTTGCCCGACTGGATGGCTACCACCCCTGGTCTAAAGTATGTCGCCATAACAACCCTTAGTTGTGTTCCGGCATTAGTGACCAGGCTCCAGTCTCCTTCAAGAGAGCAGCAGCGCATTAGTAGTTCCTTTCGTGTTACAAATGTCCATAGGCGATGGTAACCGCTATCCATCAAGTGGGCCGTCTGCCTGTCTGCTGAACGCCTGCAATAAAAATAAAAACAACTTTTTTATTAGATTGAATTTTTACTTATATATAAAAAAACAGTTGCTTATTATTGTATTGTACTTCATTTGAAACACAAATATCACTTTGTTGCTGCTCATGAGATATACAGGGTGCGCCAGAGAAACTTACTTATTTGAAAAAATTCCCGCGCGGTGAGTTGGGCGGGTAGAGGGGCAAGAGGGGGCGCATCTGGAGGGGGAAGTTCCCAAGTTTGTTTCTCCCTCCAGTAAGTTTCTCTGGCGCACCCGTTATTTATTTATTAAGGACTAAGTCGTAACTTACCAATTGTATCTATTAAGTAATAAATAGTTGAACACAGAAACAAGGCAGAGCAAAATAAAAAAAAGAATCCGATATCCGTTACGATTCATTGGTTGTTTCGTTCACATAAAAGAGGCAAATCCAATTACAAAAATGCAATGAACTACGCCAATCCGTTTTACTCGTAGTCGAACGGATTGGATTCAAATCGTTTTATTCAGTCTATTTGTATGACATTCGAGGAGTCTTTTGTATCTCAGTTTAGACTCATCACACACAGCTCTTCCAGTAATTATTGACACAAATTACTTTTTACTATTAAGTTTATTTATTTGTTATAATAATTATGTATTACATAATTAGAATTGTCAAAAAAAAGTGTCTGTAAAGGCACGTCTGGTTGTCCATCAGGGGGTATTAGTACCTACCCTAATGTACGGCAGTGAGAGTTGGGTGTGGCAGAAGCATGAAAGTAGGGTAAATGCAGTTGAAATGAGAGCTTTGACAAGTATGTGTAAGGTTAATGCAAGTGATATGATAAGAAACAGTGTGATAAGGGAGCGTTGTGAATTGAAAGAAGATGTAGTGACAAGAGTTGAAAAGGGAATGTTAAGGTGGTTTGGCCGTGTAGAGAGAATGAATGATAGCAGAATAACAAAACAAGTATATGATAGCAATGTGACTGGAAGAGTTGGTGCCGGTAGACCAAGATGTACTCACCATAATCAAATTGAAGATATTTTGAAGAAAGGTCAGATAAAAAGTAGTTTAAATAAGCGTGTATGTATGAGAAGATTAATGAAAGTTGATGAAGCAAAAAGTGTTTGTCAAGATCGTAACAAGTGGAGATCCATTGTCTCTGCCTACCCCAATGGGAAACAGGCGTGACAATATGTATGTAATTACAATTACTTTTATTAATTATTATTTACTTTTTATTTTTATATTAACAAAATTGGGTCGTTATGGTCTTACACCAAAAGGAAGGTTTGCACTGAAAATCAGCGTTGTGTCAGATATAATTCCGGCACAACAATATGCTGAGTGCAAACATTGTTTGCTGAAAATGCGGCATACAAATTCTCAAATAATGTTTTGTGTGTAATAATGTGTAAAGAATGTAACTACGTCGCTATTTTTTCTCAAATAAATCTCTTTTCTTTCTTTCTTTCTATTATAATAATCACGAAATAAAAAGTCCAATTTGAGACTTAAGAAAGTCAATAGAACATAACTTTGAATGGAATCACAAAAATGTATTTATTTAGTCGATTGCTTAGATATTTTTTTACTAGTGCATTATATAATGTTAAAACATATTTCAATTGTTAATTTCCTCCAATTAACAAAATAATATTATTTTTGAAGGTTATGGTTAATTTATTATTATTATGGATGATTTGTTTGTTTCTTTTATTGTGATTTGTTTTTATGTATTAGTAATGACAGAACAAATGATAATTATAAATATAATATGTACAACATTTTGCACGCCCTAGAGGCAAAAACATGTGAAACGATGAAATAATCCTACCATCTTTTTTTATGTACCATGTTTTATGCAATAAATGATGATTTGATTTGATTTGATTTGACAAAAAAAAGTGATAACTTCTTATGGGAGGATAAACCGCTTCGTTACGTAACGCGTTACGACGCCAGCCTGTCGTTAGTCTCGCTAAATCTCGAGAACGGCTGCACTAATTTGGATAATTTTGGTTTTGAATTATTTGTGGAAGTCCAGGGAAGGTTTGAAAGGTAAGTAAATATGAAAAAGAGCTTCTTGGAATATAATAAAAACAACAATTTCGCTTTCCTTTAGAAATTATTTCTATTTGCTAAGCATTTGATCGTCCCATCGTTTAGAAATCAATTAAATTCAAAATTCATTATTTGAATTTTGAATGTTAAACGTTTGTGGTTCTTCCTGTCGTTCGGAAATCAACGTTTTTTTTTTTACTTATTGGTTCTGATGTGGAACGAAGTTTGCCGGTCCAGCTAGTTATTAATAAAATTAAATAATATTACTACATAATATTCTTCAAGTAACTAAGTCTGCCACGATGTTGTTTGCATAATCAACAATCTTTTACTCCAAAATCACTGTTGAAATTCAAGTAACTTTACTCTTGAATCACGTAATAATTATCTAAGAAGAAGTCATCGAGATATTCATAATCTGAAATTAAAATAATATTAGTTATATTTAGGAAATTTAACTACTTAAGCATTTTAAGACAATAATGCACAAACCGATATTGTAGATAATAACCTTTCCAAATCATCATCAAAATTTTTACTAAGAACTAGACTAGTGGGAGGCGGGAGGGGTTGTTATCGGCAAACCTTCTGCGCACCACTTATACGCTTGTATTAAGGGCATTACACAATGGACCACTCTGGAGTCAATCCCAGATCATAGTAAAAAACGAAAAAAATATAAAATTCACGATACTAGGATTCGAACCCGGCACCTCAGCGTTTGTAGGAGATAGGCCGACGATAGTTGAGCGCAATCAACCATAGAGACCATCAACATAATTATTAATAATACACATTCGTAATTTTCACTTACGGGTGTAATTAGTAGCCGGTTCTATTTTGTTAAGACACGGACCCATGTATGCTATTGTCCATACTGAAACATCGTTGTATTTTCTTAAGTTTTCGCGATTAGCAGACATAATAAAAATTACATACTAACGGTTTTAAGCGTGGCATTTTGTTTAACTTTTCATTTCAACGTTTCTGCTACTTTACAGTAGCCGTGGTCATTTAGAGCACGTGATAAATTAGATTAGGCTCCCATAGAGTAGGTATATAATAATCATAGATCACAATTAAAATGAATAAGTTGGCGGTAGACTAAAAATTAAAAAATAATGCATTGACACTTGACATTTTTGTCTTTCGTGATCACGGTTTCTGAAATGTGGTCGAAACGTCAAAATAAAATCAAATACAGTAGAATTTTATTCCGTACAGGGACCGAAGAAAGTATACAATTTCCTGCGTTGGCGTGGCCTGTCGTAAGAGGCGACAAAACAACCCACAGCCAGGTGGTAGGGCATTTGCCCGACTGTATGGCTACCACCCTTGGTCTAGAGTATGCCTCCATAACAACCTTGAGTTGTGTTCCTTTCATTCTTCTTCTATGGGTCTCAATAAAATATGTGTCGAGTAAGAGGTAGGAAACACTGAAAATCATTCCTGTGTCGAATTATCTTCCGGCACAGCAATATTCTAAGTGCCAACCTCATTTGTCCAATTGCGTTATGCGACTATAGAATTATTTTACATACATACATACATACATACATAACTCCACGCCAGGTCCCTTGCGGGGTAGGCACAAACAACAGAGCGCCATTTAGGCTTATTCTTACACACCTCACTTGCTTCTTTGACATTCATAGTTCTTGTCATGCACGCTTGCCTGTTCTTAAGGCTTCTGCTAGTACATGATCAATTTGATCATGGAAGGTGTGTCGTGGCCTTCCGCGACTTCTGCATCCATCCACTTTTGCATTGTATATCTGTTTAGTCATTCTTTCCACATGCCCGAACCACCGGAGCATTCCTTTCCTTACCTTCACCCCGACACTCTTTCAGACCAACTCTCTTAGAATTGTTTTGCTTCAGTAAATCGATATATATTTTGTGTGTGTCGCCTTTGACAAATTAACGATTTTCTTCAAATAAACGGATAGTACTATAAATAAAATGCCGAGCTGAAAACCGTTTTAACATAGTTTTAATTTGAAGGAGTTATACAAATCTCACCATCGTATCGTTCATGGCAATTAACATAATCCAGTTCGCAGTAGTTCCTGAATTGACGGTACCTTTGGTACATGGTTTTGGCGCATATTAGACCAGTCCTGAGGAAGAACTATAACTATATTTTCGAAAGCTTCAAATTCATATTCAAAAGTTTTTACTGAAATCAAATGAAGAACATTTTTCAAAGGAACTTTGAATGAATGAATGAATATTTATTTGTAGAAATACAGGAAATGGTTGTACAAAAGATGGTAAACAAAGTCGATTGTTCTCACTGTATTTGAGTTAAACATGGTCATACAAATATTTGGGTACATGTCAATTAAAAAAAAACATTTTTAAATTTATAAACATAGTTTGATTAATTATATATTAAATACAGATACATACAAAATGCAAAAGTGGATAGATGCAGAAGTCGCGGAAGGCCACGACACACCTTCCATGATCAAATTGATCTTGTATTAGCAGAAGGTGACGTCAGGAGCCTTAAGAACAGACGAGCGTGCATGACAAGAGCTATGAATGTTAAAGAAGCAAGTGAGGTGTGTAAGAATAAGCCTGTATGGCGCTCTGTTGTTCGTGCCTACCCCGCAAGGGACCTGGCGTGAAGTTATGTATGTATGTATGTATGTACATACAAAATATAAATAAAATCCCTAATATCAAAAACACTTCCATCAGCCATGAAATACACTTTTTTACACTTTGCTTATTCAATTTCTATTTTATTAGTGTATTTATTGTGGTGATTCTTTTTTTTTTGTTCAATATTGACCTCATTTAAATAAAATAGACATTTTATGTAATAATTTTATCCGTGCAGGAACGGAGAAAGAATACAATTTCCTGCGGCCCGGCGGCCTGTCGTAAGAGGCGACAAAACAACCCACAGCCAGGTGGTAGGGCATTTGCCCGACTGGATGGCGACCACCCCTGGTCTAGAGTATGTCGCCATAACAACCTTGTGTTGTGTTCCGGCATTAGTGACCTGGTTCCAGGCTCCCTAAAGAGAGCAGCAGCGCATTCGTAGCACCTTTGGTGTTGCAAATGTCCATAAGCGATGGTAACCGCTGTCCATCAAGTGGGCCGTCTGCTTGTCTGCTGATCTTCTGCTATAAAAAAAAATAAAAATAATAATAATTTCCATATAATTGTTTTTTTTGGTAATAAACTGTTTGAGTCAATTTTCATTTTTCTAGTGGAAACTTGATTAATACTCGTATTATATGTATTAATTTTGTGTTTTATATTTAAGAATATTCATGATTGTATGTTTTCGAAACAAATTCAATAAATAAAAACGAGATACTTGTAGCTAAGATTAACTTATTTCTATTTCATTTTTCTATATGAATTAAACATTCTTTGCCAAGAATTCATGAGTTGCAGCAAGAAGCCGCAGAAGGCAGTTTTCTGACTTAATGTGCATATTTGTAACAATTGAAGACGTGAGTGGATGAAGGTGATATGTCGCATATTCGGTTTTTTGCTTTTTTTGCGTAGATGAAGGTTATAAGTCGATACCATGATGACATGTTGACTACGGACCTTAGACCATAGATATAAGGCATATTTAAAAAAATAAAGAGTTGAAAAGGGTGTTAAGTTCAGTTCAGTTTAAAGTAAAAGTAAAACTTTTATCTCGATTTACTCAGAATTGGAATTATGCGACTTATCACCTTCATCCACTCATGTCTTCAATTATCACCTGTTAAGGAAAACATCGTGACGAACTACATCCAGATAATCGATGTTTTAAATCTACTAAGCCGCTGTGGACAAGCTTCGCGGGTATACTGTCTGTTCTTCTAAAATAAAAAGAGGAATCGAACCCAGAAGTGGGAAGGAGGCTTATGGTCTATTATAACTAACAAGGAGTTGCAGCTAAAATAAACTAGTCAAATATTAGAAGTACATCCCTAGAAATGCTTACTTGTAAATTTCTAAGCAATGATATGCGAGATAATCACATTCTTCCTGGAAGGTCACTATTGTAGGAATAACTCTCTTCTTCTTGGTTACGTAATGAGGTGTAACAGTCATCGGGGGCCTGAAGTTTCTAGAAATAATAAAATTTGACAGTGGCAACAACATCTATAAATCAATTGTTGTTCGTCTCACTTAAACTCAACGAACGGCTGGACTAATTTCGGCTAATTTTGGTTTTGGGTTATTTGTGGAAGTCGAGGGAAGGTTTTAAGGTAAATAAGAAAATTGTTCTTGGAATATAATAAAAACAACTATTTCGTTTTCCCTTAGAAACGATTCCTATCAAACATTTGATGTTTGTCCCTGTGACGATAGTCACGCGTCATATTATTAAGGTGTCGGTAATTAGCAATAAATCAGTCAGTCGTTCACTTACGCCTTTCATTGACGTTCCATTGGCGACGAGGATAAAAAATATTAAAATTACAGTTAAATCGTGCAAACAAGTGTATTTAAAATGTCGATTGGTAAAATAGAACCATTTTATTTAAGCTCTAAACAATGTCCGGCCTATATTCGTCGCGTAAACCAATATACATTGTTAAATCAAATCAAAGACAATTTAAAAGTGCTGATGTTAATAACGGTTGTTGGTGAAGATAAGTGGGTCGAAGCCACGGTAGTAAAGAAAACCGGACCCTTTTCTTATAAAGTGAATTTAAGCAATGGTGCAGAATGGCGTAGTCATGCAGTTCAGTTGATGTCACATAATAAAAAAAATAGATATTCACTTTCGCGAATGAACACTGAGGCAGGGGTGGATGAAGGAAGCCCTGACGTCGTGAACCCAGAGGTCGAAAAGGGGGACAAGGGTGGTAGCCAGGACATGTCAGGCGATGGTAGCAATGACCTGAGATTGTCGCGAGAAGTGACAGAGTTGCAAAACACGCAGCCTGAAAAGTCACCACAGCCCAAGGCATCTAGACTGCAGGCGACGCCTTCACCTCCTGACATGTCCGCTCGAACACGTCGGGCTCTAAATCGAGCTAAACAAACATTATTTAAGTCTATAGAAATTTAACCTGTATTTATTATTTAGTTTATTATTAGTTTAGTTTTCGGTTTTATTATTTTGAGAATTTAGTGGGGAGAAGTGTGACGATAGTCACGCGTCATATTATTAAGGTGTCGGTACTTAGCAATAAATCAGTCAGTCGTTCACTTATGCCTTTCATTGACGTTCCAGTCCCGTCGTTTAGAAATTTCTTATCTTCTTGTCTTTCAGAAATCAAATTAAATTAAGAGGTGAAGTTTTGTTCTCATCAGCTTTTTTATTAATACTGAGGCGGTATGAAGTTTGCTAGTAGGGTCAGCTAGTAATATTATAAAATTCTAAAAATGCCGTGTCTGTGCTTTGAAGCTTTTAAAAAAACAACTGGAATATACTATAAAAATGATGAAGAAAATGATGCTTTCTTTTTAGATTTTATTCTCTGTTAGTTCGGGATTCGCGTACAAACTATTGGGCCGATTTCGATACGATTTTCAATGATCGACAGAAAATTCTTAGAATTAAAATCTGCACTACTTTTTATTATGGGAATCTCGCGGGAAAATTCCCGGGAGCGGTTTGTAATTGTTAGGGTGAATAAAAATTGGTTTATTCCGACACAGTTTTTACTAAAACGATAGCTTACATACTTTTTTTAAATGTTATATACTTTGTGTCCCGGGAATCTCACTGGGGTTTCAAGTCAAGCGTGGACAAATTCGTGAGCTTATCCAGTCAGTCAGTTTAAAATAATTTTCTGATCTTATGTGCGTAAGGGGCATTGGTGAAGCGGCAATGGACTGTATTAGGGCGGCAAACGTCTTTGTGGAACGGAATCTAAGTTACCTGGACGGACAGCTGCTGAAGGCTTCATGGCCGACCGGCTGTGGTCTGATCTCCCTTAGTTCAAAGCGGGATCGATTTACAGACTTTTTTAGGTGCCAGCGAGTAGTAGGCGCCGTAATCGCGCGGGGGTGAGGATGGTCGGGGGAGGATGACATTTGCTGCCAGGTGGCGTTACCATGTATAATATAATTACCACATGCTAATGGTAAAGGTAAAACATCGAGAGTACTGACGTGTGAAACCCACCAATCCGCCTTAGACAAGCGTGGTGGGTACACTGTCCGTACCCCTATGAAAATGGAAGGCCTGAACCCAGCAGTGGGATGTTTCAGGGGCTGTTATTAACATAGGCATTTGAATTGTAGTACAAGGTTCGAGTTTGATTATAATCTCGCCTGTTGTTGAGTGGAGATATGGATTAGGATAAAGCACGCTTATGTAGAAGGTATCTGGTCTCAAGGGCCTTAAAATCACTCAGGTTGTAGGTACCGGGAAGACAGACTCCGGCAATGAGTTACATTCTTTAGCGATCCGCACGATGAATATGGACGCAAAAGTTTTTATTGTAGTATATGTTCGCGTTTGACCACGATCTCTCCTTATGTGAAGCGAAGATTCTACGATGAATGCTTACCTAGAAGGTACTTATTCATACGGGAATTGAAGACACCCAGGTTGTAAGTATCAAGAAAGACAGACTCCGGCAATGAGTTCCACTCCTTTGCGGTGCTAAGCTAGATGTAAAGCGCTTCGTTCTTACAGATGGAACATCCACCATATATGGGTGCATGCCGGAGCGTCTGGTTATCCGACGATGGAAAGGAGATGGCGGGCTCAGAGCGAAGAGCTCAGACAATGCCTAACGGCTAAAGGCTAATGCTATTATAAACTGATTGTGCATAGAGAATAAATACATACGGGTCTGGAGGTGTCCAACGTTCACCTTCCGTAACCGTGATGGTAGGTGTTGTAGAATCCGACAGAACATGACCAATCTCCAAAACTGTGAATCAATAATCTTCCAATTTTAATTAATCCATATCTTACTTACGCGGTTTACCCAGACTGGAATTACTTTTTTTATAGCCGGAGTACAGAAGACAGGCTGACAGCTCACCTGATGGAAAGCGGTAACGGTCGCTTGTGGACGTTTACAAGACCAGAGTTATTACCAACGCGCTAGCGGCCTCAAGGAAATTTTATGACACCCTTTTAAAAATACTCCACATCGTAGCACTGTGGGAAAACCTCGGCTGGGAGCTAATTTCAAACCCCCAAGATTTGCAAGAGAAACCTTCCACAGAACCGGTGCGTCCATGAGCGAAGTGGCTTTAGGAAGTGGGGATGAACTCTCAACCGATGGCGAGTGGTGCGATGGTAGAAAGAGGACGAAGGCATCATTATAAAAAGTTCCTCGGAACACTCCCCATTATACAGTCAATAGAACGCAGAGAGACGCGAAATCTCTCCTAAGGCCATCACTATCTTATCCGTGCATGAACGCAGAAAGAATACAATTTTCTGTGGCCGTGTGGCCTGTCGTACGAGGCGACAAAACAACCCACAGCTAGGTAGTAGGGCATTTGCCTCTCTGGATGGCTACTACCCCTGGTCTAAAGTATGTCGACATAACAACCTTGAGTTGTGTTCTGGAATTAATGGCCAGGCTTCAGTCTCCCTTTGCAGAGCAGCAACGCATTTGTAGCGCCGTGGGTGTTAAAAATGTCCGTAGGTGTCCATAGTCCACTTTTTGATTCGGATCGATGTGTTGGTATCGATGTATACCACGCTCTTACATAATATTGGCATAGTGTTACTGACACTCATTTATTATAAGTTAATAATTAAAATTCACTTACTAAGCAAGAAATGTATAAATACATGGCTTTGTGAATAATTTTCCATTGCATTCTCCAATTGTATGGCTTATCTGTAATAAATTATTCGTATAATTAAATTTTCTATTTGACGATCCTGCATGTACTTAACGATACGACATTACCTTATGCTGGGGGTTCATCTGCGTTAATGTTAAAGATATATATGAATAATAATATATTATTAATTAGTGATATTAAAGGCTAATGTTCTAACAAAAAGTATTTTTTTATTTCTCATACTCGGATCGCTTGAAGTTGATCAGAGGGATGAAAACAGTACTATTCGTCCCTAGGAAATAACTGCTGTCACTTTTTTTTTAATATTATGCGCGCCATGTCCTAACTTGTATACAACCACTGCTAAATCGCGGCATAATAAACATAAGAAATATCAACAATGTTGTAACATGAGCTAGATATTTACATCAATGAAATAAAAATTGACTGGCTGGTGAAACGCCACAGAACAAGTAATTTTCTTTAAGGATAAAAAAAGAAAAGATTTCATCAGATTTAGATATAGATTTAACGTCTGATTTCATCAGAGATGTAGCTTTATTTAACTAATTGGAATAACTATAATGAAACAATATGACAGAGGTGACGAGACTGTTTATTCGACTTTTTTTGTAAAATTACAATTTACATTACCCACAATTTACATACATTATATTAATCAGGTTTTTATTTACTTTCCTCTTATTCAAAATTAAGAGCAGTGTGTTTACCTCGAGTTAACTTAGTTTAGGCACTTAAGCTAAGACTAAGTTTAAGCACTTGAACTATCGGCGCACGAGTGTAGCGAAGGCGTCAATAGTTCGACCAAACCATCTCATGTGAAATAGGTTTTTTTTATCCCTTGTTTATTTTATTCTGTACATAAAACACAAAAGTATAAACAGAAACTGAAAGTGAAGAAAACATTAAATTACTTTTATCTGAACAGAATACCTTTTTAAACTACATTATCTTTAAGGCTTGTAGCAACGCCAACGGCCTTGAGGACTTTTCGCTACTGATTTTTCATTCGATAGCGGGAATTCCGTAGACTCGTTTGTTTTTCAGATAATTTCAGGTTTTTATTTTAATGTGAATAAAATAAAGTAGTATTAAAAATAAACAAAGTATTTATATCTTTTTATAAAAAATATTTACACGAAGAATGAATTAAGAACCTCCTTTTTGAAGTCACTTAAAAAGAATTACATGTTTCAACGAGATTGTGCCATTTTTATTTAATTTGGAAAGTAAAAATATGCTAAAAAGTTATGGGTAACAACTAATGCACTTTCAACGTTTATTAATAAAAATATAAAAAAGTGATTAAAATGCACGAATTAATAATATGACATTTATTTTTCTTCTATTTTTACAGATGAAGTACTACATATTCATCCAAGAAATAATCATTAAAGTATTGATCATCTGAAAAATAAAAACAAAACAATTAAAATTGTTGAGCAAACACACTATTTTATTTACTAGGTAATAATAATTAAAAACATCTACATACGTCCCACTGCTGGGCTCGGGTCCCCCATTTGTAGGGACAGAGATAGTATACCCGCCAAGCCTGTCCAATGCGAATTGGCGGAATTGACATGTCGATTATCTAGATTTGCAGGTTTTATAACGATGTTTTGCTTCACCGTTAGTATTCTTATTGTAGGAATACCTTGATAATACAGATTTATTAAGAAGACTCAAAAGGACAAACCTTTTGAGTTAGTGTTATAATACTTTCATAATAATAAAGTGTAGTGCTAAGTGCTAAACATTAAGAAAGAACACATGAACAAAGTGTCTTCTCCTTAATAAAGACAATAAGAAACGTGTTATTGGACACATTCTTAGTTTAAGTTATATCTAGTTATTTTAGGTCAGATTTAAATTACTCATTAGTCTTATTTCGTAGATTAGATTGTAATATTTTAATGTTGTATCACTAAGATGCATCATTTATGAAAAAAGAAAAACAAAATTGTAGGAATACGTAGTCTTGAAGACACAAATTTTCTAAATAGTTATAAAACAAAAAACAAAATTTACACATCTTAACTAAGTGTGGTGGCCAGTTTCTTGCCGATTGTTCTCCATAAACCACCGATTTCACTTAAGATGTTGTGTATATATAATTGGAGTAGTCTTAAGGCAACGTCTTTGAGAACGTTTCGGGCGATTATTGTATTGTGAATAAAATATAATAATATCATGGAAGAGGAGTATGAAGTATTTAAAAAATAATAAAACCCAATTATTTATCTGTATTTTACAAAGATATGGATATTTTTTATCCTGTATTGATAAAAATTGAATTAGTAAAAAGGTTTCAAGGCAATCAATGTTTTATTTTGGATAAATTATTGATAAATAAATACCAACGAAAAGTTAATTCATTTGCAATCCATTTTCGAGCTTTTGCGTCAATAGGAACCTTAATCTTAACTAAGATATTTAATATTAATTGATTTTCAAAACAATTCAAAAGTGTTTATATAAACTACTTTCCCTAGAAAACTTCTTTTGAGGGGATGCGTTAAACATTAAGAGTATTACAAGTATATCGTTTGCAACGTGTTATTCCTGTTTTAAGTACAAAAAGCGGCAAGAAATTCCCCAACACGTCGGACTTAAAATTCTATAACTACATATTTGTCTGTTTCATAATCCGGCTTCATCTGGGACTAAGTTAAAGGTATAGGCCATTTTACGCAGATGTGGCGATGGGTGGAATGCGCAATCTTATATGCGTATTGACAGATAACGTATGTATTGTTAGGACTCGAATTAAAATGCCGTTGGAATTAGACACTATAGAATTTATTAAAAGTATACCAACACGTATAACATAGATACAAATATAACTAGATACAATAAGTCCCAATGTAATGCACAATTCACACATACACACAATGTAATAACACGCGCAAAGTCCGTCACTAAAATGTACACACGTCTTGCCTCGCTTGTGCAATCGCGATGACTGCCTCACCCCTCCGTTCGGGCATTATTTTATACTAAAGTGTATAATAGAACAAAGGACCGCGTTCACCGAGTTAATCTGCACATCTGGCAAGCTTCAACGCAATCCAATAACAGCAAGGATTAGTTCGACACTAATGGCGGCTATGAAACAAGTTCAATCACAATAGCATGTTTTTCTGAATTCCAAATTCTAAACACAGAGTAAACAAAAAAATGCATCAAACAAGGCAATAAACTGCGTTTTACCACAGTGAGGTGTGCGCATTTCTTTGTCGGTATGTAACAGTATATAGACTAATGTGGACGACGGTTTGTACCTCTTTAAATAAGATGCATTCGGTCACAGCCTAATTTAATACTGACGCAGATGAAGCCGCAGCATCAGGCTTCTTTAAGTATATATATAAATATTGTTACGAATGCGGGACACGAATAAAATGCCGTTAAAATTACTATAGAATTTATTAGAACTGCATAAACACGTATAACAAGTTATAAGTATAACTGGACACTGCCAGTACAAACTGCACGATTCAATAACAAGTCCGTCACTGTATAGCTTATGGAATGTAGGTACACGTTTTGATCGTATCGTAACCGTCGCTTGACTGTCTCACCCCTCCGTTTGGGCATTGTTTTATATCAAACTATCTATAACTATAACAATCGACCGCGTGGACTGAATTTTTAAGAAAACGTAATCTGCGCACCTGCGGCCATAAACGGGTACAGTAACAATAGGATGTTTTTATTAATTACAAAACACGAAGTAAACAAAAGAAGTCCTAATGCGGGAAAGGTAATAAACTGCAGGTGTGCACACACTTTGTCGGCATGTAACAATATGATTGACAATTATTTTTTGTAGAGTTAATGGAATGTTAGCAAACAATGCATAATAAGAAGAAAATACTAGCGTAATGACAGTGTCATGATGAAGTACTAAAAATCACTTCTTTCTCTCTATTTCTTCTTTCTTTCGTAGAAATTGTTTTAAATATAAGCCTTTGAATTAGAAAATTTTAATTACTTCCATCAACTGGTTGGCGCCATAAAAATTATACTACTATGTATGTTTGTTATTATTTCACGCAATAACTACTGAAGGGATTTCGATGAAATTTTACAATAATATAGCTTACACATCAGAATAACACATATGCTATAATTTATAAAGATATAGTGTGAATTATCCAAAATATAACGATTTTCTATCACCAAGCGGGCGAGACCGCGGGGTGCATAGTAGGAGTTTATAGAATCGTAAACTATACATCCGATTTCGATGAAATTTTGTGTGTGTGTTGAGTGGGTCCCGGGATAGTTTAGATTCACAATTGGAACCGGTAGGTCACGCTGGGATCGGGTTCTAGAATCCTCCTAATCACCTGGACCGATTTTGATGATTTTGTTTTTGTGTCATGAAACAAAGTTTTTTTAGGAATTCAGAAAATATGGCGATACGAAGTTTGCCGGGTCAGCTACGTATAGTATAAATAAAAAATCTTACGATGGTAATCCTTTGCGTATACAATTTTTGTACATAAGCCCATGTATACCAACTGCCAAACTGAAATTATTGAGAAAATACATTACAATTACTAGCATTTAGAATTAGCATGTTGTCCACGTATTTTTTATTTAGTAGCCAATCAATAATATTTTCATTATCGTTGTATCGCTACAAAAAAAAAATATTTTGAATAAATTTATTAAAATTTATGTACCAATTATTGTATGTTATATGGGTGGCAACAGTTTACCGTTTACCCTATATGCACAAACAGAAGAAGGCAAGTTAATACTAGTGCGCAGAAGGTTTGCCGATAGCCTCATGATGTGCAGAAGGTTTGCCGATAGCGTCGATGGTCAGTAGGGTTGACAAAAAAGGTTACATAAATACTTAATATATACAATAATAATAGGTTTGTCGATACAAACCTTGTAAGCGCGTGGGTTATAGATAAAAAAGTTTAGCAGTAAAAATAATATTACTGCATTGCGTTACACGCACAATTCACAAAGAAACCGAGACACACAAAGAGCCCAAAAATTAATAACCTAGGCACAGAAAGAAAAAGCAACATACATAGCACTAGTTAAGATAATATTATATAGGTATAGTCATAAGGCACACACTGCACATGCACTCTCTCACAATACCAGCTTGTAACAGATAGAATCTACATTAGTATAAGTTAAGTATTAAAATTAGAAAAAAATAATTATTTAAGTTATTCTTAAGGTACACAACATAAAAACCACATAATTAATGTCACACACAATAACAAAAGATAACAATTAACGTGTATGAACTCAAAAAACTCTAACAGTAATCAAGTTGTAAAAAGGGTACCGACCTCCAGTCCGTAGAATTGTTATAAAAAAAAAAGAAATAACGTTACTAGATCGACGAGCCTGCTGACAAGGTCATCAAACGCTGCAGCTTGGTCAGCTAGAGCGAGATGCAAATAATATATCAAACAAATAATTACGATCGAATCTTTCCATACAATTCAGGTAATCCATGTCACAGTATGAGTTGAAAGTGGCGTATCTATAGTATATCGTCCTGGCACATATAGAACCGGTCCTGAAGGAAAACACAAACTTCTTATTATTTAATTATTATTTTATTAACACTTATTCATATTGAGTTATAGGATGTTCGTAGGCTTCTTTATGATTATTAAAGAAGACTACAAACTTACTCTAACTCAATATGAATAAAACCGTTATAGTAAACTAGGATATGCCCGCGGCTTCGTCCACTCTTGACTTGAAATTCCCGTGGAATTCCCGGTACATAAATTATAGCAATATTTAAAATAAGTATGTAATCTGTGGTTTTAGAGAAAACTGTATATAATAAAGAATAAGCGAACAACTAGAAACAGCTCCCGGGATAATTCTTTCGGAATTCCCGGTATAAGACATATCACACATTTGATTACATAACATTTGCTATCGATCAACGAAAATTTTAATCTGGATATTTTAAATAATTACCAGAATATTCCCGCGGGATTTCCAAGATAAAAAGTAGTGCAGATATTAAGTCTAAGTCCAGATTGTACTTTCAGGAAACATGGACTCTAGTAGTGCATTCCACAATACTGCCGTACGTAGAAGGAGCGTGGATGCGAAACGTATAGTACGCACTGGCAGTGTTTCAACCGTGAAACGATGGCGTAGACCAGAGCGCCTTGTGGTCCGAAGATGGAATGGTGTAC
This sequence comes from Dendrolimus punctatus, assembly GCA_012273795.1. Taxonomy (NCBI): domain Eukaryota; kingdom Metazoa; phylum Arthropoda; class Insecta; order Lepidoptera; family Lasiocampidae; genus Dendrolimus; species Dendrolimus punctatus. The sequence goes on along the minus strand of JAABVI010000036.1, from coordinate 623,673 downwards.
GGGGAATCAGGTCGAACCGTTCAGCCGCACACTCTCCGAAATGAATCCTATAAAAAACCGATAGACCAGCAACCCGGCGTCGATGCTACAAACTAAATAAAATAAATGTCAAGAGCCAGAAAGAGCGGCTGTGAGAGCTGCTAAATAACGGGTACTTGTAGGCTCTGAGACAGTGGTCTTTAAGGTGTTGACAATAGTCGGGGTCGGCATATGTCGGCCTCTTGGGTATCGTCCTCCTTTGCTTTGGCAGCGTCACCATCGTGGGTTGTGTGGTATCTCTGAATTCGTTCCATCTGAAATTAAAAAAAAAATGAAAATTATTACACAAATAATTTTTAATCCAAGTTAACTAAAAAGTAAAAATCAATTATTTTCTACAACACCTTGAATTCAGTGTCAAGTAAAATTTAAATTAAAATTACTATTGCTACCAAATTTCTGAAAAAATGTATTTGTCTACTCTTTAATATCTCTGGAGCCCCCTTATAATTATATCTTATATATAAAATTCTCGTGTCACAATGTTAGTTACCATACTCCTCTGAAACCGTTTGACCGATTCTCATGAAATTTTGTGTGCATATTGGGTAGGTCTGAGAATCGGACAACATCTATTTTTCATCACAAGTATTGATCCTTCATAGGTAACCTACATCAATTTAAAACCCAAATTAAGAACATTCGTAATTTAGAATGATCCAATGACTTAGAATAATGACATAAACTTTTTTTTTAATATACTTTCCTTTTTTGTCATTTTTTTTTTTAATTTTCACATAATGTAAATTAAATTGACATTTTAGTTAATTTTCGTATCGTAATTGTATTTCTTTTTGTTTCTTTATTTTGATTAACCATTTGAGCCAATTTTTTTTTATTTTTTTATTTTCATTATATAAATTATTTTATAGTGGAAACTTGATTGATATAAGTATTAATTTTGTGTTTTATATTTAAGAATGTTAATTATTGTACGTTTCCCAAACAAATTAAATAAATAAATCCCCCTAAATGTTAAGGGTAGTCCCCCTATATTTTTTATTTTTATTTTCAGATTTCAGTTTTTTATGATACAGCATTAAAAAATACACACAACCCTAAATTTTCAACACTCTACGATCAATCCCTATTTTTTCGAGCAGGACGACGCCAGCCGGGACAGCTAGTGATAATAATATCCCCATTTCCTGGAGCTCCCACGCTCACCTACACAACAGTTCTCTGGAACGTTTATTCCATGTACAACAATGATGTGGAGGGATCTTCCCGCCGAGGTTTCCCTCTGCGCTAAGACATAGTGTCGTTTAAGAAAGGCGTTATAAAATTTCTTAAGAGGTCGGCAACGCGTTGGCAACGACTCCGGTGTTGCAAACGTCCATAAGCGACGGTAGCCACCTTCCATCACGTGGGCCGTCCGCCTGTTTGCCTGCTTCAGGTAATAAAATACAGAAAGTAATAAGAGTTGTTAGACCGTACTTTCTTGTAGTTGGTGGATCTTCGTTTTCCGGGTTCACCCCATCATCTATCGTTGTAGAATTAGAAGACACAGACCAGACCTGTAACACTGTTTTTATTTATTAGGGTTAATCCAAGATTGCAAGATGATCAGCATCGTCAAGTATTTTGGTCGACCACCGCGCAATGCCAATCATTACGAATGTCTTCGAGTAGTGAGTCTTCTCTATCCCGAGCTACGGGGCCGATGTGTGAACACTGACGGCTGGACTGGTCCACACATTCCAAGTCACTCAACGAGCTATGGAGGGAAATGAGAGAACCAAGGTACCCGACATAGCTCGCAAAATCAGAAACCTGAGGTGGCAGTGGGCTAGTAACGTCTGCCGATGAAGATCTAATGAGTTCTAGAGTTGAGAACGAGTCTCGGTAAGCGTAGTATCAAACGCCCTCCATCTCGATAGAACGACGACCTGCGTAAGATCGCCGGTAGGCGCTGAATGAGGAAGACGAGAACCGGGATGTATGACGCAGACTTGTGGAGGGCTATTTTTAGGAATGAGCTATGGCTGGCTAACATATATTTTCGGCAATTATTTTATTTAAATCATCCGTTAATGTCTATGCACACTAGCCTAATAAGTTAATGTCTCAACTATTGACATGCTTTCACATGTTCCGCTCTTCAGATTGTATTTACTCACACAATATATAAAAGGCAAACACATACAGACGATTACGCTTTTGTATATTTTGTAAAAAAAATATATTTAAATTCCACATTTTTATTTAAAATTAATAAAAAAACACATTAAAAATTGTAAGTTGAATTCTTGTAAGGCTGTGTTCAAATTTCATCGTGTGATTTTTATTGTATTAGTTTAGGCCGGTCTAAGATTTTTTGTTACGAGTTAAATGTATAGCCTTGCCCCTTGTAAGTAAACTGACAAACGGGTTCACCTGATAGCAATAGCAATGACATCTGGCAAGCATAAGTTGAGCAATACCATGCCGTTTTCTAGAAAATTCTCGAAAACGATTTTCGAACATTGAGTTGTTTCTCTTTCCTGCTACTCATTTCGAAAGTCGTTTCTAAGACTCAAAGGGTCTAAGTTGTCTGTAAGGTCAGGTTCGTCGACTATCCAGACCGCTCGGCGCTGTAAGGAGTCAAGGAGCAGCTGATACTGAGGTGATGGTATGCGACTGACCGACTGAACCAGAGATAGGAGCAGTAGGCCACATAGAGACGGGGGTTAAACATTACGCACCGGCTATTGAATCCTTGAATTTATATCAAATGTGGGTAGTTTTGTAAGTGTCACTGATTTTCGATTCCTCGCTAATGTGCGGCGTAGCCATTCTCCCATGCATGGTAGGTCTGTACAGACGTATCAACCGAACGACAGCTGTGAACATTTCAAATTTTATTCTTTTATAAATAAAATTCTTAATTCATTGTTGTTTTTACTATTTGGACATGTTTTTATATCAACACTAGGTACAGGGAGGTATTCTAATTTATTAATATACATTTAATCCACTACTAACATACAGATAAAATGATTAACAACTACGTGTATCCTATACATCTATCTTAACGTATAACTAAAATGTTAAAAAATTTAAACGATATTTTAAGATACGCAGTAATTGAATATTTATGTAAATTTACCCTTATAAGTGCCAAGTTTAATTTACGGATCTCGTTTAACGTAGTTAATAAAGCGCGAAATTAATTTATGTTAGGTTCAAAAATTATAATACACACAAGACAGGAAGAAATAGGTTTTATTTTTTCTTTAAGGATATAGAGATACACATTAAAAAACAAGAAATGAAATGGGTATTAATTTAAGTAGGTTGGTACTAATAGTATACAGCAAAAACATGTCTCGCGCAAATAGATATTTTAATTTGAAATTTCCAAATAACCTATCTATACTACTATACTACATATAAACTAAATTCTGTATATACTAAGTTTAAACATCTATAAAAAAATAAAAGTAAAAGTGTCTATGTATAATGTTATAACAGCTTTTTAACCGACTTCAAAAAAGAGGAGGTTCCCAATTTGTCTATGTTTTTTCTTCGTATATTCCTTACTCGGTTTCTCCGTCAATTGTGAACCAATTTTTAAAATAATACTATTTCTATAATATTTTTATAGGCAGTGTTTAATATGATTAAACATAATTTTTAATATTAAATTTCAAGTTTAGAAGTCCTGTCAAAACTGCAAAAAAAATTATCTGTATTTCGGTACTTATATTATAATTTTTGTCTGTCTGTTTACCTGTCTGGATGTTTCCGGTAATCTCTGAAACGGTTATACCGATTTCGACGGGACTTTCATTGGCAGATAGCTATTGTAATAAGAAGTAACTTAGGCTAAATTTTTTCTCTTTTTAGGCTTCGGCGAAAAAACATCCACGCGGACAAACTCGCGGGCATAGCTAGACATTAAATTAATATTGCCAAAATCGAGTGTGTTGTTATGAGACGATATTTTAGGGAAAAATAATGTACAGATTAATGGGCGTGTCCTGTATTTTACTATTCAATCACTCGCTTTGTTATCGATTGAAATTTATCATTACTTTTATGGACTTTGTGTCAAATAACCAATAAGGAAAATGTACGGTCGGTATAAAATGGAAACCGGCCATAAACCTGAGTCTACCGCTACAGCAATAAGAGGCCCGGTGTCTACTTGAGGATAATATCGACGAATGTGCCATAAATGGACATTAATGGACCGGCGAAGCCCTTGCGGACGTAATGGCCGGTTGACGGGGACATCGTTAAAAAGACACACATCACTCGTTTTTCACAATTACGGATGCTCCACGTCATTAGGGTTGGCTCTTTCTTTAAAATTGATAACGGTAGTTTGAACATCATCGGTTAAATAGTTCAATAATAATAATTCAAATAATAATAACAGCGCATAAACGTTACCGCCACGCTTGTCCAAGGTGAATTGGCAGGTTTGAAACATCGGTTATCTCAATTTACAGGGAGTAAAGGCAACCACTTTCCATCATGTGGGCCGTGTGCCTCTAAGCAGAGTACACTCTAGCAATATAAAATATATTTTGTTGACACAGGTTTCAAAACGATGTTCATATACGTGTAAAAATTTATATCACTTTATCCTGACACATTTGCAGCTAGTCTTCAAAATAAGTTTATTTTATTTCTGGGATGCGACTTGCGTAGACACGTTGGCCGCATCCCATTTACCAAATACTTCAAGATCGGCCGGTTCGGCAGCGGAATCACTCAAGCGGCGGAAATATGCAACCCTCAGTGAGAGTTATATGTTTGTGCCGTTTGCTGTCGAGACGCTTGGACCGTGGGGTCCTGAGGCCTTGAGCCTCTACCAAAATTTATCAAAACGACTCATCGACTCTTCAGGTGATCAGAGGGCTGGTGCCTACCTCGGCCAACGGATCAGTATGGCGATCCAGCGAGGAAACGTAGCCAGCCTTCTGGGCACCTTACCCATAGAAGACGGTGATCTGGGCTCAGTATTCTACTTATAGTCTTGAGGGACTATGGGTAGAATACAATACAAATAAGTTAAGTTTTCTTACATTGTATTCAATAGTATGTAATTTATATTATATTTATGCGTATTATATTATATAGTCATAAAGTTGTAGAGGTAAAATTTTTGTACAATGAAAAAAAATTGCTTTTATTTCTTTCTTTATTGCATGATTTTAACCAATATTAAATTGTAATATCATTCTCTCGGTTCCCGTCAAAAAACTGCTGTAATTTACTTACTTCAGAAATAAATATGCATAATAATGTTGTGGTAACCCTAAGTTGAATTAAGTTCCAATTTACCGCTGCGACGACAGAGCCGTAAAATACCTGGAAAGCGCTTCTGCCAGCTAAAAGGCATGTTTCAATAGATTTTTTTAACATTCATTACTTATGACGCTTTAATATTTTTTATTGAAGTTTTTCATAAATATTTAATAAATTAGCTAGAGTATATTATATACTTAGCAATTGCAAAAAAGATAAGCACATGTGTAAACGACACGGCCATCGTGCCGCCGACGCACTTTCGCTGTGAACCGAATGTTAGTGATGGGGCGGCAGTATAGCCTAGTTCGTACTACGCCAGTAATTTAGTCGAGTACCGAGTAGTTTAGTACCTAAAATACTCGCTAACTAACTAACTCCGTTGCTGCATTTCGAGTCAACGGTCTAACTTGCAACTTTAGACCCAAACGCCTCATATTCGATGAAGCACTCATGAGCCACTTTGGCTCTATAGTCATGGCATTGCGTCTAGCAGGAGCGGACTACCTCACTCTCATGGCCGATATTAACCAAATGCCCTTTATAGACGGGATCGACTTGTTCCCCATGCTATATCACCGCCCTACACCTTCGGCGAAAATCACCCGAGAACAACTCTGTAGACACCGAAATCCACTAGACGTAGCATATGCCATGAGTGATGTATACTCAGGCATATACTCGTCCAAAAATCAAACTCGTTCCCTGGAACTCAAACGGTATTCGCGAGGCCGCATACCCACAGAACTTGCCAATACTCTTTATCTAACTCACACGCAGTCAGAGAAAGAGAGCCTAATAAAACTAGGCTGTGGCAAAGGCGAAGGGTCATGCGTTAAAACGATACACGAGGCTCAGGGTCTTACCTTCGAGACAGTGGTAATCGTGAGGTCCAATTCCAACAAGATGGACCTGTACAAGAGCATCCCTCATGCGGTCGTGGCAATTTCGCGGCACACTGGTAAATGTATTTACTACACAGCCGTGTGCAAAGAGGACGCCACCATCACCTTCGTCCTCAAAGCGGAGAAAGTCACAGCCGATGAGATATTATAATATAAAAATGGCGATACGCATGGGAGACAAGACGGTGGTCCAACGTCTAATGGAGGGTCAATAATCCCCCTCCTAAACGATCCATCATCACTAACATCAACTAAAAATGTTTCATGTCACGGCAATTAAATATTAAATTATAACACCACACAAAGTCACAAACACACAATCAAAAACAACAAAACTTATACACTTACTCACACTAACACGCACTACCACTGCATTGCAAAATTCACAAATAAACGAAGACACACAAAGAGCCTAAAAATTAATAACCTAGGCACAGAAAGAAAAAACAACATACATGGCACTAGTTAAGATAATATATATAGGTATAGATATAAAGCACACACTGCACATGCACTTTCTCACAACACCAGCATGTACAGATACACTCTACATTAGTATAAGTTAAGTATTAAAATTAGAAAAAAATAATTATTTAAGTTATTCTTAAGGTACACAACACAACACAAAAATCATAAAATTAATGTCACACATAAACAATAAGCGTGTATAAATTCAAAAAACTAATAATAATTAAGTTGTAAAAAGGGTACGGAACTAGAGTCCGTAGATTAGTTAAAAAAAAACCGTCGCTGCGATCGGTCAAAATAGCTAAAACCCTAAAAATACCAGTGCGGTGAGAGTGAGCCTTCCAAATAAAACTGTTTTAAATCCGCCCCCTCTTTAAATACCAAATTCCCACCTTCCAAACGTACATTTCGATTATTAGCTTGGCTGGGAATTATTCAAATATCGCCCCCCTTTCCGGAGAACTAATGCTTTGTATTAACATAACTTTGCATGTGAAGGTTTAATCTTCTTACTTTTTAATACTGCTTAGTTATACAATGAGTTATGAATTCTGCGTGTATCCGTTACTTGCAATATTATGATGGTTATAGATAGATAGATAACACTTCATTGCTCACCAAATATACAATTTCAAAAACACACAATTACAATATTGTCATGGTAGAAACAAGAGACGGCCTTATTGCTTAAAGCAACCTCTTCCAGGCAACCTAACTTAAGGAATAATTTAATCTAATCTGGGGATGTAGGTGGTGCAGATCTTTAAGTATATCATAAATAAACATACTTTAATTATTTTATAATTTAAATACATACGTATTTATATATAGATATATATTAAATAGTATATAATATAAGAATTAGGCATAATTATCTAAGGAAAAGTAGTGTTTTCTGATTGCGTTCTTAAATGTAGGCGATGTTTTGCCGTCTCTGACAGTAAGAGGCAGCGCATTCCAAAGTCTGACAGCCTGCACTCTAAAAGAGTTTCATAAAAGGATGGTTATAGTACCTATTCATTTTATAAAGCATGAAAGTGACATGGAAAGAAGAGTAATACTAGGTAATATGGAGTGGAGTGCTAAACTATTTTAAGAAAAGTCAAAAACTGGTCCAGGATCACGACGTACACAGCATGATCAAATAACAGAGGTGTTAAAACGAGATCAGGTAAAAAGCGTTACAAATAAACATGCATGTATGAAGAGATTAATGAAACTAGATGAAGCGAAAGTTGTTTGTCAGGATCGTCTCAAGTGCAGATCTCTAGTTCCTGCCTACCCCTAGGGGAAACAGCGTGATAATATGTATAGTAACTATTATAATAACAGTTCACAACATCCCACTGCTGGGATTGGGCCGCCCCATTTTTAGAATGAAACATGCTGTATATCTGCCACGTTTATCAAAGCCGGATTGGAGAGTTTGACACATGGATTATGTGCAGGTTTCGCTAGGTTTTACCTTTGTAAATATAAATAAATAACCTAATTGTTACAATGTGCAAATTAGATCGGAAAACTGCCGAAATGGTGCACATGATTTCCTGCCAGGATTCAAACCTGCGCCGCGAGTATGCTAACAACAAAGTTACTACGTTGTACGCACAAACTACTGGAGCTGATAGTATTTTCTTAAGTTTTCGCGACTATTATACATAATAAAACTACGTTTTAACGGTTTTACATACATACATACATACATAACTTCACGCCAGGTCCCTTGCGGGGTAGGCACGAACAACAGAGCGCCATTTAGGCTTATTCTTACACACCTCATTTGCTTCTTTGACATTCATAGCTCTTGTCATGCACGCTCGTCTATTCTTAAGGCTCCTGACATCACCTTCTGCTAACACATGATCAATTTGATCATGGAAGGTGTGTCGTGGCCTCCCGCGATTTCTGCATCCATCCACTTTTGTATTGTATATCTGTGCATTCCTTTCCTTACCTTCACCCCGACACTCTCTTTCAGACCAACTCTCTTTCTTACTTCGGTATTACGAACGCGGTCCGCGAGCGTCACTCCGCATTTTGCGCAGTGCTCGCATCTCGGCCGCGTTTAAATGGTTAATTAAATTAAATTAACGGTTTTAATAGCGGTTATTTATTTGATTTTTATTATTCCGATGTTTCGACCACTTTTCAGTAGATCACGGAAGACAAGAATGTCAAGTGTCAATGAGTATTATTAAATCAAGGCTACTGAAACGTGGCCGAAACATCGGAATAATAAAAATCAAATAAATTACCGCGCATAAAACCGTAAAATTGTAGTTATATTATACCGGAGCAGATTTTTTTGTATATGACTTGATTACTTTATCTTCTGTTCTTCATATATCGTTGACAAACACATCCGTCGACTGAAGAATCAGGTCGTTTTGTGAACTCACGCCCAAGTGACGACAAAGCGTACTGATTCTAATGTCGGCGGTGCGCAATTTCTCTCTTCTTTTGATCTCTTCTTCTTACTTCTTACGCGATGTTGTGCTGCTTCTTTCTTCTTTACGATGTGCGCTATTTCATATTTCAAATTTTTTTGATAAACAACAACAATTTTTTAATATTTTTAGACAAACCTTTTTATTTGATGTATGTACTGCTTCTTAAGAAATCTAGTTACTAAGCATTCTATTCGTCTTGACTTTTTTTTTAAGTCTTAAGAGAATTTTTCAGTTTTACAACACATAACTGCAAAAATCTACATATTGCGAAATTTATTTAAAACTATATTGGCCTTACTTACAATCGTTTGTTAAATTCTAAGAAACTGCTCAGCAACTGATTAACGAAAATCTTACCTATAAACTCCTCTTAAGGATAAGAGGTGGTGGTAAAGTAACTCATAAATAACTGTCAAAAATAACCCACATCGAGAGGTAGTTTAAGTGACTGCTAAAAGGCGATGGCTAGTTTTATTTGAAAGAACCATTGATTAGGGGCTTAAGAGTCTCTTACTTAAAAAATGGCTAATCCTTTCTTAACGAGATTATTATAAGTAAGGCCCTATTTGTGTACAGCTTTACTTAAAATTTGCTATTAAGTCTTATATGCATTTCCATTAATATCTAAGTAAGTATTTAACGTGACATGCTGGCGAGTTAAGTCCTTATTATCGCTTGGACGGGAATTTTCCAGTTAATCAATAGGTTGTATATAAAGTAGACGCTTGTCCAAACGATGATAAGAACTTATTCCAAAGTTAAATAACTACTAGTTAGTTAGTTTACTTTGGAATAAGTGAAAGTTATTCATAGCTTTATTCATTTAAGGGGTATTTTCAAATAGAAATAGTCACCTTATTGTTAATAGCCTTTATTGTTAAAAAAAATAAAATAAAAAGTAACACTAATAATACCTAAAATAGTTTTAATTAGATAGTAGCGTATATGAGTTTGCGTGTATGTATATACACAGTGTGTATGTACATACATACATAATATGTGTTTACACCTGATCAGTTAAATGCTTTTTTTTATGAATGCACCTGTGAAATTGCAATTCAGATTTGTTTGGTTATTAATTTTATATTTTTATGTTTGTAATTTGTTTTGTGTATCCACAAATTAGAAAAAAATATCTATAAGAAATATTTAATCCCACAGAAATAATTTTAAACAGGATTCTGACCTTATCGGATAGCGGTGTGGCTAGAATATTATAACAAATCCAAAAATATATGTTCTAGCTCCAAATTTGTCACGTCTCTGCGACTCGACGTGCCCACATTCTCCCAAAATGTGATGGACCTCTTCTCTGATAACACATGCAGTGCAATTAGGGGAATTGATTTTAAGCATTATGTAACCAAAGCAGTTAAGTGGAACATGGCCAGATCCCAAAAAATGGGATAGTTTCCGGGATACAAATTTGTCTCTCTGTTTGTTATTCTTTTATGGAAATACTCTTTGACTGATTTGGCTGGAACTCGGTACATATGTAATTTCAATACCGAGGATGGCAAGGGATACTTTTGTATTCCGGATAATTTGATAGATTTTGGGAGAGATGTATGTAACGATTATCCAGGAAACTAGGTAAGGTTTTTGTCCATTTGGTCCACTTGATCCACTGGGACCACTAGGTCGACTTGGCTCACTTGGTCCACTTGGTCTACTGGGTCCACTTGATCCATTGGGTCCACTTGGTCCACTAAGTCCACTTGGTCCACTGTTCCATGTTATCTATTTTGTCATTTTAGTCAAATCTTGTCATTTATGTAGTTTACAGATAGATGGGGGATAGTATAGTTTGCGATCTGCCCTTTTAACAAAAGATAGGCACTAGCGGTTGACCCGTGGAGTAGCCGCGTGGTAAACTCTAGTATATAACATTTTATTATAAAATATCAGTTGCAAGAATAAAACAGGTTTTACTTTTGAATTCACTCACCTTATAATTTACTCGATTGATAACTCTTATCTAACTTGAGTAATTAGCCCTTAAACCTATGGAATAAACTATTTATTTTACAGTTTAGTCAAGTAGAGCTACAGGGATATACATATTTCATACGACCTAACTGAACAAGTAAAAGCAAAAAGCATAATAGGCACATTGTATTCAGTTATTGTATTTGTGGCGGGCCTTCCTGAGCCGTAATTGAATGTCAGGGGTCTCCTTATCTAATTGGATATATACCAGACAAAGCCATGTAACACAATTAGTTCATTACGTCCAAAAAGCGTGTTTTATCTGTCGATTACAAATGTTATTACCACGTATATTCAGAGGTTTTCTGTACTGAGATTAATGAAAGGTGTATGTTTGAAGATGTATCTTATCTGTAGGAATAAATCAAATACAGTTTGGTTTTGTGTATTAAAGCAATGCCTCATTTAGGACACCATAATTAATTATTAGTTATTGTTCGATTATATCACCTGATGTATATTGTTACGAGTTACAGGACTCGAATTAAAATGCCGTTGGAATTACTATAGAATTGATTGGAACTATACAATCACGTAAACCATAAGTACAAATATAACTGGACGCCACCAATACAAACTGCACGATTCAATAACACGTGCAAAGTCCGTCGCTATATAGCTTGTCGAATGTACACACGTCTTGCTAGTATCGTAGTCGTGGCTTGACTGCCGATCTCTCCATTCGGTCATTGCTGCACCAATATAATATGGCCGCCAGTCCGCATAGATCGGATTTCTTAGAATTCAGTTCGACACACCTGCCTAATGATTGCCATAAAACAAGTACAATAACAATAGAATGTTTCTCTTAATTACAAATTTTAAATACAAAATAAACAAAAGTATACCAAATGCGGGAAAGGCAATAAATCAGGTTTATGGCAGGCAGGTGTGCTGCATTCACTTTTTGTCGGCATTTAACAATATCAAATTTTGATTTCGTGCTATTGATTAGTTTTGTTTAAAAGTAACTAGATGGTGTTAGACTTGAAATCTGCATAAAGTCAACTTATTCTCATAAATTTAAAATATTTGATCCTACCTACATGACAGTTCTATAATTTAGATTTTGTTCTGTGTTACGAGTTTTCTTTTAATTATAAAACTCTTGTTTATTTTGCAAAAATATAATTAATAGTGAAAATTAAACGAGCTCTTTCGAATACGTATATTTATTAAATTTAAACTGGAGAATGAGTAAGCACTTAGATCTATTTCTCTAGTTTATTAATATTATACTAATAATTTAATTAAATAAGTATATAATATATTTTTTGCGTATTGCATTGACAGAGGAGATGTTACGTTGTTACAAACAACGTAACATCTCCTGTGTCAATGCATTCTGGCTATAATTGGACTGTTTACCTATAGAACATTTTATGCTATCTAACAATGAAAGAATTTTTCAAATCAGACCAGTAGTTCTTGAGATTAGTGCGTTCAACCAAACTCTTCAGCTTTATTTATTAATATATTATCCCCGCAAATTGCTAATGCGCTGGAACCTTGTCAAATTAACATTCACGTAACGTCATCTTCAACTCGATATGCAAGCGTACTCGCCGGCCAGAGATGCTAACGGTACTGAGTGTTCCGTTTGCGTCACCAAAATGGCGGCCAGGTGCATTATCAATTTGCGGGGATAGTAAGATCTATGCATATTGCCTTCTGGTCAAGGCTGGCCTCGAAGATTTTCCCACGAATTTCAGAAATCTTAACTACCACGTACTGAAAAAAAAACCCATGTGAATATGCTCCTGAGATGCATCTCCGATGATATCTTTTTTCCGTATTGGGTGTTGTCACGTCCGTAGAATACGAAAAGTTTTAACATTGGTATATAATGCAGCAATATTATTATCCACGTACGTGACGTAACTAACACCTGGCTATTCATAAAAGCAAATTTAAATAAAGTCTCTTAATATTTAAACAGTTCTTGAGCACAATACGAAAAACCGAAAACCAGTGAAACGCGTTCCCCATTACCTCGTCAACATCCCGAAGTGAAAGTTTGAGATCCGCTTTCAGAAGTTAGGCGGGCGAATTTTAAATTACCCAAGTTGGCTCGAGAACAGTTTTTTTGTTAAAAAGTGTCGGGTTAACTTAACTGCGGTTAATTACGGCTTTCAATAACAGTCGAGGTGTTAGGAGAAACTAAAATAAGGCAAAACGACGCAGTTCATTTGTAAAATTAACCTCATTGACTTAATTATTTTTATTGCGTTCAGACATTAGCGACTAGGTTCCAGTCTCCCTTACGGGAGCAGTAGCGCATTTGTAACACCTCTGGGTTGCAAATGTCTATGACATGATGATGTCTACACGACGGTCACCACTTTCCATCAAGTGGGCCGTCTTCCTATTTGCTGAACCCATGCAATAAAAATATATATTTTTATTAGTCTGCAAAATTGAATATAGATGACAAACATGTTTTTTTATATATAGTTATATTGACAAAACCGTTTCATAGCTTAACACTATATTTCACAGCTAAACAGAATATAGCGGTGACGATTTTAGGTGATTTGATTATGAAACTGAAAAAAATCAACTCACAGAAATATGTTATATACTAGCTTCTGCCCGCGACTTCGTCCGCGTGGTTTTTTTTTTCATAAAAGGTATCCTATGTTACTTCTAATATTTCCAAGAATATGTGAACAAAGTTTCATGATGATCGGTTGAGTAGTTTTTGCGTGGAAGCGTAACAAACAAACTTACATTCACATTTATAATATTAGTAGGGATAAGTCTTGTACAAATTCTGTACAATATGCGGCATTTTACAAGTAAAGAAACTGCTTGCAAGTATTGCAATTCAAATCAAATTTTTAAAGAGTTACACCTTTATCACACTTTACTGAGAGATGCTCAATATTTTCCACATCACTTGACCTTGTGAAAATGGCTACTTCATTTTCCAGCGTGGCATGGCGATAGACCCCGACCTCACTCGTGTTATAAAGCTTAGAGTTGACGAAAGTTTTGATTAAATTTCGTCACGGAGTTTCAAAGCAATCAGTTATAAAATCTGAAGGTAAGTTATTTACTGTGTTCAATCCAAAAATATTATGCTTATAAACTGAAAATGTCAACCCGCCTTAGACAAGCGTGGCGGGTACTGAGACGTTAATAATACGTTTTTCACGAAGACCGGCCTTTTTCCAGTCATTCCCCAGGCTTCTTCTCACTCTAAATAAAGTTGGAGTGTCTGTTTGTAATATTGAAATAACTGCTTTTTACTACATGCATATGATATATACGGTACATACACCAAAATATTTTTGTTTACAATTTTTGTCTGTCTGTATGTTTGTTCCGGCTAATCTCTGAAATGGCTGTACTGATTTTGACAGGACTTTTATTGGCAGGTCGCTGATGTAATAAGGAGTAACTTAGGCTACTTTTATTTTAGAAAAAATCTTTTATTTTGGAATTATGACGATTTTCAATCACCACGCGGGAGAGACCGCGGGCGCAGATAGTGTAAAATAAGCGCGACGCTGTGACATTCAGTTTGTTAAAGCCTTTTAAAACTAACTGACTAATAACGGTATACATACATACCTTATAAAAATCCATTTCAATATGACAGCATGAAAAAATCAAAATCAGATTTAGCAACCAAAAAAAAAGTATTTTAATTATATGTAAAATATACTTACATCATATAATCCACTTAAAGGGAGCAATATATAAATTAATCAAAATCATTTGACACGTATTCAACCATGTCAAGTATGGTTTGCAAAATCATTAAAATAAGTAGAAATTATGTGTGATAAATTGGTCTTTATTGAACTAGGAACAAAATCGTAAGTTTTATTCAAATTTATAATACTCTAAACTAGGGATTCCCAAAGTGGTCGATTTCGACCCCTTTGTTTCCGATGGATCGACATAAATGACAACTGATTTTGGGGGTCGACGAGATCTAAAGATCGACCCCTATTTTAGAAAATCACAAGTTCTTCTAAATTATTTGACACTGTACTGTATAAATTGTATTGCGAGAACTAACTTGTTATAAAATGACTAGTATTTTAGTACGAAGTATCATTTTTGTACTTTCAAAAAACTCAACAAGTCGATAAGTGTGCACAAGTTCGTATATTTACTAAATTTATGTCTATTATTTTGTGAAATTTTGATGAGAAAACTATATCAATTTTATTTACTTAACAAACCGCCAATTTTTTATATTAATAAATATTTTGTTTCAATGCGAAAAGAACAAGAGATTTTTGAAATAAATTTGGCTGTGGGGGGTCAGAGGTATCACTTCATTTTGCAAAAAGGGGTCTCTTGGCCAAAATAGTTTGGGAATCCCTGTTCTAAACAATGGTTTCTAAAACATAATAGCAATATATCTTTTTATGATTACAATTTTAACTTACATAATGATAACGAATTTTAACTTAAAATAAATAATATAATTTGACAGTTTAATTTATAAAGTAAACTTTGAATAGTAAGTATTAAGGAGCTGCATAATGGCCGGCTTGTATATCTTACTAACCGCTCATTTGCCTTACGAATGGTTAAAGTTACCCGTAACACCCACACAAGTAATGTTAAATTTCTATCCATCGTAGGGTAAGCGAATGAATAGTAAGATAAGTAGTACCGGCCAAAAATAAACGGGGTTGGCTGTCTCACTCGCACTTTACGACATTTTTACAGATATATGAACGACTATCAACAATGAAATTGCGAGTGTGACTATGTTCGTTCGTAATACCGAAGTAAGAAAGAGAGTTGGTCTGAAAGAGAGTGTCGGGGTGAAGGTAAGGAAAGGAATGCTCCGGTGGTTCGGGCATGTGGAAAGAATGTATGATGAAAGAATGACTAAACAGATATACAATGCAAAAGTGGATGGATGCAGAAGACGCGGAAGGCCACGACACACCTTCCATGATCAAATTGATCATGTATTAGCAGAAGGTGATGTCAGGAGCCTTAAGAACAGACGAGCGTGCATGACAAGAGCTATGAATGTCAAAGAAGCAAGTGAGGTGTGTAAGAATGGGCCTGTGTGGCGCCCTGTTGTTCGTGCCTACCCCGCAAGGGACCTGGCGTGAAGTTATGTATGTATATATGTACTATGTGATTTTCTTAACTTCTTATCGTTTTATTCAATCAACAAAAACATTTCATAAATAAAAAAGGTATGGTGGACTTCTTAAAAGATGTATTTGAAAAGTTTTTTGCGATACCTCATTCTTTTATTACTTCAACATGGGTTGGTAATAATGGTATCGAAAAGTTTTTGATCAATACCAGAAAGAGGAAAGATTGGCATCAATTTTTTTAAATGTAAAATGACCATTTTCTTGCTAACCGTACATTTTTGAAAACTTGTGAATGGGGATCTAAACTTTACGATAAATTATGGATAGTCTCCAAAGACCATTTTCGTGTAGCTGCAATGGTTAAGGTTAACTTTAACCCCTTACTGCCCCGCTAAAAGTTTCCTTCCTGTATATAATATATATCAGAGTAGTTAGAGTAAGACAATGAGACGTATATGAATTTATGAAATCAAAAGCTCTCATGAAGTCTAATCTCTGAAACACATTCGTAATATTGTTAAGATTTGTAAACTGCAGATTTACATTAATTAAATTTTGACAATTTTCTATTTTAAAAAATGTCGTGATGTGCGAGTGAGGTTGTTTTTAACTCCATAAGCTTAAAAAGCTACTTTTTAAATTATAATACATCAATGAAAATAAGGTAAAATTCAGATAATTGCACATATATAATTATGTCAAGGTTACATATTACTGTAACTTTTCCAAGCATTTCTTTTACTTTTACCAGTTCGATGACGAATCAATTAGTAACATTCTAATGCGTTACAGACTCGATTTTTTATAAAAATCGACTACATTTATAAATAAATGTAATCAATTTAATTTGTGTATACATTTTTGGTAAAAATATATCCACATTACAATGAACATACAGCGTGAACTCTGTATAACGACACTGAAGGGTACATAAATTTTATAACGTTATAGTGAGTTGTCGTTAAATGGAGAGAAGTCTGTTATTTTTGTCGGATGTCACTTGCTGCACCAGTAATTTTTTGTATTTATTTTACATATTTTATTCATATCTTGCGATATTGTGGCATCTTGGTGATAAAGCAAGTACTTAAATATTCAAAATTTCTTATATATGCTGCTTTTCATAATGCTGACAGTTGAGTTTATTACGGGTTAGTATAATAAAGCGATTTTGGCAACTTAATAGGTACTTTTTATTACTTAATAGTTGTCGTTATTGAGAGTGGACGCAATGATATATAGAGTGTATCATTGTATGGAAGAGAAGTTAAATAAACCAAAGCCAAGTTATTACGTCGCTTAAGTGAGTTTTCGTTAAATCAAGTGACGTTACATGGAGTTTACTCTGTATTTTACATTAAAAAAGTCACTTTTGTAATAAAGTAAAAAATAATAACATGTTTTATTTTCGATTTGATTTAATTACGTGTATTGTCGTTGGTTTAATAGTCTGTGCGTTGCATGACTCACAGAACATCACTATTACGTCACTCACAACAATACAGTACGACATTGATCTCCTTTGTTTCATTAAGGCTTCACTGTCAAGAAAGTCAAGTAAAATAAATGCTTGGAACAGTATATAAATAAATAATGACAATTACAATCTGCGTGAGATAGAGTGAATTCGCACAAAATACTCCCAATCTGCACAAAATATTGCAGAAATACAGGAAATAGTGCAAAAAAGCACAATTTAATCTGAACTCATCCTTACAATAGAAAAGTGAAGAACTATGCATAAATCTAATTTTTACATTTATTAACTTTAATTTTATGGTAATTTAGAATATTTCTGCATTTTTGATGTCAATACATACATGATACAATATTACTATAAAGCGTTATTTTAGTTTTATCTATCAATTTATCTAATTTTAACATTTAATAATTTTAAATTAATTAAATAAGAAATTACCTGAAATAGGTTGTATATCGTTAGAGGTTGCTCTTGTAGCACAAAATATACAAAAGCTTTACTCAGTACAAAGTGTTAAAATAGGCGCATGTGAATTTACTACAAGTGTTTCATGTGATCTCGGTATATCTCAGTCAAATGCTAGTCACAGATTGCTGCATGCTCGTATTACATGTAATTCAGTAACGAGAATATGTTACATCTTGTCGTTTATATGTTTAATATGCATTAGTTATTTATGTGTTGTAAAGAAAAGGTGACTGTGTATCCACTTGTCAGCTGAAGAAGTGGAAGTAAAATAACTTAGATGACATATGTCAATTAGGTACTGGAGTCAACTTGGTAGGTTTTTTTGGTCCTTGGTTTTTCAAATAGTTGAAGGAAAATCCGGTTTTTTTCAATTCAACAATATGACATTTTAGGCGAATTTTTTATAAATATATTTGCATTTTTTCTTCGCATCGATAAAGGTTGTATACGAGTTTAACAGGTACAGAAATTAATTAAAAAAATTATTTTGAACTATTTATTTTTATTTAGAACAGTATTTTTCCTATGAGACTAATCCTATGTAGTAATTAATTCGGTAAACACTGTAATGCAAAGTAATTAAATATTATATAATAAAAGCAAAAGTTTTTGATTTCTTGTCTGCGGGGAATTTACCACAAACATTGTTATAAATATATTAAATTAAAATTTATGTTTGTTTAATGTAAATTAATAAAAGGTACGATGGGGCTGTCATAACTGAAAAGGTTCAAAGCCCCTTTAAAATAAAAGAATAAAAAATTCATTATTAACAGAATTTATTATACAACCCTAGCAAGGCGGTTGAGAGATCGAATTTACGCTTCTGTATATTTTGTGTTATTTATAGCTCAAGAATGCTAAGCCTCGTAAGATTCTTAGTGCTTCAGGTTTAGTCATCATTGTTGGTATACTTCAATAATACATTTACTATATTTAGGAGAGATTAATTGTGAATTTATTTAATAAAGCGTCAATTGTGAATGATATATCCTATACCATAGACCTACATAAACTTAGGTCCACTTGATGCCCACTTCGCTAAGCGCTATTCAAGATAAGTCGACATATAATTATTGCCCATTAGAAAAACATTAGCTATCACTCCTTGGTGGAAAGCCAGGCAAGCCCTTACAGATATCTTCCGGCTGTTCGTAAAAGAGTTAAGCGCTCCATTCATCTTATTATCTCTGGCATAGCATGCCTTAGACGAGCGCTGTATCGAAATGGGTTGGGGGCCCAAAGGAAGGGCAAAGTTTTTGAAATGAAACTTCTATATAGACGGGGGTATTAAGATTTTTTGGTCACGAAAAGCGTTACGGTAGAAGGTATATCGTGTAGTGAGAGGCGATGTAATTTTTGAGGATGTTTTTTTTTGTTCCGGATCGAATTCAGTTTTTTTGTTTGATAAAATAAAATACATTTAAATAAAAAATACTTGCCTAACTAAATCATAATTTGCAGAAAAACCTGCGAAAATCGAAATGTGTACTGAGACACATAGTAGAAATAAAATTTCAACGGATAAATGGAAAATCGAATCCCAACGGACAAGTGACAAAACGAATGGCAACGGACAATTCGAAAAACGAATAGCAACGGACAAGTGACAAAACGAATCGCAACAAAATTTTAACTTAAAGTTTTACGGGCAGGTTTTCAAATTAGACAAGTACATTAATCTGACATTGCGTTGCCATTCGTTTTTCCACTTGTCCGTTGCCATTCGTTTTTTCAGCTGTCCGTTGGGATTTGTTTTTCCAATTTGTTTTATAAAAGAAACAAAAAATGCTCGAATTAAATTTAATTATTTAAGTAATAACTTATAATCAATATATAATTATATGTTGATTATAAGTTTTTACTGAATGCTCCTAGAAGCTTAGTTAGGCAAACAACTCAAATTAAAGATACACCTTTCTCGCCTTTTTTCGGCAAGATTATTTATATCAAATCATCCACAGCTGAAAACGACTTCAGTTTTTCTAGATTTTCTGCCTCTTTAGACAAAAATGACAAGTCTGATAAGCGTCCC
Source organism: Dendrolimus punctatus (assembly GCA_012273795.1). Lineage (NCBI taxonomy): Eukaryota > Metazoa > Arthropoda > Insecta > Lepidoptera > Lasiocampidae > Dendrolimus > Dendrolimus punctatus. The sequence goes on along the minus strand of JAABVI010000036.1, from coordinate 603,520 downwards.
TGTTGGACAATCAATTATTTTCAAAAATGTTAATCTATAAAAAATTGGACAATTTTAGGAATTTTGCTGACACACTTTCGGGACCCCTGTAGCCTGGGGGGCCCATCATTAATACGGCGAATACTTGCGGTGAGCATCTTAAGAATAAATACACAGATTATAGACCTAAATTTTTGCAGATCCATGATTTATACATATTAAAGTAATTTAATACTACTTATTTATATTAATAATCCCTATTAATACAACGTTAAAGTAATTTCATTTATATGTTTGTAAAGACTGACCATAAACTTGGTACACATTTAAATCAAAAGTTTATACGATGACACCTCGTAAAAGACTAGTGTTATAGAAATTATTGTTTATAGTATTGTAATAAAGTAATGATTATTATGGATTTAATTCATATAAATAAATAATATATTTTTATATTAACTTAATATGTTAAATACAAATATATTTCCTTGGGAATCTATGTTCTACAGGTACATGAGCTGCATATAATTAAAATTTAGTTTTAACATCCCTCTTACACTGATTTAGGGACCCTGTACAAGCTAAAGATTTCGACTCATTTTTTTCTTATTACAGCACACTGGTTTAGAGATTAGACACAGGGTCCCTATATCAGGGTAGTGGAATAACCCCTTTAGGCCCAGTTCCTATATCTTACCGACCGCCCATTCATCCTACTATCGATTAAAATTTGAGATAAGCCTTATACAAGTTGACAACTTATGGCAGGGCAAGTGAATGAATAGTCAAATATAGGAGTCGGCCATTAGTTATGTTTTTAATAATTAATCGATCACTCTGGTGCCGGCCTCAGACATCCAGACCATAGTAAACAGCGGAAAGTTCATTACGAATTTTACCAGCCAGGAATTGAACCCGGAACCTCCACACAACCACAGAGGTTCCTCATATAATTAAATAGCTATATTTAAGACACATTTAAAAGTAATAGACTATTCTTATTGACTTCCAGGAATCGTTTTCAGCGGGACTGCTGTAATTTTCAGGGTTTCTCAAAATAACTGAAAAGTAGAAAAATTATAGTTTAAATTCTGTGCTATACTACTATACTCAAATAAATGAAGTGTGTATTTCTGTGCTATAAAATACATATCAACATTAACGTGGAAAATTTTGTTTTGAAAAAGAATAAAATTTCTACCACATTTACCACAGCCAGGTGGTAGGGTATTGGCTGAGGCTTAGGCTTGTCTGGATTCCTGCCAACCCTGCTCTAGAGTATGTCTCCATAACAACCTTGAGTCATGTTTGGTATTAGAGGCCAGGTTCCAGTTTCTTTTTAAAGAGTGGCAGCACATTGGTTCCTCCTTTGTTGTTTCAAATGTCAATAGGCGATGGTAACCGCTTTCCATCAGGTGGGCCGTCTGCCTGTCTGCTGAACTCATGCAAAAAAAAAAAATTGGTCTATAATCGTTAGCCAACCGTTGTCCACAACTGGGCGTAGGCTTCTTCAAATTTTTCCGCTTTCCTCATCCAACGAACCTGAGTAGTTCATCGGTCTACCCTTCTGACAGGCGTCCAACACTACGTTGTCGAGACGCGATCTGCAGTCCAGGATTCGCCTTCTTCATCGGGAATTGTTCATCTTAAATTAAATTTTACTTACCTTTAATTTAAATGAAACTAAAGCTTCAGAACTGTAGCGGTCAGCGCGCAAAGATTAAGGCAGTGGTCACAGCGACAGCGAGCGCATAAGCGGATGCGGGGCGGTGAGAAAAAGCGCTATTGCACTCATCCGAGTCACAGCAAAATGTACTAGCACCCCACGATTCTGGAACAATAGTGTAATTTGAACAAAAAAATAGCTACGCTATGAATGAGTTTCCCAAAATGGTTAACTGATTATGCGTGACATGATAATATATATATAATAAATCTGCAGTCAGACACGCTTATTGGATAGCTAGGATATGCCCACTATTTCGTCCATGCTTGACTTGAAATTCCTGCGGGTTCCCAGGACACAAAGTAGTGTAGCCATTAAAAATTGTAGATATTTATTTCGTGAAACCTGTGTAGGAATAAGCTCAACTTCAAACCGCTTTCAGGAAAATTCCTGTGAGATTACGGAGATAAAAAATATCACACATTACATTACATTGGAATTCGAATTTATTTTCAACTAGGTGACCCGGGGAACTTCGTACCGCCATATTTTCTGAACTCCTAAAAGACTTCGTTTCATAACACAAAAACAAAATCATCATAATCGGTCCAGGTGATTAGGAGGATTCTAGAACCCGACCTCAGCGCCACCTACCGATTCTAATTGCGAATCTAAACCCTCCGGGAACCCACTCGACCACACAAAAACAAAATCACCAAAATCGCTCCCGGTGATTAGGAGGATTCTAGAATCCGACCTCAGCGCCACCTACCGGTTCTAATTGCGAATCTAGACCATCCGGGAACCCACTCAAACACCCAAAAATAATCACCAAAATCGCTCCCAGGGATTAGGAGGATTCTAGAACCCGGTCTCAGCGCCATCTACCGGTACCAATTGTGGATTTAAACCATCCCGGGACCCACTCAAACACACACACACACAATATTTCATCAAAATTGGTAAAGTCATTTTCAAGTTATGCGCTTACCAGCACATTTTGCGATTCATTTTAATATATAAGATTGGCTTCTGCCCGCGACTTCGTTCGCGTGAAAAGGAAGTTAACAAAACACCCGTGATTTTGAAACATTCTTCATTGGTGCTCCGCTCCTATTGCTCTTAGCGTGATGGTTTATAGCCTGTAACCTTAATCAATAAATGGGCTATCTAACACTGAAAAAAAATTGCAAATCAGATGAGTAGTTCCTGAGATTGACGCGTTCAAGCAAACAAACGTAGACAAACTTATCTGCTTTATATATTATATATATAAGATAAAACTCTCTCACTGACATTTCACCCTGTCAAATTATCCGCTTCTCTTAGCTTACGTTGCAGAGAAATTACTTTTAGTCTGTTATAAGCTGTTTAAGTAATTTAAAGCTTTTTAACTATCCCACGAGAACTATTTAATTTTTCGGGACCAAAAGTATCCTATACCAGGGACCAGGGATATAAGTAAGCTATCACTATACAAAATTTCATGTAAATCGGTCGAGTCGTTTCGGAGATTAGCCGGTACAAACAGACAGACAAACAGACAAACTGACAAACAGAGAAACAAAAAATTCGAAAAATATCTAAGTTAGTTATATTTCACTTCTTACATCCCCCTTACATCCCCTCGGTTTTTAGCATTTTTTTTCATTGCACAGAAATGCGACCTCTACAATTTTATTATATGTAATATTGTAGAGGTATAGATGTGTAAATCATTCCTAGAAAAATTCCCGTGGAATTCTCGAAATAAAAAGTAGAACCAATTTTAAGCCTAAAAATTAGCTGTCAATCAGAGAAAACCGCATGAAAATCGGTCCCAGTAGTTTTTACGTAAATATCGAACAAATCGATAAACAGACAAGAAACCTAAAAAAATGGACCGTTTTTTTAAATATCTTTAATGTAATGCTTTGTTGCAATCAGCTACACTTCAGGTCATAATTAGCGTTGTAGGTCACTTTTTCAGTCGAATACTTGTCAAAGTGTGCGTGAGATTCAACGTATAAGATAGTACAGCACGCTCGCAATTAATTGTACCATCAGTTATGCATTATAGTATTACGCATATTTAGTTCCCTGCACGAATTTTGAGCGGTTAGCGGAACAGTAATAAGTAGTAGTGTAATGAGATTTATCGACATATCAATAATATTATGTTTATGTCTCTTTATCTGAAAAGGACAACACCTCATGCTTCGAAAATATATTGAAATTCCACTGTCCGTAAGAAAAACTTACCGGTAAAAACCTTGCCGGGGCCTATACCCGTTCAACCACCACTAAGGCCCCAATTACACTATTGTGGCGAGTAATGGTGTAACAAACTAGTTGGCTTAAGAACTTTTAGAAAAAGGTAGAAGGTCCTAGAAAGAAAAGATAAGGAAGACAGTTAAGAAAGGGGTAGACGATAAACAAAAGTTCTATAATAGAAAGTTCGGAAAGGAAAAGACAGAGATAGATAGATGTTAGAAAGGGATAGATGATGAACGAATGTTCTGGAATAGAAGGTTCATGAAGGAAAAGACAGAACTAGATAGATATTTAGAAAGGGACAGATAATTAATAAAAGAATAGCGAAAAGAAAATCGAAATTATGAGTTTTAAAAGATTCTTCGAGTATGTAAACAGCGTAGTTTGAGAGAAAATCCAGAAGCTAGCTACCCGTGGTTAATTCGGAGGTGAATAGTGCAGAAACAAAGGGTTGTCTACTCAATATTGGCGATGGTATTGTGAGTGAGACTACTTATCGTCGGAACAGTGCATCGTTAGTCGTGCGTAAAAGGGCAACCCTGCGGAAAAGAATTACGCACGGATGAGTAAGTCAATAAAAGCGTTTAGTTTTAAACTGGCATTTTCTTCCAATCCTAATTGCGTACCTCCTCGCTCGCATATAACAATTCTATAATTCAAAATAAACTTTTTCAGTATCTTTACTGTACTGTACTTTCAATTTTTCACTGTTTGTTTAAAAAAAATATTATCAGTTTAATTTCGGTCCAAATTGGACGTATGCCTCTCTAATCTGTGCTACACAAGTGTGTTTATCTCGTTTTACTGACGCTTTCACGTTTGATCGAGTATCAAATCACAACGAATCTAAAGAAGATTACCTAAAAAACCTTAATGCAATATTAATGAGTTGATGGTACCAACAACATCATAACACCCTCCAAACACCGTCTGCACTTAAACGATCATCGCTTACGTAACTCCACATAACAAGTGTTCCACTCCACACAAGATAAGTGTAGCACATTTTCTTTATACGTTGACTTGAGCCCATATTTCAGCCACCCACTCGCATGTGACAGCGAAATCCGACATTATCCGCTCTAAGTATGACACACGCTTACTTTTATGAACTGTCATTAATAATGTCAGATGTCGGGCGGGGTGGTCACGTGGCACTCGCATTTGGGGAATAATTTGCTGTAATGTCCAGTATGACTATCCACTTGCCAAGAAACGTTAGAGAAAACGCGCTGATTTGACTCTTAAAAATAGCTAGATTGGTAATAATAGAATCTTCTTAAATTTTCGCCACTAGCACACATAAGTTAACGGTTTTAAGCGAAGCTTTTTTTATTTCTTCAATATTATGATGATTAGCAAGACGCGCGGCTTTATGAGGGCTCGCGAAGATTTTTAAGATAGTTTTGAAAAAATGTATGGATTACTAATCTGGGCCTCTGTAAATTTTAATAATTAATACGACAAAATGTTTTCATTTATATATTTTTTTTATCCAAACCTAATTCTCTAAACAGATTTCTTCTTATTTCCTACATTTTAACATATATGAGTTTTTAATACTACAATTAATTTATCCTAGTTTGATATTACACATGTCTTATTGGTTTTATAATTTACGACAGATGGTAGGAATACAATGAAATTCTAATTAATAAAAATTGCGTTGCTTACATAGATAATACAATATATAGTTGCTTAGAAATCACTGTGAGTAATGTCCGTGCGCGCAGCCGCATTCTATAGTACCCAATTTGACGTATAATTTGATGATTTGAAGTATGTATTTTCATTTACGCTCTTTTTTTCACACCTAAAATACCCCTGTACAATATCTACGTATTTTTCTATAAAGTCGACGCACGGACGTCCCACGTGCTGCATTCTTCCAAGGCCCAGGAAATTCGTATTTCAGCATAATTATTTAACTCTACAATTACACATATGACTTCTTAGAATTCCTGATATAAGCAGCTATAAAACAGACATGTGCGAATTTTGCAGGTGGTAGGGCATTTGACTATCCGGATGGCTACCACCCCTGGTATGCACTTAGAAGATTCGCCCATACAGCTATAAGAAGGCGTAAGTAAATTACTATATTATCATTATAATTGTGACATTCCATTTTGATTGCTTACGAAATTAATTTTCCAAAGATTAATGTCTGAGAAGTCTTGCCGACATCAACTGTCAGGTCCCATCTGATTTACGATTCATTCAGCCCGTTCAATCTTAAACCCACCCCCCCTTAAAATCTCCATAAAACCCCCATTTGTAACCCAATCCATTACCATAAAACAAACATGAACGACTGTTAACATCCACTTTTTATTTTATGCTTCACGCGACATAAAATTTTATTATTTGAACAATTTGAGGAGTTATCGACATGTCCAGTTTATTGCGAGTTGAAAAGGCAGTAGCGAATTTCAAATTGATTTTCAATTTCGTCAGATTTCATATGAGATTGATTTCAATTTTATGTAGCAGTCTTTTATAGAAACGTGATTATCCAACAGTGAGAAAGAGAGAAAAATAACATTTTATTGTACACCAGAATATACAATAAAAAAACAGAGCATATTTACAATATTTTCTAGGCGGCCTTATCGCTCAAAGCGATCTCTTCCAGGCATCCTAAACGAAATAAATTAAATCTGGCGAAATAGGTGGTGCTGGAAAAAGGCAATAGTTTTTTTTTTTTTTTCGGGAGAACAGCAGACAGGCAGACGGCCCACGTAATGGAAAGTGGTTACCATCGCCTATGGACATTTGCAACACCAAAGGTGCTACAAATGCGCTGCTGTTCTCTTAAGGGAGACAGGAACCTGGTCGCTAATGCCGGAACACAACCCAAGGTTGTTATGGCGACATACTCTAGACCAGGGGTGGTAGCCATCCAGTCGGGCAAATGCCCTACCACCTGGCTGTGGGTTGTTTTGTCGCCTCTTACGACAGGCCGCCCGGCCGCAGGAAATTATATTCTTTCTCCGTTCCTGCTTAGATAAAAAGATACATAAATACTCAAATTAATTTAAAAATAAATATACAAATACATACTTATATAGGTACGTAATACATAAGTTATTATAATAAATGTATTAGCTTATTTATGTTCCGTAAATCAGGCATAGCTATTTGCGGACAGATAGTGTTTCCTGAGCAAACTTCAAAATGTTAGCATGTTTTGGCCTCTCTTACAATAAAAGAGTCACTCTTATGATTATTTTATTGATATTTATAATTAAAAATATTTAGAGTTAGTAAAATTATTGACTTAAGCCCATGTAAACATAAATTCTTATAAAATAACACATAAATCAATTATAAACAAATGTTAATATCAATTATTATTCTATGTTTGACGCGACATAAAATTTTATTATTTGAACAGTTTGAAGACTTATCGACATGTCCAGCTTATTGCGGGTTGAAAAGGTAGTAGCAAATTTTGAACGGTGTTTCAATTTCATCTGAGTTCATAGGACATTGATTGAAATTTTATGTCGCATTGACTTTCAAAGAAAGGTGATTATCCAATTTGGCCCACTCTTTTGATTATTTTTTCAGATTTATTATTTAATTGACATTTATAATCAAAGAAATATTTAGAAATAGTAAACTTAATTAAATTTGATTTATCTAAAATGAAGAAATTTCCGCTTTAGGTAAACTTCTAGGTGCTAAGAACCTCAGCCAGAAGGCCCAGCTTGCCATACACAACGCAGTGCTGGTACCTACGCTCGCGTATGGAAGCGAGTTGGGTATGGAATAGAGAGCATGAAAGTAGAGTAAACGCGGTCGAGATGCGAGCACTGCGCAAAATCTGCGGAGTGACGCTCGCGGACCGCGTTCGTAATACCGAAGTAATAAAGAGAGTTGGTCTGAAAGAGAGTGTCGGGGTGAAGGTAAGGAAAGGAATGCTCCGGTGGTTCGGCCATGTGGAAATAATGAATAATGGTGGATGAAGGTTAACAATTGAATTACTGTTTAGCTAATTAATTTTGTATTTGTAGCTATTTAAATAACGTCATATAAAAATTTCAGCCATACTAAAAAAATTTGACAAAAAGTCAATTCTGAATTGGCGTCTGGCACGGTTTAAACAACAACAAAAATGTCTGGCAATAATAGATTCATGTGTCAAAAATTCCAATTAAAATAATAAGCAAAAAAGAAACCTTCTTAAAATGCTTTGAAAAATTGATATTTTTCCTGTACAGATACGATGCGCACTGATGAATGCAACCACTACCACCAGCCAGACTGCCCGTATGACGTCCGGGAGAGTGGGAGGAATAGCATATCTAAAGACTGGCCTTCTTGAAATTCTCTCTCGAAAACGTTGACAGCTCTTAGACGATTTGTAACATGTAAAAATTTGAATCTAATAGCAACATCTAGGAGAGCGCGGCAGAAAGCGGCCTAGAGTCGATATTAGCTATGGTCTTGGTTGTCTATGGTATATTCGTGGCATTAATTGATTAATTAGGAAAACAAAATTCTTGGTCGCGAATACCTTTAAATTAAGTTTAATCAAATAATTACGGAAAAGACAAATTTTAGTCGTCAAGACAATCAGCGCCTCAAGTGGCGAACCGTCGATGCACGCTATCCAGCGCTATTGTAGCGCGCAAAACAGCAAACAGCTAACATTGCGGTAACAGTGCGAGCCAGAAGGAAATAACCGAAGAAATAGCGGAGTTTGGTTGAATCCCTAAATAGGCCATATAGCATAGCAAAAATTTAATTAACGGATAGCTATTCTGTCACTGGCGAACAGGAAAACGAAAAAGTCACTCTGGTGTACCACACAAAAACAACCCAAAGGACTGGGGTCACCAGCGCCTCGCGGTTTCGCCTTCGTAGCTGTCACATTGACAGCTACGTTTTTCGAAAACTCATTGGACAAGGCCGAACATCCCGACGGGCGTTGAACATTCCATTCTTTGGCAAAATCATCGAATGACTAGGCCCTTTTTGATCGTCACCAGTGCTCCGAGGTTTTGTTAAATTTTCAAGATTACACGTGTGAGAGCGGACATTTTGATACCATCATTCCAAGACGATATACCTCGTGCCGCTCCGTAAGCCATCACGGGTTGTCCTGGTCCTCCGCAGTGTTCCATTTATTAGCCTCCTAGTGAGGTGTGTATGGTGAGGCGTAGGGGGTGCAGCGACCGATCCCCTTCTACACGGCTGCTTGTGGCTAACCAGAATTCAGCCTAAGACAGTACCCGTCCAGTTGATACACAACTTCCATCGTCTACTCTCTCTCCTTTTATCTACTTGTCTTGTTGAAAGATCTTCCTAGAGGAATACAGCAGGTGGCGTCCATTTTATTTATAATATTCTTAATTCAGTATCTCACTCTATATGACCAAGTTATACTCACAAATAACGTTATACATTGGGCAAGCTCTTAGCAGATCCCACCCCTGAAATATAGCTAGCCTGAGATAGTGTTGGGGTTAGATTTATCAAACCACCCTATACCAGGGTAACAAGGAAACTTTGTAGTAATAGAGTATTTATGTGATTGTTGAATATCTGCGGTGCGGCTATTTTGAGTATTGTTCTTTGTTACCAGTACTGTGATATAATTAAATAAACTGTGTATTAACTGGTTTGATGTTTTATTCCTTTAATCTATCCCTCAAAGGCTCCCATTTAATTAAAACAACTTAATTAATACATACCTCTTTCCACGCAGGTGGGAACGCAGTCTCGTACTACTGTTAGCTCGCTCACGTATTTCTGTAACAAAAAATATATGTGATACATATTGTCATAGCTTAATTGTTTTATTGCATGAGTTTAGAAGACAGGCAGAGACCTGACAACAGGCGGTTACGGTCGCCTATGGACATTTGCAACACCAAAGGTGCTACAAATGCGCTGCTGCTCCTTTCAGGGAACCTGGTCACTAAGCCGGATCACAACTCAAGGTTGTTATGGCGGCATATTCTAGACCAGGGGTGGTAGCCATCCAGTAGGACAAATAGTGTTCTTGTTTGATTTAAGCAAAACACGATTATTATATATATTTATATATATATTAATTTATATATATATATGATAAATGATTTTTCATGTCAGTATCTTTTAGTTATGTATTTGTAAGTACGAAGTTTGAGCGTTATTAAAATTCTGTTGTCAAAGACTATACTTCTATAAACACAGATTTCGCTAAGGCTATACTGCTAATTTGAGTTTAACAATAAATAAAAGACTGTATTACACGCCTATGTGTGTCAAATACATGGTAGTGTGGGTTATGTTATTGTTATTGAATTTATGTATTATTATGCGTAATTTAAAAAAAATAGCATTTTGCACTCCTTCTCTATATAAACTATAATGGCCTTACTTATAATTGTTTGTTAAATTTTAAGAAACTGCTCAGCAACTGATTAACGAAAATCTTACCCGTAAACTCCTCTTAAGGATAAGAGGTGGTGGTAAAGTAACTCATAAATAACTGTCAAAAATAACCAACATCGAGAGGTAGTTTAAGTGACTGCTAAGAGACAAGATATCAAGTTTTATTTGAAACAGCCACTGATTAGGGGCTTAAGAATCTCTTATTTAAGAGATGGCTAATCCTTTCTTAACTAGATTATTATAAGTAAGGCCCTAGGTGTGCAAAATTTCATACTTCGTTTCGTTCGGCACAACGTTTTTGCTTCACATATTGATGTAATAATTATCGATAATCATTGTCAATTTTCAATTAATCATATTTACCGTAAGACTTATTGCAATCAAGTCTAAGCGAACCTTTATCATTCTGTGAAGAAAAAGCATACATGTACTATCATTAAGATTACTTGACAGGTAGGTAGCTTAAGCTTTGGTCACACACACCGAATACTTACTGCGACTACCCGAGTACTCGCAGCGAGAAATCGCTTTTCGCTGCGATTAGATTTATTTGCCGCGATTTGATTTGGACATGTTAAGTTTTATTCCGTAAAAGCGTACCCCTTAATGACACCTGTACAAACTTCTTCTTTCGTTGAAAACTCCTTCACGATACAGGTTGTCCGTTTATGGAACTCACTGCAACTCAACATCGGGCAAGCGAAATCCATATCGTCTTTTAAACTCATGGTTACTAATTTTCTTTGGTGCACTCAGGTCTAAAAAAAGCTGCTGATTCTATATATAGTATGATATGTTTGTATAGTATATAAGGTATATCATTTATTTACTTGTTTATTCTTGGAATGTATTAATTGTCTGCACCGCCACTGTTGTCTTAAATTTTCCTTCGTTTAGGGGATTGCCTGGAAGAGATCGCTTTAAGCGATAAGGCTGCCCTTTGTTCAATATTTACTCTACCAGTTATAAGAACGTAGTTTGAATTTTTGTTGAACGCTAAATTTTTATCATTCATTCATTCACTTGCTGCCATAATTCACAGAGTGTGGTAATGACGGTACTCGTGTATTATCTATCTCCTCTAGAGTAGCGCAAGGCTACACGCCCCTGCTACAAGTCGTTTCGTCCCTATATAGATAAATACGTGTATATATATGCGACGAGCCCCAAACTGTTCTTTGGATTCAAAGCAGTTACGAACCCATTTTGACTTCTTGAAAGCTGTGAGCTTAATGTTTGGCTTCTTAACACTGCACGAGCCAGCCGAATTCAGTGTTTTAGGCATGTGCGACAAATAGACGACATATTTGTATTTAAGGTACAAACGGATTGTCGAAATTCTCGTGTAGAACTCGCTGTGTGACAGGCAGGCAGCGAGTATTCGCTGTCTGTAACCGCGGCTTAAGCCTACCTATAAGCACTAACATTCTCCTAATGCGAGGTTAATTACGACACATACTAAGTAATGTCTAGCTCATTTATATAATTTTCTTAGTACTGACTTTGATAAATAAGTATTGTTTGCTACTAATTACGTCTCCTTGGTAATTTCATATGATACTTTGGTAAAATAAAAATTAAGTAGATGGCAAATGTTATAATCGATTTTAACTTTGTTTTCATGTCAAAAGGCGGTAAAATACTGTACTGTTATCTTACTTTTAAAATCTATCTATCTATCTATAATTGCTATAAATTTGCAGTGTGTTCTTTGTAATTTTTTTATGTTTATTTGGGATACACGTAGAAACTACTGCGCCGATATCGATGCGCTATTCGCTTATCGACAGCAATCGGGACTTACAATTTGCGGTACTTTATATCCTGGGAATCCCGCGGGATTATTCCCGGGGGTGATTTCAAGTTGTTCATCATCATCCGAGCGTTAAATCTCGGTTGCGTTCGGAGCGTTCACTCCGACGCCCAGGTTCCCTTTCTTACTTTTTCTACTCCACTTCGCGCGGTCTTCAGCATCCCCCGTTTTGAGACCATTGGCACGCATGTCATCCTTCACGACGTCAAGCCAGCATTTCTTGGGCCTTCCCCTTCTACCGGGACCTGGCGGAGGCGGCATGGCTAGACATTTGTTCCCCACGTAATTAGCCGGTCAGCGTAAAACGTGGCCGTACCAGCGTAAGCGACACTCTTGCAGTTTGTCTGCTATGTCACTGACATGAAGACTGCCGCGGATGCGGGAGTTCCTGACCCGGTCTTTCCGCGTCACTCCACACATGCATCGCATTATATTCATCTCAGTGACACGCAGTTCTTGCTTGTGTCGCTCAAGTACTGGCCACGCTTCACTGCCATACAAAAGGACAGGCCTAATGATGGATTTATAGACCTGTCCTTTTAATTTGACCGGCATTTTGGGGCGTGCGATTTCAAGTTGTTATGGCACCTTGTTCCGACACAGCTTATAGTAACACAAATGCGTCCATAGACTACAGTTTAGATTGGTAAAACCACTGTAATCTTTGTTAAGTATCCAACGTGGATGAAGTTAGGATGAATAGTAGTATGGCTATGGAAATAATTTTATAAAGATAGATAACACTCACTATATATAAAATTTTAAATAATACAATATTGTCATGGTAGAAACAATACCCTTATCACTTAAAGCAACCTCTTCCAGGCAATCTAACTTAAGGGATAGTTTAATGTGGCGATGTAGGCAGTGCAGATTATTAGGTATACCTTAAACAAACATACCTAAACTACATAGATTACAGGTATGGACTTTTGCAACACCAAATTGCTACAAATGCGTTGCTGCTCTCTAAAGGGAGATTGGAACCTGGCCACTAAAGCCGAAATACAACTCAAGGTTATTATGGCGACATACATTAGACCATGAGTGGTAGGCATCCAATCGGGAAAATGCCCTCCCACCTGGCTGTGGGTTGTTTTGTCGCCTCTAACGACTAGCCGTCCCAACGCAGGAAATTGTAAAATTCTTTCTCCGTTCCTACACGGATAAAATGATTTATCTATCTGTTATGCTGTCACGGAAAAACTACTGTAATATTAGATCGATTTTGCTGTTAAAATATAGTAATAATACCGAAAATGGACATAAATACTTCTGATTCTGGGAGATGGGATAGATAATCGCAATATAAAATGAAGTGTATTTTCCGGACGCAAATAACACTAACAAAAAAATGTAGTACAATGAAACTTGTATTAGCGTCTGCTTTTTAAACAACGTGCACGCGTTTCTTCTGCTTCTTGTTCAGCCAATCTTAGTCCACTGCTGGATGTAAGCCCCTCCAAATACGCGGCACATATCCCGATCTTGCGCAGGTCGTCAGTCCACCGAGCTGGCGGGCGTCCTACGCTACGTTTACCGAGACGTGGTCTCCACTCCAGGACTCGTTGGCTCCATCGGCCTTCGGTCCTGCGGCAGACGTGACCGGCCCACTGCCACTTCAACTTGCTAATAGTGCGAGCTATGTCGGTTACCTTCGTTCTCTTACGGATATCCTCATTTCTGATTTTATCCATAAGAAAAACACCTGACATAACTCGCTCTATAGCTCGTTGAGTGACTGAATTTGTGGATCAGTCCCGCTGTCAGTGCCCACATCTCGGCACTGTATGTCATGATGTGAAGGATGCGTAGGGCGCTCTAGAAATTGACTAAACTCTCGTTTATAGCATAAAAAAGAAATCAGTAGTAATAAAGAATCAAGATTTTGGATCCAACGAGAAGAGGCGATGGCGGCTGGAGGATCCGAACTAACGTCGAAATTGAAAAACGAGCCTAACAGACTAGGAGAGATACAATCTCACCACCTCCGTTGGGTCGGTCACGTGGAACGGATGGGAGAGGTCGCCCCAATTTTCGTAGGAGAGAAAGAAGGCTGACCTGTGTGAGCTTCAAGCCTTCAACTGGCAAGAAACACAAGACAGGAACAAATGGCGTCTCGGAGGCTAAGACACAATTTGGGTCGCTGAGCCAACGGAGTTAGTTAGTTAGTTACTAATAAAGAATTTACATACATAACTTCACGCCATGTCCCTTGCGGGGTAGGCACGAACAACAGAGCGCCATTTAGGCGCACCTCTTACACACCTCATTTGCTTCTTTGACATTCATAGTTCTTGTTATGCACGCTCGACATCACCTTCTTCTAGTACATGATCAATTTGATCATGGAAGGTGTGTCGTAGCCTTCCGCGACTTCTGCATCCATCCACATTTGCATTGTATATCTGTTTATTCATTCTTCCATTCTACCATATAAAGAATTTATATGGTAATACATTTTAATTTCGAAACGCAACTTGAAATGAGGTAATTAATCTTTGAAAAGGGTTGTCACGCCTTAAAAGGTTTCTCAGCACTTTCAGAAATCTTTCGTTACGTGTACAGGCAATTCCACCAGCCTTCTAATTTACTTTCCCCTTTGAAAATACTTTTTAAAGCTTCCTTTCTTACTGGAGAACTCTACGTTTTTAATTAACTTGCGGTTTTTTGAGTATCTCGCAATGCCCTAAATGCTCAATATCAACAGCTTCATATATATAAAAATGAATGTGTCTGTATGTCCTTTATAGAATCGTAAACTATACATCTGATTTTGATGAAATTTTGTGTGTGTATTTGAGCGGGTCCCGGGATGGTTTAGATTCACAATTGGAACCGGTAGGTGGCGTTGAGATCGGCTTCTAGAATCCTCCTCATCACCTGGAGTGATTTTGTTGAATTTGTTTTTGTGTCTTTGAGTTCCCGGTGTCCAGCAGCTATTTGCCCTTAAAGAATACTGCAATTATCGAACAGTAATTATCGACCACAATATACTATGCGCCTCTTGTCCAACAGAGCCTTCGCTCTGTTCAACCGATGAACGTAGACTGTCGTCGGTCTAGGTGATTCACCTCCTTTTATATTGTCGAACTAAGAACAGTGTGTATTTACCTTTTAGCAAAAGTCAAGTGCAGGTATTTTAAGAACTTATTTAATTTTTAGTTTATTTTAAAACCCTCAATTTCAGGTTGACAAGTTTTTGCACGGCTAATACACAGCTTCCATTTATTAAATACCTTCATATTACCTATCATGTTCCTACCGACCTCTCATATCAGGTATTACTTTACGATTGTTTTACAATTATATCGCAATTTGCGACAAGTGCGTTTGCCGACTTGTCGGCCTCTTTGCAACCGACTAATCGGCTAGTCAGCCAAAGTCATAATCGGCACAATCTCTTATATATTTGGTACATTTGTTCTTTCTTATTTGTATCACGCTGAATACACTGGTTTTCCTGCGACAACACAAAGTAAGGCAATGTCTAGAATTTTCGAAGTCCCACAATAAAAGCTACTAGCATTTGAATGCCATACACCGTCGTAACATGCACCAATGTAAGCACATATCGCTACATATTGCACCATTATCGAACACTTTCCAGCACATTGCGTGTCTGTAACATAGCCGGTTTACTGCATTCAGTGGTTTCTACGTAATGGTCGATTGAATATTAATCGTCGTGTGCTGTTGCACACAATACAGTCAGTATATTCAGTTTTATGTTTTTAACTGTTTCCTCTTATACATACTCAATTATTTAATTATATATTTTAATAGATGACATATTATTATGTAATTTTTTATCAAGTATAAGTTCGACCATTATCTCGCTCGATTCGAGCGGAGATATGGTCTAAGATCGAGCACGCTTACCTAGAAGGTACCTATTCACAGGAGACTTGAAGACTTGAAGAGAGGTTTCGGGAAAAACCGACTCCGGCAGTGAGTTCCACTCCTTTCCTGTGCGCACAATGAAGGTGGACTCAAAGCGCTTTGTTCGTTGGTATGTGTTTGTTTGCATTGAATAGGCCCCGAAACTACTGAACCAATTTGGAAAATTCTTTCAATGTTGGCAAGCTTTTTTTTAAGGCGGGGGAAATGCTATTTACGCACACACTGGGTCCTTTGCAAGTGATCAGACCGTTATCACACTATCCCCGGTTGACATAGACTATAAAAAAGTTATTTTTTACAGTTACATAGTTACAGCTACCCATGCGAAGCCGGGGCTGGCCGCTAGTCAGTTACAAAACAAGCCAACGAAGCATATTATTTTCAAAGCGGAAGCCTGGAGGCCAAAAGTAACATCTTAATGGACTATTGTTTATTATCTTTACAATGTTTACATTTAATCATCAACTTACACTTCCATTGTGATAAGAGATAATAGTTACCAAGAACAATGTCGTCTATCTAGATCCCATTAATATGAATGAGGGAGGAATCGATCCGGGCATGAACAGGCGATACCAGAACTAATTAAACTGCCAACGCGGACAGTTCTGTTTACACCAGAGTTGTTCAAGCGCGATGATTTGTTGATTGTTAAACTAATTTTAAAATCCAAATTAGATGGGTTAAATTTATTAATTTATTTAGGCAACATACAATAATTATAATTCTTACAAGATAAACCACATAAATTAAGGCACATATCAACTAAGTTTCCACGTTACATTTGGCTCACAAAACTATAAGAAAATTATATATTTTTATATATATATATATATATATATATATATATATATATATATGTCGGAGGGAAGTTATAATTGGATGTATTATTGACTGGATGTATAACGCACAATATCATTTGTTTACATTTTAATTACTTCTAAAATTCTTAAATTAATTTAATTAGATGTGTTAAATGTTTCTATAACTTAAAGATTGTTCTAACCTAATAAAAGTTATGAATATTGTAATTTAATAAACGACGATTATTATTATTATTATTATATTGTAATTTAATAAACGACCAATGAGAGCAGAGCATGTCTAGAACGGGGTCAGCGCCCTCTATACTTTGGTAGTATCTACTTCGGTAGACGGAGGAGTTTTTGTGGCACATTGGGTTGATGGCAGCAGGTTGAGTTGGACCTTAGAGTATTTTTAAAGAAAGTGTTTTAAGTTAGAAGTATGAGCGAGTGCCCTGAACCCGCTGCTCGGTCTAAACTATGTTAAAATGTCTTTTAAATCTAAATTAAAAGTGTATAAACCGTGGCGATCGTGTTTTATGTTCGCATTTTACCCTGATGACGCCCACTAAACTTGCAATATATATATGATACAATATTGGAAAACTAGATTTAAAATTTTAAAAAAGGAGTTAAATAATACAATACCACACAAAAAAACAAAACTTCGATATGTCTAAATAAATAAATAACTATAATAGTGCTACGAGGTGCGGAATTCGAATTAAAATGCCGTTGGAATTATTATAGAGTTTATTACAACTATACAAACACGTATAACACAGGTCCAAATATAACTGAACACAACAAATCCAAACGTAATGCAAAAGGTCGTAATTCAAAAAAACACGCAAACTCCGTCACTTATTAGATTCCCGAGTGTAGTACACACGTTTCGCTTCGCTGGTGGTTCTCGCTCGTCTTAACTCCTCCCTCAATCGGGCTATTGCTTTATACTGCCCAAATGCAATAGGTCCGCCCGGAAACCTGGACCGAATTTTCTAGACTCAGGTTTTACTTTAAAATCCGTAACACATGGCTAATGATTACAATATAACAATAGGCCACATGCCTATAAGTAAACAAAAGAAGAGATGACATCGTTGTCTTCCGTGGTCACTGCTACTGAAAAGTGGCCGAAACGTCGAAATAATAAAAATCAAATAAATTATGGCGCATAAAACCATTAAAACTTAGTTTTATTATGTATACTAGCAGGCAAAACTCAAGAAAGTGAATTTAATTGTTGTGAGGTAAAACCCCAATTATTGTCACTAAATTCGTGACTGGGTAATTTCCAACTTAACAGCTGTCGGGTCATCGGGTCAGTGGATTCATTAAAATGTTGAACAGTCTGCGGTGGAACGGATTTCATTGTTCCGTTTGGCAGTTTCAAATGTTTGCCTTTAGTTTTAATTGGAAGTTCGATCGTGATTTGATAACTTTCATTCGGATTAATTACTTTTTGAGCTAATTATTTATTTATAATCAAGTTCCATATCCAATATTAATTAATTATTACTTCAATAAATCTTTTACTATAACATATATTATTGTTACAACCTGAATACTAACAAAAAACAAATTCACACCTGTAAACCTATAGACATTTTATTACCTTTTCGGCATTTGGACTTCTTTTGATTACTTTGTGTTTAAGCTTTGTAATTAGAAAAACAGCCCATTGTGTCTTGTAATCTTTTATGGTAGTCATTAGCCAGGTGTGATTCTAAAAAAATCAGACCACGCGGCCGAGAGGCGTATTGTATTGTTGGCGACATACTTTAGAGTAGGGATGGCAGTCATCCAGTCGGGCGAATGCCCTACCACTTGGCTGTGGATTGTTGTGTTGCCTCTGACGACAGGCCGCCCGGCTGCAGGAAATTGTATTCTTAAATCGCAATTGAGCTAATATTATAATTATGACAAAACATACCACGATCATAAATGCTTTTAAAACACTTCTTCTAATTAAGATTGATCGGGAAATAAATGGCCGGCCCTTAATTAAATAAGGGCAGCGCACTAAGCGTTTATTTGCGATCATTGCCGCAAATATCAAAGTTTGTTCCGGTTATTAAATAATTTAATTAGCCAGTGTCATCTTTTGATTGCGAAGCTGACAAATAGGCAGACTGAGCAGCTCATGAAAAGGGGCAAGTGGATACCGTCATCTTACGTACATTTGATTAACACCATGGGGGAATCCGTCACGTTTCCAGCTTTTAGGATAGTGTGGCCGCCCGCGGCTCAAGCTGGCCAGGGATCTTGAAATGAAGAACTGGTTCAGGGGATATACTCTTTACATTTTCAATCAAGTGACTGTTACATGTGTTCTGTGCGCGGCCCGATACAATTCTCATCTCCATGGTTTTACAAGTCTTTATCTATTCGAATTTAAATTTGAATTCAAATAATTATATTTCTTAATACAAACGACGGCTAAAAAGGTTTTAGTCATTACAGATAGGATAGGGGGATGGGATAAAGGGAAGGTATATTGGACCTTTGGACTTTTCATTCATCGCATTCGCCTTCCCCATTATGGGAAGTTCTTTTGCTGTTGGGAATTTTGTGGTCGAGATTTTCTTGGGAGAATTGTTCGGTCAAAATTTTCAAGCGGACGAAGGCAACGCATTGTTAACCTTTAGGATGGAATACCACATATTTCGACAACTAGTGAGTGACCGTCGCAGTATCCCAATGTAATGTTCAAACTCTTAAAAAAGGATAAGATATAGGGAAAAATAGGAGAATGGAAAAAGACGCGCCATCCGCGTAAGATGGGATAGGAAAATCGGGAAGTGAACAATAGGAAGTCTTGCTCATCGAATAGTGCGTCCTTCTCGTCCTGACGTACGGGGTGTAACCTACATAGACGTAAACACTGACGGTAGAACTGGTCCACAAATTCCAGATCGCTCAACGGGCTATGGAGCGAGCTATGTGGGGTGTTTCTCTTATGCATAGTATTAGAAATGAGTATATTCGTAAAAGAACCAAGGTAACAGCCATAGCTCGCAAAATTAGCAAGTTGAAGTGGCAGTGGGCCGGTCGTGTCTGTTGCAGGACCGATGGCCGATAGAGCAGACGAGACTAGGAGTAAAGATCGCATCACAATAAACGTAGTGTCGGTGGTCCTTCAGCCCGATGAACCGACGACTCGCACAAGGTCGACTTGGGGAGGCCTACGTCCAGCAGTGGACTGTGATTTATTGACGACGACTCATGTGAAAAGCACAAAACACGGTGATATTCTGTGAGAGCACAGTGTCACACTAATCAAGCCAGCTCAGAACTGCAATAAAAATATTTTTTCCAGTATTGTTCTCTCAAGTAAAAACTTCGGATGTTTTTCCATAATAAGCTCGTTATATGCACAACAAACAATAATCCCCCATTAAAATATACAGTCGGTACGTTATCTGAATGTGGGCAATGAATCGGGGACAAACAATTATGTATGCTCTCTCAGTCGAGAGATAAAATAAGTCGGTCATCGTACAGTATTGCCAGGTGCTTTGAATTATATCTGTTTTGCTGATTTAAACTTCTTGCAACGGCTACAAAACATAGGTTATGTCCCTTATTATTAGTACAATCAAATATTCCGCATATTTCATAACTTCCAATTATTGTAAATATAAAAACAAATCTATAGCTATCGACGCTGATCCTGCCCTCACGCAGACAGTCAGTGCAACTTTCTACATCGCACGCGCCGTATCGACATTCCTGTTTTTTCGTCTATTTCAAATGTTTTCCCAAAATATACTATTAGCTAATCATCTAGTCAATCAAAAAATTGTACCAGTGACTGTGATTTTTCAATCCATAAATCTTGTTCCCGTAGTACAAGGTAAGTGGTTATGCATTTGTCGTTTTCGAAATTTCGAATTCTAAACCGTACACTTCAATATAGAAAAACTTGCTAGGGCTAAAGACAGAATTTTAATGCAATTTAATACACAAATATCTCTGTACTAATTTAATCAATTATTTTGTCGCTGACACTAGACATCTTTGTCTTCCGTGATCATAGCTACTTAAAAGTGGCCGAAGCGTCTGAATGAAAATCATATAAAATACCGCGCATTAAACCATTAAAACGTAATTATGTAATACAAATATATTTTTTCACATTTCTAAATTCATTGTACAAATTCGAGACCCCTGACAGATTTATTTTGTTATGTATTTAAAAAATAATTTATAATGAGACCATGTCCAACTAAAGGCTGCTTGAAAGAAATTCGATTAAGTAATAAGGCTGGCCATTATACTACGTTATAATCTTAAGACATAAAGTGTCTTACCATCATTATGTTGGTGTATAATAAAGATTATGCTGCCGTTATATTTTAATATACGCCTTGCAACACTGGCGGATAGTGCTTTTCCTTGTTGCGCTGAGTGTGCGGGAAACAGATCAACCGAACGGATGCCGTGTGCTGACTCAAAGAGAATGATAAATATATTGAATATTTCATAGACTTCAAATATTGCCCAGTTATTTTTTTTTCAAAGCTGTATTTCATCTATAAAGCTATCGAAAACACATTATACAAATTTGATATTCTTGCAGGAACGGATATAGCACATTAAATCCTGCGGCCGGGTGGCTTGTTGTAAAATGAGAGAAAAAAACCACAGCTAAGTGGTAGGGCATTTGCCCGACTGAAAGGCCGCTAGCTGGTCTATAGTGTGCCGCCATAACAACCCCGGGCATTAGGGCCCATTTTATTATAACGAGGGGAAACCCTATTGTGTGTCATCGGTCGCGCATTGAACTGGGAAAAATCGCGACCGTTGTGTGGGATTCGCCAGGTCGGGGTGGTACTAGCATCTCTAGCCAGAACTATAGATGATATTACCACACCACGGTTAAGTATACCCACTAAAACCCCTCGGTGTCATCAGATAATTAGATAGTTATTAGTCGACCAAATTATAACCTGGCTAAATTCAACAGTGAAACTGACAGACAGAAAGTTCCAAATATGTATCATTTAGAAATTTGCTCAGAAAACACTATTTTTCCACAAATAGCTAAGCCTGAATAACAGAATATAATCATGCTAATACATTTATTATAATAACTTATGTATTATTGTATATATATGACTACTAGCGGCTCCGGCAGACGTTATCCTGCTCTGAAAAAATAAAAAACTAGGACCCGATCCCAGCGCCACCTACCGGTTCCAATTGTGGATTTAAACCATCCGCGAATCAACTCAAACACACAAAAACAAAATCGTTCCAGATGATAAGAAGGATTTTAGAACCCACAAACTCAGCGCCACCTACCGGTTCCAACGGGACGAAAAGTATCCTATGTCCGTCTCCTGGTTCTAAGCTACCTCCCCACCAATTTTCAGCCAAATCGGTATAGCCATTCTTGAGTTATAAATAGTGTTACTAACACGACTTTCATTTATGTAACTAGATATATAGATGTATAAATGTGACTATGTATATATGTATGTATTTGTATATTATTTCTTAAATTAGTTTGAGTATTATTGTATCTATTGCATTTTTCCTGCACCAACTATATTGCCTGATTCAAATTTCTTACATTTAGATTTTAGGTTGCCTGGAAGAGATCGCTTTGAGCGATAAGGCCGTCTATTGTATTTCCTTGTAAATATGGTCTGATTTTTATTTTTATTTTTTTATTGTAGAAGTTCAGCAGACAGGCAGACAGCCCACTTGATAGACAGCGGTTACCATCGCCTATGGACATTTGCAACACCAAAGTTGCTACAAATGCGCTGCTGCTCTCTCAAGGGAGACTGGAACCTGGTCACTTATGCTGGAACACAACTCAAGGTTGTTATGGCGACATACTCTAGACCTGGGGTGGCAGCCACCCAGTCGGGCAAATGCCCTACCACCTGGCTGTGGGTTGTTTTGTCGCCTCTTACGACAGGCCGCCCGGTCGCAGGAAATTGTATTCTTTCTCCGTTCCTGCACGGATAAAATGTTTGTTTGAAATTGTATATTTTGCTGTGCAATAAACTGTTATCTCTCTCTCTATTTTAACATGATACATAAAAAGGCATGGAGACAAGATATATGTAATTTTTATGTAATAAAATGTCATCGTAATTAATCTTCAGTTACCTGAAAACAAACATATAATAAGCAGCAAAATATGAAAGTCCGCAGTCCCATGATACGCAACGCTGAACGCAAAAATAAGCTACCCTCACAATAATAATGTTTAATTTATGACGCAGTTAGCATAAATTCTTACCCCCTCAGTCCGTGGGGCGTGATATTGCTAGGTGCCTTACGAAATGAACAGCCTTCCTGAGATGAATTTTATATTTCTGCTAATTAGGGCGTATTTTAAACGCGTTATGCTTCTAGCCCTTAAGTCGTCTGACTCAAAGCTTAGCATGTTGTTAGGACCATGTCCTCTGAAACTGACAATAATTTAAAGTCCAAGGGTTTGGGCGAATGAGGGCCATCCTTTAGCTCTTATAACCGGAATATTGGTTTAAGCCAGGCTTAAGAAGTTTGCGCGATATGTCAGACGCAATCCTGCTGCAAAATTCTTGATAGTGTTGAGAGTGATTTAAAGTTCAAAATTAAAAATCATAACATTTCGCCTAATTGTTCGATTAAAATATTTCTACCCGTGTTAAAATTATTTATATTATATTATCTCTTAAGGAAGACGAACCTGGTCACTAATGCCGGAACACAAATCAAGGTTGTTATGGCGACATACTTTAGACCAGGGGTGGTAGCCATCCAGTCGGGCAAATGCCCTACCACCTGGCCTACAGCCAGTAGTTTTGTCGCCTCTTACGACAGGTCTGCCTGCATTTCTGCATTCCTGCACGGATATTGAGAAGATATTATGATCCCTATAAAATGTGAAAATATACATACAGCGTTACGCACTTGACCGCTTTTGTTATAATTGGACATCCACGAGCTGGCTGGAGGAAAAGCGATATCAAAACCAAAACAATGCTAAATCATTTCGGAGTGAGCGGAAATATATACTTATTAAGCTTGATAATGTCAAGTATTTTGGCAACAGGCAAGCAATAACATTCAGCTTACTTAGGGAAGATTATTTTCATACCAGTAACAAAAAATATTTAAGAGTATTAGTGGGGCAGTGATGTTGTATATACAGAATGAATTTTGCAAGTGGGCCTTCATAGGTCAATTCCTAAATTATACGAAATAGCGAAAAATACTCAAAGGAGTGTCGACGCCGCTTATGATGAAAACTAAAGTGGTATTATTAGGTTTTCGTAAAATCCAATTACCCAAGTCAAGAATCGAATTCGCTGATTTTGAAAAATAAAGATATTGTATATTATGATACCAAATCGAAGTGTAGCTTGTCAGGATAAATTTTTGTAAAGAAATGTCACAATGTCACGAATGTATGATGAAAGAATGACTAAACAGATATACAATGCAAAAGTGGATGGATGCACAAGTCGCGGAAGGCTATGACACACCGTCCATGATCAAATTGATCATGTACTAGAAGAAGGTGATGTCGAGCGTGCATGACAAGAGCTATGAATGTCAAAGAAGCAAATGAGGTGTGTAAGAATAAGCCTAAATGGCGCTCTGTTGTTCGTCCCTACCCCGCTAGGGACCTGGCGTGAAATTATGTATGTATGTATGTATGTAAATGTCACAAGGCAAACCAAGGCACACGGTTGTTTTGGAACAAAATCATATATTTTCTAGTATTATAATTATAATGTACGTCTTTTTTATAGCTGGAGTCTGATGGCCTATCTGATGGAAAGCACTTACCGTCGCCTATGGACGTTTGCAACAGATGTTACGATCTCACTGCTGGACTCAAAGAAATTTGATGACGCCCTTTTTGAAAAACTCCATTTTGTAGCGCTGTGGGAAAACCTCGGCTGGGAGCTCATTCCACCATTCTAAATAGTTCTTCAAAAACTCCCCGCTATACAGTCGGTAGAATACATAAAGAGAAACGAAGTCTCTTCTAAGGCCAAGCGTATTGGACCGTCTGTTACGGTCGGTACGGGATCATCAAAAAAGCGAACGGCTCAACGTTGAATACAGTCCAGGGGATTAAGTTGGTAGGCAGGTGCTCCAGCCCAAAAGTGTGAGCGGTACTCCATATGCGGCCTCACCTGGGCTTTATAAATCACAAGGCGTTGCCTAGGTGTGAAGTACTGCTTGAACTGGTTCAGCACTCCCAGCTTTTTGGAGGCAAGTTTTGCCTTGCCTCCAAAAAGCTAAATTTAATGTAAATGTGGCGTGACACTGACCGGCGATTATCCCTGTCTACACCATATAATAATGCACCCAAGGACAAGTTCCGGCCAGTGTAGGACTATTGTGCTAAATGCGAACAAAAAGTACCGGGCTATTGGGTTGAACTGCTAGTGGTGCTAGGGGTCTGGGAATATGGGGACTATGACCCCGTCGCATTATTATTATAACTTACCGTAATTAACGTAACTTAAGGTAATTTTCATCCTAATAAATAACTTTGTTTCTGTATATATTTCCAAGTATATCCCTAGGTTAAGCAACTTAACTTGGGCCACTCCGGGGCACATCCCAGCACCCAGACCATAGTAAAAATAAGATCGATACGTAAAGCTTTATAAGTCATCTAAAGACGAAACTTTAATATCAACAATATTATAGACATACAACTTTACAGTGTTATCATAATCTTATGAATATGTAATATACTTTTTATCATGCTGCGAGGGAAAAGTGTCACGTGATACACTTTAATAAGGTCTCGTGACACGGACTGATACGTAATACAACTTTAAGGAAAATGTAATCATTTTGTGTAAAAGATTTTTTTTGTATGATTTTGTTTTAAAATGTATTGTTACAAAGGCCGCACATCTGGCCTTCGTGTTTAAACTTTAAAAACATCTATTGTTATCGTACTTATTTTTGGCTGTTATTAGTATCAAACGAATTAATCCTTGCTTTGTGGCCGTCGAAGCTGGCAGGTTCGAGATTAATTCGGCGAACGCGATCCTTTGTTCTTTATACAATTGAGTATAAAACAATGCCCGAACGGAGGGGGTGAGACAGTCATTCGACGACTACGATGCGATTAAGACGTAGTACTTTCGACTATCCATATAGTGACGGACTTTGCGCCTGTTGAATTGCATTGAATATTGCAGTGTGAGCTGATTAAATCCAGTTTTATTTTGTACTTATTTTATACGTGTTTGTACAGTTCTAATAAACTCTATAGTAATTCCAACGGTATTTATTTTGATTCGAGTCCTGTAGCTCGTAAAAGTATGTTTTCGAAATTGTATATCCATGCAGGAACGGAGAAAAAATACTGCTTTGGGGTTGCCTGTCGTAAGAGGCGACATTCATCTGGATGGCTATCACCCTTGTTGTAGAATCTAGACTATTCCGCCATATCTATCTTAAGTTGTGTTCTGTCGTTAGTGGTCTGGTTCCATTATTCTTTTAGAGAGTGGTACCATATTGGCAACAATACATAACTCGATCGAGCACCGGCTTTTGTTTCATAATATGCCGTAAGATTGCAAAATTAAAAATACAAAATTGTAACATGAAATCACATTGCAAGTTAAACGTTTATTCAACAGCGGTGTACTAGGCGCTTGCATCATTCGGTATGTTTTTACCCCAAGCCACTGTTTCTTACCCAATTACATCGGAACACGAACAAAGTCAAATGCCCCATGTATTTAACTTCATCAACCTGTGAAAATTAACTCTATTCAAAATATGATCAGAATCAAATCTTCTTAAAACAAATGAGTGGCTAAACCCCTAAAATTACAATAAAAGGAAAAAAATCATCCCTTTTGTTTGCTTCATTATTCATCACAACCTTTTAGTGTTGCCATTTGATTAATAGTTTAGTGTCATCTCGCGACACCTTGTCGTAGACTTTTCATTTTGGAACATTTAAATAGCAACAATGGCATGGTAAATTTCGTAAACAGCTTTCCGTTATTTACTATGGGTTTGGGTGTCTGGGATCGCCCCAAATCAATCTGTTACCTATAACTTGGAGATACACGATGTGTGTGTTTGTCTACCAACTGAAATTAATGTCAGAGTTATCAGTACAAGAACGGGAAAAGAATACAATTTCCTGCGGCCTGGCGGCCTGTCGTTAGAGGCGACAAAACAACCCACAGCCAGATGGTAGGTATTTGCCCGACTGAATGGCTACCAAACCTGGTATAGACTATGCTGCCATAACAACTTTGATTTGTGTTACGGCATGAGAGCAGCAGCATATTTTTGTAGACCTTTGGTGTTGCAAATGTCCATAGGCGATAATAACCGCGTTCCATGAAATGGGCCGTCTGCTTGTCTGCTGAACTCATGCAATAAAAAAAGTTAATACGAGCGAACCAGGGAGAAATTCTTGAGTATATTATAAAAAAATATTGCTAGTAAATTCCGAGACGCTTTTAAAGGAGCTATAGCAACCGCATGCCTATAAAGCGAAACAGCTCAAGTGGATTAGGCTCCTTTCTGTTGGATACGAATCGTGTTCTTTTATACGCCGATTCATGTACAATTACCTAACATAAACATAAAAAATGCAAAGTTATACTGTGTTGCCATATTGATGAGAAAAAAGTGTTACCAGAATATTTATCGACCACATTTTATTATCAAATTATTGATACAGTTTTAGTATAATAAATCTGTAGACAGGTAAAGTTTACAATTTCGGAACAGCAGAATGCACAATATGCCCTTTCCTTCCAAATTCCTCCATCACACCACAAAGCATTATGGCATCCTTAACACAATCCATCCATCTCTTGATCTACCTTTACATTTGTATCCATCCATCTTGCAGTTTTGTATTATTTCAATCACGCGACTTCCATGTCTTTTAAAGAAAAATAGTGCAGCAGTTCAGCAGACAGGCAGATAGCCCACTTGATGGAAAACGGTTACCATCGCCTATGAATATTTGCAACACGAAAGCTGCTACAAATGCGCTGCTGCTCTCTTAAGGGAGACTGGAACCTGGTCACTTATGCCGGAACACAACTCAAGGTTGTTATGGCGGCATACTCTAGACCCAGGGGTGGTAGCCATCCAGTCGGGCAAATGCTGTGGGTTGTTTTGTCGCCTCTTACGCCTGGCCGCCCGGCCGTAGGAAATTGTATTCTTTCTCCGTTCCTGCACGGATAATCTCTCTCCTCATCTCCTCATTACATGCCCATACCACCTTGGTTTCCGTGGTCTCTAAATCATTCTGTCACTGGTGCAACTTTCAAAGATCCCCCTATGTATTCATTTCTCACCTTATCAGTTCTTGTAACACGACACATCCATCTCAACATTCTGATCTCGGCTGAGTGGGGACGTTTTTGTACTATCAGTTTAGTGGCCTATTCGGACAGATTTATATATCTGACCTTTTAGTTTGAGTAGTGTGAGGTATATGTTTATGTATGGGTTCTGACTCACCTGTACATGCCATCGAGATAAGAGCGCAAGTGTTCCGCGCGCGGTCATCTCTCTTCCCATGGGGCGCGTTACAAACCGCCCCACGCCCGGACTAGACCTAAATGATGCCGGGGGACAAAAGAAGTCCCTCGGCAATGGAAGAGGCCTGTGCGTGAGTCCCACGCCTGCCAGGGCATGCAGAGCTGGGAATCCCGTTAATCCACAGCCCTGGCATAAGGCGCAAGACGGAAGAACCAGGGGTTATAGTGGGTATCCCTAACTGGCAATAGCGTGGCACTAGTTTTAGCTGGGCACGGTAGTGTTACCCCCGATCTGGCAAATCTGACTCACGAGTTGCAAAGTATCCTCCGAGGCTTCTGTGCCTGTCCCGGCTTAGTCCTCAAACGGATTTCCCCTGGATAAAAAAAGGGTACGATCATGATGATATTACTCCGTTGAATGAGAGTGACACAGCGCTGGTGAGGGCTCATAGCTCCATCGCCATGCGGGAGTTAGGCTCGCGCTTGTGAGGGAAGTACAAAATAAGACGACGAGATGTTGTACTCTCCATGTAATTTTTGTTTATGGACTATTACGTGGCTATTCAACCTTTTTATGAACAGTTGCTTGGATGGTTTGAAAGAAAGTGAAAGTGGTTTAAGAATGAATGGGTTTCTCATCAAATGTCTACTCTACGCCGATGATCAGGTTATACTTGCATCGTCGGAAGAAGAGTTACAGGAGATGGTAACGATTATGGACGAATATTTAAAGACTAAGGGTATGAAAATTAATGTAGAGAAGATGAAAGTTATGGTGTTTGAAAGAGATGAAAGTATGACAATGTGTAACGTACAGATAGGAAATGAAAGACTAGAGCAAGTTAAAGAATTTGTTTACCTAGGGTGCATGTTTACCAGAGACGGAAAGCATGAAAGTGATATTGAAAGGAGAGTAACGGCAGGTAATAAGGTAAATGGAGCGCTGAACTCTTTTATAAACAGCCAGAAAGTGTCTGTAAAGGCACGTCTGGCTGTCCATCAAGGGGTATTAGTACCAACGCTAATGTACGGCAGTGAGAGTTAGGTGTGGCAGAAGAAGCATGAAAGTAAGATAAATGCAGTTGAAATGAGAGCTTTGAGAAATATATGTAAGGTTAATGTAAGTGATATGATAAGAAACAGTGTGATAAGGGAGCGTTGTGAATTGAAAGAAGATGTAGTGACAAGAGTTGAAAAGGGAATGTTAAGGTGGTTTGGCCATGTAGAGAGAATGAATGATAGCAGAATCACAAAACAAGTATATGATAGCAATGTGACTGGAAGAGTCGGTGCCGGTAGACCAAAACATACTCACCATAATCAAATTGAAGATATTTTGAAGAAAGGTCAGATAAAAGGTAGTTTAAATAAGCGTGTATGTATGAGAAGATTAATGAAAGTTGATGAAGCGAAAAGTGTTTGTCAAGATCGTAACAAGTGGAGATCCATCGTCTCTGCCTACCCCAATGGGAAACAGGCGTGACAATATGTATGTATGTATTAAGTTTTATCTTTGCTTGTATGTAGTAATAATTTATTTCTAGTATGTGATTCGCATGTCTCCTCTTTAGCCATGCTACATTTATTCTTCTCCTTACCATTAAATTCAGTAAGCCCAGTATCCATTTGAAATACTAGAACATCATGATTTTCTTAGTTCGAAAACACTGTACATTTACCTACAATGATTCCATTATCCTATATTACGATCTTGTACTTAATAATAAAATTGCCGAAATATTGTTATTTTGTAAACCGCTTTCACCGCAAAAGCATAGAGAATAGATTGCAAAACCCGAGAGTCGAGTTACGAAGCATTTTATTTCAAGTATAAGAGCTTAAGGGAAGTCGTTTAGTTTCAAGTTACCACGTCGAGGGAGCGAAATAACAGCCCTCGTATTTTTATACAATTTACAGATCTCTTCGAAAATGGTTCAGCGTTTATTGAATGCATATATCAGATCTTCATCACTTACTTCGCTTACAAAAACTGTGCACCCGTTGACAGTATATTGATTTATTGTTAATACATAAAATTCTTCCTTCACTCGTACATAGATAGATAATATCTTTTGAATTGCTTTAATATAAATATGAATTACAGAAGACGGAATCCACCACCATTTGCCTGGCGAGCCAACAAAAATAATACATCCTATTACAATCCAATGAGCAGAATGTGTCGTCTTTATAATAAGCTTTTTAACGATAATCCCATTTTAGATATATTTAATGGTAGCACTAGAGAGTTTAAGCGATTGATCAGACCAAAAATTTCTTTTCATTTTTTTATATCTGGATTACAACAAACAGGCTGACTGCACACCTGATGGGAAGCGGTTACCGTCGCCTATGAGCGTTTGCAACATCAGAGATGTCACCAACGCGCTGGCGGCCTCGAAGAAATTTTATGACGCCCTTTTTGAAAAACTCCATATCGTAGCGCTGTGGGAAAACCTCGGCTGGGAGTTAATTCCAAATCCCCACGCAAGAGAAACGTTCTACAGAACCGTTGTGTATATGATCGAAGCGGCTCGAGGAAGTGGGGGTGAACTCCCAACCGATGGCGAGCGGTGCGATGGTAGAAAGAGGACGAAGGCACCACTCTAAACAGTTCTTCGGAACATTCCCCGGTATACAGTCGGTAGAAAACGAAGATAGATGCAAAGTCTCTCTGAAGGCTAAGCAATTCTAAACCGTCAGTCAGTATGGGATCGTAGTCTATATTTCAAGGTAGCAGTTGCGTGGGTTGAAAGTTCGGCAAGGGTAAGCCGGTTCAAAACATACCGTATGATACAAGAGCCCACTACACCGGCGTTGAAGTAACGTCAACTCGTGATTTGTTGTCTTATTAGGTACAATTGGTATTTTTAATGTTGCAATTTTACCGCATTTTTTGAAAAAAACAAACTATTCTATTGTATTTACATTACGTAATAAAGATATTCACATTTATTTTACACTAATTTCTACACTCGACTTCATCCGCGTGGAATAAATAAAAAAAGGTAAGTTAAAAAAACCCCGATTTTGATTCTTCATTGGTGCTCCGTTCCTATTAGTCTTAGCGTGATGATTTATAGACTATAGCCTTCCCCGATAAGTGGTCTATCTGACAAAGAAAGAATTATTCAAATAAAGCCAATAGTTCTTGAAATTAGCGCGTTCAAGCAAACAAACTCTTCAGCTTTATATATTAGTATAAGATTGGTGTTCATATATTTATTTACGTGTATGGGTAGATTAATGAATATACCTTATCTGTCAATATGTAACGTCATACACATACATACATACATAACTTCACGCCAGGTCCCTTGCGGGGTAGGCACGAAGAACAGGGCGCCACACAGGCTCATTCTTACACACCTCACTTGCTTCTTTGACATTCATAGTTCTTGTCATGCACGCTCGTCTGTTCTTAAGGCTCCTTACATCACCTTCTGCTAGTACACGATCAATTTGATCATGGAAGGTGTGTCGTGGCCTTCCGCGACTTCTGCATCCATCCACTTTTGCATTGTATATCTGTTTAGTCATTCTTTCATCATACATTCTTTCCACATGCCCGAACCACCGGAGCATTCCTTTCCTTACCTTCACCCCGACACTCTCTTTCAGACCAACTCTCTTTCTTACTTCGATATTACGAACGCGGTCCGCGAGCGTCACTCCGCAGATTTTGCGCAGTGCTCGCATCTCGACCGCGTTTACTGTACTTTCGTGCTCTCTATTCCATACCCAACTCTCGCTTCCATACTTGAGCGTAGGTACCAGCACCGCGTATAACGTCATAAATAATGATAAATCATAGCGCATCACAAATAATTGCACCCACCGCCACATCTGCGTGAAACCTAAAAGTGTAACATTATTATCAAAATCATTACGAGACAGGTGTGGCAGAGACATGACCAGAATCTGTAGAGCAAGTTGACACTAAACGTTTTCCCAAAATAAACCGAAGCCAAAACAAAATATTGACTGTTTATTCAATTTTAACAAAGTACGCCCAGAAGTCAACATTTCCCTGCGGTGGCCAGGGGACCCTTCATACAATACTCGTAATAATGTATGACAGAGGTCGCCCAAACCCATATTGTATTATGAAACTTATAAAGGTCGCTGATGTTTTCTTATGCTGCCATCTGGTTGGGAAAATTTGCAAATGTATCGGTTACTTTTACTTTTCGTATTGTAAAACTTCTACAAGTTTCTTTATTGTTGGGATTGCGACTTGCTTTTGTAACCAGCTAGATTTACTAATGTTTATTTATTACTAAACTATTTAAATTAACAGTACAAACAAATTTTCAATAGTGTTACATAGCGAAAAAGAAATGCGTACACCTGTCTGTCGTAAAGCATTTATTACCTCCCAGCCTTTAGAATTTTTATGTTTACTTTGTGCTTAGAATTTTTAATTAAGAAAAACATTGTATTGTTATTGTATTTGTTTTATAGCCGTCATTAGTGTCGAACTAATCCTTGTTGTTATTGCATTACATCAAAGCTTGCCAGGTGTGCGGTTTAACTCAGTGAACGCGGGCCTTTGTTGTATTATACAGTTTAGTATAAAACAATGCCCGAACGGAGGGATGGGGCAGTCAAGCGAGAATTACGGTACGAGTAAGACGTACATTCGATGAGCGATCTAGTGACAGACTTTGCGCGTGTTATAAAATCGTGTAGTGTGCACTGGTTGTATCCAGTTATATTTGTAGCTCTGTGAAGTTGGCACCTCGAGTTGCGAATTTTTAAACCAACAATATCTCATTCGTTTGCCCATCATTAGTCCACGTTTGCCCAGCAAAAATTTTCGTTTGCCCACCCTTGGTTCAAAAGTTATTGAACAAAAACTTTTTTTGGAAAAAGAAATTTTGGTTCTTCCCATATTTTCGCGAGGTTTAATGTTTATTACACTTAAATGGACTTTATCGTTAGCTGATCCAATGAACTCGATTGTCCAGGCAAAAGTTTCGTTTGCCCACCCTTGGTTCAAAAGTTATTGAACAAAAACTTTTTTTGGAAAAAGAAATTTTGGTTCTTCCCATATTTTCGCGAGGTTTAATGTTTATTACACTTAAATGGACTTTATCGTAGGCTGATCCAATGAACTCGATTGTCCAGGCAAAAGTTTCGTTTGCCCACCCTTGGTTCAAAAGTTATTGAACAAAAACTTTTTTTGAAAAAGAAATTCCGGTTCTTCCCATATTTTCGCGAGGTTTAATGTTTATTACACTTAAATGGACTTTATCGTTAGCTGAAAATTTTTCCTGGGCAAACGTGGACTAACGATGGGCAAACGAATGAGATATTGTTGGTTTAAAAATTCGCAACTCGAGGTGCCAACTTCACAGAGCTCTTGTTTGTACAATTCTAATAAACTCTATAGTAATTCCAACGGCATTTTAATTCGAGTCCTGTGTAGCTTGTAACTGTGTTGTTTTAGCCAATCTATTAAAACTTCTTTACAGTGATATATGTTAAGGGGGTAAAGTGTAAGAATTTTATTTAGTTTGTTATATACAGTAGGACCTAGAGAAAACTGAAACTTGTGGTGAAATTTGCTTTAAAGAGATTAAATGGACAAACTTCGTCTTTACGTCGTGTATATATTTTGGTGCCGTACACAAGTTTTTGGAGCTGAGATGGAATAGTCTGTAGAACAAATATTTTTCTGATTGATAATACATCACATTCAGTATAAATGTCAATAGTGGCATATCTAAAGGGTTTAAAAGTTGTAAGTTTAAGTAGCGCACACTGGCCTCTTTCTAACTTGATTAGATGAGTTTTCCGACTAGGGGGGGGCAAGATGTAATGCAGTAAGAGAGTATTGAATTGTGATATATGTCGCATGACAATGCAATAATAGGGTACCATGGAGCTGCCCTCATGTTGGAGTCGGAAGGTGGCTGGTACCGCCACGTAAACCTCCTTTCGACCTATTGATACTTTTCTTTAACATATTAAATTCTTCTTAAAATGTGACGGCGCGTTCCCCTTTTGCACGTCACTTAAATCATTCACGTCACATCATTAAATTAAATAAATCGTCTCGCTTTGTATATAAATAAAATATCATAAAATAATTTAAATATAACGCGCCCGCAAAACATATATATTATATAAATAACCCGCTCCGCACTGTAAATGTAAAATAAATTAAACTAAACTAAAATACGCATATAAAATTAAATACTATAAACATATATATATATATATATATATATATATATATATATATATATATATATAAGTACAATAAAGTGAAGTGAAGTGGACTCGGGAACAGAGGAGCAGCTCCATTTCATTCTCATTAATCAGGTAAGTGCGTGCTCGTTCTCGAATTCCCATCAAAATTGTCCCACACTCCTTATCCCGCAATTTGACATGGTTCGCTTATCGCAAAATCCAGTGCCGCCGCAACAGTGGCTATAGGAACTCCTGTACTATACAAGATGGTCCCGTCGTGTCTGGGCTCGTTTTACTTGTCTTGGCTAGCACTCTGCTGCTCAAAGCGATCTCTTCAAGGCAACCTAAATGAAAGAAATTTGAACCAGGCGATAGCAAGCTGGTGGCAATGCAGCCAGCCTTCTGGGCACACTTCTTTCTGGCAGCGATTTGTTACATACTTTATTAATTTATTTGTAATTTTGTTTATTTTAAGCTCCTTAACAACTAATAGTATTTAATTTTTAAGTTTTTTTTCTGCAGTTAATTTTTATTTTTGGTTTAGTTTATAATTTTGTTTTACTTTTTTAAGTTACACAGCACAGAAATAAATATACAAATATATACATATACACATACTCATTTAAATATATATACAATAGTACATAAGTTATTATAATAAATGCTGTTAGCTTGGCGCTAATAAATAAATAAATAAATCAAATACCGCCCTAGGGCTTGTTCATCCATAAAAATAATAGTTTCTTTCATAGGTGAGCAACGTACATTGGTTTTTTCATTTGGTTACTTAACTCTCAAAAGTATATTATTTAATATACTATGTATTTCAAAGACAACGGATCTTTTAAAATAAATATCCAATGTTTTCATTAATAAATTAATAATAATAACTGCCCATAAACGTCCCACTGCTGGGCTTGGGGCTCCCATGACCCCTATCATGGGACAGTGTACCCGCAGCGCTCGTCCAAGGTTATCTCGATGTGCAGGTTGCATTACGATGTTTTCCGTCACCGTTAGCACGTGGTAATTATAACAGTATGCACATTAGCTCAGAAAACTGCCTAAATACGAATATTCGATCGAACCTCCGCCCTTTGAGTTTGAAACGCGTGCGCTAGCCATTACACTACCATGACTTATGAGTTAATAAATTAAATACAATAATTTTAGTGAGCCAACAATAAAGGCTTGTCTATATCAACGTAGCTTAAACTGAAGGTATATTTTACCCTCAGTAATTGCCCCTATATCAGGCCCAGTCCACTACACGCCCTTTATCCGTTCGAGTGACCCCAATATACAGGCTGATGCTAGACCAATTTCCTTTCACAGGGCTGTTCCAACCTGACCCATTTTCTATGAACACTTTTACACATTTATCAATATCCAATCTGCTGTAACGCACAATTTTGAAACCAAACCAAAAAATAAATACTAAATTCAAATCTTGCCCATCTTTTTGAAATTCAACAGTTTTTATTCAAAATAAATTCCACTAGAGAACACTTTTTAAAGGTCATACATATAAGTTTAAATTTAATTTTACTTTCTATTCTATGAACACCGCTTCGCAACATGTTATTGCTGTTAAGGAGAAGAAGCGGTAACAAACTCCCCAGCAACATGTCTAGCTAAAGAATGTTTTTCTTTATATTTCTTACTAGCTGACCCAGCGAACTTCGTACCGCCATATTTTCTGAATTCCTAAAAGACTTTGTTTCATGACACAAAAACAAAATCACCTAAATCGGTCCAGGCTCCTAATCATAATATGGACCGAGTTCGGTGATTTTATTTGTGTTTTTGAGTGGGTCCACCGGATGGTTTAAATCCACAATTGGAACCGGTAGGTGGCGCTGGGGTCGGGTAGATTTTTCTTTTTTCAGAGCAGGACAACCTCTGCCGGGGCCGCCAGTATATAGGTATATAATATATATAGCCTATGTCACTCAGGAATAATGTAGCTTTTCCACTTGTGAAAGAATTTTAAAGTTTGTTTAGTAGTTCTAGAGATTACTTCCTACAAATAAACAAACGCACAACCTTAACATCTTTGTAATAATATAGATAATAACAGCTTTTATATGTTATACTGCCGGGCTTGGGTCTCCCATTCATAGAGGAACAGACAGTATACCCGCATGTCTAATGCAGATTGGCGGAGTTAACATATTGGTTATCTCGATGTGCGGTTTCTTTACAATGATTTCCTTCACAGTTAACACGTGGAATTTTTTATTGTTAAGCTACCTTACCTATTGGAAAGTGATTAATGTCCCCGATAGACGTTCGCAACACCTGGGGCGAAGGCAACGCGTTGCCAACTTTTAGGATGTGATAGAGGAATACGATAGATGTAATCTGATACAGGAATGGAATAGACAGTCGGGACAGGGAATAGGGGTAGGGAGAGCGAGAGAGAGAGAAACAAGCCTAAGCGTTTTACGCGAATATTCTGTGAGGGCGTGGTATCGCAACGATCGGACCAACCCGGCTATCGATAATCGATATAGTGATTACCTCAGAAAACTAGGCAGTTAATAAGCTTTATTTTTGAAAATATTACAAATAATGTGAGTGGTTGTTGAAATCGTTGACCCAAACACATGCGAGCCGTATTATGTGAAAACTCATTTAGAATAACTGTTTTTTTTATTTATTACTTCTTTTTTTCTGCATCTGTTGGCACCAGATAGATATTTGTGGGTTTTAGCGTTGAAATTCTGGGGCCATGGGGTCCAAAAGCTCACCACCTGTATCCAAGACCTACGTACACGTTTGGAAGAAGTCTGACGTGACCAAAAGGCCGGCTTGTACTTTGGGCAACGCATGAGCGTTGCCATACAACGCGGTAATGCAGTTTTGGAACGTTCCCAGGTGACAGAGATTTGGGACCTATTTATTGTTTGTGATTTTTTTAAGCGTTATCAATTTTAATGTAATTATATAATTTGAGGTTAATTTTTTATGAATAAAAAATTTGAATATTATTTTTTAAATTAAAATGCTTTCCTCTTATATTAATAGTGTTGTTAGAACCATAGAATGGTCAGAACAAAGTTTCAAATTTGACCAAGTTATGAATAGAATACAGTTTATTAACAGAATAATCTCTAAATTTGTAGGCAGTCCCAAAACTTGGTACTCCCAAGCGTCCCTCATTATTTAATCGTAAGCTAATCTAATTCCAGCCCTGCCTACATAAACGGTCTTTGCGAATGTCACATTCACGCCTACCCCGTTTGTTAGCACTTCGCTCCGGCCGGCGATTTCGGACATGTCAACCCTATAAAGGGCCCGTTTCGGCCGCCGTTCCGAAACGCCTCACTGCCAGCTGCCCGTTACAGCCATAGGTTAATAGTGAAGGTTATATGGAAGGAGAGATTTCAAACCGAATTTTTGATGTTGTCAAAAATAATATATTACAATTTTTGATAGAGTAATAAAACTATGTTTTAATGGTTTCAATCGAGGTAATTTATTTGATTTCTGTTGTTCCGACGTTTCGGCCGCTTTTCATTTGTCACGGCAACTATGTATACGAGTCGCGAAAACTTACAAAAACATTATTTGATACAGTAATTTGATATTAATATCCTAAACCACACGACAGATTTTGATGAAATTGTTTGTGTGTTTTTGAATGAGTCCCAAGTTGGCTTAGATACACAATTTGAACCCAGTAGGTACCCCACCTAGACTTTAGAATTTAATTTGTTCATGACAAGAAGTATGTTAGCTCCCTTTTATATTGCAGGAGTTCAGTAGACAGGCAGACGGCCCACTTGATTGAAAGCGGTTACCATCGTCTATGGACATTTGCAACACCAAAGGTGCAACAAATGTGCTGCTGCTCTCTTAAGGGAGACTGGAACGGCTAAAATCATTTTACAAAACGCTAAAGGTACCTAGATTTAGTATGAGCATTGCAAGTAAACATCATACTAACAGCCTGAAAATAATTCTATGGATTTGTTCCGTTAGTAGCTCACAAAACCCAAAATGCTCCGTTAGCCGTTCCACATGGCGACCACGGTCGTTATGGTTATGGCGAAAACGTCACTAATGACGTCATCATTTTCGATCATACAGCGCTTACAACGACCCATCTCAAGAGGTGGGTCGAAGTGGGTGTTGACCACAGAGCATTAATTCTCTCTATCGGTTGACATTGAAAAAGGCGCGATTTTCAAATCGACCAATGACATCTGTGTATTTCATCCTTTATGACATGAACGTTACGTATTCCGTTCCACTAGAGTCTATGATTGTAACGTCCGCAAGCAAATGGAACGAGAAAAATTGCGATCGCAAATGTGGTTGTTGTGAGCCTCTTGTGGTGACAAACATGAGTATAAGGGTTGAATTTTGGACAAAAATAATTTTTAACACATAAACAATTACCGAAAATATTTTCGATGTAGGATATGTGGAAGTAGACGACAATCCCATCTCTTGGCGTCAAGTACGGTCGGCTTTCCCAAGCTTATCGGTTGGAGAGATAAAGATTTGTCATTAAGATTGGCATGTTTTGAAACTTTTACCTTGACTTGGTCAGTTTGACGTGTTAATTAAGTCGGCTTCGTTATCAAGGTATACCGATAAATTGTGGTAAGATTTATTTTTTGTCTTCAATCAATTTTGAAAAAGAATCCTTTTTAATTTCCCTGTAATGGCCACAGACTTCGATACGATGCGACAGGCGACAGAAACAAAAGTATATTTCTTTTATTCCTCTCTCGGAGCAAACAAGATTGGTCTTTCACATTTTTGGGGGATTTGTATATTTTTGTTGTTTTTCTTTTTTTTCTCTTTAGTAAATTTTTGCCTCTTTTGTTTTTTTTAATGCAATTAAACTGGTTTATAAAATTTCTTGATTCTATTACATTTCTTATTACGGCTAAATTTTTACAGTCATTTTTCAAAATTTCTTAATGTTACTACATGCTCTTGTTACCGTTCTTTACATAAAAAAGACACTTAGGGCCTTACTTATAATAATCTCGTTAAGAAAGGATTAGCCATCTCTTAAAAGAGAGGCTTTTAAGCCCCTAATCAATGGCTGTTTCAAATAAAACTTGCCATCTTGCCTCTTAGCAGTCACTTAAACTACCCCTCAATGTTGGTTATTTTTGACAGTTATTTATGAGTTACTTTACCACCATCTCTTATCCTTAAGAGGAGTTTATGGGTAAGATTTTCGTTTATCAGTTGCTAAGCAGCTTCTTAAAATTTAACAAACGATTATAAGTAAGGCCATTACTTTCTAATGTAACTTTTTATTTTACTGCTAAAGCAAGCGTCTATCTTTCTAACAATTATATATTACTAGTTTACCATCTTATATCTTTAGAAGAAGACAACAGTATTAATAAGTATGAAGCATGATACGACTTGTGCTTAGTGTTAAATACTTCCAGTCACTCGTCTTTAAGCCCAAATTCGTGGTCAGGCCATAATAATACATATATTAGATTTCGTTGTTTTATGGAAATACAAATATCACTTGATACTATCTCAGATTTAGTTTGTACATATATTTAAATGCGAATAGATATTATTTCAACCCACTTCGATACGCTATTCGAGGGTAACGAGATAAATATTATTTTGAGGGTAATACTGCAAACAAATGCTCGTTTTATCTCTTGTTTATTCAGATTTATTGCTTTCAGAAGATATTTTCTATTTTCTTGTTTAGATTTGTTGTTTGAATTTGGAATATAACAATTGTTTGATTTGTTGTTTGAATTTAGAATATTACAATTGTTTGATAATTATTTAACTACTTTGTATATTTGAGTCTATTCATGTATACTACCTATATACATACATATAGGATGGTATATATCACGGGTCGCCAAATGGCGGACCGCGGTCCTTCCGGCCCGCCGACCTATTTTATGCGGACCGCGAAAAGATGTAATTTTTTCTTATTGATATGTAAAAAAATACTTTTGTTATTCCCGTAATTACATTTTTTAATATATATTTTTTTTTCTATAAAATGTGTGGATCGCGATGGCCATTTCATTTCTTAAAACGGAACACTAGCGAAACTAATAGGGACCCCTGGCATACATGAAGGGGCATGTACCTGAACCCCTATGTATGTTTCAGCATTTTTTTGTGATTTTTGGGAAATTTCGATAGCGTTGTTTCAAAATATTTCTTATTTGCTTTTTTTGGAGGACTTTGGAGATTTTTGTTGTTAATATATCACTTTCATACGCAAGATAATCAGCACCCTAACATTCAAACTCAAATTAAAAGTTGAAAAGGCAGTTTTATAGTTCCAGAGTGTCTAGTGTTAACCAGACTTCAAACATGTTGAGATGGAAGTTTCCAAATTAAGAATTTTATTTTAAAAACACCAATAAGGTGTCTTTGTGACCATCAAAGGTCATCAAAGACCATCGGAGGCTGTCGGAGGCCAATGGAGACCATCAGATGTCATCGAAGACAATCGAAGAAATTGTGTCATAATAAGAGCAATTACAAAACCTTCTATTTACAAAACAGCGAATATTACACTGATGGATATTATTTTAGACCTAATTACATTGGCTTAAAGTTCGAAAGTGTAATACGACAACGATATCGAGCGGTCAGCGTTTTTTTCTTTTATTGTCACTTTTTTCGTATACCTCCCATGAACCGGGTAACATGCGATAAGTAACTTCGTGTTAATCAAGTGTAAAACTTCCTGCATACTTACTATACAAAACTTAGAATCACCAGGACACTGTTCCAGGCGGGTGGTGGTGCGGTTGATGCAAGGGGTAATCGAGCCCACGCCGTCGCTGTAGGTGCCACATTTCCAGCACCTTATGCCGACAGAGATAGCTGCCATGCTGAGTAGTACCAGCGCGGTGACCAATCGGGTTGCGATTGACATTTTCTAGAAAAAAAAACAAAGAATTATTTTGAATTATAATTTGTAGCAGCGAAGGTAGTATAAAATAATACACTAATAAGTATACTAATAATACACCCTGTCGAGTGCTGATGCGAACTAATTTAT
This sequence comes from Dendrolimus punctatus, assembly GCA_012273795.1. Classification (NCBI taxonomy): domain Eukaryota; kingdom Metazoa; phylum Arthropoda; class Insecta; order Lepidoptera; family Lasiocampidae; genus Dendrolimus; species Dendrolimus punctatus. Next base: position 561,990 of record JAABVI010000036.1, on the reverse strand, counting down.
TTTGGAAACGGTAACCCTAAGTACAAATGGTAACAAATGGCACTGCTAGTACAATGTATAGCAGTGTGTGAGCGGGACGGCTGATGAGCGAGTGAGACAGAGCAACTATTAATACTTGCGCGTTGTGCTAGCCAGTAGTGCGTTGTGCGCTGCGATGATAAGACGTATGCAGCTCCAATAAATTAATGTCAACTTTATTTTAATATTACAACTGGCTAAATACAGCCTAGAAATAAAATACGTGAGAGCTATGTACTGCAATTATTTGTGGAAGAAAAACATAGTTATTTATAAAATTTGGAGGTCACTCCTTAGTTTTTTTTATGAGCCTTAGCCTCAGTCCTTTGGAGGGAGTTCTTAAAATACTAAAAACTATTTTTTTTCACTCGAGACTCAAAAAATAACTTAAACTAATCTAACGTGAGAAAAAGGGAAGCCCTGGCGCCGTAACGCGTTGCGTAACGAAGCGGTTTACCCTCCCATAAGCAGTTATCACTTCACTAATAGTCGGTTTTTTCGCGCCACCATAATGTATATTATTTAGTAGTTATACTATATAAGGCTATATCTGTGGCAATATACCCGTCGGTGGGATTATCTGAACCGTTGTCTGATAACGTCAAGGGGCTTAACCGTGACTTATAGCCCGCCTCCGATATTCACTGCCCTAAGATTTATTATTGTTTCGTATATATTATTATTATTATTAAATAGAAAGAAAAAAATACAATGTTAACTCTATATAACGTCGCTGAAGGGGTATGTATTTTAAGGTGTTATAAAAAATTATTGTTAACTTGAGAGAAGTCTCTTAATTTTGTCCGGACGTCTTTTGCTGCACCAGTAATTTTATTGTACTTTTTACTTACTTTATTAATATCTTGCGATATTGAGGCATCTTGGTCATAAAGGAAGTACTTAGAATTTCTTATGAATTTCGGTATGCATAATGCTGACAGTCGAGTTTATAACGAGCTAGGATAATAACATTTTTTTCAAATTAAAAGGTACTTTTTATTACTTAGTTGTTATCGTTAATGACATGCACTCTTAACAACGAATAAAAAATAAAATAAATCAGAAATAATAATACATTAAAGTTATTTATGGAATGTAATGCTGCTTCTCATTTCGGGATCGTTTACTATTTCATCTTTTTGTATCTTGTCCTAAATGGACATTTTTATTTTTAAGGCAAAGACACATTGTTCACGTGTTCTTTATTAAAAGCTAACACACGACACTACACTTTTTGTTTAGTTTATAGCACTAGTTCAAATGGTTTTGGTAAAGTTGATGATTGGAATTGTCTTTAAAGGTGGAAAGTGAAATAATAATGTTGATGTCGTACATTGTATATTTTGTGAAACGGGGCGCCCTACAAAAGTGTTTTTGTGAGGCCATAGATCGCGCCGTTCCGCCGGGAGCAGACATAATCTGCGAGACGGGTAAGGAATAAAAATAATCCACGATGTTCAATCAGAGATGATTCCTTAGAACCATTACATAAATGTGTTACTACAATTATTTTTGTTTTATGCTTTTCAATATACATTGTTTTTGAGAATTAAAATTTCATTCAATGTACAGACGTGAGGTATCGAAGAAACGTATACTTTACATTGATAACTAGCTGACCCGGCGAACTTCGTACCGCCATATTTTCTGAATTCCCAAAAGACTTTGTTTCATGACACAAACACAAAATCACCATAATCGGTCCCGGTGATTAGGAGGATTCTAGAACCCACTCTCAGCGCCACCTACCGGTTCGATTTACAAATCTAAACCATCCGGGAACCCACTTAAACACACATTCATTAATTGGTGCTCCGCTCCTATTGCTCGTAGCGTGATGATATATGGCCTATAACCTTCCTCGATAAATGGGCTATCTAATACAGAAAAAAAATTCAAATCAGATCAGTAGTTCCTGAAATTAGCGCGTCCAAACAAACAAACAAAGAAACAAACTTATCAGCTTTATATATTAATATATATAAGATAAAACTCTCTCACCGACACCACACTTTGTCAAATTCTCTGCTTCTATTATGTTACGTTGCAGATAAATTACATTCAGTATGTTTTACGCTGTTTAAGAAATTAAAGGTTTTTAACTATCCCACGGGCACTCTTTAATTTTTCGGGATCAAAAGTATCTATCCTATATGTTGACCAGGGATATAAACTGCCACCATACAAAATTTCATTTCAATCGGTCTAGTCGTTTCGGAGATTACCCGTTACAAACAAACAGACAAACAGAGAAACAAAAAATTAAAAAAAAATCCAAATTAGTTCTATTTCACTTCTTACATCCTCCTGACTCGGTTTTTAGCATTTTTTTAATTGTACAGAAATTTGACCTCTACAATTTTATTATTATTATATATATATATATATATATATATATATATATATGTATATATATATATATATATATATATATATATATATATATATATATATATATATATATATATATATATATATATATATATAGATACTAGCTGTCCCGGCAGACGTCGTCCTACCCGGTAAAAAATAGGGGTTTATCGTAGAAGGGTGAAAATTGAGGATTGTATGTATTTTTGTATGTTGTATCATAAAAAAATAGAAATTAAAAATTTTATCTAAAAAATATAAAAAAATATTTAGGGGTGGACTACCCCTAACATTTAGGGGGATGAAAAATAGATGTTGGCCGATTCTCAGACCTACCCAATATGCATACAAAATTTCATGAGAATCGGTCAAACCGTTTCGGAGGAGTATGGCAACGAAAACTGTGACACGAGAATTTTATATATTAGATAGATTATAGTCCAATGTCCTGTATGGTTCGAAAGACACTATTTTTGAGGATGGATAGGTATAGGTACTTGACATGTTTATCGAATGTAGCTTGGCGGGTTTCGATGTGCAGGTATCGTCTCCTCCCGTGGGCGAGTTACAAACCGTCCCACACCAGAAAGCTTTATGGTGCAGGGAGATTAAATTAGTCCCCCGGCAGTGGAAGAGGTCCGAGGCCCACGCCAACCAGGGCTGAATAAGGCGAAGGACGGAACACCCAAGGGTTTTAGTGGGTGTCCCTAACTGGGGAGTGGTAATAGCATTGCATCAGTTCTAACATGGAATTCTAGTGCCACCCACTATCTGGCGAATCCCGCACACGTGTCACGAACTATATAGAACCAAGGTTCTGCCCTTGTCGCCGGTTATGGTCCTCAATGGGACATCCCCTAGTCAAAAAAAGATATCATCGCACCGATATATATTAGAGATATTTGTCGAAAAGGTATATTTTTTTGGGGCAGGACTAGAACCAGAGTCATTCGAGACGCTAGTGCGTTTTATCCGTGCAGGAACGTAGAAAGAATACAATTTCCTGCGTTGAGGCGGCCGTAAGTAACGACAAAACAACCCACAATCAGGTGGTAGGGTATTTGCCTGACTGGATTGCTACCAGCCCTGGTCTCAAGTATGTCGCCATATCAACCTTGAGTTGTGTTCCCGCATTAGCGACCAGATTCCTGTTTCCCTTAAGAGAGCAGCAGCGCATTTGTAGCACCTTTGGTGTTACAAATGCCATAAATGTCCATATACGATGATAACCGCTTTCCATCAAGTGGGCTGTATGCCTGTCTGCTGAACTCCTGCAATAAAAAAAAACATTGAACAGGTCGGGAGATGGTAGCTCCGAAACTTGTAAAAATCCTTCAGTTTTTTAGATCAAAAACAGAAAATGTTGGCATAAATTAAGGTTCTTAAAAAAACTTAAAAAAAGTTTCAACAAGATCAAGACGAACAAGATTTTTGAGATATGGGGTAGCTTTTTATTTTGAATTATTTATAATAACTTCCTATCCGAATGACTATATAACGTTTTTATTGTGGAAGGCATTACTTGCTAAAGAGTTCCTTTCGCCGCTTCTTCTCTTCAAGCCAAAACATATTGCGAAACGATGGTAAATTAGATTAAGCTTCCATAGAGTAAATAATAAACAGAAACAAAATTTAAACTAAATAATTAAATGAACAAATTGGCGGTAGGCTAAATAAAATTTTAACACAAATCATTAATACTTGACATATTTGCCTTCCGTGATCACGGCTACCGAAAAGTGGTCGAAACGACAGAATAATAAAAAGAAAATCAATTATCGAACTTAAAACCGTTAAAACGTAATTTTATTAGACACTAGCTTCTGCTCAGGACTTCGTCCGGCTGGAAAAGTTAAAAAAATAAGTTAAAAAAACCTTCCGACTTTGAAACATTCTTCATTGGCGCTCCACTTCTATTGATTATCTTAGCAGCGTGATATATAGGCTTCCTCGATAAATGAGCTATCTACTGAAAGAATTTTTCAAATCAACCAGTATTTCATGAGATTAGCGCGTTCAAGCAAACTAATAAACTCTTCAGCTTTATATGAAACAAAGAAAGAAAAGAAAGAAAATACATAAACAGTTTAATAAAGCCAAAAACTTAACTAACTCTAAACAGGCCCTAACTCAGCAGATGCTGGTTGATAACACAACGCTGGTCTTCCGTTAGTGCCTAGCAGCAACGTCACCTTCACAGAAGAAAAATATATAACAAAATAACTAATGAACAATTAATATTTTAATATTATTTATAATTAGACCACCATGAAAACCAAGAATAGACATATTTCGAATAAATTAAATTAAGTACATAATATGTTATGAAATAATTATTGAAATTTGAAAATAATGATTTGGAAAAAATAAAGAAAAATAAATAAATAAAAGGAACTAAATATTAAAAAAAGACTCAACAACGCTACTAAAAGGGGCTTGTATCTAATGCGAGATCTGCTTGCTGCCTCTGGTATTCGTACAGGAACGCTTTCAGTCTACTTTTAAAAATATACGCACTTCGAGCGGTTCTTATTGGTGGCGGAATATTGTTCCAGCACCTGGAAGCCGAATACTGGAAGCTGCCTTTAAAAGCCGCTGTAGCTATATATTAGTATAAGATTATTTGAATGAATAAAATGTTATTGCTTTGTGATGAAACACGCACTTGCCCAGTGTATTAAACTTTTACAACTCTCTGTTATGTTGTCACAGTTCAAAGAGTCGTCTTACGCTTGTCATGAAACATTGTATGTTGATAGTATGACAAGAAATGCATGGAGCTTGTAGTGGCATTGTGGCGCATTGTTAGGGGCCTCTCAACCCCACTCGTAACCCACTAACCCACCCCTCGCAACGTTATAATTAAAAATATCAGCACAGGTAAAATGCGAAATGAAACTGCTTTGTTTCCTTCACTTTTCTACGTAAGAAAACCCGGAATTGTGGTTCACAGCTGATTGCTACTGTTACATGCCGGCAAAGGTGAAGCCACACCTGCCTGACATAAAACGCAGTTTATTAGCTTTGTCGCCTTTGGAGTTCTTTTGTTTACTTCATGTTTAAAAATTGCAACTTGACCATAGCCTATTGTTATTGTTTTCGATTTTGTTGGCCGTTCGCAGGAATAATTAATCAGGTGTGCATATTACGGTTTCTTGGAAAAACTCAGTACACGCAGTCAAGCGAGAATTACGATACGAGCAAGACGTAGGTTCGATGAGCCATATAGTGACGGACTTTCCGCGTGTTATTGAATCGTGTAGTTTGTACTAGTGGTGTCTAGTTATATTTGTACCTATGTTATACGTGTTTGTATAGTTCTAATAAATTATATAGTAATTCCAACGGCATTTTTATTCAAGTCCTACGTAACTTGCACTACTTATATTTTATGCTTTAAAATTTGACATAAGCTCTTAACGAGTAATGTCAACATTCAACCGATGTTAGGGTTAGCAACTCTTTCGGGCTGGGCCTTTCAGCATCTAAAGACCAGAGGAGTCATCCCCCTGTTGGCGAAGTGAGTCTGCACTGCTTCCCGAGGCGTTCAAACACTGATGCGCTAGGATCAGCCTGGGCATAACTACGTTCCATGTCTTTCGGTCTTGCTGCCATAAGTGCGGGGCATATGGAAGGAGGGGTGGTTTTAGTAGAGTATTGCCTCTCCGCATACTGGGAGATACCTTGACTAGGTCTACACACGCTAGCGATTGACTCTGGTGGCTGCGCTATCTTCAGTAGCTTACCTGTTATCACTTCGATCTAATCCCTAGCAAAAGATCCGATAGTGTGCAATAGGCATTTCCCTCGCCTCCAAAAAAAAAACGTGTTCGTCTCGGTACACCCGACAGAACTGATAACTTAGCCTGCCTAGTGCTGCCCTATGCGTGCGCCGTAACGCATTACGTAACGAAGCGGTTTGCCCTCTCATTAGAAGTTATCACTTCAAAAAGTGACTGGCTGATGGGACGAACACGAACGACGAAAGGTGTTTGATAATAGAGCCTCTTATTCGAACTAGGAGATTCTGAAAATACAATTTTTGAATTGATAACTTCTTATGGGAGGTTAAACCGCTTCGTTACATAACGCGTTACGGCACTAGTCTGTCTGGCTTCTCTTTCTTTCTTTTTTAAGGCAGCGGTAGGCAGGTTTCGTTATCACTACTGTCGAGCGTCCCGAGACACACTTTATTAGATTTCTTGTCTGTCTTTCTTTGTTATATCGTCACTTGAAAACTACGACACCGATTTAAGTGAAATTCGACACAGAGATAGTCAATATCCCGGGTCGTGACTTAGGATAGTTTTTATACCGATGAATAACGTAATGTCGTCGTTCTTATAGGATAGATGAATATAGCTAAAAAGGTTTTTTGGTGTCTCCGTGGCAGTCCAATAGTACGTCTTCATCATGGTAACAAGAACAAATTTGCTCTAAAATGAGACTGCCTTTTAAAGCAGAAATTTCAAGTAAATTTGTAATAGACTACTTTATATTTGCTTTGCACAACCATTCTAGTCTCAGGTAAGTTTTGCCCAAACTTTTCGAGTCTTCCAAAAACATTACAGATTAAATCTGAAAAGCAGCGCACTTAGGGTTGTCACACGTAGATTTATTAGAACTCTTTACCGTCGTCTGTTTTTCCCGAAAAATACAATCTAGGTGTCTTTAAATCTCGCGTGAACAGGTATCTTCTAGGTAAGTCTGCTCCACCTTAGACTGCATTTCCGCCTGAGATAAGGCTGAATAAAAAAAATATTTATTAAGTTAGGACTTTTGGCACCTTTCCTATATACGAATTTAGTAAACAAAATGTAAGATTACAAGGAATAAATGTTCTTTATTGCATACATGAGTTACACATACATATAAAATAGACTTTTACAATGATTAAAACTAATTATATAAAAATATGTAGATTATAAAAAATGAAAAAAAAATGAAAATTTACATCAGAAAATTTTAATATTTATACACATGTCTTTACTGTTATACATAAATATTTTATGTTTGTATGGTTATTTATCTTTCCGTCAGGGGTAGAGGTGAATGCGTGAGAGAGCCCACAGCCTGGACATAGGACGCAACGAGGATCAGCCAGGGGTTTTACTGGATATCACCAACCGCCATGTGGCAATAACATTCTTGCGGAAGTGCTAATGCCACCCCGACGAGGCGTATCCCATACGCCCCACCGCGCTTCGCCTGCGGCGGTATGTCCTCAAGCGGCAGCCCATTGATAGCTTTGGTGTTACAAATGTCCATAGGCAATGGTAACTGCTTTCCATAAGGAAAACCATCTGCCTGTCTGTTATATTCATGCAATGAGTTGATGTGATATACACGTGGTAACCCTGCAACCGTTGAACATGTTTGCGTATGCAAACATGTCGTAAATTACTTATACGCGTATGTACATCAAATGTGTTTGTATGAATTCCACATTACACTCCGCGAAGATTTATTAATCGCCTGAAGCGAGCATAGAGTATAGAGAGAACTGATTAATATTGACGCATGAGCTTCTAAGTTTCCTTGAAGTATTTTTGTGTTCTTAACCGACTTTCAAATGAAGGAGGTTCTTAATTCGTGTGTATGACTTTTACACACTTTGTACATGATTACTCCGTTAATTGTGTACCAATTTTCATAGATTTTCCTTTATTCGTAATGTATCCAATGATCACCAAGTCAGAATGTGGCGTAAAAGTGGAAAATCGAAAGAAACGCGTTTTCTCCGCCAATTGTGAACTGATTTACAATATCTTTTTTTCGAAAGAGTATACTCCCGAGATGGTTCCATAATCATCAAGTTAGGATTTGATGAGTGGTTCCTGGGTAGTTCAAGAGATCCCTCGGAAATTGTTAACCGACTTCTTTGTTACACGATATCTCCGTCAATTGTGGAACGATTTTCAATTTTTTTTCGTATGTGTATACTCCTAAGGGGGATCCACAGTCACCAAGTCATGATTTAATTAGTGAATCCAAATCTTGAAAAAAATCTCGAATTTGTATACCGATTTTCATATAATCCCGAGGTGGTCCCACTGTTACCAAGGCAGTATCTGATGACTGGATTACAGGGAAATCGAGAGTAACCCTTGCTGACGAGCATCTACATCGACGAGTGAAGTAGCAATTCAAATTTCATATCTACGCCGACGATATGCAAATTTATATTTCTTCTTCTCTCCGATATCGATTCAGCTATTAAGCTTAATGACGATATGGCTAACATATCTAATTGGTCCAAAAATAATTCCTTATTATTAAACCTTACAAAAACGAAATTTAAGATATTCGGCAGTAAATCTCAACTTTTAAAACGAAATATCTTCTTTCAAAGCACCTATACATTCATCGGCATATTATATACAAATTTGTTCGTGGAATTTGTCTTTGTTGACGCCTAGGTTGTAACAATATTATAAACGTATCTTATATATATATTTATAAAGTATATGTTGAAATTAATTCTGCAGTTAGATTTTTTAAATATGTTGTACTTATATCAAACAGTTAAAACATGAAAATATTTTAATGTACACAACCCTGCCTTTGTTTCTCCCCTTCTCGCTAAACTCACAGGTTTGCTGAAAGAAAACTGTTTCAGGGTTAAGCTCGCCTCTGTACATCACCTCCATTTTATAATATTGTAGGTCTATATGTCACTTTTTGTATAGTAATAAAAATTAAAAGATTTGCTCCCACCCTTCCATTTTCTCGCATCTCAACAAAGTTTCCTTTCAGCATATAAAATACTTCCGAGTGGCCAACAATTTGTTACAAGCAACCAAACATTGACCAGCTTACCATCCATAACTGGCATCTGATACACAGTGACAAAGCACGCCAGATGCTTTATATTGGGTAAAAGCAATCACTCTGTTGGTTCATTCTGGGGTTCGAAAAGTTTAAAAACTACAAACAAATATATACTATATTCGCTTGTCAATTGAGTTCAATTTGGTTCGAACAAGCTTCTGGCGGATATCCAAAAAAGTAATGAACACTCATCGAACAACGTAGATACCGTTAGCTAATTCAAAAGGGAGTAACCAATTTATGTATTATTTATATCCATTTAATTTCCGGCTGGACGGACTTTGATATAGGTTTTTCTTTTTAAGTTAGGTTTATTTATAGCATTGTCTTACTGTTTATTACTTATTTAACATTTATCAAAATATACCTTTCGTAATATTATTGAGATTGTAAGTAAAGAGGACGAAGCAAAAGTTATTTTAGGTTCATCATAATAATTTGTTATTTATTTCATTCATTCAATACGGTTGCCAAGTGTTTATTTAACTTTTGACGTTTTCACGTCTGTTAAGTTAGATATTTCTTGACAGTAAAGCCCACATGAAACGAATGACATAATTTTCGTACTTTATTGTTGTGGGTTACTTAATAGTGATGTTCTGTGAGTCATGTAACGCACAAGCTATTAAATCAGCGATACTACACGTTAAAAAATCAAAAGTAATCGATTTTAAAATGAACATGAAAAATGTTCTACTTTAAAGAAAAATAATATTGAAATTATTATAATGTAACATGCCGTCAAAGAAATGCGCACACCTGGTTGTCGTAAAACGCAGCTTATAGCCTTTCCTGCATTCGGAGTTTATTTGTTTACCTCGTGTTTAAAATTTGCAATTAAGAAACACATCCTATTGTTATTGTACTTGTTTTAAGGCCGTCATTAGTGTCGAACTATTTCTTGTTGTTATTGAATTGCGTCGAAGCTTGTCAGGTGTGCAGATTAACTCAGTGAGCGCGGTCCTTTGTTCTATTATTCAGTTTAGTATAAAAAAATGCCCGAACGGAGAGGTGGAGCAGTCTAGCGACGACTACGATACGAGTAAGAAGTACATTCGAGGAGTGATATAGTGACGGACTTTGCGCGTGTTATTGAATCGCACAATTTGTACTGGCTGTGTCCAGTCATGTTTGTGCTTGTTTTATACGTGTTTATACAGTTCTAATAAACTCTTTAGTAATTCCAACGGTATTTTAATTCAAGTCTTGTGTAGCTCGTAACAAGAAATATCTAGGACATTGAGAAATATTTGTATTAATTTTATATGTGCACTAAATAGTACATACATTATTAATAGATTTACTATCCTTGCGGTTTAAGTTGTAACAATGAAACCAACGATAGCAGAGGAGTTAACTTCTGAGCTTTCACATAATTCGAAACGGTGATTACGTCTTTTATACGCCTTTTTGAAGACCACCACATTGTAGCGCCTTTGGTCCACCGCAAACCAGAAAGACTTACTAAATTATCACATTTTTTATTTCTTTTACATTTTCTACATACAAATTAAATATTTTGTACTATTTTTCAACGCAGGTCATATTTGGACCTACTTTATACCAGAAACGATTCCGCTCCAACCAATATTTTTTAATACTACACTGAAACAAGCGAAATTTTAATGCGTTGCCAAAACTCGAAGTGGCTCGTGGTTCTGTTTTAGTTGGCATAACAATCGCCGCAATACTATTTCGTTAAAGTGCCAAGTTGTTCTTTTGGTAAGTGATAAGGCACCTTTTAACTCATCTATTTTTTGTAAGTAAAACGAATTCTTTTACTTGGCAGAAGGAAAAAAGGGATTTATCAAATAATGGTCGTTATGAGAAAGCTTGCATTACTACACGTAGCATGTACTACGACTTGGTAGCTGTTTTTAGAGATGGCTACGACGATTCGTAGCATGCTACGACATTTTGAGACAGATCGAATTGATAAAATGAGTTTAAAAAAAGACAACTAAAGCAGCAGTCTGTCTGTCTTTTAGAACATCAGGTGATCCATCTTTCGTCTTATGCTAGGTCTACGCTACAGCGGGGATTCCCAAAGTCGGCCTCACGCGCAGCCCTCTTCCATTGCCAAGTGACTTCTTTTGTCCACCGGCATCATCTAGGTCTAGTCCGGGAAGAGACAAGCGCGCAGAACACTAGTCCTTTACACTCCACACTACCCCAAGGGGCCTCACCCGCACCGCCCGTTTTAGGTAGCCGAAGGTCGATACCTGCCCTCCGGCGACGACGTGTCCTCCTTAGGCTGGAGCGGAGCAAGGATTTCCGCTCACGCTTCCGAATCCAAGTATATGATTGAACCTGGTACTATTGAATCAGAAGACGCCTGTTACAACCACTGTACAGCTAAGTATATCATCACGTTTAATTTTTATTTATTTTATATTATTTTATATTATTCATTATTTACACCGCCACTGTCGTGTTTTAATATTTTCCTTAATTAAGGCGGTTGCCTGGACGAGATCGCTTTAAGCGACAAGGCCTTTATTGTATCTAGTTTTTAAGAACAATAAAGTGTTTTCATAAATTCATTCACATTCAATGAATGAATGAAAACAATCATTCATTCAGCTAACAGACATACGCGTGGGTATGATTAGAGGTTCCACACTTACACAATAACTCTGATCACCCCTAAACACCTTATTTTATACACCCCTTACAAGCGGTCGAGGGAGTACCTTATTATCATCGACGTACCACATAACTTATTATAAGCTCCACACAATTCACTAACAGACGTCGACATAGCAACGCGAACGAAGTTCCTTTGGCAGCTTTATTTAAAAAGCCTTTTTCATGAAAGAGTTGTAATGAAATTACACCAGTGACTTTGTTAGCGCAGCCAGCTGCATTAAAATTTGCAATTAGCTTTAAAAGTTTATCCGGCTGAAGCAACGAGCTCGTCCTTTTAAATTTCTAATTTACCCAAATGGATTTTACAAATTGAACTAGCGTTTTGTAGTTTTTAATCAGATGAATCTAATATATAAAATTCTCGTGTCACAGTTTTCGTTGCCATACTCCTCCGAAACGGCTTGACCGATTTTGATGAAATTTTTTGTGCTTATTCGGTATCTATGAGAATCGGCCAACATCTATTTTTCATCCCCCTAAATGTTAGGGGTAGTCCAACCCTAATTTTTTTTTTTTTTAGACAAAATTTTTAATTTCTATTTTTTTATGATATAACATACAAAAATACATACAATCCTCAATTTTCACCCTTCTACGATAAACCCCTATTTTTTACCGGGCAGGACGACGTCTGCCGGGACAGCTAGTAATAATATAAAGATAAAAAGATGCTCAAATGTGTTTGTTAAATCAAACCATCAAAAATATACAATAAAACATGGTAAATAAAATGGTAAGAATATTTCATGAGATCACATGTTTTATGGCATACAAATTGCTGTACTTAAGGACCACGGGCCATAATAATGGGCCGGACTTTTGGATGACTTGCGTGGCCATGAATATGCTAGTACGTCGAGGCCCCTTGACAAATTTGATGTAAATGTGGCGTGACACTGTTACCTATAATGCTATTCTATTATTCTATGCCTATGTTTATATTATCTAACTATATTATTAATACGTAAACTAAAAACTTTGTACCCCTTTTTAAGAAACTTGCGTGGGCGGAGGAGTATGAAATTTATAGTTTATACTAGCTGTCCCGGCAGACGTCGTCCTGCCCGAAAAAATTTAAAAGGAGTTGATCGTAGAACGTTGAAAATGTAGGTTTGTATGTATTTTTGTATGTTGTATCATAAAAAAATAGAAATTAAAAATTTTGTCTAAAAAATAAAAATAAAAATTTAGGGGTGGACTACCCCTAACATTTAGGGGGATGAAAAATAGATGTTGGCCGATTCTCATAGATACCGGATAAGCACAAACAATTTCATCAAAATCGGTCAAGCCGTTTCGGAGGAGTATGGCAACGAAAACTGTGACACGAGAATTTATATATTAGATAGATAGAGAAAAACCGATGAATACACTTATATTTAGAAAAAAATATGCATTTAAAATACATTAAATCAATAAACAAAACATTACAAACACGGTGTATTTGACACATACACGCGTATATATACTCTTTTGTTTATTGTTCAAGTCAAACAGTGTACCCACAGGGATAGCGTCGCGCGCGATAATGGTAAAAAATCTATTCTATTCAAAAGTTGAAAGGTTTTTCATTGACAAGAATATACAGTACATGGAGTGAAATTTTTTACCAGAAACGCTATGCTAAGTCCGTAGAGTAAGTAGGAATATGTACTTATGATGTTATAAACAAAGAAACGTAACGGGCCTCCTTAATGTATAATAACTGTGCCTAAACATTGAACTTGGAAGCCTACGCAGAATCTCAGTTAACATTACCCTTACATTAAAGTTAAACTACCCTAAGTCGCCTCAAGAATTTTAATTCACCACACCCTGGTACAGTGTAAATATTCCAAATGGTTAACACACGCCTTTCATGTTTGTAATGAAATTAAATATAAATATTGTATCCAGTAAACACATTAATAACAGTATGTGCCATTATCCGTGCAGGAACGTAGAAGGAATACAATTTCCTGCGGCCGGGCAGCCCGTCATAAGAAGTGACAAAACAACCCACAGTCAGGTGGAAGGGCATTTTCCCGACTGGATGGCTATCATCCCTGGTATAAATCATGTCGCCAAAACAACCTTGATTTGTGTTCCGGCATTAGTGACCAGGTTCCAGGCTCCCTTAAGAGAGCAGCAGCGCATTTGTAGCCCCTTTATTGTTGCAAATGTCTATAGGCGATGGTAACCGCTTTCCATCAAGTGGGTCGTCTGGCTGTCTGCTGAACTCTTGCAATAAAAAAACCAGAGGGCATTGTCTAATACGACACTAAGGAAGCCGTAGATGTAGACGTAGATGACGACGGTGGATATACAAAATATTGTTTTGAAATGATCAGTGTTAAATAATAGTAAATAATATTATTTTAAAAGTATTTTTGTGAATTAACTTTTTATGTCGTTTTTTTGTCAAGTAAGCTTAGAATATATAAATTAAATTTTTACATTTATGTACTTAATTACATGTACAAACTACTATGAATAAATTCTTTGTCATTGGAAGGAAATACATAGTTCTGGTTTCTTAGATTCCTTCAATTAATAAATAATTGTCTGAAATATTTATAGAAAAGTGAATGGCATCGAATGCTCTGATTAAACTAGCACCACAAGAATTATTATATAACATTACACTCAGCATATTTCTGTGCCGGAATTATATCCGACACAACGCTGATTTCAGTGCAAAACTTCCTTTTGACGTTAGACCATAACAACCCAATTTTGTAAATAAAATAATAATAATAATTAATAAAACTTATTCAATTTTTGCAATATTTGATAAGTTAATTTTTTTAAATAAAACTCACAATAAAATACTTTATTAAGTATTACATTGGTAACATTTTGGTGTTGCAAATGTTTACAGGCGACGGTAATCATTTTCAATCAAGTGGCTAAGCCAGCATGTTTCCCATACACCAGCGATAAAAATGGTAGCGACAGGCTTTAATTTACGCAATAACATACCTGCAAGTTATGTGCACAAAGCGTCATGCAACCACTGTTACTAATATTTAAACTGTGCCCACAGTCCCCATTGCAAGGAATGACGTGTGTAGATTGCTTACATACCCCAAATTCACAAGACCCTAGGCCTAATGTGTTTTAAAGCGAGATGTTTCGCTCCTTCCATTACAAGTTCCTGTGTAGGGTATATAGTGTAGGTACTTATAAGATTAACAAAAGTTGAAATATTTTCTTAAAACTACAAACGAATTTCAGACGCAAAGAAGAATTATGTATTTGGAGACTACACAATCTTTAACCTATTGTTACGAGTTACACAGGACTCGATTTAAAATGCCGCTGGAATTACTATAGAGTTTATTAGAACTGTACAAACAAATACTTATTAAGTAATCGTATAAAACAGGTTCATATAAAGCTGGATACAACCAGTACACACTGCCCGATTCAATAACACGCGCAAAGTCCGTCACTATATCGCTCATCGAATCAATGTCTTTCTCGTGTGCCTGGCAAGCTTCGACGCAATACAATAAAAACAAGGATTTTTTTGACACTAATGATGGCCATAAAACAAGTACAAATTTGCACACCTGGCTAATTATTCTTGCGAACGGCCAACAAAATAATAACAACAGGCTATTGTCTAATTGCAAATTTTAAATACGAAGTAAACAAAAGAACTCCGAATGCGGGAGGGGCAATAAACCAGGTGCGCGTTTTGTCGGTATGTGACACTATAATAAACCAAACTGAATTAATCAACTGCTGCGGTTTAACGACCCAAAATGAGTCTTGACCTAAATGAGAATACTCCACTCCTTTCTGCTCAGCGCGTTCTCATGCCATAGACGAAGAGGAGCAAGAAGAAGCTCCAGCGATATCTGGGCCGACCAACTGGTTACCGTCCCGTTATATTATAAACGCGAAAGTTTCTAAAATAGTATGGATGGATGGATCTATGTTTCTTAATCTTTCACGCTAAAACTACTGAATGAATTTTGATGAAACTTTACAATAATATAGCTTACACATCAGAATAACACATAGGCTATAATTTATAAAGATTAGTGTGAATTAACCAAAATATAACGATTTTCCATCACGCGGGTGAGACCGCGGGCATAGCTAGTATCTATAATAAACCTGTCAAAATTATTTTGAAAACCCTAGAGGCTAACCTCTTGACTCGGGTATTCTCTAACCAGCGTATTTTGTCATACATACAATACAAATTTTAGTTTTTTTTCGTCTGATTGCTAGAATATCACGTTAAAGTTACTGAACTGATTTCAATAAAAATTAACATAAAGATAGCTTACATCCCTGGCAACCCTTAGGATACTATTATCCCAATAAATAAGTCAACTTTAGCAACGACTTATACTTAACTATAAAATTCTATCCAAACGATGATATTGACTAAACAAGCCAGTTCCGCAGGTTAACTTACCACTTAACTAATGTAAATCATGCATACATACCTTAGCTTTTATAAATTTAATAGAGATAATACATATAGAAAATCATACGGAAAATAATTACTTAATTATATAATATATTTACATTTTGACTTTCAAAACCAGGAAGCGACAAAAGTTATAATTATACATCGCGGGATTCATAACGAGTCACGTAGTATAAAGCTGCGGTGAGACCGCGAGCGGGAAGCGGAGCTTATAAGCGTGTAGCATAATTATGGATTAAAGGTGGCGCTACTGTCGCCTTGTATACATCAAGTCCGTAAGAAAATATTTTTAAAATAAGTAAATAAGTGTTTTTGATAATTTGTAGTGCATTGCTGTGTAATTTAAATGCGAATTGTAATAAAAAAGCATTTAGAGTTTAAAATAAACCAAATATTTCCCATAATAAATTTTATATAATTATAAATAATTCTAACTTATAATAAATATATATAGGTAGTCATAATTACAAAGACAAGTACAGATATGTTGAAAGCACAAGGCTTTTTTTGTTGCCAAAATGGCTACCAACGTCTAGAAATGAAGCAGAACAAAATACATTTTATATCTTCATGCTGGCAACGTATTCAGATTTTTGTATCTGGACGCCGCACATGAGTAAGACGGCCCTGCTTTTGGTCAAGTCACCCCTGGTCTGATATATCTCGCTATAACAACATTGAACTGTGTTTTTTTTTTATTTTTTTATTGCAGGAGGTCAGCAGACAGGCAGACGGCCCACTTGATGGAGAGCGGTTACCATCGCCTATGGACATTTGCAACACCAAAGATGCTACAAATGCGCTGCTGCCTTCTTAAAGGAGACTGGAACCTGGTCCACTAATGCCGGAACACAACTCAAGGTTGTTATGGCGACATACTTTAGACCAGGGGTGGTAGCCATCCAGTCGGGCAAATGCCCTACCACCTGGCTGTGGGTTGTTTTGTCGCCTCTTACGACAGGCCGCCCGGCCGCAGGAAATTGTATTCTTTCTCCGTTCCTGCACGGATGAAATGTGTTCTAGCATAAGAGGCCAGTTTCCAGTTCCTTAGGCCAATTATATGTATTTGACCAATTTATTTATAAGTAGTAGTCGGCCGTGCTCGAAATTCGACCACAATAATTAATGTTAAAGACTATACTTCTATAATCTCAGATATACTTTTATAAGGCAGAAGGTAAAAATAAACAAAAGAGTATAATATATGCGTGTGTTAGAATCGTATTTATTATTGTAAAGGAACCATATGACGGAAGTAGTCAATAACCGGATAAAATATTCATTAATGTAGTAATCGGAAGTACTGTAACCGGATGTCAACGTAGATGTATTTATTATCAATCCACCGGATATCTAAAATAGAGTAACCGGAAGTTGGAAGCTATACGGATGGCGGAAGTCGGTGTTACGACGGAAGTGAAGTGGCGCCAAAGTATTAGATGCACCACGAGGATCTTATAAATACTCGGTGTCCGGGCAGAGGGGGGCCAGTCTTCAACCAGTCTACACCTAGTCTGCAAACGATATTCAGCTAGTCTACAACGATAGTCTGCGTTCATCGGTTGAATAGAGCGAAAGCTCTGTTCGGCTAGAGGCCCATAGTATATTGTGGTCGATAACTACTGTTCGATAATGGCAGTATTCTTTAAGGGCAAATTGATGCTCGACACCTGACAAGCGTGGAGACCACTCTTGGTGTTGTCTTAATATTTCTGTGTATTATTGTGCTGTATTAATATTGTAACAATTCTAGTGTAATAAACTTTTGATTATAATGTTTCAGATATTATTATTCTTTCTGCTAACACGTGCGTGTGTCAAATAAATGGTAGCGTGTGTAATGTTTTTTTTTATTGATTTAATGTATATTTTATGCATAATTAAAAAAAAATATTAGCATTCGTTACTTCTTCTCTATATAAACTATAAGTATGCGAAAGTTCATACATACTCTTGCGTCCGCGCAGTTTTTGTAAAAAGGAGTATAAAGTTTTTACTCCTCGTATTTAATATATGGATTATACATATTCAATTTTCTAAAATGTTATAATTTTCACTCTCTCGGAACATTTTAAAAATACTGAAATAAACACTATCATACACTATCTGCCGTTTCTGCCCTGAACATCGCTAACAACTCTTACTACTTTTAATAACCGCTTCCGCTATAAGCGGTCGAAGGCCGCAGCCTTACATACGCTTCGAGCACATTTTCACATATCAAAAGACGCTGTACGTGAAACGCCGTTCCAAGTTTAGCAACTTGGATCGCAACTCGGCAGGTTGCGGCTAAAGCAATCTCAAACTAACCACACACACACTCTTGATTGAAACCAATGTAACAAATTTAAAGTTACACGAATATAGGAAAATATTGTTACACGCCAACAAAGTAAACGCACACTTGGTTTATTACCTTTCCCGCATTTGGTCTTCTGTTTACTTTGTGTTTAAAATTGGCAATTAGTCAATAGCCTATTGTTCTCGATTATAGCCGCAGGTGTGCAGATTACGTTTTCTTGGAAAAAATCAATATACGCGGTCGGGTGTTGTAGTGTAAAGTTAGTATAAAACAATGCCCGAACAGAGGGGTGAAGCAGTCTAGCGAGAACCACGATCAAAGGAAGACGTGTATATTCGATAAGCGATATAGTGACGGACTTTGCGCGTGTTATTGAATCGTAAAGTGTGTACTGGTTGTATCTAGTTTATATATATTTATATATTTTCACCTGTTTTATACATGTTTGTATAGTAATAATAAAGTCTATAGTAATTCCAACGGCATTTTAATTCGAGTCCTGCAACTATAGCACTATATCGCTCATCGAATGTACGTCTTACTCGTATCGTGATCCTCGCTTGACTGCCCCTCTCCGCATTGGGCCATTGCTTTATAATGCACCAATACCATTCCTGGCAAGCTTCAACGCAATACAATAACAACAAGAATTAGTTCGACATTAATGACGGCCATAAAACGAGTACAATAACAATAGAATATTTTTCTTAATTATTCTAAGCACAAAGTAAACATAAGAATTCCTAAATGCGGGAAGGTGATAAACTGCACTTTATGACGGGCAGGTGTGCGCTTACCTTTGTGAAAATACAAATAAGTTTACTCGTATATATCAATAGACATATATTATATAATTACGTTTCGTTAGAAAACATTAAGAACCCCAAGGTCCTAACATTTTCCGTATAATAAACATGACAAACAAACAGATAATTTTCAATTAGGATAACATATTCACGGTCCTTGAGTGTTAATGGTTGTGTTAGGCGTCAACTAACTTATTACGACCCTATAATATGGGGTAACGTATATCATATTATATACTTTGGCAAAACTTTTGTCACATTTGTCTAGTCTGTATATCACGGAAAATCTTATCCATGTTCGAACGGAGAAAGAATACATACTCCAGCGGCCGGATTTCCTGTCGTTGGAGGCGATAAAATAACCTACTGCCAGGTGGTTTGTTTCATCATTAAACAACGCTTTTGCCATTTTTTTATTGCAGGAGGTCAGCAGACAGGCAGACGGCCCACTTGATGGAAAGCGGTTACCATCGCCTATGGACATTTGTAACACCATTTGCTACAAATGCGCTGCTGCACTCTTGAGGAAGACTGGAACTCGGGCACCAATGCCGGAACACAAATCAGGGTTATTATGGCGACATACTTTAGACCAGGGGTGGTAGCCATCCAGTCGGGCAAATGCCCTACCACCTGGCTGTGGGTTGTTTTGTTGCCTCCTACGACAGGCTGCCCGGCCGCAGGAAACTGTATTCTTTCTCCGTTCCCGCACGGATAAAAATGTATGCCGGTATACATAAACTAGCGGCCCGTCCCAGCTTCGCACGGGTGGGATTAACGGTGGGATTTTGGGATTAACGTATATATGTGATAATGTCGCATATGGTGAAAGAGTTTTTGAAATTGGTCCAGTAGTTTTTAAGTTTAGGTGAATTATTATTTTAAAAGAGGGTTTATGACAATTCATCCATGTGGTGAATTGAAATTTAAAAAAACGAGAAACCACGATCCCCTGATTTACCAACTTTATCATCGCTCTGAGATACTAACATAGTAATAATGTAGTGTTACGAGTTGCAGGATTCGAATTAAAATGCCGTTAGAATTACTATAGAATTTATTAGAACTATACAAACACGTATAACACAGGTACAAATATAACTGAACACAGTCAGTCCAAACGTAATGTACGATTCAATAACACGCGCAAAGTTCGTCACTAAATAGATTGCTTGCCTCGCTTGTGCTTATCCCTCGACTCCCTCAGCCTCCGTTGGGGCACTGATTTATTCTGTACAAATACAATATGTCTACTCGACACAGAAAGTAAACAAAAGGAGACGGTCATAAAAGCGTTTCAATGTTATTAGTTCAAACACCGACAGGTAATAAATGTGCTTTGTTTACAGATATGCAGATGGCCCATATTGTAACAATACAATTGCTTTTTGTATCGCATGAGTTCAGCCGACAGACAGACGGTGTATCTGATGAAAAGTGGTTACCATCCTCTTTTACGTGGAAATGACGTCCTACATTCCTGCTATTAGGAATTCTACAGCAAAACAAACATTTAAAATAAGAATATTTAACCTATCTATTAAATGAATATAACGTCACAGTAAAGTACAACATTACAGAAGTACTTGAATTTATAACCATTAATTTAACTTAGTAGGAAATTACTGGAATATCTCAGTCATATTTATAGCTATTCAAAACCACTCCACCTTACTACCTAGCGAACCGCACATTGAAAACGCGGAACACATAATAAATGTGAATAAACTTTCAATATTTATAAAGACCTTTGGGAATATTTTTTCGATGTTTCCACTTGGTACGAGCGATCGCAAAAAATCCAATACGTATGCCCCGTTATAGAAGCATACTTGAAACGATTTCATACTTGAATATTACGTATGACTAACGTGGTTGGGTTTGTTATGGACCCTACATATACAGGTTCATTTTCTTAAGTGGACTGTGGGTATTGATTATGTTGTTACGAGTTGCGAGACTCGAATTAAAATGCCGTTAGAATGGTTATAGAGTTTATTAGAACTATTCAAACACGTATAAAACGTAATGCAGAAGGTCGTAATTCAATAAAACGCGCAAAGTCCGTCACTATTAGATTCCCGAATGTACATACGTCTCGCTTTCATTGTGGTTCTCGCTCGACTACACCCTCTCCCCATCAGGCCCTCGTTTTATACCTCACAAATACAAATGTGCCCGTATCGTAGTCGACGTAATCCGTAACACCTGGCTAATGATTCGGCGTCAGCATAAATAAGTAAATATAAGAAGACGATCACAAAAGAATTACAATTAGTTTAAATATCGACAAGTAATAAAATGTGCTTTGTGGAATTTGTCTTTGTCGGGAGGCTAAGTTGTAACAATATTGTGGCGACCGAGGGTAGAACTTTCTGGCAACATAAGCGGGTCTCAAGACTTTTAGAAAAAGGTAGAAGATTCTGGAAGGTAAAGACAGGGACGGATACATTGTAGAAAGGGATAGACGATGAACCAAAGTTCTTGAAGGAAAAGACAGAGATAGATAGATATTTAGAAAGGGACATATAGTAAATAAAATAATAACGAAAAAAGATCGAAATTTTGGGTTCTAGACGATGCTTCCGGGTATATAAGTAGCATAAGGCGCGCCTACCGGACAGTTTTAGTTCAGTTCAAGACATCGACAAGTGGGATACGAAAGAGTTGGAAGAGAAATTTAATAGAAGACAGTGACAGTCGTGAATTTAGTGAAAAGTTCAGTGAAGTAGGGTGTAGTCTGTACTTCAAGAGAAGATCTAGAAGCGAGTTACACGCGGTAAATTCAGAGATGGACACTGCAGTAGTAGGAGGTGGTGTACGCAACATCGGTGACGGTATTGTGAGTGAGACATCTTATCCTCAGGAAAGTTCGTCGTTAGTTGTGCGTGTAGGGGCAACCCTGCGTAGAAGAATCACCTACGGCTATGTGAGTCAATAAAAGCATTTAGTTCAGAGAACAGGTGTTTTTTTCCAATCCCAAATGCGTACCCCCGCTCGCACGTAACAATATCAATATCTACGAAGGAAAGTCAAACGTAAACCTAGGCGATATAGTAGATTTATTAATATCGTTTTGCTTATCGTGTGCACCTGAACAACTTCAAACTGCTCCCGTAAAAATTCGCGGGATTCCCGGGGTAAAAAGTAGCGCAGATTTAAAGTCTAACAATTAGCTGTCGATCAGCGAAAACCGCATCGAAATCGGCCAAGTAGTTTTTAGGTGAATCCCAAACAAACCGACAGACAGGCATAAATCTAGGCTTCGTGTTTTCTATCGTTGGTATAGTCTATTCCAGTTGTTTTTTTTTAATGAGCTCAATGTACAGACACTCTTGCTTAGAATGTTATAAAATTATACATTTACTCCACGTTCTACTAAATGGAAATAATTTCAGTGCTTACAACTCGCCAATATAATTATTGACGATTTCCGCGGACGAGATGCCTGACTTAGTGGGAGTTTAAATTGGAATTACTAATAAACTGGCCGTCCTACATTCCATCTATTTCCAATATTAGCAATTAATTTCAATCAAAACACGCGGGGAATGGATAGTTAAGTTAGCTGATATGCTTTTTTATTATACGGCCTCAGATTTTGAACGAGCGTACCTACTTATGAAGTCAAAAAAAAAACAAGTGGAATAGACTATATAAACGACTAGCTGACCCTTTCCCTCTTCGCTTGGCATCAATTAATTCTTTGCATCAAAAAAAATAAAATACTTGTTATTATTTGTTATTAACAATTAAATATATCTGTCTTTTCTTTCACCATATCCCAATTACTTGGGTCAGCACAATAAGTCGTTTTCCTTCCACACTTCTCTTCTCTGACATACATCTTCTCTCACACCACATATCATCATATCATCCTTCACACAATCCATCCATCTTTTTTTGGTCTACCTCTACATTTGTATCCATCCATCTTGTAGTTTAACATTCTTTTTGTATATACTCTACCTTATAGGTGGCGGGGAAAACGGGGAACTTTTTCTACCTGCTGAACATTCGATAAGTTAAATTTGGTAAGTTATATGGTAAAGAAAAGAGTTTGGAATGAATAAAAAAATCTCACTTTTTGCTTATAACTTCTATAATTTTTAATTTACGGCAAAAAGTTATTTAAACATATTTGTAGGCAAAACAATTTGCTACAAATTATAACTTGACAAATTTTTCGTAAGACGCATAGTTTCCGAGATATCGCAAAAAAGTGTTTTCACCACTTTTTCCAAGATGGCGGCCGGGGGACAAGGGTGGCGAACCCACAAACTTGAGGTTAAGCTTCTATTGACCCCCCACATGTCCCAAAAAATAAAATTGTGTCCTCTAAAAAATGCAATATTCGGTCCTTAATTTGTAAGATTTCAATGGATTAAACTTGATTATGCTTTTGCCATTTTTTTCTTTTTAGTTACGCAAATACTTGAATAGCTTTAGAAAAAAGTATATGTGAAACAGATTGTACGTGTCTATAATACTCAAGGGTTGTTCTAAATTACCCTGGGATCCATTCATCACATCTTAACTTGGTGACAATGGGTTCTTATTAGGAGTATTGAATTGAAAAACAATATGACAATCGATCTACAATAGACGGAGAAATCGCGCAAAAAACACGATAGAACTAAACACCTCGTTTTTGAAGTCGGTTAAAAAGACGTGCTATGTGCCGTCACATATCTAAGTCACAAATAGAACAAATACACATTTATACGAATGCCACACTTCGATTGAAGCCTTATCTTTCCACCACTTTTTACGACTACCCCCAAAATACAAATTTCGCTTCAGAAACGCCGATAGTTGGCTTTACATCCCATCATTTCTATTCCAGTTATTCAAATGTTATCTCGCATGGAATGCGCTGAGGCCTATTTAGAGGCTTTCGAGGAGAAATGGTTGCTCTCTGAATATTTTATGAGAGACCCTGGGTTCAATAATGATTTGTCTCGGGACCAAAATGTATCAATTTTTCATGATACCAAAGACACACGATACAGATCTTCATGTTTATGTAATAAAGGCATACCAACAGCACATATATTATTATGTTTCACTAGCTTCTGCCCGCGATTTCGTTCACGTGGAATAGTTTAAAAAAAAAATTTGTTTGCTCAGTTTTGATAAAGAGGCTCCGAAACTACTGAACCGCTTTGAAAAATTCTTTCACTGTTGGCAAGCCACGCTATTCCCGGGTGGCATAGGCTATATTATATTTACAAAAAAATTAGGGATCCTTACTAAAACTCCAATAATGATACCCAAGGTGAATTTTTTATCCTTAAATCGCTTGCGCTGCGAAATCTTTTGATAATAGAATAAAATAATGTACTACGACTTTGTAGAACACATAAATATTTATAAAAAGTGTCGCGACAGTATATATCTAACTGTTATAGTTATGCCACAATAAGTGTTCTTTTATTTAAAAAAAATAATTAAAATGCCGCCGCTAGAAAAGGCTCTTTATTTGTATCTTGGTATTAATCCTTATCAAAATAAATTACTTCATATTCAAGACTGCTTCAATACCTTTATATAACTTTTTGAATTATTCAATTCGGACATTCTATTCGAAAGATATCACGAGTTTAAAAATGTAAGTATTAGACCACGTGACTGTGACACTTTTTCGTGAGCGAATCGTAAGACTCTATATAGAAGTTTCACTTCAAAAAGTAAGTTAAAAAAACCCCGCGATTTTGAAACATTCTTCATTGGTGCTCCGCTCCTATTGCTCTTAGCGTGATGGTATGTAGCCTATATATAACCTTCCTCAAAAAACAAAACTCAGTCCACGTGGTCGATTGTTGTATTGTACAGTTTACTATGAAACAATGCCCGAACGGAGGGGTGGGGTAGTCGAGCGAGGATTACGATACGAGCAAGACATAGATTCGATTAGCTATATAGTGACGGACTTTGCGCGTGTTATTGAATCGTGCAGTTTGTATTGGTTGCATCCAGTAATATTTGTACCTGTGTTATATGTGTTTGTATAGTTGAAATAAACTCTATAGTAATTCCAACGGCATTTAATTCGAGTCCCGCACTCGTAACAATAATACAAATGAGGAAGTTTTAAATGATATGTATATGATTATTATTAATGTATTTTCAAATATTTTTACTTTGCTTACGTCATATTGCTACGAATCGGCGGATGATGTCATTTAAAAGTTAGATGATAAAATACTGTTTTAACGTCTGCTCTTTTATATGTAAAATATTAGAATATATTGTACTATCCCGCAAATTGCTACTGCGCCTGGCCGCCATTTTGGTGACGTAACCGTAGCCGAACACTCAGTACTGTTAGCATCACTGGCCGGCAAGTACGCGTACATATCGAGTTGCGGATGACGTCACTTGAATGTTAATTTGACAAGGTTCCAGCGCATTACCAATTTGCGGGGATAATAATATGTGTCCGCATCCATATTGTTTTCATCATCTCAGAAGTAAAATTACTATCTTATATATATAAAAATCTTGTGTCACGATGATGTTGCCAATAAACTTCAAAACTACTGAACCGATTTCAATCAAATTTGCACACCGTGTGCAGTTTGATCCAACTTAAAAGATAGGATACTTTTTATCCCGTTGGAACCGGTAGGTGGCGCTGAGATCGTGTTCTAGAATCCTCCTAATCACCTGGACCGATTTTGGTGTTATTTTTTGTGTGTTTGATTGGGTCCCCGGATCGTTTAAATCCACAATTGGAACCGGTAGGTGGCGCTGGGATCGGGTCCTAGATTTTATTATCTATATATATAAAAGAAATTCGTGTTAGTTACACTATTTATGACTCGAGAATGGCTGTATCGGTTTGGCTGAAAATTGTTGGGGAGGTAGCTTAGAACCAGGAGACGGACATAGGATACCTTTTATCCCGTTGGAATCAGTAGGTGGCGCTGAGATCGGGTTCTACAATCCTCCTAATCACCGAGAGCGATTTTGGTGATGTGTTTGAGTGTGTTCCCGAATGGTTTCGATTCGCAATTAGAACCGGTAGGTGGCGCTGAAATCGGGTTCTAGAATCCTCCTGATCACCTCGAGCGATTTTGGTGATTATGTTTTTGTGTCATGGAATAGTCTTTTAGGAATTCAGAAAATAGGCGGTACGAAGTTCGCCGAGTCACCTAGTGTTGTATAAATAAGTAATAAGTACACTCAAGGAGAACTTTGGTCTGTTAAAATTTATTTTTTATGTTCATACTTTTTTAGTATTGAAAACTTTTTATGAGCTCAAAATCTCGGAGGTGCTATAAAAACCATGTACTTAACAAATTTAACTTGATACTCAAAAATATTTAAAGTGAGTATATATAATACTTAACGTTGTCTTGAGATTTCAAGTTATTCAAACTGTCTTAAATTTTTCAAATAATGTTTTTTATTCCTTAAAAAAATTTAAACTTAAAATAACAGTTTCATAACTAGATGGTTTTTATAATCTATGGTTTCCTTTATTGTCTCTGGTCAGGTTATTACCGATATTCGACCCAGGGTAGGTAATATATTACACATACATACATACATACATACATACATAACTTCACGCCAGGTCCCTTGCGGGGTAGGCACGAACAACAGAGGTGTGCGGTGTATTTGTATTACACATAATACAAATATAAATTGCTTAGACTGGCAAAACACAATGTATATATTGCATTGTGTTTTGCCATTTGCTTTTGGTGTCGAAACTCTCGGGCCATGGGGTCCAGAAGCCCATCGCCTTTATCGAGAACTATCAAAACGGTTGATAGACACATTTTGGGCAACGCATGAGAGTTGCCATACAACGTGGTAATTGCGTTTTGGAAACGTTCCCAACTGACGGTGATTTGGGATCTATTCACTATTTGTAGTTTTTGTCTTGTCTAAATTAAGGAGTATATATAAAAAGATATATTATTATATAATGTGTAATCTATTAGGTACATATTTATGTATTATTTCATGTATATATTTACACCTGGATGGAACGAAGTTCCTTTCGATTGATTAGTGAAGGAATTGTAATATATTTTTTTAAGTTATAATAATATTTTTTCTATTATTAACAAATATAATGTAATATAAACTTAACAAGTAGGCTCAATTTTAGTAATAATGAGAGAGAGAAAGACAGACAGAGAAACACGCGCACGCCGCACGGCTTACCACTGTAGCAAAAAGTGTCGTTACAACTTTTGGTCTTAATTTTTTCCGTCTAGCCCTCCTTCGCAACACGCGATAAGGAACTTCGTTCCAATAACATATTATTTGACTGTTTGAAATACAAAACAATATTTCGAAAGCTTTTTAAAAGTTATTCGCAATCAATGACTTATTTTAAAAGTACTTTTAAAAGTTGAACGTTCTTTTAAAAGATGACTTAAACAATACATAGATAACAAAAGGAATCCACTTCAATATCAAAATGAATAACAAAAGTGTTAAACTTTTTCTGCTCAAACAATTCGAAAGCAAAGCTATTATTATAGCAATTGATGATTAACGATAATTTTTCATGCTGGCAACTTTTACTATTGAATATTTTGGACTAAAGTGTGATTTAATATTGATTTATGTCACTTCGCTGTAAAAATACTTTCTATTTAGTAATATGAAGTGACTCAAAAATACAAATTATGACCCTGGTCTCAGTGCACTTGGCATATAACCTATACCCCCCCCCTCTTTCCCCGGTTAAGTACAAAAGTGCCAAGTCCCCTATTTCTAGAATGTGAAGAATTATCAGCAGCAGCAGTGACATTTACTTTGACTCCGAAAATTCATCTAATATATAAAATTCTCGTGTCACAGTTTTCGTTGCCATACTCCTCCGAAACGGCTTGACCGATTTTGATGAAAATTTTTGTGCTTATCCGGTATCTATGAGAATCGGCCAACATCTATTTTTCATCCCCCTAAATGTTAGGGGTAGTCCACCCCTAAATTTTTTTTTTTTTAGACAAAATTTTTAATTTCTATTTTTTTATGATACAGCATTAAAAGATACATACAACCCTAAATTTTCAACCCTCTACGATCAACCCCTATTTTTTACCGGGCAGGACGACGTCTGCCGGGACAGCTAGTTTTTAACCCAAAAATAACATTAATTAGACATGAACAGATGGACAGATAAAATTCAATATCTTACATTTTTTTGTTATTTTTATTATTAGAGTTTAATTAAATATATGTGAAGAAATTAAATTGCAAGCTGTGTTCACCTATAAGCAGGTTTTACATCGCATTGTAAGTCTACTCATAAGTTCATTAACTGATCAAATATTTAAAAAAAACTGTTGTTGATCCTTAATAAATATATAAATAAAAATAAAACCTGTCCTATGTCCTAAGTTGGAACAAATCCAGCAAATCGAAAAAAATTCATCAATATCAGTTGAGTAGCTTCGGAGTTCATCGCGGTCAAACACTGTTACATGGAACTCATTCATTTATATCAATAGGTGTATTTATATATTATGTCTATTAAGTATAAAATATATGGAAGTAGCTGCAAATCCTCTAATATTTATGTATACCACCTTTGACCAATATAATATGTTTTATTCCAGCCACGGGTTGTCTGGAAGAGATCGCTTCTTAGCGATAAGACCGCCCATTGTGCACATTTAGAATATTTTTAGTCTATAAGTTCTTCTGTGTTTTCTGTAATGGTGTACAATAAAGTGTTATCTATCTATCTATAAAAAAGATATTTTAAAAGTAGTGAAGGAAATATCCGATACTGATCCTCAACAATTACATTTCCAAGACAGATAATCTTCTATCTTGACGTAAACTTGGAAAATTATGTTATATACAAAATACGCTCTTACCAGTGTGGCCAGGTTTGTTCCGAAACTTGAAAAAAAAATAAGGAAAGAAATCGGGGAAACGCTTGATAGGCACACAGGCTATAAAGGTGTTTAAGAGGTGTAAACATATACAGTAAAAATATACATGGTTTTCATCTCTTGGTTACAGAATACTATAAAAAAATTAATTGAAAATATCCCATATGTCAAATACTCACTACATAACAAAGCTTGTTCTTAATTTCTTAATTTATTAGAAGTACACACACGTAATTCACAGTTCTTACAAGTATAGCCGAATATAACAAAACCAAACCATAGGGCAGATAATCGTTATCACATAATTCGCGCAAAGTTCGTCATTTTAGATACCTACTCGCTCAGAAAGTGCACTAGATAACGCCTCGTTCGCAGTGAGAACACGACCCTCGTCCATTTGTAAATTAGACATGGCCTCCTAGCAACATGCTGCCACTGATTCTTTAGGTAAAAGGTCAGCTTAATAGCTTCCAAGAATTCGCATGAAGTACCAACAGATGAAAGGAGGTTTTATGACGTCTGACAGCGGCGTGAACCGAGATTAGCGCGGATAATAAATCACTCAAATTCGAAGTGGTAATAACACACCTGCAAAGGACGGTTTGCATCAGTATAGTTCAACTTACAGAAGGGGTCACAATCATTACAACTTCAGAAGAGATTAACTTCGTAATGAAGTTTAATATCTGAATATACCTTGCCGCTATTATGTATATTGCAATTTTTTTTAATGCTCAGTTGTCTGTATACCGGCCACGCGTAATTTTCAATTGTCAATAATAAAATATAAATTACATTTACTTACTAATTAACTTTCTGAGAAAATGTCTGACTACAACAATAAAGGGTGGACTGACATGACAAAATGTAATAATTCTATTTTTCTCGAAATAACCACGGAACCCTACAAACTAATAAAAAATTCACGATTCCAAACAGACGTATACTGTAAGTAGTAATACAAATGTACTACAAAATGTTTGAGCTTTTTTAGCAGAATTTATACCGATTGCGGGAACGTCCCAATTTGTTTCGGAATATAAATATTTGGCAACATTCGTCTAGGGCGCCGTCTCTTTCGGGAATCACGACAAATCCAATAAATATAATGTAACTCCAATACCAATCAAGGGAAGTCGTTACACAACGTTATAACTGAAGCCTTCTGGGGGTCTGCAGCGCGATTGCTATTACCCTCCATGGTGACGCCGTACAAAATCAGCCATTCAGGGGGACACAATTTATATTATATTATTTTTGTTTTTTTTAAATCGAGTTTTAGACATTTTTATATTCCGAATCTTATTTGTTCCATTTTTAAATGGAGCATTTGGACAATTGTTTATATTTGGAATCTTTAATTTTTGTTCTATTTTCAAATTGAACAATTGGAAAATTGTTTATATTTGGAATCATTAACTTTTGTTCTATTTTCAAATTAAACAATTGGAAAATTGTTTATATTTGGAATCTTTAATTTTTGTTCTATTTTCAAATTAAACAATTGGAAAATTGTTTATATTTGGAATCTTTAATTTTTGTTCTATTTTCAAATTAAACAATTGGAAAATTGTTTATATTTGGAATCTTTAATTTTTGTTCTATTTTCAAATTAAACAATTGGAAAATTGTTTATATTTGGAATCTTTAATTTTTGTTCTATTTTTAAATGGTGGAAGCCAGGTGAAAGGGTATTTTCCCGACTGGATGGCTACCAACCCTGGTCTAGAGTATGCCGCCATAAAAGCCTCGAGTTGTGTTCTGGCATTACTGACCAGGTTCCAGTCTCTCTTTAAAGCGCAGCACTGCATTTATAGCACCTTTGGTATTACAAATGTCCATAGGCGATGGTAACCTCTTTCCATCAAGCGGGCCGTCTGCCTGTCTGCGGAACTCCCGCAATTCAAAAAAATTAAAAAATGGAGCATTTGGATTTTTTATATATATTTCGAATGTTTTATTTTTGTTCTAAGTTTTAAATGGAGCTTTTGAACTATTATATTACATACATTAAGATTTTCCTTCTTGTTCTATATTTAAATCAAGTTTTGGACAATTGTTTATATTTGGAATCTTTTGTTTTTGTCCTATTTTTAAATGGAGTCTTTGAACAATTGTTTACATTTCAAATATTTCTAACTCGCATTTGAATAAAACACATAGTCTTCTTTAAATCCTGCCCTTTCTTTTATATGTATGTTGTCCATATGTCTTACCTGTCTTATTACAATATTGTTTCCTTAAAAATCCCTTACATTACACCGTATATAAATGAGGTTAATATTTACTTTGTTCATTAGAGACTTACACACCTTAACTTTCTCGTATCGAAAAAGGAACCGACTTTATTTCTTTTATTCTTGTTTGCAATGATCCCGAAGAGACTATTGTTGGAGAGTTTTTACGATACCAAAGTTTAACGACTCAACAGTGTTTCGAACTAATATTAAAACAAAAAACTGGGTCGAAGTTTGAACAGGATTTTTCAATTATTAAATAACTTTTTGTTTTGGAATTTGCAAAAAATAATTTCGGTAAAATCACTGAGATAAAATTTATCCAAATTCGCATATTAAGTAAAAAGATCTGACTAGACAACAAAACAAACTCATTTCTTTTCTAGTAAGACGTACATTTTTATTGGCTGAAAATGACAAACAGACGGCTTATGTAATTGACAGTGGTTACGGTTGCCTATTAATGTTTGCAACACCAGGGACCAACGCGTTGCCAGGAGTCTCTCCCTCTTTTATTTCACTTTTTTTCGATACTTTTGGGTTGGCACAATGGGGTCCGCCTGCATCTGGGGATGCAGTGGTACTAAGCCTAAGTTGGTGAAGTAAGTTTATCCTGCTTCTCGGGGTACTCTCAGGCCTTGATGCGCGGATGAGCATGGGCGTAACTGCGTTCTAAATCTTCCTACCACAAGCGTGGGCATATGGAAGGAAGGTTCAGATCTAGTAACTTAATAATAATAACTGTACAAGAATCCCATCGAAGCCGTGCGGCGGGTTATCTCGCCGTGTAAGGTCCAACCCTTACAAAGGACTCAGTAGTGTAGGTACGAAAATTAATACCTCTGTTCCATTAATAAACTAAGTTGAACTGTTTTGCAAAGCTTAGATTTCGAAGAATTAATGCTGTGCAGCACCATTGAGTCATCACGATTACTTACATAATTAATCTAGGTAATAACCGGTAGGTAAATAATGTATACATTACATTTACCTTAACTCCGTAAAAGTTTTACCTTTAACAAACAAAAGTGGGTCAAAATATATTACGCCAGATCATTGTGGGAGAAAAATCTTATTAAACGGAGTATCTCTTTAATATTCGCAAAGAGCACTTTTCCCATTTCCCATCTTGGGAAAACAGTGTAAAAACACAATCTGATTCCGGATTCAATGTTACGGCGAGGATTTTCGGCCATATTTATGAATGGGCGTCTACACGCAGCTTCGGAGAAGTTTTTGAATAATTACATTTAATTAGATTCTTATTGAATTAAGATTCTGTATTTTAATGTTATACTAGTAAATAAATAAATAATAAATAATAAAACTTTATTTATTTCTCCACATAACAGATTCAGAAAGAAACCTGGTGTGTGAGACTGGTGTCTGAAATAGATTTCTAAGAAATCTGTATGACAGGTCACCAGTGCTCCACTCCATGGCTAAAATAAAAGATTCCTAAGAATAACTTAAATTTAAAATTACACAGTTAAAACAGAAATAAGCTATTTGAAAGAAAACGAATGTGTAAGCATTTGTGTATGTGTGTGTGTGTGTGTGTGTGTGTGTGTGTGTGTGTGTGTGTGTGTGTGTGTGTGTGTGTGTGTGTGTGTGTGTGTTGGCGTGTAAGGGTGGATGCGTGAGCGTGTGTTCGGGTGTGTGTGGGTGTATATACATATTAAAGTATGTTTAAATTCTAAGGGACAACATATTAGTACTTTTAGTATTTTACATAAGTGGATGAAGCTGACCTTCTGTCTCATCATAACTTAAGGTTTTAAGCCATTTGGTGATTTTTTCTTTACAGGCATAATTTTCTAGCGGGTATATTTGTAGAATATTATTTACTTTATTATATAGGTATGGTCCAAGAAAGGGGAAAAATCTTTGGACTAGGCTCGTCTGGTGGTCGAACAGTAGTCGAAATTAGATCATAATTAATTTGAATTATAAGTGTGAAAATTATTAAGGTTCTGTTGTCAAAGATTATACTTCTATAATCACAGATTTCGTCAAGGCTACACTGTTAATTTAACTTTAACAATAAACAAAAGAGTGTGTATGCGCGTGTGTTGAATATATGGTAATGTGCAAGGTTTATTTTATTGATTTAATGTATTTTTATGCATAAATAAAAAAAATGCATTCTGCACTTCTTCTCTATATAAACTACACGTGTGCAAAATTTCATTCTCCCTCGTCCGCGCAATTTTCGTGAAAAAGGGTACAAAGATTTTCCTTCACGTATTACTATGATTCTAGCGAAGTAAAGGTGTATCCAGCCTTCTGGGCACTTTACCCACTGACTCCGATGACATAGGCCCAGTTTTTTACTTATAATGAATCTTAGGGGCCATTAATAGATATCATCACACAAATTTCATAATTTTTTATCCTTCCCTTGTCTGTGTCACAGTTCCCTCATAATTCCCTAGTGTGACACATATTTTGCAATTATACATCAAGAAATTATTAAATCAATTTCCTGCGGCCGGGTGGCCTATCGTAAGAGGCGACAAAACAACCCACAGCCAGGTAGGGCATTTGCCTGAGTAGATGGCTACCATCCCTGGTCTAAAGTATGCCGCCATAACAACCTTGGGTTGTGTTCCGGCATTAGTGGCCAGTTTCCAGTCTCCCTTAATAGAGCATCAGCGCATTTGTAGCATGTTTGGTGGTGCAAATGTCCATTGGCGATGGTAACCGCTTTCTATAAAGTGTGCCGTCTGCTTGTCTGCTGAACAACTGCAATAAAAATAAAATAAAAAAATTAATGGCTTAAAGTTTGAAATGTGACGTCACAAAATTTATGACCCCCCTTGTCATACAATGTCAAACTTTGTCGACCTCCCCATGGGGCCTTGACGTAAAAAGTGTTAGCTAATGAAAAGATGCAGCCCACTGTAGGTATATTATTATACAATTTCGAGCTTTACTGCAATTAAATAAGGTCTAAAATAACATTCATTAGTGTAATATAGGCCGTTTTGAAAATAGAAGTCCTTGCAATTGCCTTTTATTGCTATACAATTTGTTGGATGGTTGTTGACGCCGTTTATTTCCTAGTTAGCAATTTTGCCTTAAGTTTATAGGGTTTTTCAGCCCCCGCATGTTGCCAAACACCACGCTACTGCAACGCACGCGAGGTAGTATCGCACCCGCCTTTATAACCACATATAATAAGCTATCGAAGATTTCCGCGTCCAGTTATAGTTAGTTGCTAAGACATTCGCCTCAATCAATATATAAACTTAAGTGGTCAGTGGTTCTGCGTCCCTTGCGTCCCGAGGCTCGTATAGAAGGGGCTTGCCACCTTTATGTATAGGTAGATAGATAGATAACATTTTATTGCTCACCAAATATACAATTTCAAAATACACAATTACAATATTGTCATAGTAGAAACAATAGGCGGCCTTATCGCTGAAAGCAATCTCTTCCAGGCAACCAAACTCAAGGAATAATTTAACTTGATCTGGCGATGTAGGTGGTCCAGAACATTAAATATATCACAAATAAACTACTTCATAAATTAAATATATACATATACATATTAAATAGTCTATAATAAGAGAATTAGGCATAATTATTGATCACCACGTGATAAACAGCAGCAGACCCCTGAATCAGGGCTGTCGTGGGCTGGTGGCTGCCTGCGAGGTAAGTGCAAGTTTCTATACTCTCCGGGCGCCAGTTCTTAATTGGGGAATAAAGGATGGCCATATATTGAGCACATAATCCCCTACCCGCGGAGATAGCCTCCAATGCTCTTCGGTATTCTTTGAAATGCGTTCCAACCTTATATTATTTTTAAAAAAAAGAGAAACTTTATTTGAAGAAATAGCGACTTAAATACATTTCTCATACATTATTATACATAAACAAGGGTTTTGCACTCAGCATATTGCTTGTTGGCGTAAGACCAAATTATGTTAATTAAAAAACAAATAATAATAATAATAATTAATAAAACTAATTCTATTTATGTTATATTTAATTAGAGAAACAAATAAATTAATTTTAATAAAACCAACAATAAAAACGTTACTACAAAATAAAATTAAATACTCGTGTAATAACTTGTATCGAATCATTTATTCGAATTCAATAAATAAAATAAACATCGCGCTTAAAACCGTTAAAACGTAGTTTTATCATAGCCTTTGTTTTTAATTATACATCAATCATTTGCTGCATAAAACGTGACGTAATACAACAAATTTCTGGAATAAAGGGACACTGGATTTATGCTTTAATAAACAACTGGATATCAAAAAAATGTTTGTTTGAAGTTGGTCAGGTGACAGGTGTGAGGGAAATTAGGTTAGGATTTTGTCTGCAGGGACTTGTTTAATGTTGCCCTGCTATAATTAAGGGCAGGTACTGGTTTTAACTTAATGCGGGTTTATTCTGAGAGTAATTCTGAAATGGAATTGTTTGTTACTGTTTTGATGTTTTTAAAGTCATGTTAGGAATATACAAATGTTTTTTTGTTTCTTTATTCAACACGGCCTTTGATGTGTAGGTACGGTCTTTTATGTTGGATTGTACTCTTTTTTGTTTGATTATTCAAACAACAAAAAAGTAAGTAAGTACGGACTTTTATGGTTGATTGTACTTTTTTTGTTCCAAGGCAGTGTTGGATAAAGAAACTAAAATACATGTGTATATTCCTAAGATGACTTTACAAACATTTTATATAAGTTAAAATTCATTTTTAATTCTTATTCTATTTACTAGTGAAGTCTTATGATCTTTCAGAAAAGAAATTACCAATTTTTAAAAAGCTAAAAGTTTTACATTACATATATCTAATTTATTGCTCTTTATAGAGCGTTCGTTGTAGGAGGGTAGGTAAGGCAAGTTAGATAAGGTGAAGTAATTAAGGTATGGTAAGGCATATACAAAGCATAATAGCCTTACCGTATATGACAATTCTAGCCAACGATTAACACAAACATATCGAGATAATTGACTTTTATGCTCTATTCTAGTGATTAGTTGAATAATAACAGAAGTCACGGAAATTGAAAGAAAGTTATTTCTTTCAGAGCGTGATGATTAATGGGAGCAAGTCACCGCAATGCCGCCTATTCCATATCAAGTCATAACTCATCCTTTATCTACTAAGTACTGGTCACGAAAAAAATACCACGGAACTTAACATGTGTACCGTCTTTTGTACGAAAATTATATTTTACCTCTTATTACATTCTGACATTATGTTATTTGAAAATCAACAGAGAAACGAGCTACGAGATCCCAGTCACCCCATTACGTGATTTTAGGAAAAAGGAAATTTTTAGGATCGGTAGTTTAACATAAACTTAGAAAAGAATGGGTACTCGCTAAACTGAAAGCGGGGCCGTTTTTCAGGTAGCAGGTATCAACGGTGGAAAAAACCATGCCAACTTACGTCAAAGTAGCAAGGCTAGTTTTTACATATGTCATATATGATATTGTTATAAACAAAGATATACAGTTGCCAGACACTTCTGGTAGGCCATAGTTTTTTACAGACACTTCAAAAAAGTGACATTTACATTATTTTAGTAAGGCTATTTTATATATATCATCAAGTATATTATTATAAAATATTTTCCAATGAGCCAGACAGATCTGATGGGCCAAACATTGTCCCAGACTCGTTAAAAGTTTTGCTGTACGAGGAATCGCGATCTTATACTAATATATAGGGAAGTTATATTAATATAAGAGAGTTCCGGAATGTAGGTAATTTTTGGCCTCTCTGACAGAAAGAAGCAACGCATTCCAGAGTTTGACAGCCTGCACTGTAAAAGAGTTATCATTAAAGGATAAGGAAAGCAAAGATGCATCACGTACAAAAAGAAATTAAGGCTGGTGTGCACCGACATTTAACCAATGGTTAAAATGAAATAATTGCTAAAAATTATCTTATTTTAACCACCAGTTAAATGTCGGTGCACACTACCCTAAATGAAATACAACTATAACCAGGGCTTTTTTGTGGGGGCACTTGGAGGCACGCAGTGCCCTTAAAGGAAATTTTGAAAATATCGAAATTGCCATAAAAACTGAAATCAATAAAATAATTTGAAAAAAAAAATACAATTTGCGTTTGCGTTTACAAAAAAAATGTTTTTTTTTAATAGGTCAAAATTATCCAAATACGAAATCTAATCTGTTTTTCCTGAATAGATACCGCGTCGCCTAATACAAAATGTGCAATGCTCTTCAAGAACTAAGTGAGCTAAGATTTTTTCAAATCGAAATATAAGCCTCTTGAGTGCTAATCAGAAAATTGAAAATGGGAGGGGTGGGTACAAAAAATTATAGACTTACAACATTCGAGAATTAGCGTGCCCTCAACAAAGAATGAAAGAGACACAACCAGGCTTACTATAAAAAAAAAACTTTTTAATTTTTGAAGTCGGTTTTTTTAAACGACGTTTTTTTATTTATTTGTTACTTTTTAGTGTCTAGCTATGGGTACGCCTACGAAAAGTGCCGCGCGGAATGAAATTGTTTTTCATAAAAAAATTTCATAACATGAAAACTACTAGGCCAATCTATGTCAAATTTTTAAGGAACTAAATGGCAGCTATTCCGCGTCAAATAAAAAAATCACGTAAATCGGATCATAAATTTCGGAGTAATCGGTGAACAAACATAAAAAAAGATTCCGACGAATTGAGAACCTCCTCCTTCTTTGAAGTCGGTCATAAAGGCGCTTGTATCGAGTGCCAAATCTGCTTGCTGCCTTTGGTGTTCGTTCAGGACGAACTTGAGTTTATGATGAAAATTTGAAATTCTCATTCATTCGTCATTCATTTGCAGCTTATCAATATGTCTCGTGTTGTTTAGTACAAAAAGGCGACAGTTAATAGCCTTTTCAGAGGAAAGTGGGGCGGGCCCGCTGAGACCGGGCCGCGGGCTTGAATATTTTAAGCACCATCTGAAAAGGCTTACAGGCCTCTTTAGGGCATACCTAATAGGTTTTTGATTTCATCCCAATTTGCATTTTGTCGTGATTTTACAGTAATGTTCACCTGCTCTTGCTTGTAGTGTTTTTAGTTCGTTGTTTTCAAGAATGTAGTTTATACAGGTGTTATACAGTTTTTTTATTAACAACTCTACGGACTCTAGTTCCGTACTCTTTTTTACAATTAAATTTAAGAAGAAGTCGTACAGGGTTATTTGTTACTGTGTGTGACATTAATGAATATATGTTTGTGTTGGACGAATGAATCTTTATTTTAGAAATAAAGGGGAAAGTGGTACAAAAGATGGGTAACAAAGTCTCACTGTATTTGACCAAAACATGGTCATAGAAATATTTGGTAACATGTAAATAAATTTTTTTATAACATTTCTAAATTTATAAACATAGTTTGGTTAATCTACATATATCTATATATATAAGCAAACTTTGTTTTCTTTGTCCGAAGTAAACTCGAAAACTACTGGACCGATCAGCATGAAACCACAACCATTCGACGCGGAATTAATCGTAAATGGTTATAGGCTATATTTTTTTCAAATTCTATGAGCCCTTTGCCATGTTTTCTCAATTTGTTTGTTTACTAATTTATTTGCTCCCATAAAACAAAAGACAGGCATTTATCCTTGGTTCATTTGTTTTCTAGCTCATAAAAGAGGAACATGATTTAACATAACCTCTATGTTAGAAACAACATGATTTTCACTTATTACAAACCGTGATCTGTTTTTAAAAATTCTATAATGTCATTCGCCAGGCGAAGCGGGCGGGAACAGCTAGTGATATACTAAATACAGAGATTAAAGAATGTCAAAAACATAGAATAAATCAGATGTCAGAGCTAAAACTATAAATATAATCATTTACACAATAAAGTCCCCTAATGTCAAACACTTTTCCATCAGTCATGACTGTCATTTTAATTATTTTTTTTGCAATTCTCTTATTGATATGGGTATCGAATTAAAGACTTTTATGATCATTACATGGCAGTTTTTTTTTGTCTTAATGTAGTGTTGCAGTTTGGTGTTATTGATCTACTAGCTGTGGTGAACATTAAAAATAACTTATTATATTAATTTATTCTAATTTTAATACTAAACTAATACTAATGTAGAGTGTATCTGTTACATGATGGTCTTGTGAGGAGGTGCCTGAATGGACACAAACTTCATATTATTTACTCTGGTTTGGGTGTATGCAATCGGCTACAAAGTCGTCCATCGTATATGTTTTATATGTAAAGTATTTGAAAAGCAAGTCAATATTACTTTCTAATTTTATAGAAAAGAATAGAATATACATTTGTTGTATAATCTGTCACAATTATAAAATTACAAAGTTGTTCGAGCTTCTTGTTGGAACGACAGTTTGTCCTTTCGGACGTACAATACAGGCGATTGTAATGGTGCCTGGCCATAATTACATTATTTAATCAAACAATAAATTATTAAATTAATATAAAACTTTATCTTTATAGAACCATTAATCAATGTCACATTACTATAAATTATATTTCATCGTCAAATCATATTTTATCGTCAAATAATCAATTTCAAAATTAATCTGTTGTACATTATGTGAGTCGTCATATATTATAATATAGTTATTTATGTCCTAAATATTCGTTTACTGTATAATATGCTTTTTGTATTAAAAATGTCCTAACCTTGCGTTTAAATATATTAGCAGTTGTAATATTTAGAAGCTCATCTGGTAGACGGTTGTACAGTATTGGTGCCATACAAAATACACTTTTATTTAAATAAGCCGTCTTGTTCAGCGGACAACATATTCTATTCTTTTGTCTTATGCTTACAGGGTGTGTGAATAGTTTAAGATTTTCTTTGACAAACTGTACTACTTCGAATATATAAAGACAAGGAACTGTAAGGATGCCTAATTTTATAAAGTATGGCTTACAACCATCAGTTTGCTTTACTCCACACATAGCCCTTACGCATCTCTTTTGTGACTTAAATACAATTTCTTTATTGGTAGAATTCCCCCAGAAAAAATATTCATATTGAAATATATATAAATGCATCGCTATATAAATAGTTTTGACATTTTATAACTCAATGGTTTTGAATTAAAAGTGAAATAAAAGTTTTTTCAAACTTTTGTTTATAAATAACTCACCAATAATTCTTTTTCAATCACTTTTTTTCAATACAGCACATAAACTAAACAAAAGTTCTTTTATTAACTTTCGTACCACGCACGTTAGAAAGCTTTCAATTACGTCGGGCCGCCACGAAAGCCTTTCATGCACTGAGGCTATACTTTTGCGAAAGCCCAGTTTAAGATGACCTCTGCTTCAGTACCGTGAGTATTTCGATCGGTTCTTGCCTAATTGGTCAGTTTAGGACTTCACGACTATGAGTTAAGATGGTGAGCAGTTCATCTGAATTAGAACTTAATTAACTTCCTCGAAAAAAATCGTAACAAAGGAATGTAATTTCTTTGATAACTGGAGGGTCAATTATAGACACTATACAATACAATATGTATCTGCTATACATCTATATCTTACAAATAAATAAAATCGGAGTGTCTGTTTGTAATATTGAAATAACCGCATTTTACTACATGCATATTAATATATATACGGTACACACACTAGTATAACATTTTTTACAATTTTTGTCTTGTTGTCTGTTTGTTCCAGCTAATCTCTGAAATGGCTGGACTGGTATGGCTCGATTTTGACGGGACTTTTATTGACAGGTAGCTGATGTAATTAGGAGTAACCTAGGCTACTTTTATTTTATGATTTTCAATTACCACGCGGGAGAGACCAAGATATATGCTTAAAAGTATATTTACTTATCTATTTTGTTTTACATACATACATAACTTCACGCCAGGTCCCTTGCAGGGTAGGCACGAACAACAGAGTGCCATACAGGCTTATTCTTACACACCTCACGTGCTTCTTTGACATTCATAGCTCTTGTCATGCACGCTCGTCTATTCTTAAGGCTCCTGACATCACCTTCTGCTAATACACGATCAATTTGATCATGGAAGGTGAATCATGGCCTTCCACGACTTCTGCATCCATCCACTTTTGCATTGTATATCTGTTTAGTCATTCTTTCATCATACATTCTTTCCATATGCCCGAACCACCGGAGCATTCCTTTCCATACCTTTACCCCGACACTCTCTTTCAGACCAACTCTCTTTCTTACTTCGGTATTACGAACGCGGTCCGCGAGCGTCACTCCGCAGATTTTGCGTATTTTGTTTTATTCCTATAATTTACATTTTTAACGACATTTAGCCAGAAGTTAATAAATATCTCTACATTTCGCTTAGACATAAGAACATACATGTATCAGCGAGCTATGTTGGGGGTATCTATTATGGATTAAATCAGAAATGTTGACATCCGTAAGAGAACCAAAGCAACCAACATAGTTCACAAAGTTGCAAGTTGAAATTGTAATGCGCTGGTCTTGTGTGTTGCAGGTCCCATAGCCGATGGAGCAGACGAGTCCTGGAGTGACCACCCTCCATCAAGATGGACCGAAGATCTGTGCAAGGTCTCCGGTGGGAGGTTCGATGAGAAGAGTAGAGGACCGGGATAAGTATCGCAAACTTGGGATGGCCTACGTCCAGCAGTAGACAACGGTTGGCTGACCACGAAGTAGGTACCCTTCTACTTCTACATTCTAGAGCACTTATACACAACGGTTCTCTAGAACTCTTCTCTTGCGCACCGTGGGGATTTGGAATGAGCTCGAGCTCCCAGCCATGGTTTTCTCACAGCGCTACAATATGGTGTTCTTTTAAAGGGGTGTCATAAATTTTCTTCGAGGATAGACATCTCTGGTGATAACGTTCATAGGCGACTGTAACCGCTTTCCATCAGGTGGGCCGTCTGCCTGTCTGCTGTACTCCAGCTATATAAAACAAGTATTTAGATAATACTACACTTGGTATCTTAAATGACATTTCCAATTAAATGTTTATTTTAACAACCCACTTACCAAAATACACTGTCTAAATTATCAGACAGATAGTTATTTACACAACAAACAGTAATTTAAACCAGAATGCCCCAGTTTTGAATTGACTAACGAACCAACTACCCACAGAGTCAACTTCCCCCCTTGCCTAACTCGGGGAAGTCAAATTATAAGCTTTTTAAAACTATACACATTAAAAATACATTAAGAAAAAAACACACTTAAGAAAGCAAAAGTTATACAATATTATAAACTAACGTAAGTAGTAGTAGAATAAAGTAAACTTAACTTATATTTATTCTATTCTACCCATAGTTCCTCAAGACTATAATAGCCAAATCAAATCAAATCAAATCATTTATTTCCTTAAAACATGGTAAGTATTATATAAATATTAGATGACAATATATTGTGTAATGTTTCACATGTTTTTGCCTTTTCAGGCATGCAAATAGTAATTAAGTTGAAAATCAACCAATTAACAAAAAACATAGTGTAGTCCACTCAATATACAGACATTAATTTTACTTCTTT
Organism: Dendrolimus punctatus; assembly: GCA_012273795.1. Lineage (NCBI taxonomy): Eukaryota > Metazoa > Arthropoda > Insecta > Lepidoptera > Lasiocampidae > Dendrolimus > Dendrolimus punctatus. The sequence goes on along the minus strand of JAABVI010000036.1, from coordinate 518,986 downwards.
TTCTAGAATTATATTAGTAGTCATAGATAGTATGTCGAGTGAAGAGTTATTAAATGAATTATGTAAATACAATGTCAAAAAAATCTTCATAATTATCTCTCATTCAAATATTCTTGAACGCTATAATAGGATTTTTTTTTGTCAATCACTCGAATAACTTTTCTTTAAACATATTAATATTATTTTCTTGCATTATATTGCATGGTAACTTATTATATATTCTTGGTGCCATCCCAAATACGCTTTATCATATAATGCAGTGGTATGCGGAGCCATACAAATTTTATTAAAATGTCGGGCACTCCTATAATTTTCAAATAATAAGAATGCTGAGCCTAGATCACCGTCTTCTATGGGTAAGGTGCCCAGAAGGCTGGTTACGTGTCCTCGCTTGGACGCTATACTAATCCGCTGCCCAAGGTAAGCACCGGCCTTGTAATCACCTGAAGAGACAATGAGTCGTTTTGATAAATTTTGGTAGAAGCTCATGGCCTCAGGACCCCACATTTAAATAACTTTTAAATATAATCATAATAATCTGCAGACAAACACACATATTATATATCTAAATTAAGCAAGTTACACTTGTGTTATGGGTAATATACAACGGATTACTCTGGGGCCGATGCCAGACACCCAGACGGGAGTAAATAATGGAAAAAAATCTCTTCAAAAATTTACCATGCCCGAATCAAACCCGGCCTCTGCGTTGCAGTGAGTAAGCCGTCAAAGGCTTGGCCTGCTCAACCACAGAGGCCGTCTAAATGTAAAGAGTTTATATATATGTCGGAGGGAAGCTATAAATCGGCTAATTGTTGTTTGGATTTCTAACGCACAATATTATTTGTTTACATTTTAACTACTTTTAAAATTCTTAATTCAATTTTATTTGATTTGTTAAATGTTTCTATAACTTGAAGATCGTTCTAACCTAATAAAAGTTATGAATATTGTAATTTAATAAACGACCAATGAGAGCAGAGCAAAGCGGGGTCAAGACGACCTCTATACTTGAGTAGTATCTACTTCGGTAGACGAGTTTTTGTGGCACATTTGGTTGGTGACTACAGGTCGAGTTGGACCTTCGAGAATTGTAAAGACAGTATTGAAGTTGGAAGTATGAGCGGTGCCCTGAACCCACTGCTCGGTCTAAACTATGTCAAAATGTTGATCGAATCTAAATAAATAAATTAGGGTGGTCGTTAAAAATTAAATTTCTTGCGACGCCCCCTAAAAAGCTACCTTTTAATGAAAAAACACTGGGATTTTTTTTATAATTTTTTCAAGTCAAGACAACACGTGCCTCAAGACGATTCAAGTTAATTTTTGGGTAATATCATGTTTTTTCAGGAAACTTGTTCATACTTAGAAGTAATAATTATTTTAAGATTGGAAAAGTTTTAACAATGAAATACCTTCCGTATTATCATTCTCAGTGATGAATTTCAAATTATAGTTTCAGAAAAAGTTTAAAATTCTTCGTGATTCAAGCTTATCTTTCAATTTCTCTTACATTTTTAGTTTTAACTTATATATATATATATATATATATATATAATAAAATAATGATATGTTAAACTGCCTGCTTACCCTAAAGTTAAATATATTACAAAATGCAATCTTTTAAGCGTAACGTTAAAGCATTCCTTCTTAAACAAGCATATTACTTAGTTGACGATTATTTTTGTGCGTAAATAATAATATGATTATAGTAAATTCGATTTTTTTAATGGTAATTATGACCACATATTTGACACATTTTTTTGTTGTTAATGAATTAATATAAATAAATATAAAAGTAGAGATTTTATGAACATTGAACATATACTAAAACTCACCCCAAGCTTTTCACAATAAAATTATTTTCTATTATATAATTCGAGTTTTTTTACTCTTTAAAATTTATTTTTCTTAATGTTTAGTCTTGAATCTTTTTTTGTTGCTTGATGCAGTCCAACAGACAGGCGGCCCAACTGATGGAAAGTGGTTACCAGAGGTGTCACCGATGCGTTGGCGACCTCTAAGAAATTTTATAACACCCGCAAAGAAACCCATGAAACTAGCCCAAAGCAATAATTATAACCAAAAAACTGGACTCGTAGTAACGTGTTAAAATAATATTTTTTCGAGCAAGAGCGAAGATTCCATAGACGCAGTTGTTTTTCAGACACATTCTTGTTTTACTGTTAATAATAAATAGTGAAAAAAAACAGATTAGTTATCTCTCTGTTTTAAAGATTTTTTTTTTATTGCAGGATTTCAGCAGACAGGCAGACGGCCCACTTGATGGATAGCGGTTACCATCGCCTATGGACATTTGTAACACCAAAGGTACTACTAATGCGCTGCTGCTCTCTTGAAGGAGACTGGAGCCTGGTCACTAATGCCGGAACACAAATCAGGGTTGTTATGGCGACATACTTTAGACCAGGGGTGGTAGCCATCAAGTCGGGCAAATGCCCTACCACCTGGCTGTGGGTTGTTTTGTCGCCTCTTACGACAGGCCGCCCGGCCGCAGGAATTTGTATTCTTTCTCCGTTCCTGCACGGATAAAAGATGTAGATTTTTCTTCAAATCTCGCTTCGAAGAACTAGAAGAAAGAATTTTCTTAACTTAAAATTACTACAGAAGAATTACGAAAAAACCATGTTACGTCGCATATCGTGAAAAATTATTGATCAGTAATCAATCAACGACAATTGGTTTCGTTTGCAGCATCGAAAACGATAACAACGTTAACGTGAAATGCTATCACTATTCTTAGGGAAAAACACATAACAAACGCTATCTTAAACTAGTCGTGTTATAAACACGACCCTTTCAGACTTGTTAATATTTGGACTCAACCCTCCCATGTAATAGGCCTGAAAAATCAGCGGTAAACTATTCGGCGTCAGTGCAATTTGCATGCAAATCCGGGCGTTTAATACATGTATAAAATAGTGGGCTTAAACTGTTTTATACGCAGTGCGGAACGGGCGAATGGAGTGCTGCCAGCTTATAAAGAAATTAATGAATTTATTTCTAAATTCCTACCATACTATATTTTCATCATTGTTTATCATATACTTGCTGTACAAAGTATGTACATTTGTATAATAGTCAGCATTTTACAAGTCAACAACTGCGACCTAATGCTTAACAATTGCATATTTTCATTAATAAAATCAGTGTCATTTCAGAGCTCGTTGGGTTTGGTATTTCTTATATTTTACCCTTCCCTGCTGTACTAACAATGTATACACACTACAGTTTTTTGGTCCTCCGAGCCGGATCAAAAAACTGTAGTGTGTATACAATTTTAGTTTAGGAGGGGATCGTAAAATGTAACAAATACCAAATGATTTGTATGTGGTACTTCTATGACAGATGATCCTACATGTTTGTTGGTGAAGTACTACTGGCGAGAGCTCGTGGTTCAATTTCCACATGCTCAACCACTTAACAGGGGAGTAAAAAGAACTTAAGACCATATATACCGAAATCTTAAATGCTACGTGATAATATTTGTATCTTATGTATATTCTGAACATGTTCGTACATGCATCTCCGAAGGTTTTATCTGTTTTCTGTATTGACAGGTTTTGGCACCTAAAGGGAGTACTCAATTATAACGTTGCTAATTATGTAGCAATAAATGATTCCCTATACGTCACGTAACATTGCATTTTCGAAATCTACTGATCCGAAATAGCCTAATATTTTTTAAATTTTGAAACTCATTACACAAACTCAACACCCCTTACAGATTTATTACAATACAAACTCTGCAAAATATTGGGAACATTGTTTGAAACTATTATGTTTTATTTGATGAGAATTTTCGTCTTGCTCTCTTTATGAAAAAAGTTGTAGAACGTTTCAACTTTGTTATATTTTCATACATTATGATCGATATATGAAGTAAATGATTTAGAAAATTTCAAATGACCAATTACAACCTGAGAATGTTTAAGAAAATATTATGTGACCAACGACAAATTCACATTTAAAAAGAAAATTAGACATTATTGTCATATTTTTGAATGACAATTTCAAATTATAAAATGCGTATTTTCAGCAAAATAAAGTAATAAATTAAAGGAAAGTTCATATTAATTAGAAAATTCAGGGCTGTGTTTTTATGCCCGAATAACAAAGTTCAGAGAAGTTATGGTTTAACTACAAACATTATGTAATATAACAAGATAAATTTAATTTAAGGATGTGGCTTTAGTCCTACCTATATTTAGCACCGAAGTAAATAGGTGGAAACGCCGCAAACTAGGGATCTGAGTCTATGGGAACTATGGCGTCTCCCGTCGCAATATTCCGGGAACGTGGATAAAATAATCAGATGATGCCTCTAGCTGCATAGGCCCCTAAAAATGCTATACAAGATTGGCGAGGGGCAAAAAGGGTGGGTTAGGGGTGTCGATAGGTGGGCTGCAGGTTCACCAAAGCTACTTCCGACGTTATGCCATATATCACTTCCACCCCTGGAGCTTGAGTCTTAGCTCTAACGACCTCCACTCCGTGCTGACTGGCTAAGGTAAGCACTGAGGCGGGATCTTGTCTTGGTGCCTCGGAGTCGGATTTCAATTAATTGTTATATTTCATTTCACCAGATTTTACATAAATACTTTAAAAAAAAATTCAATCAAGTTGTAATTATGTCACTGGCAACATTTACCGCATACAGGCGTGTGAACTGTCCGTAATTAAAGTAATGACTTTCAACCGCGAATATACATACATTTTGAAATTGAATTTATATTTATCATTATAGTTATGGAAGGGTGAATAGAGTTCATTAAAAACCTGGTACGACAAGTTTCGTCCTCTGTAAGGGTAATTTCGGAAACAATGTGGTGGTCTGAGTGTATCCATGCTGATATTAGTTGGGTTAACCAAATTCCATTAATTTGATTGAAAGGTATAGAACCGAATGAACAGGACTGTATTCAATGAAATTGAATTACTCAATTTGTGTTTATTCGGATCTGTAGGGTTCAATGCACAGGGTTTTGCTGACGCTGCCTAAAGTAGGCTACTTTTTATGTTTGCTAGTAGACAGACTGGCAAACGGACCACCTGATGATAGATGGCTACCGTCGCCCATGGACATCTGTAACACTAGGGGAGTCGATGCGTTGCCTACCTCGTTGAGACTGGGTATCTGTTCACGCCCTTTCTGAAGAGCCCCATATTGTAGCGCTGTGGGAAAACCGCGGGAGGGAGTTCATTACATAACTTGGACACATATTGCATGAAGGAGCGTCCACCACGCTATAATATTATAACATTAGTATAAATAATGCCCAATAATACTTTGTTATTGAGTTGCAATCAAGTCGCTAGGAGCTGCTTTTAGCCGTTACATACGACTTCAACTACCACTAAATTGAACCCAGGGATCAGCATCCAAGACCTAATAGTACGAGAATAAATCCCTGAAAGCAACAAGATGTATTTTCTCCACTGTACTTTAAGAAAGCACCAGCACACCACCAACTACTGCCAGCATCCACCACTACAAGCAAGAGCAAGTGTAAAAACTGTACAGTATGACTTTGGTTCGCTCTTGTACGCAATGTTTGCTTACAACGTTTCTCTTGCGCAGCATGGGGATCTTTAATGAGCTATCTATCAGCCGTGGTTATCCCAAAGTTTAAATATGGGGTTTTTTAAATAGGGTGGCATGAAATTGCTTTGAGGTCGGCAACGCGTTGAAGACACCCCTGATTTTACAAACATCCTATTGGTCTTAGCGTGATGATATATATTTTATGGCCTTCCTCGATAAATGGGCTATGTAACACTGAAAGAATTTTTCATATCAGACCAGGAGTTCCTGAGATTAGGGTGTTCAATTAAACAAACACTCTTCAGCTTTATATATTAGTACAAGATACACGACTCTTTGTGGCACGGTTTGTGTATATGAATGCATACCTAAACATATTAAAATAAAGCAAAAATAACTCAGGTTTTAAAATTTCAATCAATACTAAGCCCTGTAGTGCAGTTATGTCAATGCTATATCGCTAACGATTGCTGTCCACGCTTCCCTAACTCGCTAAAGTTTCCAGCACTCAACGGTGCAATTCAGTTTTCCGCCGCAGACTAGCGTTTTGCTAAAAAAACCCACTTGTCAAATAAAAAGTATTTTTTTAAACAACTCTACGGACTCTAGTTCCATGCCCTTTACAATTTAATTTAGAAAAAAGTTTATATATTATACACGCTTATTTGTTACTTTTGTTAACGTGTGCGACATTTATTAAATGTATGTTTGTATTGTGGTGTACACTTAAGAATAACTTATTATATTAATTTATTCTAATTTTTTATACTAAACTTATACTAATGTAGAGTGTATCTGTTGGTGTGAGTATTAAATTAAATAAAAAGTATTAAAATCCTTTTGATAATTGAAGACGTGAGTGGATGAAGGTGATATGTCGCATATTCGGTTTTTTGCTTTTTTTGCGTAGATGAAGGTTGTAAGTCGATACCAAATGACTACAGACCTGAGACCATAGATATAAGGCATATTTAAAAAATAAAACGTTGAAAAAGGTGTTAAGTTCAGTTCAGTTTCAAATAAAAGTAAAACTTTTATCTCGATTTACTCAGAATTGAAATTATGTGACTTATCACCTTCATCCACTCATGTCTTGAATTGTTCAAGGCTGTTTTGCATATTGTTACAATAACTGCTGTATGGATACATATCAATCGGTTTATATCAGTAAAACAAATATACTAACAACATTCTAGCGAGTAATATGCAGGTTTTAGCCTAGCAGTAGAACGTTGTGTACTGATATTGTTTCAGAAATATGTAACTGCCTTTGCTGTAATATAGTTGTAAGTTAGTTAAACTCTCAAAAATAAAATCAAGTCTCATTTGGTAGACGGTATTTTAAAATTTTGTTAACGAATCTATAATTAACTCATGACTTTTTTTACTCTAATTCATTTAATTAATGTACGTCTTCTTTTGGAGGGCTTGCCGTGCCTTGACCGCTACGTTGAAAGGCTCTCGCTTGGTATCTGGGTGAAGGGTTGGATGCAGTAGACCGCCTGTTGGACACTGCCCGTATTGTGAGGAGATTCCTATGTCTGGAGCATGGACCCTAGGCCCCACTGCCGGCAGAGATCAGTTTTTTTTAAATAAATTAATGTACATATTTTATAACATATTGATAAGAAAAATGTAAAATAAACCATATATATATATATATATATATAGATGTAACACGGAGGTTTTTCACCTTAACAGAAACCTCAACTAAACTTATATCATCATTGATTATTAATTGTAGTAGCCTTATATATTTAAACTACTATATATATTATTTTTTATTATCCAATATGCTTACATTCATATACATTACATTCACATATGAACTGTGGCACAGAAACCTCATGGGTTTTGTGCCGCAGGGAGTCGTGTACACTATATTTTTATTTTAATAAATAGGAGCAGAGGCGAGTAGGGTTTATCATCATTCTAGTGTAAAATTCCGATTTGATAATAAAGCGGAGGGGTATCATCATTCTAGTATACGGTTCTCATTTTAGTCCCAGGACTGCACATGTGGGCATGATGGTCCGCTTTGGGAATCACCATAAAATCTTTTAAGGTTATACTTGATTAATTTGTGGTTATATTTGTACTTGGTTTGCAGGTCCTCTGGGAGATCATTTACAATGTCTGGTATCATATATTCCTCGCGCCTTGTCCCATACACATTATTATATTTAGGCATAATATATTTACATGCGTCAGATCTCGGTCGCATGTAATTAGGTCTAGTCTTCTATACTAAGATTTCTGGTTTGTTACATTCAGTTAGTATTGAAAATTTACCTTGTCAAAGATGCTCATAACTTTACAATATTTGAATAGTTCTTTATAATTATCTTTATGTTTTGTTTTAATATTCTTAGGTACTATTGTTTTTAATAAACGTAACTGCAGTTTGTAAATATCCATTAGATATGTTTTATACGTTCTACCACAACTACTTAGACCGTAATTAACAACCGAATCTGCTAGAGATAAGTAAAGAATGCGTAATATTTTATAGGGTAATTTGTATTTTAGTATGGTCATCTTACTTAATCTGATCTCAATTTATTGCAAACATGATCTATATGTGCGCCCCAGCAGAATCGGCTGTCAATTATGAGTCATCATCTAAGGTAGGACAGTTACAGTTAATTTTCTTGTGAAAAAAATCATTGCTATGAGCCATTATACAAGGTTTAGACAATTTTTTGTTGTGACTGGAGTGAATATAAACAATTTTCGTTTTTTGAGCATTTATGGCTAAACCTACGTCGTGTGCCCATTTGCATACTTGGTTATAGTTTTGTTGCAGTAGTTTTTGGGCGCTTAGAAAATTTTTGTTAGCTACAATTAAACAAGTGTCGTCGGCAAATTGGTATACAGAGCCCTCTGATATTAGTTTACACATGTCATTAACATAAATCAAGTATTCTAATGGGCCAATTATTGGCCGTGCCCTTTAGAGTATTTATTTGTGTACTGAATTGAGTTTTTATTTTAACTGTTGTGAATCTATTAGTATGATAATTTTTAAGAAGTTCTAGGATCGGACCTTGTACATTACGAGATAATTTGTCATATAGTATATCATATAGTATGTGAATAATAATATTAATGCACATACATCATTGATATACTGAGGAAAAAGTGATTGAGCGTTGAAACGCTCGTCTGCTATACAACTCAGCAAACCTTACTATATAAAGTGATAGTCCCATTTCAGTAGCAGCTCCGCGTTCAGATCCAGTATTTTAATGCTTTGCACAATTTCACTCGTTTGTTTTCAGCATTTTCCTTTTAAGGGGCTTGGGCTTGTTTAAATGGAGTTCTCAGGTGCTTGGTTTACCCTTTATAGTGTATTACTTGCGTTTGTAACTTCATTCGTATGAAAATTTTATGTTTTAGTAAATATGAGAATCAATCCGTAATTCCGCGTCATTTTAAACGATATTGAGTATAAATGTTTGATTCAGCGATTCTAAATAATAAATTTACGTCGCAATATAATAGATGTATAATTTTTTAAATTAATATTTATAGGCAGCATATTTGGGTCATTTTCCTTTGTAGTTAGTATACATAATAATGTAACAACAGCCATTATAGCGGCGCACGTGTCGCGGAGACGTGACAATGCACAGTCGGCTCTCAATGGGCCAACGACGTACATTTCGGTGCAATATAAATGGGTAATTCTTTTCCAAGAAACTATTAAAGATTACGGCATTGATTTAAAGGCCAAATTCTTGGGTAAAGATTCCGACTGCCTTTTTGTCTTGATATTCCACCCTGATTTAAAGAAAGCATCACAAAATCAGCGTAGTGTAATAACCGGATTAAAATTCAATTTCATGCATTTTTTGCGGATTTTAATATTGTTTAGGCAATAGCCTAGAAGTGGCGTGTTATTTATATACTTATTAAATTATTCGTCAGATTACAAACTAAACACACTCTACACTCCGAAGCGAAGGAAGTTATGTTTGTGTGATATATCATACAATAAATAACTCTGGGGCTAATACCAGACACACAGAACAAAATGAATACCAAAAAGTAGGTACATATCCAAAATTTATCTAGGTGGATACTTCACAGCATGTTTGAAGCTTGAGTTTCCATTGACTAATTAAATTTTCACTTATTTTACAATAGAATTGTTGGCAATTTACAGTATCAGTAAAATGACATCCATTTCGAGAATGTGCTTGACCTATCGTGTCTGTGTTGTGTAGTATGTTTCTTTACATTACTCTTTTTGAGCTCTTATTTATATAATTATTTTAAACTATATAAATAATATGTATTTAATCTTTTTTCAATTGTTGTGGTATGCTTTTTTCTTGTTTTGTAATACTTTTTTTTAGAGAAACAATGATCCCTACCTCCCGTAGCAGAGGATATATAGTATCTTGCGACGTTACTCTATACGTTACTGCCACTACAGGTTGAAGGTCACTACTGTACCATCATAAACCGTTATCTAACTAACAGCTTGTCTTCGCAGACAAGCTCGCATGAAGGTCCCTTTTCAGGAACCGATACAGAGGATGTGATATGGAGAGAGGCCCATATAGGACCCCGATAACCTCCACGTTAACACCCCCATGTGTACGCGTTTCGTCTCTAGGTGTTTAGACTCATCAGGTGCACGACGCTCACATGGCAGTAACGTAGTGTAACTGTAGTGGCAGTAACGTATAGAGTAACGTCGCAAGATACTATATATCCTCTGCTACGGGAGGTAGGGATCATTGTTTCTCTGCAAATGACAACCGTCAAATTGAATAATATTGTACACTTTGGATTGTTTTATCCTGAGTGTATGGTAATGTTGAATTACTTTTTTTTAGTTAGTATTTTATTTGCTTCCGTGTCAGTGTATGTCACTTTAATGGCCCTAATGGAAAATCAACGCTAGTTAACCTAACCAGTAACAAGCTGAGCTAGGACCAATTTAAAACTAGCTCACTTGCTTCGTTTTTTTTTACTTATTGCATGTTACATTGTTCATTTGTTTATTTATGCTAGTGTAATCTATTCTTTCTTTCTTTTCTATCAATTTTTACTGTCCAAAAGTCATTATTAAGTATATTATTTCAACTTTGTATCAAAAAAAAGTTATAAATACTAGTTGAGTAAATAAATTTGGCCATGAGTGTACAAACACAGTCTATTCAATAGTGTGTAACGGGTAGACCAAGTATAGACAGGTCTGAAAGGAAATTGTATTTATGTTCATTTTTATGTTAACATAGAAGGGAAACGTATCCGATAGTGCTTTATTGTCGTTGCGCACGTCACTCATACGACGTTGATTTTGCCAACACGTTGTCCACAAATTTGGTAGTAGGCGACGTGTGGAAACGTCGGAAACTACACTCTCTTTCGGAAGTAAAGTAAAATCACGCATAATTTAAGAGCCCTAATTATCTTATTTTCAATTTCATGACTTTACGAAATTGAAAAGTAACTAATATCGAAAACATACCGTTCATTTCTATCTTTGAAGTTTAAAAAAAATCTTATCTATACTAATACATAAAGCCTAAGAGTTAGTTTGTTCGAACGCTCTAATCTCAGGAACTACTGGTTTGATTTGAAAATTTATTTCAGTGTTAGATAGCCCATTTATCGAGGAAAGCTATAGACTATATCATCACGCTAAGACTAATAGGAGCGGAGCACCAATGAAGAATGTTTCAAAATTGGGGGGTTTTTTTTAATTACTTTTTTAACTAAGTATTCCACGCGAACGAAGTCGCGGGCAGAAGCTAGTGAAACATAAAAACAACAATACCATTACGAAATGACGCACTGAAATAAAATTACATACGATACGGTATATAATCATAAAATATTAGAATCGTGTAAAAGGTAGCAAAGAGGGCAAAGGTGAGGTTCTGTATTCCGGAAAGGGAAGGCGACACGTTGCTTACGCGTCCCGACTTGTTAGGAAGTTCGCAACAATTCATATGCTTCGTTATCTCTTGAAATGTTCAGAAGGTTCTAAATATATTTACGAGTGTATACGGTTATGTATATGTCGCAGAACGGCCTCGTTCTCACGACATCTCTTTTAGTTATTGCAGGTTAAGTGGGCGTCATCAGGGTAAAATGCGAGCATAAAACATAAGGCCACGGTTTATACACTTTTAATTTAGATTTAAAAGACATTTTAACATAGTTTAGACCGAGCAGCGGGTTCAGGGCACCCGCTCATACTTCCAAGTACAATACTTTCTTTAAAATACTCCATGGTCCAACTCGACCTATTGCCATCAACCAAATGTGCCACAAAAACTCCTCAGTCTACCGAAGTAGATACTACCAAAGTATAGAGGGCGTCCTTCACCCCGCTCCGCCATATGCTCTGCTCTGATTGGTCATTTATTTAATTACAATATTCATAACTTTTATTAGGTTAGAACGATCTTTAAGTTATAGAAACATTTAACAAATCTAATTAAATTAAATTAAGAAGTAATTAAAATGTAAAAATATGATATTGTGCGTTATACATCCAGTCAACAATACATCCAATAATTATAGCTTCCCTCCGACATATATATTGTATATTCTGTTTCATATCTATGGACTTTTGTTCTTATGAGTGCTTCATATTCTCGCGAGATTATGAAAGTTCAAATAAAGTAAATAATAATAATAAGAAAATAAAAACCCGCAGGGGGCTATGTAGCGAAGCATTAGGGGCTTAACTTATTATCGTTTCTTAGATTTAAAGAAACTGCCCAGCAACTGATTAGTGAAAATCTTACTTATAAACTCCCTTAAGTATTTTTTTATAATGAACTAGCTTCTGCCCGCGGCTTCGTCCGTACAAAAAAGAAGGTAAGCTACAAAAACCCGATTTTGAAACATTCTTCATTGGTACTCCGCTCCTATTGATCTTATCGCGATGATATATAGCTAATGGGTTATTTACCACTGAAAGAATTTTCAAATCAGACAGTGGTTCCCGAGATTAGCGCGTTCAAGCATACATTCAGGCTCTTCTGCTTTATATGTTAAGACTATAGTTGTTTTTAACATAGAGGTTATGTTAAATCATGTTCCTCTTTTATGAGCTAGAAAACAAATGAACCAAGGATAAATGCCTGTCTTTTGTTTTATGGGAACAAATAAATTAATAAACAAACAAATTGAGAAAACATGGCAAAGGGCTCATAGAATTTAAAAAATGTATAGCCTATAACCATCTACGATTAATTCCGCGTCGAATGGTTGTGGTTTCATGCTGATCGGTCCAGTAGTTTTCGAGTTTACCTCGGGCAAAGAAAACAAACTTTGCTTATATATATAGTTTGTATATAGTGTGTATATATATATATATATATATATATATATATATATATATATATATATATCTAATATATAAAATTCTCGTGTCACAGTTTTCGTTGCCATACTCCTCCGAAACGGCTTGACCGATTCTCATGAAATTTTAAATGCATATCGGGTAGGTCTGAGAATCGGCCAACATCTATTTTTCATCCCCCTAAATGTTAAGGGTAGTCCACCCCTAATTTTTTTATTTTATTTTTTAGACAAATTTTTTAATTTCTATTGTTTATGATACAACATACAAAAATACATACAACCCTAATTTATCAACCCTCTGCGACAAACCCCTATTTTTACCGGGCAGAACTACGTCTGACGGGACAGCTAGTATATATATAGATAGATAGATTCGCGTCTGACCGAAATTGCGCCTGTTCTCAGGCAGAAATGCAGTCTAAGGTGGAGCACGCTTACCAAGAAGATACCTGATCACACTAGACTTGAAGACACCTAGATTGTATTCTTCAGGAAAAACAGACGACGGTAAAATTGGGGTTGTCTGGAAGAGATCGCTTTTTAGCGATAAGTCCGCCCTTTGTACATAAGTAGATATAATTTTAGTCTAAGTTCATGTTTATATTGGTGTACAGTAAAGTGTTATCTATCTATCTAATCAGTTGCTGAGCAGTATCTTAAAATTTAACAAACGATTATAACCAAGGCCATTATTCTTTTAAACGTAATATTTCGTTAATTAATGCTATTAGACTATAGAAGCAAGTGAAGTGTGTAAGGCGCCGTCCTATGGTAATCGCTCGCGCGATTGGTGCGATGCGATCAAAAACTGATCGTGCGACCGTGCGTTCAAACATACTGATCACTACTGAATGTCCTATTGACGGTCGCGCGACCATCGACGCATCGTATTGATCGGACGAAACATACTGATACTGATGTAATCAAATGTTTCTGTTGACATAGACAAATATTCATAAAATTCACCGCATTGATTTCTGTTTTTAACCGACTTCAAAAAAGGAGGAGGTTCTCAATTCGTAGGAATCTCCTATTTTTTTTATGAATGTTCAACGATTACTCCGAGATTTATGATCCGATTTACGTGATTCTTTTTTGTTCGACGCGGAATAGCTGTTACTTGGTCCCCTAAAAATTTGACATAGTTTGGCCCAGTAGTTTTCATTTTATGAATATTTTTAAGAAAATATTTCCATTCCGCTCCATATGTACACCGATTACGCTGAGATTTATGATTCGATTTACGTGATTTTTTTTCGTTTGATGCAGAATAGTTGCCATTTGGTCACCTAAAAATTTAACATGGTTTGGCCTAGTAGTTTTCATTTTACGATCATTTTTTTGTTCCGGTTTCTTGGGACCTATATTTTTTAAGGAACGCGGCACCTTTCGTGGGTCTACCCATACATAGATAGACACTAAAAAAAAACAGATGAAATTAAAAAAAACTTCGTTTAAAAAAACCGACTTCAAAAACTAAAAAGTATAAAATAACTTATTTCTAAAGCTATTATTATTAATATATTATATTATCAAAAACATCTTAAAGTCGGTGCTTTTTAAACGAAGTTTTTTTTATTTTTCATAAAGTATATTATGTCGTCCACGTTTTCTTTTTTTTAATGTTATTTACGATTAAAGAAATATTACTCGATAGCAGAAACTGTGCATCTCTGTTAAAAGCCATTTCGAGTGTGATCGCATCGCTCCAAAACACGATTCTAAACCGGTTTCATCGTACGATGACAATAGGACAGCGCCTTCTAATCGCGCGACCGGATTCATCGTACGATGAAATCGCTTCGCAACCATCGCGCGAGCGATGACAATAGGACGGCGCCTAAGAATAAGCCTAAATTGCGCTCTGTTGTTCGTGCAAGGGACCTGGCGTGAAGTTATGTATGTATGTATTAGACTATATATATTACATATATGTCGTCATAACTTGCTATGCTCGTATAAAATATCGGCGACTTCGGCGTTTAACAAAATCCAAAAAAAAGATATATCAGTTGATTTGAAAAACCTTAAATTTAGAGTGGTTGAGTACAAAAAATCACGAAAGAAATCAGGGGAGAAGCCTAGTCTGACCAAAACGTAGTTAAAGAAGCAAAAGGTTTAATTATGGAAAAACCTCAGCAAGCAAAAAACTTGTATATTTCTGTGGAACAACAATTTGAAAAAGAATTTTCCCGTTAAGCAAGCAATCTCTCCCCAATTTCTCGTTTTTGCTTAAATCTTTTATTTTCGAGGGGAAAATCTTCACAATCCGTGTAAGTTTAATCAACACCAGCTTGTGTAATTCTATGCTTGTGTCTGTATATATGCTAAGTTTAAGGTTGCCAGCTGAAGTTTGAAATTTAACGAAATTTATCATAACTATCTCTTAAAATATATATGAATTAAAAACTAGTGGTGGGAAAATAAAATCATCATTTGATTATGGTGTGTTTGTAGACTGCAGGTTTGGTTCAATATTGGGAGTGGAAGGAACTCACCGGATGCAGCTGTTTTTGGTTATCTTCTGCCCCAGGTCAGCAACCGGTCCGAAGAGGTTTTAACTTATTTATATATTAGTTTTGTCAGTTCGCGAGACGTGCGCACAGTCTTAATTGTAGGAGCGGTTTTTTTTATAACGGCGGAGCGGTGAAATTTATGCGTGTGGTGCGAACGACGTACTGAAACGGAACGGGCTGTTGCGGCTCTTGTCGTGCGTTTTTAATATAATTTTTCAAATCACTTTGAGATGAGTGACTGTGTGTGTGTGAGATGACTAATGAGATGAAAGGTATAAAAGAAAAATACGATAGTTAATAATTACCAACTCGTAAAATGGAGAAAGTTTAACTCGTATTGTATTCCACATATAATCCCTTAAGACTATAAGTATAATACTGAGCCTAGGTCATCGAAGTCAACGTGTAAGGTTCCCAGAAGTCTGGCTACCTTGCCTCGTTGGATCGCTACATTGATTGTTATGACATATTTCTTTCTTATTAATTTATAACTGCACAAAAAAAATTACAACTTAAGAAAGTATGAGATTAAATTAGTAATGTAACAATTTCGATAACTTAGGCGCTGAGTTCAGCTCCAACATTACCTTGTCTCTCTATAACACAAGGAACTAGCTTAATCTGTAAAAATGTAAAATTTGTGTTTGTTTGTTTAAAAAAAATGAGTTTATCTATCATCTCAAGCTTTTACCATTACTCATACAATTGTCAAAGCTGCATGGTCTACATTATTTTCCTTCTCTTTCAATATAAAAGAATGAAAATATTACTACTACTTTTTACCAATAGCCTTAAGTGTGGCAATACAGATTGCTTTCTGAGGACACACATACTATCATTCAGGTGAATACTGTATATAAATAATTTTATATATAAAAATGCGAAATATTTTTAAGCTGGCAACATTTATAATTTAATTCCCCGCAAAGGACGTGGGTCGCCGGCGAACGCAATCGGCCTTAAAACTCGGGGAAATTACATCAACACCCGGCCACACTACTACGGTTTAGATCCATAGGTAAACAAAATAATGAGGTGTCAAAAAACTGTAGGTATATATAAAAAAACATAAACGAACAAATTGTATCAAAACTTATAAAATATTGTAAAAAATTCTAAATTAAATTAATTCCCAGTTAAAACATACAATTGGATTAAGAGCCTCCTCTTTATGGAAGTCGGTTATGAATAATAAATAAAAACACGAGCACGTGAGCTGCGACAGCGCCTAAATGCGGCCACATAATAACGGCAGTTACAAGACCGTCTATTTTTAAAACGACGTATGTTACACTAATAAATATTTTTTAGATCTTACGAGTATATCATTGCATTAAAATTAAATGGTTTTATTATACTATTTATAAGTATTGTATAATAATATATAGCGGGCAGCATTTTTTCGTTTCGGTTACACTTTTTTCGTCTAGCTCCCATCCTCCGAGTAACGTGCGATAAGGAACATTCTTCCAATAATAACATTTTGGGTAATATATTTTAGTTGCAGAAATGAAATGACACTTAATATGTAGGTAAATATTATTCTTAACTTCTTTTCCTTTGTCTTCCTTCCTAATAACATTTGATATCTAAAATCGATATTAAACAGTTCAATTCTATCTTTCAATCTGGATGAATCAACTAGAATAATCCATATCATGTACCTTGCGTTTTATACCTTTCAACTAAATTGATTTAATTCGGTTAATCCGCCCAGTATTGGCATTACATCGTCGATTTGTTACAAATATTCAAATGCAACTCATAAATTTTCCCTTCCATAATATATATTTCTCCTTGCAACAAAGGAAAAAAAAAATAATTTCTGCGAGCGCGTGGCGACAAAACAACCCACAGCCCACAGGTAAGGCATTGGGCATGTGGTGGAAATCTCTGAGATTAGCGCGTTGAAGCAAACAAACAAACTCTTCAGCCTTATATATCAGTATAATATAAAATCGAATTATACTAAGACCGACCCGAACACCCAGACCACAGTAAAGTACGGAATTTATGAAATTAACCCTACCGGGTATCGAACCGGGTTCTCTGGATTCCAGTGAACTTGGCGAGCCAACAAACAAACCGCTGCACAACGAGGTAAATATAATATTTGCTACGTTGGTAACAATTTTTTGTTCAAATCTCAGATAATGATTTCTCAGATGGAGGTCTAATAATGTCTTTGGAAAACGACACGTCATTACATGTAATGACGTATCTTTTATCGAAAATAATGAAGTAATAACCCTGGCTTGGATTCTATCTGTGCTGTGATGAATCGGACGTCGGGTCCCGAAATATATACTTCATTTAGTACCTTTGGAGTTTGATAATCTTGATATGCAGGTCAACTTTTGTACAAACTCTTTGCATGTTTTTATTGTCGTTTGACTTTATGTATAGAAAAACATTGTGTAAAGAAATGTAATGTCAATTGGGAAGAAAATATATTCGGTTGTGATATTAATTTTTATATGGAGTTTTCTTTATAATATATCGAAATTCGATATAACCACCGTCCCTGCATCCACATTTTGGTGCCGAAACTCGAATATATAAATACAACCGGGGGGATCAAGGGCGGTTGGTTTATAGGAGAACTTCATACGTTCGTGCATCAAGAAGGCGTACGGCGATACGTTTTGGGTTGTATGAGTTTACGTATGCGTCGAGGTACGGCTTCGCATGGACGAGGGCTAGCAGATTTAAGGCGACGTTACCAAATCTACGTGCACAAGGGACGTACGGCGGAGTGGGTGCCGGGTTGAGGATAATACTGGATGCACACACACGTCGAGGTACGGCCTGCAGGTGGGAGGATCGTCAGTCTACGGGAGGAAATTGGCATTATTATACTTGGAAAATTCTAGAAGGGAAGTGAGTGATAGCAAATTGTGAGTAGTGTTTTGTTTTTTTTCTTTCGAGAAGAAGAAAGAACTGTATAGAAGAAACTGAACTTTGGAAATAAAATAAAATTGACTTTAATCATTTAGGGGACAGCGGGGTATTTGTGAACATTTTGTGGAACAATAATATGAAAGATGTCTAGATATGTATTTTAGTGTTAATGCTCATTAGTACTGGTGTTTTTTTATTATTAATAATTTTATACGGTAGCAAAAATGGAACAATTATTATTTTTTCAAGAGCAACTTAGTGAAAGGATAAGAAAGGCGCAGGTTAACTTTAAAAAGTCGCCGAAGGATAGGATAAGAAAAGAATATGTAGTAGGAAGGTTAGATAGTGTAGAAAAACAGTGGCAGGAGTTTACAAAGGGACATAAAGAGTTGATTCAAATTTCTGATATTAAAATTTTAAAGACTACAGACTATATTGTTAAGGAGGTTTATGATGAAACCGAGGAAATTTATTATAACTATAAAGGTGAATTAAATAGAAATTTAGAAAGCTTTAACTTTGAGGAATGTGAGGAAACAAATAAATTAAATAATCCCACCTCGATTAAGTTACCGAAGATTTTCAGGGCATTATTCTGAATGGTGTTCGTTTTGCGATTTGTTTAAGTCTTTGATTCATAATAATACTAATATAGACAATGTAGAGAAGCTTCATTATTTAAAGGTTAGTTTGTCAGGGGAAGCCGAACAATTACTTAAACATATACCTATTGTGGGGTCTAATTATACTAGATGTTGGGTTTTATTAGAGGAAAGGTATAATAACAAAAAATACATTTGTTTTCATGTTTTGAAACGTTTTTTAAGCCAGAGAAACTTAGAATCAGAAACAGCAAGGGGTATTAAGGAACTGATAGATACTACTAATGATTGTTTGGCCACATTAATTGATCTCGGAATTGATGTAAGTACTTGGGATGTATTAATTATACATATTCTTACGCTTAAGTTAGATAGTGAAACTAGGAGGCAATGGGAATTTAACTTTACAAACTCAAAATCTTCTGATGAGTTGCCCTTATTTGAAGAGTTTAAAGATTTTTTGACTAGTCGATATAGAGCTATTGAGTTTTTAGACAAGAAACCAAATTTAATTCAAAAACAACAAAATAACAATTTTTATCGCCCTCCTCAAAACTTTTATAAATTTAATACTATGCATGTAACAAAGGTTCAGTGTCCATTTTGTAATGAAGGTCACAAATTATTTTATTGTAAAGGTTTTTTGAATGTAAATGTTGCCGCGCGTCGTAGGTTCGTTCAAGAAAATGGTTTGTGCTTTAATAGTTTGAGTAGCAATCATTCTGTAAAGGTCTGTACATTTCCAATAAAATGCCGCGTGTGTAAACGGAAACATAATTTATTACTTCATTCTTCAAATGAATCAAAAGGAGATAACGTTATTAATGCTGCGGAGAAAGAGTCATTGGGTGAGCAGGCTGAAGGTTCTACAAGTTCTGCATTAATGGAAAAGACAGCGACATCTATAACTTGTCTCTCAACTGGAAAGGTAAATAGACAGATTTTATTAGCTACAGCACTTGTCGAAGTAAAATCAAGAAATGGTTTAAGTCACACTGTTCGAACCCTATTAGACCAAGGTTCACAGTCATCATTTGTTACCGAATCAGTTGTACAGTGTTTAAGTTTAAAGAAAATACCCATTAAATGTCAGATTTCAGGATTAGGAGGACATACAGAAATTGTTTCAAAGGCTATGGTTAACTTAGAAATAAGGTCACTGGTTGATATGAATTTTTCTTTGGTGATTGAGGCGTACGTATTGGAAAATATTACTACAACTTTGCCTTCTAAGGAAGTGGAAGGATTACTTTGGGAAGAGTTGAATAATATGGATTTAGCTGATCCTCAATATTATATGCCAAATCGTATAGATATGTTGTTGGGAGCAGAAGTATACAGTCGTGTTATACAAACTGGCTTAAAAAGAAGTCCTTGTAGCTTAGTGGTAGCTCAAGCTACGAGTTTGGGATGGATTTTGTCTGGAGTAGTAAATACAAATAAAAACTGTACATCTAAAATTAATGTTATGCATTGCAGAATGGTAGAGGATAACGTAATAAACAGATTTCCAGAGAATCAGTTGGATGTAGAATTACATAAAGAACAAACTGAAGAAGAAGAAGAAGCAGATACGTTGTGTCTGGGAGTAACGTCTTTAAAAAGATCGGTGTCAGATGAAGAAGAAGATGAACATAAATTAACTACTTTAAGGGTAAATAATAGTTTCTGTAAAAATGACTTCTTCATGAGATGTCAAAATGTTACAAAAGGAGTGAAGATATATCAAGGACTGAACAGTTTGTCAAATAAACCAGGATATGATATACAAAAGAGGACAATAAATATTAATGATTTACTACAAGAAATTAGAAATAAAAGAGTAAAGTATGATGTGAAGAAAGAAATGACAATGAAGATAGATGAAATATTGATGATGATAGTTTATAATATGAAAATAAGAATTTCGTTGGATGATGATTGTAAATTTTATTGTATGAATTGTTTGAGACATTTGCAACATGTAAAGGGGTTAGTTTACCTTATACCAATATGGTTTCACATATCAAATGAATATATGTTACGGTTTTTCCATCGTTATAAATGGTTATTATTTTCATCGCGATGGC
This sequence comes from Dendrolimus punctatus, assembly GCA_012273795.1. Classification (NCBI taxonomy): domain Eukaryota; kingdom Metazoa; phylum Arthropoda; class Insecta; order Lepidoptera; family Lasiocampidae; genus Dendrolimus; species Dendrolimus punctatus. Next base: position 497,997 of record JAABVI010000036.1, on the reverse strand, counting down.
TTTATGGCAAAATAATTGCTACTCATACAGGTCGTGAATTCGTTATAATTGATTAGGATAGTCGCTTTAAAAACCAAACATAGTCAATTCAAAAGATCTATTTTAATTTAAGGTTTAACAATCAGTGAGCAATGAGTACATAGGTAGGTATAGGTAGTTTATGTTATTTCAAAGTACATAGTACATGCATGATTACAGAGATATTTTTAGTTAAGTTATTATACAAGTTCAAGTTTCAGTTACTATGTATAAATATTATTTTGATTATTGTTATAAGGTTCTTAATGTACATGATTTAATTATGATCATAATGTTTTTAATTAATTAAAGGGCTTGTTGTGTAATGTTTATAATAAATTAACGTAGGAGATTTAACAAAAAATATGTAGAATATGTTTAAGTGGGTAAACAGACATATATTGTAAACAGTTGGTTGAGAGTCTATTACTACAACTTATATGTATTTTTTTAAAGACCAAAGGTCAATTTGGTCTTAGGCGGGAGTATGTACAAACTCTTTGCATGTTTTTATTGTCGTTTGACTTTATGTATAGAAAAACATTGTGTAAAGAAATGTAATGTCAATTGGGAAGAAAATATATTCGGTTGTGATATTAATTTTTATATGGAGTTTTCTTTATAATATATCGAAATTCGATATAACCACCGTCCCTGCATCCACAACTTTATTATCAGCACGAGGTCATTATAACAATATCATGTAAAATTTATATATGCAACATATGAGTTGTTCTAGTCAGTTTTGTATCCGAACTTGTTGCGGACAGAGAGCACACCCCTGACCCGCTTGCCGGCGCTTGAGCACACCTACCCACGCCCGCCATACCGCCGATGCCCATTGCTCGCACAGTTAGCAGCTAGGCGTAATAAGCGGCCTTGGAGGCCGGATTGCTCACTTGCTCACATACAAATGACAATCGCACTACTCTTGTAATGTGGCGTGTTTCATTGGGAGATTGATTGAAACGTCTGTTCACTATGGATGATGTTTAATGAACTACTCAAACACACAAAATCACCAAAATCGATCCAGGTGGTCAGGAGGATTCTAGAACCCGATCTCAACGCAACCTACCGGTTCTAACGGGATAAAAAGTATCCTATGTCCTTCTGCTGGTTCCAAGCTACCTCCTCACCAATTTTCAGCCTAATCAGTACAGGCGTTCTAGAGTAATAAATAGTGTAACTAACACGAGTTTCTTTTTTATATATATATATATATATATATATACATATATTACATACAGTGTGAAAATACGAAATAAAATTAAAATAAAGACGAAGTTCTTAAACGCCTCTAGCTCAGCAGATGTTGTCGACCAGTGCTGCCAGTGCCGCTAGGACCGTTTGAGTGACATACAGAGTCGAAATTAAATAATAAAGAAAGTACACAAAGAGAAGTTAAGACACATACAAAAATAATGCCAAACAAAATGCTTGCTGTATTTCAAAAATTCATGTATATTTAACAAAACTCCATAGTTGCTTTTACTTTCTTCAAACTCCTATAGAGAAAAAAATATTTTATATATAACCACGCTTGACTTGAAAGTCCCGGGATAAAAAAATATCAGAAATTTTAATAGATTAAATTTGCTATTATTGATCAGTAAAAAAAATCAAATAGGTAATGGATTTTTTTTAATCTGGCCATTATAAATGGTTCCCAGAAAAATTCTCGGGGGATTCCGCAATAAAAAGTAGCGCAGATTTTAAGACTAAGAATTTGTTGTCGATCAGTGAAAAGCGCATCGAAATCGGCCCAGTAGTTTTCACGTGAATCTCGAACAAACAGACAAATCGACAAACAGACAAGAAATCTAAAAAAATGCATTGTGTTCTCTATCTTTTATATAGTCTATTCCAGTTGGTTTTTTTAATGCTTCAACCGCATTTTTAACATTTTATAATATGACGAGCTGTCCCGGCATACGGTGTCCTGCCCTATTATATTTCTCTTAAAGACTAGCATCGCGTTGGGCTCGCCCCTGATGTTGCAAACGTGTACAGGCGACTGTAACCACTTTCCATGAGGTGGGCTGTCTGCCTATTTACCGGCTTCGCAATAAAAAAATCACTTTTCACCAGGCAGACCTCTCTGCTGTACTTTAACTACCCTAGCATTAAGAAAAATCTAATTAATATTTTGGTCCGTAGTATCCCACCTAATACGTCAATGCGGCCTTAGTAACAAAAAGGTTAAAAATGGCTGTTTTAGTAGAAACACGGCCAGTTTAATATTGGCTTCAGTGTTTTTTTTTAAATTAATCTAATCTTAATATTAATGCTTACTTTTTCCAGATTTATATCGTTTATTCTTCTTGAGATAATCCACTATAACTTCTCCTAGGAATAAACGAACAATTGATAAATAAATGCCACATTTGAACAGTCGATACTCGGTCCTAAATAAAAATAAAAAAGTTTATTTCAATGTTTGGCAGTTTGCTAACGGAGATTATAATAGGATAATTTTTCTCTCAGAAAAAGAGAGATACATAATCCAAGTTTACGCGTTTCACGCCAGGACGCGTAAAAACACTAGTAATATTAACTAATTAAATAAAATTTAATTTAAGAAAGTCTACATTAATTAATTAAAAGTGTACGCTAGTGCATTGACACTATTCATCCGTATTGTTGCGAGTGTGGACTCGAATTTAAATGCCGTTGGAATGACTATAGAATTAATTAGAACTATACAAATACGTATAGCACAGGTACAAATATAACCGGACGCAATAAGTCCAAATGTAATGCACAATTCAATAACACGCGCAAAGTCCGTCACTAAATGTGTCACACACGTCTTGCCTCGCTTCTGTTATCGCTTTGACTCTCGATCTCTCCATTGGGCCATTGCTGCACCGATACAATATGGCTGGCAGCCAGCATACATCGGACTTCTTAGAATCAGTTCGACACCCTTGTCTAATGACTGCCATAAAAGATGACAATACACAATGGACTGTTTTTCTAATTACAATTTTACAAACACAAAGTAAACAAAAGAAGTCCAAGTGCGGGAAGGGAAAACTGCGATTTATGGCAGGCAGGTGTGCATTCACTTTTGCCGGAATGTAACAATATTATGCTTTTTTGAAAAACTTTGCTCATACTACATAATTACCATAGATTTTTTTTAAATACTCATAACTCATATTCTCAGTAAAATCTTACAAAAAAAAGTCAAGTGACTTACCATATTCATTGACTGTAAATACACGGCAATTAGAAATATGTTACTAAAATAACAGTCGTGAATATTACATCATTTATATTCCTTTTGAATTTCGATTATTTATATATATTACATACAACATACAAACAATGTTTATATAAACATGTATGTATGAAGAAATGAAAAATGTGTTCTCAGTGCTGTTGCTTGCCATGTTCTTATTATTTTCTTTGTTTTGAAAAATTCCAAAAACAATTATTTATAATTAAGCTTCATGTAAAAATAATTTTTCGCTCTTTCGCTATTTTTTTTACAATGTCATTAGTATGATGTTTAAGCAAGTAAATTGGCTTCCTAGAATTTCTTCGACTCGCGAACATGACATTTCTGGGATAACTTGCCCTTAATACATACCATCAATGTCAGTTATTGTGACGCCATTTTTCTTTTCAACAGCTGAAAACATATTAAGTTTCAGACACATATTTCTCCAAAGAATAAATTCACTTTAAGACACTCGCTCATCGCGAGCATTCGCTTGTAATGTAACGGATTTAATACAATTTAATAGTTAGTTAATTTAATAGTTAGTGTCGATGTCAGTTTGTGCTGGTTTTTGAGATAAACACACCTTTTGTCAATTAAGTATTAATCTTCACGTTGAAAACAGTTTTACATATGAGAACAAACACACAATATTGAATTTTACTCATATTAAGGCGGTGCATTCCACAATTCAGCCGTACGTAGAAAGAACGTGGAGGCGAAACGTTTAATAAGCACTGGTAGTGTTTCCACTGTGAAACGATGGCGTAGACCAGAGCGCCTTGTTGTCCGAAGACGAAATGGTGTGGGGAATCAGGTCAAACAGTTCAACCGCACACTCTCCGCTTGCAAACTTACATTTAATGACAGGCTTGAGCGTCAAATCTAAGCGTTTTTTGCCGTACTTCGATATCATCTCTCGCACAAGGGTCTTGAGGTCTTCCAGCCACGAAGGCTCAGCGGCTGCATCGTATCCTTGATCATCTATTGACAAATTAGTCGGATACAAACAGAAACGCATTGATCTCTCTGATATTTGTGATAACTGAATTAAAGATTGGTTTAAATTTGCAATATTAGATTATGTATTTTACAAAATGCGTTTATGTTACTGATACTTATCTAATTCAAGGTACCAATCAAATTTATATTTAAAAACTCTGTTGATATACAACGTGTTTCATTTCAAATGACAATAAATCATAATTTTAACAGTCTTACTCCATACAAAGTTTTTGGTACTATTAAATCAACCGTAATATCAAAATTTAAAAAAAGCAATTTCCGAACTAATTAATTACGATAAAAAGACAATAAAAACAGAACATCTTGTAAATTTTCGTTAACTGACCTTGGTAAGAATGAAAATCTTCCGCGTTTAATGATAAAGAGACGAGCTGGCAACATGATACATTTGGTCACTAACCTACCGATTTAGTCACAATAACAGATACATGTTGTTGTAAAATTCTGAAATGAAAAATGAGGTCCTGTGGCTAAACCAAAGAAGCTACCTTGATTCGCTTTTGTATTTGGGTAGAGTACGTCATGACGAAAACGTGGTCCGATTTATTGTCGTAAGGTCTGAAACACGCTGTATACTTATCAGGAGGTACGAACCATTAAACTTTTTTTACAACGAATTAAAATGTTGACTTTGAAATATTTAAGAAAAGTATGCCTACTAAACTTGCGAGATTCCTTGATGAAATTGTAATAAACACTTGACTCGCCTGTAGAAAAAAAAAACAATTAAAACCTAATGAAAGTATTGCTTCAAGAATAAAATCTTGCTTTGGAAGCGTAGATTCCTGCCTTTCAATTAATAATTTGTACGATTCCATTTTGAAATACATTTATTTTCATTTCCAAAAAGCACCTTGAATAAACTGTATTGCAGATAAAGATAGATAAAAGAACAGCAACTGGTCACATTTTTATAATCAGAGAACCGCAAGTTTTAACACATTTCATACACTCATTTTTGACACTCGACCAGCATTTTTAGAACACCTCGCCATCCTTCCAACAATTTAACGGTATAAAAAACTTACTTACGCGGTTCTGGTACCTACGCTCACGTATGGAAGCGAGAGTTGGGTATGGAATAGAGAGCATGAAAGTAGAGTAAACGCGGTCGAGATGCGAGCACTGCGCAAAATCTGCGGAGTGACGCTCGCGGACGGCGTTCGTAATACCGAAGTAAGAAAGAGAGTTGGTCTGAAAGAGAGTGTCGGGGTGAAGGTAAGGAAAGGAATGCTCCGGTGGTTCGGGCATGTGGAAAGAATGTATGATGAAAGAATGACTAAACAGATATACAATGCAAAAGTGGATGGATGCAGAAGTCGCGGAAGGCCACGACACACCTTCCATGATCAAATTGATCATGTGTTAGCAGAAGGTGATGTTAGGAGCCTTAAGAACAGACGAGCGTGCATGACAAGAGCTATGAATGTCAAAGAAGCAAGTGAGATGTGTAAGAATGGGCCTGTGTGGCGCTCTGGTGTTCGTGCCTAACCCGCAAGGGACCTGGCGTGAAGTTATGTATGTATGTAATGTATGTAAAAAACTTACTAAACTGCCACAACCGATAGCGGATTGAAGTCATTGATAAATTATTTAACCGACTTCCAAAGGAGGAGGTTCTCAACTTGATCAGAATTTTTTGTACACGTATTCGATGCGGAATAGTTGCCATTTGGTCCCCCAAAAATTTGAAATAGTTTGGCCCAGTAGTTTTCATTTTATGAACATTTTTTATGAAAAAAAATCCATTCCGTTCCATATGTACACCAATTACGCTAAGATTTATGATCCGATTTACGTGATTCCTCTTTAGTTTGATGCGGAATAGTTGCCGTTTGGTCCCCTAAAAATTTAACATACTTTGGTCCAAATCTATTGCGTCTGCCAACATGAAAATAAAATATAATGAATACCGTCTATATACAATTGAGAGATTTTGAATTGTACACTGTACACAATTATCACATATTAGAGATAAATATTACCTATTACATAAAATTATAGTAAATTATAGATAACTACTTAATCTATGCAAAACAGGCGCTAATTACCGAATAAATAAAATATGACATTATTATTTAATTAAGTAAATGGCGGAATATATCGTTTAGAAATAAGAGGGTACATTACAAAATTAATTATTAACTTTAAAAAGGAACACGACAAGAATAACTATGCTACTTAGTAACGAAACTTACCTTCGCGTGATACTACAACATAAAAAAATACATATTTATCTTTCTTATTTCATTATTTATCGGCCATTCTAGAACCTAATGGCCTGGTGCGTGATGATGGCAAGAGACCGGAAGGAATGTCACTCGTCCCTTGGAAAATAGGGCGGCCGCTAGTGTGGAATGTGACTTATGTTGACACATTAGGCCCGTCACGTCTTCTAATGACCGAGTTACTGACTAGCAACGCCGCCACTTCAGCTGAAGACGCCAATCGGCGCAAATATGAAGCCTTAGGAACCGGTTACATATTTGTGCCGTTTGGGGTTGAAACATTGGACTCGTGGGATCCATTGGCATGGAGTATCTTTAAAGCCATAGTGCAGCTTTTAAGCAAGTTCCCTGAGCGCAGGGTACCATTACAACTGTTATACTTAATCCATAGCGCGAGTTAAATCGACGCTAACGCCATCTAGGGCTCGACAATACAATCATCCATAACAAAACTAACGCATAGAACTGAACGCTACAAAGCCTCTGGCTGAATTTTTAACAGACATCTATAAGACACTCTTCGACATTACCCGCGATCAGAAAGCTGGCTCGCATTTCTCCCAAAAAATAATGGCCCAAGATTTCCTGTCACCCCAGACTTACGTGATTTTAGGAAAGAGGCAATTTTTAGGATCGGTAGTTTAACATAAACTTAGAAAGGAATGGACACTCGCTAAGCTGAAAGCGGGGCCGTTTTACAGGCAGCAGGTATCAAAGGTGGAACAAATCCACGCTTACTTACGTTAATGTAGCAAGGCTAGTTTTTACATATGTCATATATTATATTGTCATAAACAAAGCTATCCAGTTGCCAGACACTTCCTGTGGGCCATAACTTTTGACAGAAACTTAATAAGTCGTAAAAAATGGGGAAATTACGTCATTTTATAAGCATTGCAATACAGCATGGCAATGCCAGCCTTTTGGGCATGCTCCCCGTTGGCAGTGACCTGCCACGTAATTTACTCTAGTATTAACTTTTTATTTCATTAATTATTTGATTGAGTATTGAAGTTTTTATAATATTTTTTCTTGGTAGCGTACGGCTAACGTACGCGTTCGGAACTCAAAAGGCGCGGGTACGATCCTGACCAACAAGGGTGAAGGAAAACATCGTGATGCAACCTGCACGTCGAGATAGCCGATGTGTCAAACCTGCCAAGCCGTCTGGACAAGCGGGGCGGGTATACCGGCCCTTCCCCCCTATAATAAGAGGACCGAGACCATCAGAGGGACATTTATGGAATGATATAACAGTACTTTTGTTGTCTTGAAATTGGTAGCACGTTTGGTGTTACAAATGGTCATAGGTGATGGTAACCGCTTTTCATCAGATGGGCCGCATGCTTGCCTGCAGCACTCGAGCAATAAGAAACAAAATATTTTTACTAACCTTCGACATGTAAAGAAACTCCCAGAGCCATTTCAGTCTCTGTAAATAGATAATACAACAAGAATAGTGTCCCAGCTGAACAATCATTTATGTTCAAATGGAGTTTTTTTTAAAACTAGATGAAGACTTTCAAGGGCATGTACCATTTCGTATATTATCGTATCTGCATCATGTGTGACATTTTCAGATAGTAATTAAGTTTTTATACGCAGATAAAATATTATCCTATATGCGCAGTGTTTGAGGCTAAGGTTCTGCTAATAAAATTTTTTTGAAGGTACCTACATATTTTTAAGTTCCTTTTATTTTAGTTCCTGTTATTTTAGTTTTACGCTCTGAACACGAAAACTACCCTATTATTTTTTACCGATTCAAGTATATGAAAGAATGAGCCAACTTAGAATAAATGAATCGTGATAAATTATATATAATACAAGTTGAGTTGTGTTTAATATATGCCATTTATGGCAAAGAAGATGGATCATAAAACTCCAGAAATGAGAAGCAGCATTACACAAATCACTTTATTATTATTCACTTTGTTGATTGGTTCACTTTTACAAACTTTTCGTCCTTACACTTGACTATCACAACGTTACACTGACTTGTGTACGCCACTCACGCACTGACTTGTGTACGCCACTCACGCACTGACTTGTGTACGCCACTCACGCACTGACTTGTGTACGCCACTCACGCCAGGTTTTGTACTATAAAATGTCGGAAATGTCGTTCACTTCAGTATTGTAGTAAACAGTTCTCATAATTTGATTTTATCGACGGAAGTGACAAGGAAACTGGTGGACTGGAAGTACGGCACACATCAGTATTTCATTAGTTAAACTATTTACACTATTTGTAAAAATCACACAATACCTAATTATGATTAATTACATTTCTAACAACAGTAAATTATAGACATAATTACTAAGTGTTTAATTGACATGTATCTATATTAAAACAAGTTTTTATTATCCGCGCAAATTGGTAATGCGCTGGAACCTTGTCAAATTAACCGTGACGTCATCCGCAACTCGATATGTACGCGTACTCGCCGGCCAGTGATGCTAACAGTACTGAGTGTTCGGCTACGGTTACGTCACCAAAATGGCGGCCAGGCGCAATTTGCGGGGATAATACGATCAGGTAAAAAGCATCTCAAATAAACGTGCATGTATAAACATTTTATGAAAGTACATGAAGGTTGTGTATCAAGATTGCAGTAAGTGGAGATCTTTTGTCTCCGGCAGACGGCTGTGTTATTAGGTTTGTAGTATAAAATATTACCCACCGTTTACCAAGTCACTTATGAACGGCTTGGCTGCATTATAGCCTAGAGTTAAGACGAGCCACTTAATTCTGGACTGATGGCCGGATATCCATCTTGGATCTGCTTCGGAATATCGGCTTAGAGGTTCTGAAAATATAACATACTAGCTTATTCTAATCATGGATTTTTCGGCTTTTATACTGTGAAACTTCTGAATTATTTTTATGTATATCTACATCTTTTTAATTTGTATTTTTATTTGTTATTCCAATTTGTAAAATTATTGTCTTTTTAAAAATAAATCTTACACAGTTCACAATTTTCATATTTTAATAAATAGGACTTTTAGGTCCAAAATTTTTTATTTTATTTTATTTAAATTGGGGGTTAACATTTATATGATGGCCAGGCCACATAAATCTGAATTCTAAGTTCTAAAGGATAAACAGTTGTTAATATAATGACCATTATATCTGTATACTAATACGTTTTAGAGGTCTTCAGGTAGAAGTGAAACAATGTTGAGTGTTTGAATTGCAGCTCAGGAATGCATATTTATTTGGTAAAAATACCGATTAATATTTTACAATCGAGCACACACTTAGCTGCTATACGCGCACTCGAGTGTCGCGGTGAGGTGAGGCGAGGTGTGCGCGGAGGTAAACACGTGAGGCCCGACAGGGGCAACGCGCTACGCGTTTGCCGCTCATTTGTGAGCGGCCGCCGTGGTGATCGGACGTCTGCGGCTACAACGTTATACTTTGTACCCCTTTTTACCAAAATGAGCGGAGTATGAAATTTCGCACACTTATAGTGTATAAAGAAGGAGTCCAGAATGCAAATATTTTTTTTTAAATTATGCATAAAAAATACATTAAATCAATAAAGAAAACATTACACACACTACCGTGTATTTGACACACACACGCATATATACTCTTTTGTTTATTGTTCAAGTCAAATAAACAGTGTAGCCTTGGCGAAATCTGTGATTATAGCATTAAAGTCTTTGACAACAGAACCTCAATAATGTTCAAATAATTGTAATACGGAGGTTTCGTTCTACAGCTCCAACCTCTACCGACGTTTATGAAGATATATATAATGTCATGTCATGTAAGTGAGACTTCGCTTATGTCTGCGATATAAAACGTTTTCTTATTACTAAACAAATCCAAATTTATCTATAACATCTTTAATAATCAATTGTGGTAGCTTAGTAAATTTAAATAATCTAAATTAAATGTGGTCGAATTTCGACCACCGGGCGACCGCTAGTTTATATAATTATATGTTATAATTAATTCTATAAAATGTAGTCTTTATTAATTTCTTCTTAATAATTAATAATTTTGCATAAAGTAATCGCGTTTCCGTAGTGTAGCGGTTATCACGTGTGCTTCACACGCACAAGGTCCCCGGTTCGATCCCGGGCGGAAACAACAAAATTTTATATTTTTTGCAAATTTCTGATTTGTACTAAATGTTTTATTTCATATAATCATCATACATACGATTCAAGAATAATGACGGTTCAACATTCGATGATTCATGTGGCATCCGCAATATCGGTTTACCACCATCTATTAACAGAGTGATAACTGACAGAATGCGTTTTAGATCGATTTCTCAACAGTTTTTTACAGTAGTTATACACACTTTATTGCGGTGAAAAAAATATATGTCAATCTTGATCATATTTCTGACGTAAACTTTGTACTCGGAACGCATTTGCGATAAATTTTCTCGATAGAAAATAATTGCAAAGTAACCTCTAAACGAGTTATTCAATCTTCGTTATTGTTATTACTGTTAATCGTACATCGCTAAAATAAATAACAGTAACATATCATATTATAACAATTACAATTATAGAGTCTTATTCGGTTACTTAACTTAATTTGGAAGTAATTAATTATTTTATTAAAAATGACTGCAAAAATCCCGCCTGCCGGTCCCAATGTATGGAATTTATCATTCCGCAAGACGGCTTCGTGCTTAACGGTCATGTCGCTTTTTGTAGCTCCGCTGCTAAAAAGTAATTTTAAATAAATGAAGGAGCAATAATAACCAGAATTTTGAAGCGGTCGCGCTTTACTTATTTGGCGTATACGGTAGAGGTCTGTTCTAAATCACAGGATGTGTGGGTTCGAACCCTATTAGTTTCACTTGATCTAGAAGATTTTTTTATTTTTATATGAAAGTTGATAAAATGCTCTGTTTCTCTTCCTACATAATTTTATAAAATGCAAGAAAATACTTTTCTAAATTTTTATATTTTATTTCATCTGGACTTTTATACTATTGACAATAAAACGTATTTAAATCAATCTTACTGGTAAAATAAAAATTCGAAAGCGCCATCTATGTTTCTCAATAGAATAACAATTGAATAAGATATTACGTTGACACGTGGATAGTTAGAAATAATATTATTATGAAGATTCAAATTCAAGTTGAGTGCTCGCTCGATTTTCCTTTTCTAACTATTTTTTTTATATAGCCCTATTATGTTTTTAACACGCTTTTATTAGCTTCACCTGTATGTATGTTTGTAACCGGGTCGAGCTTTGAGCTCGATTTTGTCCTACTTTGAATGATCAGATTTAATTCAAACTTTGCACAACTGTCAAAGGTCAATGACAATGCAATAATATGGTACCATGGAGCTGATCTGATGATGGAGTCGGAAGCAGGCCATAGGAACTTCAGTACTAAACAAGATAGACCCGTCGTGTTTGGGCTCGTATACTTATATCGCGTGACAGTGCAATAATATGATACCATGAAGCTGATCTGACGATGGAGTCGGAAGGTGGCCATAGGAACTCCTGTACTAAACAAGATAGACCCGTCGTGTTTGGGCTCGTATGTTTATATCGCGTGACAATGCAATAATATGGTACCATGAAGCTGATGTGATGATGGAGTCGGAAGGTGGCCATAGGAACTCCTGTACTAAACAAGATAGACTCGTCGTGTGTGGGCTCGTATACTTATATCGCGTGACAGTGCAATAATATGATACCATGAAGCTGATCTGATGATGGAGTCGGAAGGTGGCCATAGGAACTCCTGTACTAAACAAGATAGCCCCGTCGTGTTTTGGCTCGTATGTTTATATCGCGTGATAATGTAATAATATGGTACCATGGAGCTGATCTGATGATGAAGTCGGAAGGTGGCCATAGGAACTCCTGTACTAAACAAGATAGCCCCGTCGTGTTTTGGCTCGTATGTTTATATCGCGTGATAATGTAATAATATGGTACCATGGAGCTGATCTGATGATGGAGTCGGAAGGTGGCTATAGGAACTCCTGTACTAAACAAGATAGACCCGTCGTGTTTGAGCTCGTTTTACTTATCTTGGCTAGCACTCTGCTGCTACATGATATGCAGGATCTCAAAAGATTGTTTTAAAAACATTAAAGAAAAAACAACTAAAAAATGAAAAATAAACAATAGTTTAAAAAAAAGCGCTTTGAATACACCCCTCGCTTTTTTTTAAGACTCCATTCATCAGAAACCAAATGTATTAAATTTTATTATCTGTTTTTTAGTTGGATTTTTTATGAAAGCGTGTTTTTTTTAGTTTTTTTGAAACTATTATTTATATCTATTATTATTTACTTTATAGTTCTTATCTATACAGATAAATAAAAGTGAAGTGCCTGTTTGAAATCCCAAAATAAAATCTAAAAAAATCGGACCAGGCGATTCCGAAAATGCTATTTATAGAATTTTTGCCTGTCTGTCTGTGTGTCTGGATGTTCCGGCTAATCTCTGACACAGCTGGATCGATTTTGACGTAATTTTCATTGGCAGATAGCTGATGTTATAAGAAGTAACTTAGGCTACGTTTTTAGGGTTCTACGAAAAAAAATCCACAAGTATATTTGTCTCACTGTTTGTTATCCTTTTATGGAAAGACTATTGAACCGATTTGGCTGAAACTGGGTACATATGTTATGTTAATACCGAGGGTGGCCAAGAACTACTTTTTATCCCGAAAAATGAGATAGTTTCCGAGATGAAAATATATTTGGCCGAACGGGTCTAAATGATCAAACGGCTGAATAGCCCAAATGGTCGAATTGATCGAAATGACTGAAATGGCTGAAATGTTCGAAATGGCTGGAATGGCCCAAATCACCGAAATGGCTGAAATGTCCCAAATTTCTGAAATGACTGAAATGGTCGAAATGACTGAAATAGCTGGAATGGCCTAAATGACCGAAATGGCTGAAATGACTGAAATGGACGAATGGGTCTAAATGATCAAACGGCCGAATGGCCCAAATGGTCGAATTGACCGAAACGACTAAAATGACCCAAATTTCTGAAATGACTGTAATGGCTGATATGATATGATATAGCCCAAATGGCTGAAATGGCCCAAATGGCAGAAATGGCTGCAATGACTAAAATGGTTGAAATGGCCCACGGGGCCGAAATGTCTGAAATGACTGAAATGGCTGATATGGTCCAGATGGCCGAAATAACCGAAATGGCTGAAATGGCTGATATGGCCCAGATGGCCGAAATAACCGAAATAGCTGCAATGACTGAAATGGCTGAAATGGCTGAAATGGCCGAAATGGCTACAATGAATGAAATGACTGATATGGCCGAAATGGCCCAAATGTCCCAAATGGTCGAATTGACCGAAATGACTAAAATGACCCAAATTTCTGAAATGACGGTAATGGCTGATATAGCCCAAATGGCTGAAATGGCCCAAATGGCAGAAATGGCTGCAATGACTAAAATGGTTGAAATGGCCCACGGGGCCGAAATGTCTGTAATGACTGAAATGGCTGATATAGCCCAGATGGCCGAAATAACCGAAATGGCTGAAATGACTGAAATGGCCGAACGGGTCTAAATGACCAAACGGCCGAATGGCCCAAATGGTCGAATTGACCGAAATGGCTGAAATGACTGAAATGGCCGAAATCGTCGGAATAGCTGAAATGGTCGAAATGGCTGAAATGACCCAAATGGCCAAATGGCCCAAATGACCGAAATGGCTGAAATGATTAAAATGGCTGAAATGGCCCAAATGGCCGAAATGGCCCAAATGCCCTAAATGAACGAAAAGGCTTAAATGGCTGAAACGACTGAAATGGCTGCAATGGCCCAAATGACCGAAATGACCGAAATTACCGAAATGGGTAAAATGACTGAAATTGCCCAAATGGCCGAAAAGGCTGAAATGGCCCAAATGGCCGAAATAGCTGAATTGAGTGAATTGGCCCTAATGGCCAAAATGACTGAAATGGCTGAAATGGCCGAAATGAATGAAATAGCTGATATGGCCCAAATGGCCGAAATTACCGAAATGGGTAAAATATCTGAAATTGCCCAAATGGCCGAAAAGGCTGAAATGGCCCAAATGGCCGAAATAGCTGAATTGATTGAATTGGCCCAAATGACAAATGGCCCTAATGGCCAAAATGACTGAAATGGCTGAAATGGCCCAAATGGCCCTAATGGCCGAAATGACTGAAATGGCTGAAATGACTGAAATAGCCCAAATGACTGAAATGGCTGAAATGGCCCTAATGGCCCTAATGGCCTAAATGGCCCAAATGGCCGAAATGGCCCAAATGGCTGAAATGGCCAAAATGACTAAAATGGTTGAAATGACCAAAATGGCCGAAATCGCTGAAATGGCTTTAATGGTTCAAATGGCTGAAATGGCCCAAATTTCAGCAAATCGTTCCAGTAGTTGTTCCGTGAAAACGGAACAAACAGACAGGCAGTTTCTTTCGTATTTATAATATTAATAGGGATAATAGGGAAGAGCTAATATGAATTCATTGTTATTCCATAATACAATGAAATAATTTTAATAAAATTTACCTATCTAAAAACTAATATCATTAAAAAAAATTTTACTGTATCAAATTTAGTTAGAAAAAGTGAAAAAAAGAACAAATTTTATGGGGATCGAGTCCTATACCTCCTCACCACCAGAGTATTAGAATACCATTAGACTAAACATGTTTAGTGTTACAAGTCGAATTTTCAATACGTATTATAGAATAGAATAGAATAGAATAAACATTTATTGTATAAACTGTCACAATTATAAAATTACAAAGTTGTTCGAGTTTCTAGTTGGAACGACAGTTTGTCCTTTCACCATTACAATCGCCTGTATTGTATGTCCACAATACAGGCGATTGTAATGGTGCCTGGCCATAATTACATTATTTAATCAAACAACAAATTATTAAATTAATATTTATTTATTATCCATGTGAACTCCTCTCACTTTAGGATGTGAAACACCGATTTGAACTAGGAATATACAGGCTCTAGGGAAGAAATAATATGAACACATTGGTGTTCCATAGTACAATGAAATAATTTTAATAAAATTTACCTATCTAAAAAGTTCTTGGGAAAAAAAAACCTAAAGCCTGAGAGGAGGATTTGAACCCTGTACCTTCTAGTTACTGCTGAGCATGGTAAGCCGCTGGGCTAAAGACGCTTAGGAAGTTATGTCAAAATTTCAATAGGAATTACGCATACCAACGGTCTATCTCATTTTAGGACAGTTTGTCTCGCTCTCGTGGGCTTTAGAATCAAATAAATTGAATCAAGTCGGCAAGGCACGCGGTTCGCGTCGGTATGGTCAATTGCAATATTTCGCCACGGTCGAAGTTTTATTTGACGCTGTTCCATCGAAGTAAATATCGGACGTGCGGGGTTGATTTTATGAAATGCCGATTTGAATTAGGCGTACATAGCCTCTTAAGCCTATGATAACAAAATAAGATATATAATTAACATTATTCAAAATTAAATTTGTGAAAACAATAGGTACTTATAAAAATATTAAAAATAATTTTAACTGACTGTTAATAATTGAACACTCAATTAGCATCTATACGCCTAAATTAACAAGTTCTTTGTAAGATACATAATACACGTTCTACGGAAGACCACTCGTTTTTATATAATAAAAAAAAACAATAGTGGTGCTAGTAAAATCTTACTTGATCTGTAACTTGGTACTTCAAATGAAAGAATGTTTAAAACCTGAAATAAACATTGGTATGCTTTAAATTATTTTTTTAAATTCTTGAAGCCCAACAGACAGGCCCAACTGTGATGGAAAGTGGTTACCGCCGCCTATGGGCATTGGTAGTACCGGAGGTGAGGTGACCGGTGATTTTTTATTTTAGACTTACCAAGTTTAAAATAAAAAATGCAATATACATTTTAAAATATTTCGAAAAGATAATAAGTTTGTTCAACGGAGTTTCACAGAATTTAATTGAAAAACAAATTGGAAAATTAATTGCTACCTCGCAGCGTTGCATTAACTTTTTTTATTGGTACGCGTTATTGTTACGTTTTGGTAGGCTGGGTTTCTGGAGTTCCACCTGATAGTATGGAAGAAGAGTACTTACTACTATGGAATCATGTTTCATCCACCAATTTATTGATGTACCTATATCCTTTTATTGTGTCTTCTTCTTAATGAGTATGCCCTGTTTGCTACAACTCCATTAATTCTTCAAAAAGTAATTCTGTAATATACATACATACATACATAACTTCGCGCCAGGTCCCTTCAACTGGCCAGGATCAACCCGCCCGCGGTTAGAACGGCAGGCTGGCAGGCACCGACAGACAGACATAGACGGCGGCGTCTCAGATAACGCCAATCACGGTCTCTCCACGTCCTCGCGAGGGATGCCAGGAGATATAGCCCACCCACAGGATAGACTAGGCGTGTTGCTGGGAAGTTTCTTTCGCCGTTTCTTCTATAACACGTTGCGAAACGGCAGTAAGATAGCGTAGGCCGCCGCGAACCGCCGATCCCGGTCCGCCGGGATCCTTCTTTTCGGGCTTTATATTACCCGTCGCCCGTTCTAAATTAGTTCATTGTGTCGCCCATTGGCGGACATCATCAGATTCACCCCCTCTCATGGCAACAGTCCAGCCGAGGTAAAACTCCCTAGGGAGCTCCCTCAAGCAAGCTGTCCCCGGGCTCGAGCGCCTTCGACTAGCGAAGGCGCTCGCCCCAAAAACCCCGGTAGAGTTGTGAGGTCTTCGGACCAACAACATAAAGTCAGGTCAAATAAAAAAAAGTCCCTTGCGGGGTAGGCACGAACAACAGAGCGCCATACAAGTTTATTCTTACACATAAATCTTCTTCTGTAATATACTTCTGCAAAAAACTTATTAAAAAAAGAACTTGAGATATAAATAGAATAGAAATATGAAGAAAAACAATATTTAGCTAGACGTGTTCCTGGGGAGTTATACAGCGTGTTTCATTTCAAATGACAATAAATCATAACTTTAGCGGTCGTACTCCATACAATTTTTTTGGTACTATTAAATCAACCGTAATGTCAAAAATAAAATTTTGAAATTTCCGAACAAATTAATTACGATAAAAAGGGAATAAAAACAGAACATCTTGTAAATATTGGTTCGCGAGCGAGAGCGTAAGAATGAACAACTTCCGCGTTTAATGATGAAGAGACGAGCTGGAAACATGACACATTGGTCACTAACCTACCGATTTAGACACAATAACTGATACATGTTGTTGTAATATTCTGAAATGAAAAATGAGGTCCTGTGGCTAAACCAAAGAAGTTACCTTGATTCGTTTTTGTATTTGGGCAGAGTACGTCATGAAGAAAACGTGGTCTGATTTATTGTCGTAAGGTCTGAAACACGTTGTATATATGAACGAAAAATTGTTCTCCAGCGGAACTTATTTTGAATAAAAACTTTTGAATTTGATTTTGAATATAATTTAGCGCAATAATTAAAGTATATAGTCAATACATGAACGGGATGCAACAGATAATTGATATTGGCATTTGAGCTGTCGATAAGATTCATACACGTGTAATATCACGACGTAATTTTTCATAATGATTCGAATACTGGTGTGCATCACGTAAAAGATAAGGTTTCTGTATATATAATCTAAGTTAAATTTAAAAGTATTACGACCTTCTACGAATCTTAGACTTAATACTCCCAAACATTATTCATCTTTTTCAATAATTCTTTTACTGTACAGGCTATTCGACCCTGGAATGAGTTACCTGTTACTGCTAGACAAGCTAAATCACTAACAATATTTAAGAACATGACAAAAAGCACTACCTGCAACATAGTGATGTTTGATATTTCTACGTATATTTATGTATGTGTATATATATATTTAATAATAATAATAATCGGCAGACAAACACACACATTGTATATCCCCAAATTAAGCAAGTTACGCTTGTGTTATGGGTAATATACAACGGACCACTCTGGGGCCGATCCCAGACACCCAGACCATGGTAAATAACGGAGAAAATACGTTTCCGAAATTTACTATACCGGGAATCGAACCCGGAGCCTCTGTTTTGCAGTGAGGTAGGCCGGCAAAGGCTTAGCCCGCTCAACCACAGAGGCCGTCAAATTATGTCGTACGTCAAATATTTATGTATGTAATTTCAATAGGAGTATTTATATATGTCTATTAAGTATAAAATATATGTAAGTAGCTGCATATTCTCTAATATTTATGTATACCACCATTGACCAATATAATATGTTTCATTCCTGCCACGGGTTGTCTGGAAGAGATCGCTCCTTAGCGATAAGACCGCCCATTGTGCACATTTAGAATATTTTTAGGCTATAAGTTCTTCTGTGTTTTCTGTAATGGTGTACAAGTGTTAACTATCTAGTAAGTAAGTAAATACATTTTTTTATTGCAGGAGTTCAGCAGACAGGCAGACGCACCAATGGAGGGAATGCGGTTACCATCGCATACGGACATTTGCAACACCAAAGTTGCTACAAATGCGCTGCTGCTGTTGCTTTTTATTAACGATTATGTTTTATACCAAATAAAAAAAAGTTGCAAACCTTATAATACATATAATATTATATTTGTGTATTATAAACATTTATTTCTGTACTATATATATATATATATATATATATATATATATATATATATATATATATATATGTCGCAGAACGGCCTAGTTCTCACGACATCTCCTTTAGTTATTGCAGGTTTTGGGCGTCATCAGGATAAAATGCGAGCATAAAACACGATAGCCACGGTTTATACACTTTTAATTTAGATCTGAAAGACATTTTAACATAGTTTAGATCGAGCAGCGGGTTCAGGGCACCCGCTCATACTTCTTAACTTAACACTTTCTTTAAAATACTCCATGGTCCAACTCGACCTATTATCATCAACCAAATGTGCCACAAAAACTCCTCCGTCTACCGAAGTAAATACTACTCAAAGTATAGAGG
Organism: Dendrolimus punctatus; assembly: GCA_012273795.1. Classification (NCBI taxonomy): domain Eukaryota; kingdom Metazoa; phylum Arthropoda; class Insecta; order Lepidoptera; family Lasiocampidae; genus Dendrolimus; species Dendrolimus punctatus. Next base: position 478,520 of record JAABVI010000036.1, on the reverse strand, counting down.
GCGTCTCTGACCCCGCTCCGCCATATGCTCTGCTCCGATTGGTCGTTTATTAAATTACAATATTCATAACTTTTGTTAGGTTAGAACGATCTTGAAGTTATAGAAACATTTAACAAATCTAATTAAATTACATTAAGAATTTTAGAAGTAATTATAATGTAAACAAATTATATTGCGTTATACATCCAGTCAACAATACATCGTCATATCGTCATAGTCATAGCTTCCCTCCGACACACACATATATATATATATATATATATATATATATATATATATATATATATATATATATATATATATATATATTAATACAGTCTTTAATAGAGAACATGTTGTTGGGGCGTTTGTTTCTTCTCTCTCTCTCTAATTTTGAATTAAATATATTAACTTGAATTATGAAGAATGTCTCCTTGCTTAGCTTTTTGTTACAAACATCATAGTTCCTGAAACAAAAATAGTTAATGTAAGTATTAATCGAGACTACAAAAAGATACAACTTTGTAGTGGACTACAAGTAGAATAGAGAAGCTCATGGTGCTCATGGTCTTGGCGCCACTCATTTCCCAGTTACCAATTGTGCGTCGGGTTTATAGCGTCTTGTAACCCCCGCATGTTGCCGCCGCTACGCCACATTACCGCGCTGCACGCGAAGTTAGATCGCACCCGCTATTATAACCGCATATTACTTTGCTGCCGAAGATTTCCAGGTCCTATAATGAGTTACTTGAATATTCGCCTCGTCTAATGTATAAACTTAAGTATTCAATGCGTCCCTTCGCCCCGGGGCGTTTGTAAAAAGACCTTGTCACCTTTGTGTCTCGCCAAGTGGATTAGTATCGGCAGACCCCCTGGGCCAGCGCTGTCGTGGGTTGGTGGCCGACTGCGAGGTAAGTGCAAGATTCTAGTATCCTCCGGGTACCAGTTTTTAATTGGGGAATAAGGGATGGCCATATTGAACACATAACGCCATCTCACGGGGATTGCCTGATTGCAAGGGTTAGGTCTCATTGAGGGATAATTTTATTTATAATATAAATTTGCTTACCATTCTTCGTGGCTTTTGTTCTTTTTTCGTTAGTAAAATCTACAACAGCTTTGCCTAAAAATTACTATAATATTTAAATTAAATTAATATTAAATTTAAATATAATATTTGTCTTCAATCTTTATAATGCATGAATTCCTTCAAGCTATAGAAGGTGTACTCGATTAGCCACTTCTTTAACCGACAAGTAAATGCATTTAAACTGCCGGAAAGTGTGATTTTGTCCGGTAGTATATAGTCGGACCCATAAGATGAGTTATCATGTTAGATTTTCCAATCGCGGTGTCATCATATCATAATATAAGGTCACAGATAATAACAATAAAATATCTATTAAAATTTAAATAATTATATAAGGTAAAGCATATTATAATAACGATGACCTCCGATGAACTGCGTAAAAAGGAAAATATAGAAAAACAGCTTACCGTTTTTATCAACTGTAATATTTTTTTTGTTATTTTTATTGTGTTTGTAAATCTTTATATATATAATTCTTCTGTACGTGTGTTGACAGTGAACTCCTCCTAAACGGCTGGATCGATTTGAGTGAATTTTTTTATATGTGTTCAAGTGGATTCGAGGATGGTTTAGATTCACAAATAAGCCAGGCAGATCGCGCTACAGTCGGGTTCTAAATTTTATTTCTTCAGAGCAGGACAACGTGTGCCGGGACAGCTAGTTACTTTATGAATCATCTTATAGGGACGTGAATTTAATTGTAATTTAAGGGTTTATAAAAATAGGAAGAAGTTAAATTAAATGTAAATTAAAGAATAGAATAAAACGTAGTCTTAAAAAAGATAAAAATGTAGTAATATTAAAACAAGTAAGTCGTCGTCAGCCATTCACAATCCACTGCTGGACGTAGGCCTCCCGAAGACGGCGCCACTCATACCTGTTCGCTGCCTTTCTCATCCAGCGCCTCCCGCCGACCTGACGTAGGTCGTCGGTCCATCGGGCTGGAGGGCGTCCGACACTACGTTTACCGAGACATAGTAGACACAGACAGACACAAAACAAGTAAATAAGTGTAATAAATAAATGAAATAAGTAATAGAACAAGTAAAATGTAAATATAAAAGTTAAATGACTCGAAGAATAAAGGAAAATCTTAAGTAGACAAGCTTTCTTAAAAATGTTTTTAAATACAAGCTTTTGAGATCCTGGATATCATGTAGCAGCAGAGTGCTACCCAAGACAAGTAAAACGATCAAACACGACGGGTCTACCCTGTTTAGTATAGAAGTTCCTATAGCCACCTTCCGACTCCATCATCAGATCTGCTCCATGGTACCATATTATTGCATTGTCACGCGATATACGTATGCGTGTAAAATTTCAGCTCAATCGGAAACCGGGAAGTTGGTTAAATTTAACTTGCAAGATTCGACCCAAACTTACATACATAGGTACATCCATTGCCAGTTAAATAAAAGCTTGTAAACAGTAGTAACATAGGATAGATAGAGACAAAACACACTTTATTGCTTACCAAAGTAAACATATGAAGAAACAAAATGCATCATTACAATACTTTTCGCAAAACAACAAAAGATAACGCAATGTAAGAGTTAGTAAAAAACAATAACCATGTAATAGATAGCAAGAAAAAGTTGTGATAGATTTAAGCATTATTTATGAAGTCAATAACCCTGACATATCACGTTTGTCAGGATGGAGGAGAATATAACAGAGAGAAAACCATCATCCCAGATGTAGCAGAGGTATAATAGGTTATACAAAATACTTACCGCCTATAGTATTAATTGTTATATTAAATATCTTTTCAACAGCTGAAATGAGATTTAGGGCTGATTTGTCAATGAATAGATTTTGTCTATTATCTATAACTTTTTTGTTATAAAATATAAGCTGAGTGAATTCAAAACTGAAATCATTCATAATTTTTAAGCGCGGTAGTTTAGGCTATTTTTCAGTACCCGTGATCATGGAAGACAAAGATGTCAAGTGTCAATGAATAATGGTAAAATTTTTGTTTAGCCTACCGCCAACTTATTCATTTTAATTATTTAGTTTTAATTTGGTTTATGGTTATTATTTACTCTATGGGAGCGTAGTCTAATTTACCACCGCTCCGCAACATGTTGTGGCTTGAAGAGAAGAACCGGCATAAGAAACTCGGGATGAAAACCCACCTCCGACCAATTTTATGTAATATAAAATTATTAGAGTTTCTTGCGATTATTATAAATATGAATTTTGACAATTAGAGCTTATTACCCACAGATACCATATTATATTAATTTAACTAAATGCACAGAACCGTACTATATTTTAGAACAATTAATGTTAGATTACACACACACACACACACGCACACGCACACGCACACGCACACATACACACACACACATATGCATGCACGCACTCTCATACATGTTTCTTTCTTTTTTCTTTTAAATGAATGTGAATTTGAACACATTGAACACTCACAATCAGAATTGAACCATTAGGAAGGAGGTCCCCGAGATACACTTGCTTCACTTGTGGTTATCGCTAAACTGATCATCTCTCCATTGGGGCATTGCTTTATACTGCACAAATAAAATGTGTCTCTCGGCAGCGTTGACTGATTTTTTAGAATCACACCTGGCTAATGACTACCATAAAAGATTACAATACACAATGCGCTGTTTTTCTAATTAAGAATTTTAAACACAAATCAAACAAAAGAAGCGCAAATGAAGAAAAGGTAATAAAATGTCTACAGGTACGCAGATACAAATTTTTCTTTTATCAGCATTCAGGTCGTAACAATATCATAGGCCTTTTGACCTCAATAGAACGTAGTCACACTTTACGTCACAAGTCTATTAGGGTTGTGGGCAAGCCCATCGTGCCCACAACGGTGGATCCGCGCTTCGCTTTAGTGAAGACTAACCTTTCAACATGTCTTTCCGGTGATAATCAAGACCTTCTTCTCCGTACAATTTCCAGATATGTTCAATCAGATACTTCAGTTTATTCAGCCAGAAGAACCCTGGTGGACGGCTGGAACTCCAGCGCCAAGCTGTTTAAAGATTCACAATCATAATGCAGAAAGTAAAAGTGAACTATATACATCTTCTCTTCTAATCTAATCTTCTTTCTATACATCACAAATGTACTACATGTCAGCTACACATCTAAGCTGGGCAATTTTAAAACCTAGCAACTGATAATGTTTTTAAACGATTTGCTTACTGAGCATTTACCGAAGTATTGCTTACCAAAACATGTAGTACTACTTAAAGACTGAATGGGGATTGTTCACAAAAAAATTACCCTTTGATTTTATATTTTTATTACGTAAAATAGGGTATTTTAAGATACTAATTTGAATATTTCTGTATTTGAAGCGTTAGTATTTTTAAAATTACTTCTCCGATGACGTCATAAAGGACAAGTTTACATTGATTTCTTTGCCTAGAAAACAAAAATAATAAAAGTAAGTTTTATCTATATATAATCTTAGTAATCTGTGCTACTTATTTAAATGTCACTGTCATTACTCATTACGTGTTGTGATCATTTTAGTGTTTTTTGTCGCTAGGCTTATAATTTTTCGTGTTCAACCATTATTATTTTCTATAGTTATCGTTAAATTTTTTAAAGTGGTCTTTAGGGAAAATCCATGTTACAGAACTGAAATCAAATAATGTACACCTACATTTTTTTTACACCTGAAGCAGGCAAACAGGCAGACGTCCCACCTGATTGGATTTAGTAAGGTCAAATAAAGGTCAAACGCATTTCTTACAAAATACAAGAAGATCGTAGGTTTTTTGGAATTTTGACTAGACAAAAATGATTAGGGACACTTTTCCTCGAAATGGTTTTTGAAATAGCCAGATTGAAAAAAAGTGAACAATCCCAATTAAAATGTGATATCTCCTAATATAGTACAATCGTTTGGTAATTTTATCTGTAAAGTTTCCGGGAATTTTGAAAATGGCTAATTTTTTAGTTTTTTTTTTAAATCGGCAAACAAACACACACTTTGTATATCCCAGAGCTAAGCAAGTTACGCTTGTATTATGGGTACAACGGACCACTCTGGGGCCGATCCTAGACACCCAGACTGTAGCAGTTTCCGAAATTTACCATACCGCGAAACGTTCCTCTGCGTTCCAGCAAGTTCGGCCAGCAAAGGCTTAGCCCGCTCAAACACAGAGAACTTATATGAAGAACATTTTTTGTTTTCAATAAAAACTTTTATCCGTGCAGGAACGGAGAAAGAATACAATTTCCTGCGGCCCGGCGGCCTGTCGTAAGAGGCGACAAAACAACCCACAGCCAGGTGGTAGGGCATTTGCCCGACTGGATGGCTACCACCCCTGGTCTAGAGTATGTCGCCATAACAACCTTGTGTTGTGTTCCGACATTAGTGACCAGGTTCCAGGCTCCCTAAAGAGAGCAGCAGCACATTCGTAGCACCTTTGGTGTTGCAAATGTCCATAGGCGATGGTAACCGCTGTCCATCAAGTGGGCCGTCTGCCTGTCTGCTGATCTCCTGCAATAAAAAAAAAAACTCGTAAAGCTACTTACGATCAAAAACTGCCATTTTCCGGAATTCGTTTTCATATTTAAAATAAATGGATGAATTTCCTGTTTATTAAAAAAAATTAAAAAAACATATATATGACATAAATTTATTACCTCTACACGTTGTTACTAAGTTACTATGCGCCTATTTATGTATTTTTAAATATAAGAAAATCAGTGAAATGCTTGTAATCTAATTGAAATCTACTGATACTAGTTTTGTAGGTGTAGCAATTGGGCAACATATTTTAAATACATTTGTTGAAACTCGATTATTCACTGAATAGGAATTTTTAAAAAATATGTTCGACCTGTGGCGCCAGCTACTCTTGCCTAGAATTTAGGAGTTCTTTTTTAAAAATATTAATTCAAAATTGTATAATGAAAAAACGTGTACGTCTCGGGACGCCCGACAGAAGTGATAACTTGCGTGATAGAATGGGAAGCCGGATATATTGGCGCCGTAACGCGTTACGTAACGAAGTAGTTTATCCCCCCATAAGAAGTTACCACTTCAAAAAAAGACGGTGTGCGTCTCGGGACGCCCGACAGAAGTGATAACTTGCGTGAGAGAAAGAGAAGCCAGACAGACTGGTAGCGTAACGCGTTACGTAACGAAGCGGTTTAACGTCCCATAAGAAATTACCACTTCCAAAAAAGACGGTGTGCGTCTCGGGACGCCCGACAGAAGTGATAACTTGCGTGAGAGAAAGAGAAGCCAGACATACTGGTGCCGTAACGCGTTACGTAACGAGGCGGTTTAACCTCCTATAAGAATTTACCACTTCAAAAAAGACGGTGTGCGTCTCGGGACGCCCGACAGAAGTGATAACTTGCGTGAGAGAAAGGGAAGCCAAACAGACTGGTACCGTAACGCGTTACGTAACGAAGTGGTTTAACCTCCTATAAGAATTTACCACTTCAAAAAAGACGGTGTGCGTCTCCGGACACCCGACAAAAGCGATAACTTGAACTAATCTAACGTGAGAGAAGGGGAAGCCAGATATATTTGCGCCGTAACACGTTACGTAACGAAGTGGTTTACCCTCCCATAACAAGTTATCACTTTAAAATCTGCTTGTATAAAATTGCTTTGTAAGTACAACATTGGTAAAGAAAGCTTATTTGCCGACAGTCAACACGTGTTTGATAATAAATCTTAAGCCAAGGAAAATGGTGTCACCCTAGACAGCCACCATTTTAACAGTTCTTAGTATAAATTTAATTTGGACGGATTACCATACAATGATGGGTTGGGAATGAGTGTTGTTGCGAGCCTAAACAACTTTAGGACTACTAAGAAGCTTTACATTAATGAAAACTAAAGGAAACTAAATAAATCTTACCGTCACGTGACACTGCAACGTAATTGAGAAAGTTCCAAACTGGTATTAACAAGTGTAATCCGACATAACACATGTGATTAAATATAGCACAGAGGGTAGATACGTTCCTAATACATAATACTATTAATTAAATTTGCTGTTAACCACTAAACGTTATCTGATATATAAAATTCTCGTGTCACAGTTTTCGTTGCCATACTCCTCCGAAACGGCTTGACCGATTCTCATGAAATTTTGTATGCATATTGGGTTGGTCTGAGAATCGGCCAACATCTATTTTTCATCCCTCTAAATGTTAGGGGTAGTCCACCCCTAAATTTTATTTTTTATTTTTTAGACAAAATTTTTAATTTCTATTTTTATATGATACAGCATTAAAAGATACATACAACCCTAAATTTTCAACCCTCTACGATCAACCCCTAATTTTTACCGGGCAGGACGACGTCTGTCGGGACAGCTAGTTATAATATAAACATGTTTATGGACGATAAAACATTATGAACTGACATAAATATATTTAACATGCTGTAATTTTCATTATTTACATTACGTATAAATTATTATTATTTTTATATTCATCATAAACAATAGTCATTTTTAATTTGAATTAGTGAGTTTATCGAGTATCTTTCAAGAGACCGGAAAAAATTTCAAATCATTATTTCACGCCCACAAAGTGAAAATGCACACCTGGTTTTTTATCTTTCCCGAATTTTTACTTCTTTTGTTTAATTTGTGTTTAAAATTTGTAATTAAGAAAAACATCCTATTGTTACTGTACTCTTTTATGACCACAGATGTGCACATTACGTTTTCTTGGAAAATTCAGTCCACGCGGTTGATTGTCGTATTGTAAAGTTTAGTATAAAACAATGCCCGAACGGAGGGGTGAGGCAGTCAAGCGACGATTATGATACGATCAAGACGTATATATAGTGACGGACTTTGAGCGTGTTATTGAATCATGCAGTTTGTACTGGTTGTGTCCAGTTATATGTGTACCTATGTTATACGTGTTTGTATAGTTATTATAAATTCTATAGTAATTCCAACGGCATTTTAATTCGAGTCCCGCACTCGTAACATTATAGAGAAATTCCAATTCACGAGTGTCAAATGATCAGTAGGCGACCTTATTATGCTTATCAATGTTAGAATAGTAGTTTCATTTTATTATCAAAAACTGTCTCTCTGCGTTAAATATTCAGAGGTACGCTAAGTCAAGGGGCTGACGTTAAAAACAGCCCACGCGAATGATGTGAAGGACACTTGGAAATTCTTAGGATTACTCCTATAAATCGTATATGTGGAGATGTTTGTAGTTTTGATGATGCTAGAGAATTTTGTAATTTCCAAGTTGGCAAGCAGGCAGACGGCCAACCTAGTGGAAAGTGTTTACCGTCGCCTATAGTTTGCAACACGATTTTTTTTATAACATGATGATTATGCCTTAAGAATGATATACCCATTGAGATATAACATGTTTAGGGAGAGCATTGCTAATAAACAACACCGCGAATAACGACATCGAAAACATGAAGCGTTGCTATATTCACTCTTCAAAAACTATCAATGTGTGCGTATTTTGGGGATGACAGCTAAAAATATTACCCAATTTTTTTGTAATTCAATATTTTTATGTAAGTGAACAGTTTAAATGATCATCATGATTGAATAGCTTTACGTCTCATAATTTCAATATTACCTACTCAGAGGTTTTCTTACCAAGAAAAGTTGTGTGTCTTGGACCAAACTATAGAAAATAAACTACATGCACAAGACGTTGATGTGATCGAAGGCACTGCCATAATATTTCACGATGTGGTACTAATCTAACTTACCTTCAACATATAATAAAACATTACGGGACTTTTCAACATCTGTAATAATTAATACATTTTAAAGCTATAACTAATATCGCAAATGACAATATTAAAATTATCAGATAGTAGGGTGATTTTTGTGGGCTATTTTTTTTCCTCCTTCCTTATCCGAAATTGTGCTGTATGTGTCCGGAAAAAAACTCGTGAAAGTTACAGCCCTTTATATTAATTTTAAGTGCTTTCCCTGAGCGTGATAAGATTTTCCAAATAAAATGCACTTAAATCAAGATTTATTGAAGTTATTCTTCTTTTGGCGGGTTAGGGAAAAATGGTGAGACTAAATTTTTACGATGCCCGCGCACACCGTCACGAAAAACCGACACCCTGAAGTTAGCTACAGTGAACCGACTGAAAACCGAGTAGTTTTTTCTACAAACGTAGAATAAGACCAAATATAAAATTTTTGAAGAGATTTTTATCTTGTTACGCTAAAGAAGTATAACTTCTAATGCGTGTACATTAGGGTGGTCGTTAAAAATTAAATTTCTTGCGACGCCCCCTAAAAAGCTTCCTTTTAATTAAAAAACACTGGGATTTTTTTTATAATTTTTTCAAGTCAAGACATCACGTGCCTCAAGACGATTCAAGTTAAAACTAAAAATATAAGAAAAATTGAAAGATAAGCTTGAATCACGAAGAATTTTAAACTTTTTCTGAAACTATAATTTGAAATTCATCACTGAGAATGATAATACGGAAGGTATTTCATTGTTAAAACTTTTCCAATCTTAAAATAATTATTACTTCTAAGTATGAAGAAGTTTCCCGAAAAAACATGATGTAGCGTAGGAAGTCTTCAATGAAGCACCTTTTGCTCTAAAAATGCGTATATTTTAATATTTTGCGATTAACAATAAATTTTAGTTGCGCGTACAATAAATCAACGTCGATTGTAGTGAATTTTCGAATATTGGCGGTTGGCCGTAGAGAAAGAGCGTTTTCCATAGTAAATGTTGATAGTGCGTGTACACACCGGCGCGAGCGTACTGATTTCATACTCGGCTGGACCGGTGTGTACGTTCCTCTCATAAATCGTGCCGCAACATACCCCCGGCCTTGGATGCTGCAGCATCCAAAATTTGAGCCTCAGCACAGTCAGCACCTCTTCGCAGAACAACGAACACATTCTGGTCATTGTGCGCTTGATGACTCCAGATGTCGTCCGTATCTCCGCTACTGTCTTGAAGCCGTCACTGCTAAATAGTCTTCAAATAATGTGATAAGTGCCACTCTAATTGTGGCAAGTTGTAGTCCTAGATAACAACCAGTGTGTCTGTGGTAGCAGTTTTGGTGTTCGTCTGCACTCACTCCTCGTCTGCGTGTCTAAGATGTACTCCTTCATCCATCGTGTCCGAAATACTGCCACATGCGCTCCACTCGCTGGTAGCATGACAGACACAGCTCCAGTATAGCTCTGACGTCAGTCATGATACGCCCAACCAGGAAGTGGGAAGGATTCAAGGGACGAAAAAAATGTGGAACAAAGGATAGGACACAATTTGGACGAGAGTTGAGGATGGCATCCACTTGTGTTAATAAAGTGCTAGACTCATTTAGAGTCATGTTATGCGCGTTTCCATTTATGCGATCTAAATGGAATTTATGAGACATGACTCCCGTTTCACACAGAATACCGAAATGAAATAAGTGTAAAAGTGAATTTAATGTGCAGACTAGTGGCGTAGTCATAATGTTAAATCTAAATTTTTAAAATCGGTTATAAATCCCATATATTTCCTACTAATGTTAAGAATGTCATCTGCGGTTACTGCAACATAAACTATTGAGAGTTCATGTGAGTATATATGCATCAAAGGATAGATTGCCAAGAGCTTAAGGTGTATTGCGCGTGTATCAATACATGAAAACTAGCGAACGTACCCCGTAACAGTTCTTGTGACCTTACCTTTGCGATTCAGTACGAGCATTGGTTTGTGTATTACAGGTAAGTTGAAGTGATACGTGCGATACTTAAATCACCCATTAAAAGGACTATGAATCCTACCTCTCAATCACATATAAGTAACGCACTGGTGACTTACCTATCTTGCGAAATGCAGTCGTGTCAGTAGCCATCACTGTCATGCAACGTGAATGACGCCTTGTAGACCCGTGTATGAGTCGTGAATGCTCGTATTGATAGTGAACGTATGCTTGCTTACAAGTTAATGGGAAATAATTTTACAAAATAAAATATTTACTTAAACTAAGCCACCTGAATAATTTTATTAAAATTTGAATTAAAATTTAAAATTAGGTGTGATTGATTTTAATATACATGTTTGTATATCGATGGGTGGGCGCGCGAATCCCTTTTGTAAAGAAGCAGACTGTTGTTCTACTTGCGAAAATGTCTACACCAAAGACTCAGCTGTCATTTTCAAGTGGGATGCGAATGCGGAATCCTCCGGCACTATTGCGTGTATTAGTGACAACGAAAGATCGTTCGCATCTCAGCTTGTCAGACAATGCGACCTGAACCTTTGGTAGTTCCTAAGACTAACAGAACTGACATAACTGCTTACTGTTAGAACTATCTATAGTTTGCGCGATGTTACATTGTATAGTGTCACGGCTGCGCATGGTAGAATTTACAGGGCCTGATACTATCCAACCAAATTGCGTATTTTGTAACGTTGTACCGTTTGGTAAACGTATTCTGCCTTCGATAAGCAGCTCCCAAAATCGATCTGCGCCTATTAATATATCGATGTCTTGGGACTCTAAAAATTGCGGATTTGCCAACTGAATATTCTCAGGAAGCCTGAACTGTGTGCGTGGTACATAAACAGATGGCAAAGTTGATGTAATTTGTGGTAAAACGAAACACTTGATGCGTGTGGAGAAGGTGTTAATGTGTGATTTAATTTCTATATCACAGGTTTGCGTACACTGTGAAACACAATTACCTACTCCTCGTATTTCGTGAGTGGACTGTAATAGTGGAATGTCTAATAAATTGCATAAAGATTGTGTTATAAAACTACGTTGACTCCCATTGTCGAGAAGAGCGCGTACTGCGTGTGTCTTGTTATATTTGTCTTCTATCTCGACCAATGCCGTAGGTAACAAAACGGGTGCAATATCAGAATTGTGTGCGCATAAGTCATTAGTGTGAATATTATTTAGATGTTTAGATCTGTATAACTTGCTATTCAAAGCAACGACGTCCGCGGGGGCAGAGTGAGGCACGAGGGAACAACCACCTGTGGATGCGCATGCGCACAGCGCATTCCCTGTGATAGCGCTGGCGCAGACCTCAGTTGACGACGGAAGCGTCGTTGTCGTGCTAGTGTCCTTGACCCCGTTACTATGAATTAGCGTGTTATGTTTATTATTGCATTTCCGACATGGGCCAGACCTACACTCGTTTAAACTATGACCGAAGTGCAAGCAATTTTTACATAAGTTGTGATTAGATATAACGTTTAGCTTTGCGTCGAGATCTAAGTTTAAAAACTTTTGACATGCATACAGTGGATGCCTATCGTTACAAATAATACACAACTTAGTATTGCGGGTCTGCGTTTTGTACGGTTTATTGCTGGAAACAGTGTGACAGTGAATTTTAGTGTTGTTGTGCGTATGTGTATGTTGTTTTGAGTTGTGTGTGTGAACAATATTGTTATTATGAGACACTGATAGTGTTTCCAGCATGTCAGCCCTGAGTTTTAAGAAATGTAATAAATCTTCTACCTTAATAGTCACCTTTGAATCTCTCTGGTTTAAATGTGTACATTTATATTGTTCCCATTCGCGTTTTGTAATGAAATCTAATTTTTAGGTTACAATATAAATAACTAATGTATCCCAGGAGTCTGTGGGCTCACCTAGGATATTTAATGCGCGTAAATTCTTTAAAATGATGTCTATGAGCGTACGTATCAGACTAGGTGACTCCTTAGGCAAAGATTGGATACTAAATAAAGCTTTCACGTGGTTGTGTACCAAAAGACTGCTGTTATTATAGCGATTGAGAAGTAGTTCCCATGCGACAATGTAGTTCGTTGAAGTGAACTCCAGGGAGTCTATTACCAAGACTGCGCTGCCTGTCAATGCTGACTTAAGGTAATGAAATTTCTGTATGTCAGTTATGTCTGTAGATTTATGTACAAGAGACATAAATGTGTCCCTGAACTCCAGCCAGTGCTCGTATGAACCGTCAAAGGTTGGCATGGCTATGGTCGGTAATTTAACCGATCTATGAGCGTCACTACACCTAGAACTGCTTTCAGCAATCTGTCCCTTGTTAAGCATGTACTCAGCCTCGACTTGCGCGCTGTAATAACTGCTTTCAAACGTTTCGCGTTCATTTAGCTGCTCATCTAAGTCGTGTTCTGAGACAGACTCTTCTATTTGCGTTTGAATGCAATTGAATTCAGCGAACAAGCTTGTGGCACCCTGAAGCCGTAGCTTTAAATCTGTGCGTGATTTTTCAGGCGAAACATCATCACTAGTATTAAGTGTGTTTAAATAATTTGTGAACTTAGTGAATCTGCCTTTAATAATGCCTCGCTTTCTGATTAAAGTACGTAAATGATCTATGCAGATGGGATCATTGTCTAACGGTTTAGGGGACTTTGAACGTGATCTGCTACTAGGTACACTAATATTATCTAAATTCATTTCGGTGGTTGTGAAAAACAGGAGTACTTACGTATGTTGTGTGATCTTATCGCGAATTTAGCAGCTGCTGGTGCAGCCGGGCTGATGATCAGCTTGTATTGCTGAAATTAGCAATAAACACAATATTAACACAAGTGAACGTGTAGGATTTGGAATAGTGTGGATGGCTGACCGTACCAGATATTCCTGCAGGATAGTGCGTGCTTCTATTCTTCGCAGCCTCTGTATGTAGTCAGCAGCTCCAAAGGTCGCCGGCTTTCCTTGCGATGGAAGTCCAAATTTGGCGTTGAAGGATCATATGTAGCGTAGGAAGTCTTCAATGAAGCACCTTTTGCTCTAAAAATGCGTATATTTTAATATTTTGCGATTAACAATAAATTTTAGTTGCGCGTACAATAAATCAACGTCGATTGTAGTGAATTTTCGAATATTGGCGGTTGGCCGTAGAGAAAGAGCGTTTTCCATAGTAAATGTTGATAGTGCGTGTACACACCGGCGCGAGCGTACTGATTTCATACTCGGCTGGACCGGTGTGTACGTTCCTCTCATAAATCGTGCCGCAACACATGATATTACCCAAAAATTAACTTGAATCGTCTTGAGGCACGTGTTGTCTTGACTTGAAAAAAAAAATCCCAGTGTTTTTTCATTAAAAGGAAGCTTTTTAGGGGGCGTGACAAGAAATTTAATTTTTAATGACCACCCTAGTGTACATAAGTACACACACACACTTTTTTTAATTTCTATCATTCCTCCGCATTTTATGCTATATTATTAGTAGCAGATTGGTAACACTTTTCCGTGACCGCTTTGCAAAAGGTGGGGCCGTCTGCCAGTCTGCTGACCTCGTACAATAAAAAGAAATGAATGATTTAGAGATAAAATATACTGTGTTTATCTCTTCCTGTCTATGTATACTTCTGTAATTGTAGTATAACTATAATAGTCAGTCTATAATCTGTCTTAAGATGGTCCTCAATTGGTAAGATGAACATTCTAAATCATACCATGCACTACTTTCTTGATCAACGGTAAAGCAGCTTCGTAGCCCAATGTCGCGACGTATAACTTTATACTTGAGCGTAGTTCAGACATCCAATCCGGGTTAACATCGGAAGACTGATTCCACGTTCCTAAAAAAATCTTATCTATACAAATATCATAAAGGGGAATGATTTTTAGTTTTATTGTAACTCGAAGTGGGAGTTCAGTTCAACAAGTTTTTGTTTGTTGCAGGAGTTCAGCAGACAGGCAGACGGCCCACTTAATGAAAAGCGGTTACCGTCGCCTATGGTCATTTGCTACAACAAACGTGCTACAAATGCGCTGCTGCTCTCTTAAGGGAGACTGGAACCTGGTCACTAATACTGGAACACAACTCAAGGTTGTTATGGCGACATAATTTAGACCAGGGGTGGTAGCCATCCAGTCGGATAAATGCCCTAGCACCTAGATGTGAGTTGTTTTGTCGCCTCTTACGACAGGCGGCCCGGCCGCAGGATATTGTATTCTTTCTCCGTTCCTGCACGGAACGGATGTTGTGGTGCTTCAATGATGGATAACCTCTCTTGTATGTTGGTGAAGCACCACAAGGCGAGAGCTTACAGGTAACAAATCCCGTGGACTTAATGTTTTACCCCAAATGGCATAGGGTAGGGAGGGGGAATGGCGCTCACTGGGTAATGGCGCTCACCTCTATAACTCTGTCAAAATGCGACGTAGCAACACGCCATGGGGCATGAAGCGCGCGGGGAGGGGTTCTCTAATAGACAGGAATGCAAACAGGCAGTCTGCTCGCGTCATGTGACTATGAAGTGTGTTTCTTAGTTTGCGACCGCGCTGATCTAATTTTTGGATACGTGTTTCTTGCGGGTAAGTCCAAAACTTTAATGGTTATTTGGCTTTTAGCTTTACTTTTCAACAGTAAAACTATTTAGTTTTGTGCTAATGCAACACATTTTCAGTAAATATGCATAGTATTTTTTTAATTTCGAATTAATTACCTAACGACCGTTTGGGGTTATGCCGCTCATCTGAACGCCATTACCCCATAGTGATTTAATTTTTTCAATGTTGTAGATATGCCAAGAAATCGTCAAAGGACGATGATAATCAAAACCAAAAAAGTTGACAAAAAAAAAGAACAAACATATGAAACAAAAACCTTACAAGAGAAACATTTTACTAGAAAGTTCTTCAGAGAATGAAGATGAAGAGCACCTTTGCGGCGATGATAGTGATGACGACAAGAATGTGGACAATGAAAATTATAACAAATGTATTATTTGCGAAGAATTTGGAAAAAATAACGAGATGAGGTATTGCTGCACCATCTGCGGATTGTGGGCTCATGCTATATGTTCAGGTTGGGATTCGCCACACGGATACATCTGTGATTTATGCGTTCAAAAATAAAATACTTCTGTTTTTCTTACCTCTAATAGTTGTAGTCTTATATTACGTCTTATAGTCTTAATAGTTGAAGTTTTTTGACATCTATGACTTTATTATATTCATTAAATTGAAAAGGGCTAATCGTACATACAAAAGAATGAAGCTAATTTGTGGCTGTAGACTGTACTTTTATTGTATAAGGTTGATCTCATTAATATTTCTTATTTAAATGTATCTTACTTGTTATATTCTAAAAAAATATGTTTGAGCGGCATTGCCCCTGACATTGGGCAATGCCGCTCAAACATGTTTTTTTTGTAATGTTTTCCTACTACTAGTAAGTCAAAGATATATGCCTATGTTGATAAATCGTTGATTACTTGATAATTAAAGACTTTGTTACTCTCATTAATTTTGCTTTATAATAAATAATTGAAAAAATACACCATGTTTTCCTTAAGTGAACGCCATTCCCCCTCCTTACCCTACACATATACATATAACCTCTTGTAATTAGTTATATATTTGCGTCCTTTAAGATCTTCAGCTGACGCAGCTGCTGATTATGTTTTCTAAACATTGATAATTTTACTCCAACAATTCTAGTTTCCGTAGTGTAGCGGTTATCACGTGTGCTTCACACGCACAAGGTCCCCGGTTCGATCCCGGGCGGAAACATTTTTAGAGAAACTAAAAGAATTCTTGGGGAAGCAAAACTGAATAGAGACGTTATGGCTGTTCTTCTGCTGTTCACATTTGCACATAGATATGCATGCCCTGAACTCAAAGGTCGTGGGTTTGAATCTTTGCTGGAAAGCAGGCATTTAGGCAGTTTTCTGACCCAATGTGCATATATTTACAATACCACGTGCTAACGACGAATGAAAACGTTGTGATGAGACCTGTACATCCAGATAACCGATTTGCAAAACCCGCCAATCTGCGACAGATGCGGCGGGTGTACTGTTCGTCCCGAGCCCAGCAGTGGGATGCGGAATAGTATGTGCAGTTATTATTAAAACTTACTTGATTGAAAAACAGGTACCTGGAAACCAGCTATTTTCAAAAGCTGAAAAAAATTACAATTCAGTTATTATTGTTTTTTATTGCTCGAGTACAGCAGACAGGCTGACGACCCAATTATGATGGAAAGTGGTTATCGTCGCCTATAAACATTTGCAACACTAAAGGTGGTACCAATGCGCTAACGAACTTATAGGTGGTTGGAACCTGGTCACTAATAAAGGAAAACAACTCAAGTTTGTTATCACGGCATGCTCTAGACCAGGGGTGGGGAAGACGGACAAATGCCTTACCACCTGGCTGTGGGATGTTTTGTCGTTACGACATACCACCTAGCGGCAGGAATTTGTATTATTTCTCCGTTCCTACACGGATTGTATGTCTGTTTAGCTTTTGCTAGTTTTAGCTAATCTAACCCACATAGGTAGGGTATTTGCTGTCTAGACGGCTAATACGGCTAAGACGGCCCCGGATCTATACCACCATAACAACCTGGAGTTGTGTTCCAGCATTAGTGGCCAGAATCCCGTTTCCCTTTAGAGTAGTAGCACATTAATAGCATATTTGGTGACACAAATGTCCCTAGACGATGTTAGCCGCTTTCCATCAGCTGGGCCGTATGCCTGTCTGCTGAACTAATGTAATAAAAAAAGCAATCAATTCAAGGTTGTGTATAAAATATAACTTACTAAAGTTAAAACAACTAAAATGCAGTTCATTTGCAATTGTTTAACTGAAACTCAATCACAAAACGCAATAATGTTAATGAATTCTGTTTCACGAAAACTAATTGAAAATGGTAATTGGAGCTGGCGAACAGGCATCGATGATCAAATTATTGGAAAGTGATTACCGTCGCGTATATACGTTTGCAACACCAGGGTTGAAGCTGACGCGTTGCCAGCCTTTAGAGGGGATATGATGTAGTGGCACACTTATAAGCTAATAGATGGCGCTGTGCAATAATTGAAGTCGCAACCATTAACGACACATCTAAGAATATATAAAAATTTCGAACTACCGCCGCTTCTTCCCCTCCAGCTATAACACGTTGCGAAGCGGTAGCAATGATAGACTAGGATCGGCTCCGCCGGCGGAGTCGAAGACGAGTCCCCAAATATTCACTTCAGCCTATTGGCTTAGCTCATTCATCCCTTTGCGGCTTGTTCCCAATATAGAGTCAATCCCCCGCAGCGGTCGAACCTCACAGGAGGTGCCTCCTCGAGCGTGCTGCATCCAGGCTGAACGCCTCCGCTCCTACGGAGTCGGGAAGCTCCCAAAGCCCGGTATCGCTGAAACAGCCATCTGCGGCTATTCAGCTGAGTCAGCTCAAAAATTTTTAGTTAAAGTGGGCCTCCGGCCTAAGCCTGCGAGGTACAACAGTTAACCTCTCCGGAAGATCCTCCCTTTTGAGACGGAATGCATTCCATCGCGCTCCTCCTTCATTAGGGTCATTCCTAAAAGGATAAAAGCATTTTGATGAAAGGGTTAGGAATTTGGGATAGGAGGATCAGACAGGAATAATGGGATATGGAATAAATAGTAATAGTGATCGACATTTTTTTTATTTTTATTGCAGGAGGTCAGCAGACAGGCAGACGGCCCACTCGATGGAGAGCAGTTACCATCGCCTATGAACATTTGCAACACCAAAGATGCTACAAATGCGCTGCTGCCCTCTTAAAGGAGACTGGAACCTGGTCACTAATGCCGGAACGCAACACAAGGTTGTTATGGCGACATACTTTAGACCATGGGTGGTAGCCATCCAGTCGGGCAAATGCCCTACCACCTGGCTGTGGGTTGTTTTGTCGCCTCTTACGACAGGCCGCCCGGCCGCAGGAAATTGTATTCTTTCTCCGTTCCTGCACGGGACCTAACCTAACATACATACATAAGGGGAAGTGGGATCCCGCTGATAAAACCGACCTCCGTTGTTGAAGACGGTGTCATACTCCGAAAAGCACCCTATGATCGTGATATGAGTGTTGGGGTATCACAGAAGTAGTACCTACCGTCTACTTCCTGTGACACCCCAGAAAAGGCCGTTGGATAAGGACGCAGGTTAAGTTTGGTAGTTTGACGGCCGATCACCACTGTCCTCCGCTTGGAGGTTGTTCCGTGTTTAGCACAATCCATTTCCAAGGGTATTTCTTAACTACCATTTTTAAAATAATTGGGCATTGCTCTATACTGACCGAATTTCCTAGAATCAGTTTTCACTTTAAATCCTACACACCTGGCTAATGACTGTCATAAAAGATTATAATACACAATGGGCTGTTTAAAAAAAAAAACACAAAGTAAACAAAAGAAGTTCAAGTACCGAAAGGTAATAAAATTTGTTTTAAAGGTATGCAGGTGTGAATTCGTTTTTTTGTCGGCGTCTAGGTCGTAACACTATTAAAACAAATGCATCACACTTTCGTGTGTGCTATCTGCATTTGCAATTGCTGCCCTCTTGCGAACTGTCAGTGTAAATATTTTGTTACTGAATCACAGCAACGCGTGGTCGAATCAGCTAGTATATTATATTTATGCAAGTGTGCAAATACTTAATTATCGTGGGCTGGCCCTCTTACAATTAAAAATATATATTTATATTTGTTAAACGTAATAATAAATATATCAATCACATTGGGACAATGTAGTTTTAATACTATACTGTAATGTGTATAAATTGCGGGTAGTTGCATATTTTAAACACACATAATAAACAGTCTGAATACCGCTGTCATTTTGTTTTATTATACCACTTCAAAGTACGAGCAGCATCCGCTCATACCACAAAATTATTAGAGCTTGCGCCGCTTCTTCTCAAGACACATGTTGCGAATCAGTGATAAGTTAAATTAGGCTCCCATAGAGTAAATAATAACCATTAAAAAAATTAAATTAACAAGTTGGCGGTAGGCTAAATAAAACTTTAACAGAGTACTGACACTTGACACCTTTGTCTTCCGTGATTACGGCCACTGAAAAGTCCTAATAAATATCAAATAAATTACCGCGCTTAAAACCGTTTAAAAGTAGTTTTTATGAATACATATATATGCTTATGTACTACAGACATATCGTCGTCGTAGCATGCGTCATACTTTTATTTTTATCGCCTTTCGTGTATAGTCCACCCACAGTCGACGTCTGAGCCCGATGGAGCCACTCCATCCGTCTCGATGGCCACCACCCGGTCTAGAATATGCCGCTCCTACACTGATACCGAACGAATCAGGAATTATGCATAAAAATATAGGCATTCGGTAAGCTTTCAGTACAACATATACTAGCATACCGATTCCACAGCGCTACTGCACCAACATGTCATGTTAATTATTAATGATTATATACAGCGTGTTGCAGACCTTACGACAATAAATCAGACCACGTTTTCTTCATGACGTACTCTGCCCAAATACAAAAACGAATCAAGGTAGCTTCTTTGGTTTAGCCACAGGACCTCATTTTTCATTTCAGAATATTACAACAACATGTATCAGTTATTGTGTCTAAATCGGTAGGTTAGTGACCAATGTATCATGTTGCCAGCTCGTCTCTTCATCATTAAACGCGGAAGTTGTTCATTCTTACGCTCTCGCTCGCGAATAATATATTTACAAGATGTTCTGGTTTTATTCCCTTTTTATCGTAATTAATTTGTTCGGAAATTGCTTTTTTTTAATTTTGACATTACGGTTGATTTAATAGTACCAAAAAATTTGTATGGAGTACGACCGCTAAAATTATGAATTATTGTCATTTGAAATGAAACACGCTGTATGTTTTTAAATGTATTATTTTTTGTTGTCTTTACATTAGAGATGTGCCAAGTAGCTGGCGACTAGTCGGTAAAGCCGACTATCCGGCGACTATAGTAGTCGGCGACTAGTCGGCACTATTCGGCAAAGAGCGCTTCTTACTTTGTACCCGTAGTTTGTAATTCATATACTTTGTAATCCTAATCCATACACGAGACTTTTGTTTTGACAGGATTAAATTTTAACTGAGTTCTTTCACTTTAATAAACAATTACAGTATTATCATTAAACAAAACAAAAATCAAGAAACAATTGGAAGTAAACAAAATAGGTACCGACACGCTCGCATGCGGTGGCTGCGACTTGTGCGCGAACCAATGGTCCTAATTGGTCAGCATATGCTTAGAGTGGGTCCAGTTTTAGGATTTATTCCGTTTCTATTATTTTGCTGATTGGCTCTGTATTTTTTTTACCCTAAATGTCTTTCTTCCTTTCAGAAAATAATAACAGCCCCATAAATGTCCTACAGCTGGGTTTGGGCCTTCCACTATTGGGAAACGGACAGTATACCCACCATGCTTATTCAAGGCTGATTAAAGTGTTAGCACGTGTCGATCTTCTCGATGTGCAGGTTTCATCAAGGTTTACTTCACCATAAGCACGTGGAAATTCTGACAAGATGAAAATTAAGTAAAATATTGGCTAAGTTGTGTTCGAACCCGAACCCTTTGAATTTGGGGGAGTGCACTAGCTACTAAGCTACCACAGCTTTTTTAAATTTTTAATTCAAAAAGAGGCCTTACAATATTCCAAGAGGCACGCCATTTGCACATTCCAGAACAATATCATAGCAACTAGCAAGGGACAGAACAGAACTTTGGATTAACATCAACATAATCCTGGTTAAATCCTGTTTGTTAAACAAGGTCAATCCTAGTTGTTAAATAGCTTAAAACCTATTTGTTAAACAGGTTAAATCCTAGTTGTTATATAGGTTAAATCCTATTTGTTAAACAGGTTAAATCCTAGTTGTTATATAGGTTAAATCCTATTTGTTAAACAGGTGAAATCCTAGTTGTTATATAGGTTAAATCCTAGTTGTTAAATAGGTTAAATCCAAGTTGTATTCAGAGTGTTAACTTCAGAATCCATAGTCTGCTTCTCTACACTGTCTTCGTGAATTGTAATATAAAAACTTATTGTAATAATTTTTAGTGTTTAAATTTATTGTAATAATTTTTAGTGTTTAAATTTATTGTAATTATTTTAAGTGTTTAAATGTATTGTAATCATTTTAAGTGTTAAAATATATTGTAATAATTTTTAGTTCTTTTTGTTGTTATAATTTTTAATGTTTAAATTTATTTTAATAATGTTTAGTTAGCGTTTAAATTTATAGTAATAGTTTTTAGTGTTTCGAGCTTGATCAGAGGAAATTAAATACAATAAAACTAAATATATTCAATTTTAAATACTGTATCTTACAATCATTATACAAACATCATTAATAATAAAACTAAAATTATAATTACATAAAGCAATATAAAAAATAACATGTTCAAAATCTCCACACGTCGAAGAGACGTTTTACCTTCATAACATTGTTATATGTAGTAGTTTACATATTCATAATACATAATACTAGGTTTAATATCAGTCTAAAAATGTCCCTTCCTTCAACGAACTTTTAGATATTGTACGCTATTAAATTATATATAAATAATCGCATAATCTTGCCGACGTATATATAGAGGGCTTCATAACAAATGGGCGTACAGACAAAATTCCAGTTTTACACAAGGGACAAAATTGTGAATAAAACAGTTGATTGTATAAGGCTGAACCTTCTTTTCAGGTACAACTTGCATACTGGTAAGACTTTCCAAATTGTAACATACATACATACATAACTTCACGCCAGGTCCCTTGCGGGGTAGGCACGAACAACAGAGCGCCACACAGGCCCATTCTTACACACCTCACTTGCTTCTTTGACATTCATAGCTCTTGTCATGCACGCTCGTCTGTTCTTAAGGCTCCGAACATCACCTTCTGCTAATACATGATCAATTTGATCATGGAAGGTGTGTCGTGGCCTTCCGCGACTTCTGCATCCATCCACTTTTGCATTGTATATCTGTTTAGTCATTCTTTCATCATACATTCTTTCCACATGCCCGAACCACCGGAGCATTCCTTTCCTTACCTTCACCCCGACACTCTCTTTCAGACCAACTCTCTTTCTTACTTCGGTATTACGAACGCGGTCCGCGAGCGTCACTCCGCAGATATTGCAACTGTAACATAGTTTTTAGTAAACAACAAAAAAATGTATTTTTGGGTATACGCCTATATGACATGAAGCCCTCGATATATAAAGTTCAAGACAGGTTATTTATTTATCTTTACGGCTTGGCAGCTAAACCTTTAAGCCAGATCTTAATTTACAATATAGTTTCATCATTTTCTTAATCCTATATGTAGCACAGCTGAACTGTAGGTAATCAGCTGGTGCCATTCAACGGAGTTCTTGTGACAACTCAAAAGGCCACATTTGACTATACAGTTCACATTTCCCACAAAATTATAATTACTACTCAAAAACTATCAGTTGTTCGTGCCTACCCCGCAAGGGACCTGGCGTGAAGTTATGTATGTATGTAAAAACTATCAATATCTTACAATTATTGTTCATTTTAGAGTAATTTTACACATTTTTAGAAAATAAAACTGCACAGCACAACCTCTCCTTTCAGTTCCCGCCAAAAACTCCAAGTCGAAATGGCAACTCCTTAGTGATGGAGGCCACGTATTAGGGTAGTCGATATCGATGTTTTATTGGGCACTTTTACCATTTTTTTCGCGAAGCTTACAAACAGGAAGACGGCCTAGCTCATGGAAAGTGATCACCGTCGCCTATATTTGCAACACCAAGGGAGTAGAGGACGAGATAGAGGGATCAGGCAAAAGGAATGGGATAGATTATAGGATGGGATAGGCATATATAAAATAGATGCCGAGTTTCTGGAATATAATATCATTCACCCTGTCCGATAGATGGCGCGATGTAAATATATAAAAAAAAAAATTACATATACACACACACACACAAATATACACACATATATATATATATATATATATATATATATATATATATATATATATAGTTGTATATATAAATAACAGTGTAACATCCGTCCATCCTAAGGTGCAGTTGAACACCAGCGTCAGGCACCTGTTGCCTTTTTTTGGTATACTTACCCACATCATTCAATTCGTCGTCATGTTTCTCGCTATGTGAAGACCAAATAAACGTTTTTTCTCTTTCCTTATTTTTACCTCATATCCCGATTACCAAGTCGACTTGTCTCAATAAATAAAAACGACTTCTTAGTTCACTTGTTATTAATGCATATTTCTGAGTATATCGTTTATAACAACCGAATGGAAAGGTTCCGACCGAATCTCTACATAAACTAATAAGTACCGCCTATAACGACATCGGATACAGCGACATATCACTTGAAACGACTTCCGTATGTTGCTTATAACAACTATCGGATATCACGTCCGAAGTATACGGTCTCTTCGATGTCGTTATATCCGGTTTCGACTGTGTTAATTTTTCATAGTCTTTTCGTGGTTTCCGCAATCCTAATGTAGTTCGGGGGTGATGGTCAACGTGATCCTTTGGGTACCACGAACGACCTCAATACGCAACGCACCGCTTGATTTCTCTAATAACGTATAGACGTCGCTGGCGCTGTGGACAGCTTGTCCGTTTATGTTTATCACTATATCTCCCGGTTGCAAACCACCACTGCGAACAAATATTTTTAGTAAACTTTCTTATAATTACAAAAAAAAACACCGACTTCAAAAACTAGAAAGCATAAAATAACTTGTAAAGCTTTAGTAATTTTCAAAATATAGTAATTCTTATGTTTTACTTTGCATCGCCTTCAAGATGTTTTAGATATTATATATTAATAATAATAGCTTTAGAAAAAAAGTTATTTGTTACTTTTTAGTGTCTTAGCTATGAACGGAGAGACCTACGAAAGGTGCCGCGCTTGTTAAAAAATATAGGTCCCAAGAAACGGGATCAAAAAAATGTTCGTAAAATGAAAACTACTGGGCCAAACTATGTCAAATTTTTAGAGAACCAAATGGCAGCTATTCCGCGTCGAACAAAAAAAGAATCACGTAAATCGGATCATAAGTCACGGAGTAATCGGTGAACATACATAAAGAAAAAACAAAAAAAAGATTTGAGAACCTCCTCCTTTTTTGAAGTCGGTTAAAAAGGCGAGCTTAACCCTAAAAAAAAACTACCCTCAAAAGTAACTAAAAAGCAAAACAACTTGTCTTGAATGAATGAATAACTTTATTACACGTAAAATTAAAGTCCAATGGGCGGTCTTGTCTGCAAAGGCGATCTCCTCCAGACTACCCAATACAATTATTATCTGACTACATTATTTAGTGACTTGATAATTAATTAATTATTATCAAATGGAAGATGACACTGTATATTTACATGCAATCGTCATAGTTATACAATTATGGCCTTACTTATAATCGTTTGTTAAATTTTAAGAAACTGCTCTGCAACTGTTTAACGAAAATCATACCCATAAACTCCTCTTAACGGTAAGAGGTGGCGGTAAAGTAACTCGTAAATAACTGTAAAAAATAACCAACTACGAGAGGTAGTTTAAGTGACTGCTAAGAGGCAAGATGGCAAGTTTTATTTGAAACAGCCGTTGATTAGGGGCTTACGAGTCTCTTATTTAGGAGATGGCTAATCCTTTCTTAACGAGATTATTATAAGTAAGGCCCTTAAAATTATCAATTATCGTCGTCGTAATTTATTTATTATTATTACAACAGTAAATTCTTTATATTTTATATATATCACTCATTCTACATTACTACATTTAATTTAAATGTATCCCAAATGTTATTGTAAAAAAATCTTCAATTGAATAGAATGTCATGCTTACCAAGTAGTCAAATAACTTAATCCTATAAAATTTAAATGAATTACATTTTCTAATGGCAAGGGATAACTTATTATATTTTTTTATTGACATTGCAAATAAGCTCCGCGAAAATTAGAATTAATGAATGAAAACTCTTTATTGTTCATCATAATTTAAACCTAAACATTTAATATAATTAAATACATTTCCATTAGAACAATGGGCGGCCTTATCGCTTATAGCGATCTCTTCCAGGCAACCCGGTGTCCAATGAGACATTAGAAAGAAAGGAGAAGAAGAAAGAAACTTCATTTGCAAAAATTACGACGCAATTACATTTAGAAAGAAAGAAAGAAAAGAAAGAAAAAATACACACACATAAAATACAGGCATTGCTAACAAATTGATAGTTTCAGAAAATGTATGTACATTAAATTCATGGCAATGAGGCTGGAAACTCAGCATAATGCTGTGTTAGCAGCTAACACAGCGCTGATTTTCAGTTCTAGCCTCCATCCAACCAGTATCAACCCAAACCACCAATACTGTTTACTATCATGTAACTTAGATAATTTTAAAGCAGTCTAACTTACATATATCACAAGAATGAGTCAAACACAACAAATATAATAAACAATGCTAAATAAATGAAATGGCTTATAAGAATATATTTTATATAGAAATGTTGTATTACATACAATATATAAGAAATAAATGTATATACAAAATATTAATTAAAGTAATTATTATAAAGGTAATTAAATATATGCATATTACATAGGTACATGTGGGAATTATATATACACACAGGACAGAATATTTAACAGGCGATATAAGATATGTACATAAATAAGTATATATATTTTTGCATTTATAAAAAGTGAAATTTTATAATTGTAATATGTACTTTAGAAATATATATATATGGGCAACACATATCAATAATCTATATTGAGAACTTATTAAATTCATCCAACATCAATTTAAAAAGTATAAGCACAGGGGCCAATGTGATCACAAACGTCTTTTCCATGCCGAACTCTGAGTACAGGATCCCCCTGCTTCCGCCGTGCCAGTATACGGCCGCGCCTAGTCCAAATGAACTGCCACCCGTTTTGGCGGCCCACCTCGCGAGCTAAGTAGAATAAATGGCTATTGGTTCTTGTCAGCCTTTCATTTATGTAGAAGCGTTGTGGCTTTCCAGATAGTCCCAAATCAGTAAGAGTAGCATTACGTTGGATACGCGCACTGCGAAGTATCTCATCCCGTATATCGCGTCTCACTATGCGGACCACGATGGCTCGTGGTTGTTGTGGTTTCAGCTCTTCATCTGGCTTGGACGAATTAACAAAAAAAGACCCTTTTCGTTCTGCACTGACGATATCGCGTTCTTCTATATTTACACCCAACTTCGCACCCACGAGTGTAACTAACTGTTTGGGATTTTCATCAGCCTCTTCAGGAATGTTCCTGATCTCCAAATCATTTGCAAGGCTTTCTTGTTCTTGATCGTTCAAATCATCCTTTAGCTGATTTATGACCTTATCGAGGTTAACAGGTTCTTCCAATTCTGTGGCACGTTGTTCCAAGGTTTCCACCCGAGCTTCCAGCCTTTCAATACGTGCATTATATGACTGTACTTCAATTTTTAAATCTGCCATTTCCCTCCGGAAGTCTAGAAAGTCAAATCGCATGGACCTTAACTCTTCCATGACATCCCTTATGGTAAAATCCTTGTTATAGACATCCCCCAGTGTAGCAGTGTGAAGTTTTGGACTGCTATAAGACGAAATAGTGTCCTTCTCTTCTTCCAAGTTTTGTATGCTCATTGTGCTATCTTTTAAAGAAGTATCAACCTTATTTTCTCTCTTTTTACACGCTGGACAGTACCAGGTGGAAGTTATTTTACCCTTAGCAGGAAGTGTCACACACAATCTATGATGTGGTAATCCGCATTTGATACACCTAACGCTCTCTGTTGGCGACAAAAATTTCCGACAGCATCCACATCTTTCCGTAGGCATTTTTTAAAATTGGAATGTCACTGCCTAATCTTTCACTTTTAGCAACGAATTTAAAATACGCGATATTGACATAAAATGACAAAGGTGGGTTAAAAAGTATTGTATATACAAGTAGTTAAGAATTCCCTTTATAATAATTTTTAACACTAAATAACACTGAATATAATGTACTCACATTACTGTTTATTTTTCACTTAAATATAATTAGTATTACACAGTTCTTTCTTTTTAAAACATTAAAAATACAGAGCAGTTGTTTGGGTCTCGATATTACAGACTACCCTCCTCTCTAAAAAAAAAAAAAATTCATCTCATTTCTTATACATTACAATTTTTAAATAATATTTGGTGGTTTAATTCAATTAAACTAAATCAATCGTAATAAAAAACATAATAATATACACAATTAAATAAATAAATAAAATTATAATAATATAAATAATAATAAAAATGTCGTGTTATATGTTTTATTAAATTTTAATGTGTCGCATCGGCTACGCATTGAAGTCGGTTGATGTTTTCAAACCTGCCAAGCCACCTTAGACAAGCGTGGCAGGTATACTGTATGTATCCTATGGGAGGCCCGAGCCCAACAGTGGGACATTTATGGGCTGATATTATTATTACTTCAATAACCTTATACAAACAAGGTTTAGTGTATACACTACACAACTGTCCTCTTGTTTTTCCACTGTGGCTAAACTCATAAGTTTGCTGGAAGAGAACTCTTTTTAACCGTTTTCCAAAAGTAGGACACACGACATATTGGGAAGTCTCACAAATTGTTGGTCAAATACAGATAATTGAAACGAACGTGGATCTGATGCTTTCTCCCTCTAACTACATAGAGTTTGCATTAGAGTAAAAGAGACAACATTATTCTCTTGGTTTTGGCGCGGCATTTTCGTTGGTAGCTTGTGGAAAAAGATAATATTTTTGGCTCTTAATAAAAGGTAAACTACGAGTATTACTTAAATGCTTTTGGCCTTATAATCGTTTGTTAAATTTTAAGAAACTGCTCAGCAACTGATTAACGAAAATCTTACCCATAAACTCCTCTTAAGCATAAGA
Source organism: Dendrolimus punctatus (assembly GCA_012273795.1). Taxonomy (NCBI): domain Eukaryota; kingdom Metazoa; phylum Arthropoda; class Insecta; order Lepidoptera; family Lasiocampidae; genus Dendrolimus; species Dendrolimus punctatus. Next base: position 449,811 of record JAABVI010000036.1, on the reverse strand, counting down.
GGTGATGATAAAAATAACTCATAAATAACTGTCAAAAATAACCAATATCGAGAGGTAGTTTAAGTAACTGCTAAGAGGCAAGATGGTAAGTTTTATTTGAAACAGCCATTGATTAAAGGTTTAAGAGTCTCTTATTTAAGAGATGGCTAATCCTTTCTTAACGAGATTATTATATAAGTAAGGCCTTTTAAGTTTAAGTCGGTGCCTATTTACCCGACTTTGAAAGGGAGGAGGTTTTGAATTCTTACTGTAATTTTTTTAAATTTAAGACTATTTGAAAATTTCATACATGAATACATGAAACTTTTGGCTAGACATACAAATCTTACAAAAACATACTTAAAAATGCAAAAACTTACTTATACGCGGGTGACCCAATTATGACTTTCCATACAAGTATTCCGTGTTCAATGTTAGTAGGCATCTGGAAAAACCGAAAACGAATTGTTTTTCAATAGAAAAGCTGGAAAACGAACAGGCCGATGGCCGACTTGATGGAAAGTGACTATAGTCGCCTATTAACGTGGTAGAGCCGTGCTGGAATGACTATCTAGGAGGAGAATATTTAAGAGGAGAGTGGATAGATGTGATACCACGCAAACACAGAATAGCAGCGTGAAACGGTTAGCCCTTGATTTATGCCCGGTTCCTATATATTACAGACCGTCAATTTGTCCCACTATATACCTGCATACAAGTAATATCATATAGTAAAGGGCCGTGTTTTCTACTTTCTCATCATCACGAAAATCACGGACACCCAGACCATAGTACATAACACGGAAAGTTCGTTTACAAAATTCACCATGTCGGGAATCGAATATACCAGTGAAATATTTTAAGATCTTACCTCGGGATTCCTCATCCTTAACTCCATGAGGATATTTGGTGTTAAAGACAGCATCGTTATACCGAGATACCGTCTCGACACTTGAGGCGATTTCGTTTTTCCTGGAAAAAGAAAACTCCTGAAGAAATGCTTAACCGATTTCTCGAATGATGTTTATTTAAGTGGAAGGTCTTTGCCAGGTGGGAGGGTATCTGCCCGTCTGGATGGCTACCACCCTTGGTGTAAAGTATGCCACCATAACAACCTTGATTATGTTCCGGCATTGGTGAGCAGATTCCAGACTCCCTCAAGAGAGCAGCAGTGCCTTTGGTGTTGCAAATATCCATAGGCGATGGTAACCGCTTACCATCAGGTGGGCCGTCTGCCTGTCCGCTGAACTCATGCAAGAAAAAAAAACAAAACAATAAACACTCTAAAAAACCTGGAAAGACTGCTTTGAGCTCCACCTATTGTTTATACCATCATACACATTTTGTTGTAATAATTGTTTATTTGCTAAGCAACAAAATGTTATCAATATTTCTGAGGTCCCCATACATTTAAATTAAAATAAACAATAGTTCAAAAAAAAAACAAGCTTTTACAGAAAATCCAACTAAAAAATAGAAAATAAATTTGAATTAAAAATAGTGGGGTGCTTTTCAGGATATTATCAAAACAACCCTTCTACTCATATCTGTTCATAAAATATTTATAACTACTGATACCGTGCACCCCACGCTTTTTTTTACAATAAAATTATTTTTTCTTACACTATTTTTAATTAAAATTTATGTATGTAAGGATAACGGATCAAACTGTTGAAAATATTGATTTATCATCGGTCCTTAATAAGTATGCCTTATTTCGAGTTAATCCGACGTTTTGAAGGGGGTCAAAATCATGTTCAAAGATTCCGTTACATACTAACATACGTATGAAGCTTATAAAAGCGTATTAATGAAGTCTACTTTCTCATTACCGTAAAATGGGGGGAATAGGGCCTAGGGGGTGAATTGGGACAAACCTCAAGTTTTATTTGCGACCTTATATACACATTTATGTTACGTGTTACACTTTGTGGTAGGATTTAAATTTGAAGCTTACAATATTTTTTCTATAATCTGGCAACACTCAGTCATCCTGTCATAAGTATTTGAAAAAAAAACGTACTTCAAAACATTGGGTCAAAGTTGTGTGAAATTTGTATTGTAGGTACCTGCCTATAGTATGAAAGTGTCAGCCCTAGCGAAAAATTCAATTAACCCCTTAAGCGACCCGATCTACCCCAACGCCTGGGTGAATAGGGACAAGTAAGTTTTTGTAACTTTTTATGATTATTCTTTAATGAAATATATCTTAATGCATTAGAAATGTAAATTTAAACTACCGGAACCATTATGATCTCCGTTTTATTACTATAACTACAAAAAAAACCGATAAAAATCAATGTCGAACTTAAAAAGTGTCCCGATTCCCCCATTTTACGGTACAAACAAACTTACGCTTCGATAGAAACTCCTTGACATAATCGATTGGTATGGCGAAGGAAATGCCAGAAGTAACCTTCATGCTGTTAATCCCGATCGCTTCCCCATCTAAATTGACCAAAGGCCCGCCGCTATTACCAAAAGTGATCGGCGCGTCTGTCTGTATGTACACCATGTCCTTTCCTGAAATACATAATAATTATATAATAATAATGGATGCAGAAGTCGCGGAAGGCCACGAAACACCTTCCATGAGAAAATTGATCGTGTACTAGCAGAAGGTGATGTCAGGAGCCTTAAGAACAGGCGAGCGTGCATGACAAGAACTATGAATGTCAAAGAAGCAAGTGAGGTGTGTAAGAATAAGCCTAAATGGCGTTCTGTTGTTCGTGCCTACCCCGCAGGGACCTGGCGTGAAGTTATGTATGTATGTATATAATAATAAATCTATAATATCATAAAATTCTAAATAAGCCCTTATAGCAATTAAAAAACTCCTTGTGGCACTCGGAGACTGCCGCGGTAAAGCTATTGAATAGTACTTTTTATCAACTTATGCAATTATAATTACTTATGTATTTTTTATTTATGCAGTATTTTTTTTCTTTAATTTTAATTCAAGTTACTTTTTGGCCTTACTTTTAATCGTTTGTTAAATTTTAAGAAGCTGCTCAGCAACTGATTAACGAAAATCTTACCCATAAGCTCCTCTTAAGGATAAGAGGTGGTGGTAAAGTAACTCATAAATAACTGTCAAAAATAACCAACATCGAGAGATAGTTTAAGTGACTGCTAAGAGGCAAGATGGCACGTTTTATTTAAGATGTGGCTAATCATTTCTTAACGAGATATTATAAGTAAGGCCATTTGAGTGTGGTGACCGATAAGAAAACAAATCACCTATGTATACATATATACTTACGGGGCGCAAATGCGGTGAGTGTGGCATTATAAAGATACGATAGATACCTACACATCTATATACTTTCTCACAAACAGCTGCTTACGTATTTTTCCGATTTCGGAGCAGCTCGTCGTCCATAATTTGCAATACCTGACATACATCGAACCGCTACGAAAGCTCGCGGCTCACTGTGGCCACCGCACGCCACAGGCCCCCGTCGCCGCGCATGGTAGGCCGAGTGGGGGGTGTTAGGTTTATTTTCGTTACGGAATTTCTTCATTCGGTCGCCGCGCTCAAAGCCCGCGATAAAGGCTATACAATAGCTTAAAAACTAACGACTGGAATAGACGACGAAGAACGTGATTCAATTTATTTTAGGATATTGTCGGTTTGTCCGGGATTCACGTAAATATTACTAGGCCGTATTCCGGTCACTAATGCCGGAACACAAATCAAGGGTGTTATAGCGGCTTACTTACCAGGGGTGGTAGCCAACCAGTCGGACAAATACCCTACCACCTGGAAATTCATTGAATCTTCAGCATCCATTGAATTAAAACCATTGGCACACATCTTCCTTAACAACATCAAGTCAACATTCCTTGAGCCTTTTTTTATGAGGTGTAATCCGTCATGGACACCCTACTCTTCGGGGTCTATGGTAGGGTAGTGAAGGACTCCCGATGGCATGCTCAGATCTACCAACTAAACAACCTTTTTGTTCCATCTTGACAACGTATGTAAGGACCTCGGGAACCAAAGACACATCCGATAGCAGATTCCTTAGGCCTACCACAACCTGGTGGAGACGGCATGGCTAGGCATTTGTTCTCCACATAAATACTTAGTTTCCGTAAAACCTGTCAATCCCATGCCAACATATAATATTTACCTCTCAACCCCAACTCCTCGCTGGCTCTTTGTGTAGAACTCACCACCCCTGCGGTGACAGTATTACTTAGTGCTAACGGACTCCCCATTGCGACCACCTGAAATTTAATGACAGATCCATCAGAACATAGTAAATCCGGCTTGTAAAGGACCGCTTCTTAATTGAGAAAATGGCAAACCGGCTGATGGCTCAAGCAGTACAAAGTGGTTACCACTGCCTATAGATATTTTTTTTATTGCAAGAGTGCAGCAGAATTGCAGACGGCCCACCTGATGGAAAGTGGTTACATATGGATATTTGCAACACCAAGTGCGCTGTTGGTCTCTCAAGGGAGACTGGAAATTGGCCACTAATGGTGGGACACAGCTCAAGTTGTTATGGTGGCATACTCTGAACGAAGGGTAGTAGCCATCCAGAAGGGTAAATAGCCTACCACGTAGCTGTGGGTTGTTTCGTCGCCTCTTACGACAGGCTACCCGGACATAAGACTACTTTCTTCTTTCGTTCCAGCACATATAAAAAGATATTCTGCTCTTACTATCTCATCAAAATGCTCAAACACTACGTCCTGTGTGTCTTGGTAATCCAAACGCGGCATATCATCTTTATAAGTAACAAGGAGTTTTTGGCGGAAACTGAAAGGAGAGGTTGTGCTGTGCAGTTTTATTTTATAAAAATGTGTAAAATTACTCTAAAATGAACAATAGTTGTAAGATATTGATAGTTTTTGAGTAGTAGTTATGTGTTTTGTGAGAAATGTGAACTGTATAGTCAAATGTGGCCTTTTGAGTTGACACAAGTACTCCGTTGAATGGCACCAGCTGATTACCTACAGTTCAGCTGTGCTACACATAGGTTTAAGAAAATGATAACTATATTGTAAACTAAGATCTGGCTTAAAGGCCTAGCTGTCAAGCCATAAACCTAAATAATAATCATATAAGTGATAACTAGCAAAATAAATGTTTAAATTTTCTTAGTAGCTTTTCAATATCTATTTCGGCTAATGCCATTAACGCCAAAGGTAATATCAATTTTTTCTATTATTATTCTGCCGCAACGATATCGAGAAGATATCGTGGATTTAAATCCACGTGGATTTAACAGAATACGAATTTTTGACACTAGCAATGGAATCATAATTTGGATATTTTCGCAATGCCAAGATACTGAACTAGCAGAATTGGACCCTAGGAGCGATGCCAAGACTGTGTCAGCCATTACGAGAGGATAGAGCGTATGGAGTAGTAGGGATATGAGGAAGGAGAGGCTCTGAGGTAGAGGGCCACTGTTTATGGGGTATTGGTGAAATCATCCCTACTGCATGAACCCTGCTCTCCAGGGTTTAGTACCAAATTGGCACACTAGAATGTCAGAAGAGCTTAAATATGTTAGACATCCCTGAAATTATAGATATATGCTCTCATGAGACCCAGGTCAGTTTTAATATCATGTCTTACCCAACTCTAGTTGAAGCTATTTAATGTCTAAATTAAAGTGTTATCAAGCTTAAAAAAACATTTAAAAACTAAATCTGAAGATAACATGTGCAAGTTGTAAAGAAGACGGATAAAGATGCTGTTTCACAAATTAAAAATTAACAGTCTAGTTGAGCCTTTATTAGCTACAATAATAAATTACAAACCCACTCGCCAGGCTTGATATCTGCAGAAGAACCAAGCTTCATGGTCGGGAGGCCTTGGACTGGGATTCTTAGAGTTGCTAGGTCAGATTTCATGTCGACGTCTTCCACAAAGCCTGTGTGCATTGAACCATCCTGAAATTTTGAAAAGTTAAACTCATTAAGTATATGATAGCAATGTGACTGGAAGAGTCGGTACTGGTAGACCAAGACATACTCACCATAATCAAATTGAAGATATTTTGAAGAAAGGTCAGATAAAAAGTAGTTTAAATAAGTGTGTAAACTGAAACTTGATGAAGTGAAAAGTGTTTGCCAAGATCGTAACAAGTGGAGATCCATCATCTCTGCCTACCCCAATGGGAAACAGGTATGACAATATGTGATATGTAATGTAAACTCATTAACTCAAAAACATTTTTATAATATCTTAAATAAATTAAGCCAACCATACACCTGTAAACTTTACTTGAATAAGCCTCTAAAGCTATACTACTACTGCTATGATGGTCAATACTGGGCTTATCTTTTCAAAGTTGAAACCAGTATACTATTTTTTTTTATTGCAATTCAGCAGCCCGGCAGACGGCCCATCTGTTGGAAAGCGGTTACCATTGCCTATGGACATTTGCAACACCAAAGTTGCCACAAATGTGCTGCTGCTCTCTTAAGGGAGACTGGAATCTGGTCCCTAATGCCGGAAGACAACTCAAGGTTGTTATGGCGACATATTTTAGACCAGAGATGGTAGCCATCCAGTCAGGCAAATGTCCTGCCTAGTACTAAGTAGGGTTTATGTTATAAAGCACTTTTAGCTTTACAAGCTTATAAAGCTTACAAAGCCAAATTAGTAAAGATGTGTAACTCAGGAGTGATTGATTTAAAAGATGAATCTTTGGTTTCAAATGATATAATTTATTCAGTTGACCGGTTTTAAGCTTTACAGTAACGCCACAGAGTTTAATTTACTGTGTATCATCATTGTATTTCTTAGAGTGCGCATGTTATCTCATTTCAATTCACAATATCCTGTATCTACTGTCTCAAACTACATCCTAGTATCTGAGTTGTTAGTTTTCATCACTCCATATGACTAAAATCAATCTTAACTTACTGAGTTAAAGATGTATTTTGAAAATCAAAGATTTAAAGAGTGATTTCGAATTTTGAAAGATTATACATCTTTTAAATCAATCACTCCTGAATTACACATCTGTAATATCAGTAGTCCAACTAGAAACATTTAATGTTGTGCAATAGCAAAAAAAAACTTACCATCAATCGTACGCTAACTATCGCGTTGGGTTTATTAACAACAACATGTGCATTTGTTAATATCAATCCATCTTCCTTCACAATAAAGCCAGAACCGTTTGAAAGTGTTAAAGGCTGCCCAGTGAACAGATCTAAACGTTTTCCATCTTTGATCTCTATGTATACTACTGAAGGCGCAGACACGGCTACGACGTCCGCAATAAAGTTGTACTGCTTTCTTCTACCTTTTAAATCATTAATAATAGTAGCAGCAAACAATTTTTCCTTTAAACTAACATAACCTACTACACCAGCGGCAACTGCCAGTATACCACAAAAATAGTACTTTTTAGAACTCTCTCTGCTATTATTATGGTTGTTAAAGGTTTCTATAGCACGGCAAGAGCACCTATAATTCACGTTTACAATCGGTTTTATTTTAATTAACCGAGAAAACCGAGAAATATTATACATCGTTGACGTGTTTATCAGCTCAGCTGCTATGTACTTTTTTAACATTTTTTTTAAACATTTATGTTTTATGGCCTGGTAACAAATACCTTTAGTAAAACTACTACTACAGATTGGTGATATCTAATATCGCAGAAGTATTTTGGAAAATATTGCATGGGAAAGCGTTATGTTTATATTCCCGCCAAAAATCTTATTTCTGATGAGAAAACAGTCATTTATATGAGGAAAGAATTGCGCTCGTTATGTTTCCTGTGAATGAGCACGTTCCGGCAAACATGTTATTATTGAAAACATATATATCAAGAGCAATATTTGTATTCAAATATTGTATCACTGAAAATATCACTATTCTAACACTAATATTAATTAATCTGTGAATTTATCATTCATTGAATAACATGGAACGAAGATAGCGCAATGCTTCAAACCGCAATGTTCTATGTTCAGATTAGGAATTTACATGGCATTCGTGACGCGTGATGAATGCCAAGGAAATTCAACTATATGTGATTAATGAAATCGTTTTCAGTTTTCCTTATACATATTCACCTTAAACTTGACCGGCCATTTACCTTATAGCTTTTATATTCTTTTAGGTATATTAAGATTTAATTACTACAGAAACACTCAATGTGATTTGAATAACTACTTGTTGGGAATAGATAAAATCATACGATTTTTTAATTTTATAAATAGTATATTATGAAAAAAATAAAACAACTACAAACACAAATTTTATTTTTATATTGTAAATACATTTGTAATAAGTTCTTCTATCATACATTACAGAGTATTTTTGGTCCGTTTTATCATTCCGTCATACAAATAATTAAACCTGATTTTAAAAATCCATAGGCTTTTTGAGTTACATTAAAAATACTCAGTAATATATTTTATTTAATTTATAATACAAAAAAATGATATAAGTACCAACTTAATATTTATTTACAATATTTTACATAAATTTATTTATAAAAAAATATATATGAAAAGAAACTAAAATATTATCCGTCAAAATTTAAAAGTATGTCCGAACATGGGGTGCTTATTTGTGTCCGTATGACTTTTCAATTTTATCGCATATCATCTTAACATTCGTTTCTACAAGAGTATTCTTTTAGAAGACGGGCCTTAGGGTAGAGAAAGAATTGTACAGAGAAGTCATTTGCATTAAGACGGAGTTTACTACAACTCGCTATGTTTATTGATGGCCGACTTCCATCTTACAAACCGTTCATTTGCCTTGCTATCGGTTAAAAATTGACATAAGCTCTATCATACGAGAAATGACAAAATTTAATTAAGGCAAGTGAATGAATAGTAAGATATAGAAATTGGCCACAATTCTAGAGTTCATCAACTAAAATAAATCAATACTAGATTTCTACATTTTTTCTTAGTCCTTTAGTCCTCGACTCGAGTTTCATTCATTCGTAAAGGCCTAGTTCCGGTCGCATTTCGCTCAGTGTTGCCAGCTAATGAATTTTCCGGATACGTTATTATTTTTGGGTACTTTAACCTATAATGAAAGTATGAAATAATAGATTATTGCAGATTTGTAATTTATTTATTTTAACTAATAAAATACACTACCGAACTTTTCATCGTTCAAAGGCAATCGTAAAATAAGTTTTATTGCCTCACTAACATTTTAGGAACTATACTTAAAAGTATTTACAATTACAATACAATATAAACCCATAAAAATATATAACTTAACGAACATCTCTTTTAGGTATTTTGAGATGAAATAATTTTTATAAACTATTTATATACGTCCATAATCATTTTTAATGTAACATATCCATTTAAAACTTTTTACAGTAATTTTCATTTTATATGTTCAATATTTTTTATTATTACTATTACTTTGGCACATGTTATTGTTTGAAATGAATTTATTTATACTGTGATGTATGTAATTATAATCTTAATATTAAATAGGCAAAAAACTAGACTAAGAAAAAGTATAATAACTAACAATGCAGATCGATATGCATACATTTGGCACACATCATTCAGATCTTTTTAAAGTTATAAATTTATGTATGTACACTTTTTACTAGGAATATTCCGCTGCTTCGTTCACTTAAACATCGAATGTCTAATCTACAGCAACTATATATTTTCCTATATTAAAATCGGATACTAATTTCAACAAAATCGAATCATGTTTTGAAAAATTTGCATTAGACTTCTACAGCTGGGAAGTTCAGAGGGCTTACTAGCAAACCTCTATAGTCGTTCTTTTTCGTTCTAGGTTTTTTCGCTTGCGTTTTTTTATATTTAGGTACATTTTCCATTGTATGTTACATAGACTATATTATTGTAGTTTTATAGAAATCTTTGTTCTTTCTTACTTCTATCTAAAACTCCATTGACTCTTTCGGGCTGGTTGGACGAAAACGAACGACCAAAAGCATTTGAGAGTAAGGCCTTAGTTTGTCTTGCTTGATGACGAGTTGCACTAATCACTTCAGTAAAATTGACAATAAATGCATATTTCGCTATAACTTTCTTTCTTGACATAGGGTAAACTATACCATTGTTGCCACCATACTCAATGATCAGCACACAGTCAATATAATATATTAAAAATCCTTTTTTTGTAGCCATGCTAAATTATAATCATTGTATGGCTACAAAAAAAACATCTTAATGTTTTGAACAAACTAAAGTCAGAACCTGCACTGAATTTTAACGCTTGATATTTTCGCTTACGTAAATAAAATACAGATATGAACAGATTTAGGTATATGAGGAGTTCTTTTGGCTTATCAACTATTTTACATAGGTCTATCATGCAAGATGTCAAAACGGTCTTCGGCCACTGAATATAATTGTACTGTGAACTGTTTTCATAAACTACGCATGAATTAAGCTCAAAATTCAGAGCGATCTTACTTTAACTTTAACATCCCAATAAAAAAAAAATTGAATTTTAAAGATAGGTGCAACTCTAATCTCAAGAAATTTCACTTTTGTTTAGATTCCATAAAAAACAATTTAAAATAACCCTTCAAAATTACACTTAAATTCATATTAACTCAAATTCCATCGGCAACATCCGCAACTCACCAAACTATCAGTACCGTTTGATTTTTTAGAATAGTTATCGTTAGCATCTTCATTAATAGATCCATTTTTGTATTCATTGCAATTTAATTTTTTTGTTTGTGACCTGGCAACACCATTAGTGTCAGTGCCAATTTTGACATTATCATTAGCATCGGTATTTTTGATTTCGTTCCCATTCACTCCATTAGTATAGTTATAATCATTGTTTTTTGATTCATAGGTATAGAAGACTGTGATGAACTCCGAATCGTCTCTGGGCAGGTCGTAGCTCACGTGCTTAGCTGCTAACCAAGCGGCGCCCATTGCGCTCGATACCCTCAAACGAACTAGTTCTAGGTCTGTTTTAACCTGAAATTATGAAATCAATTCTTGATAAGAAAGAAAAATCGTTTATTTGGTACACACAACGAAACACACATGGATTTAATTGAACGGTGATGGATAATAAGTATCAAGTCTCGCGATGGTACCAAATAAGTGCAGTTCAGCATGTGCTAGGCAGCAGCAGATTCCTGACGCTGGTTTTCAACTGCACCCTAGAATTATATACATGTCGCAGAACGGCCTCGCTCTCACGACATCTCCTTTAGTTATTGCAGGTTTAGTGGGCGTCATCAGGGTAAAATGCGAGCATAAAACACGATAGCCATGGTTTATACACTTTTAATTTAGATTCTATCAACATTTTGACATAGTTTAGACCGAGCAGCGGGTTCAGGGCACCCCCCCCCCCCCCGCTCATACTTCCAAGCTTCTACTTTCTTTAATATTCTCAAAGGTCCAACTCGACCTGTTGCCACCAACCAAATGTGCCACAAAAACTCCTCCGTCTACCCAAGTAGATATTACTCCAAGTATAGAGGGCGCTGACCCCGCTCTAGACATGCTCTGCTCTCATTGGTCGTTTATGAAATTACAACATTCATAACTTTTACTAGGTTAGAACGATCTTTAAGTTATAGAAACATTTAACAAATCTAACTAAATGAAATTAAGAATTTTAGAAGTAATTAAAATGTTAACAAATGACATTGTGCGTTATACATCCAGTCTACAATACGTCCAATTAAAGCGTTTCTCCGACATATATATATATATATATATATATATATATACATATAGTGAGAATAATAATAAATTACATACATACTGTTAATATAAACAATAATAGTTAGTACTAACTAGATAAATGTTATTCAACTTATTATATTGTTACAACTTGAATGCCGACAATACACAAATTCACATCTGCATTTTATTACCTTTTCGGCATTTGAACTTCTTTTGTTTAGATATTTATTGGTATGCGTTTACTATGTATTATAGAAAACAGCCCATTGTCGTATTGTAATCTTTTATGGCAGTCATTAGCCAGATGTGTGGGATTAAATCGATTTAGATACGGAGACATTGTAGTTGCGCAGTATAAAACGATGACCTGATGGAGGGGGGGAGTCAGTCGAGCGATAACCACGAGCGGAGCGAGACGAGTGTACTACAATCAGGAATCTAATAACTAACGGACTTTGCGCGTTTTATGAAATTTCGACCCTCTGTATTACGTTTGGATTTGTTGTGTTCGGTTAAATTTGTACCTGTGTTATACGTGTTTGTATACTTCTAATAAACTCTATAATAATTACAACGGCAGTCTCGCGTGACCAGAGGGCTGGCCTATATTCAAGGCAACGAATAAGCGTTGCCATACAACGAGGGAATGCGGCCAGCATATTGGGAACGCTCCCCACCGACAGTGATTTGGACTACATCTTTCATTTGTAAATACTGTGGCGAATGATGGTGGAACCATCTAGCCAGCTTTAGAACTTTTGGAAAAAAACTAGAAGAATCTAGAAGGAAAAGACAAGGATGGATAAATTTAGAAGAGGATAGACGATGAACGAAAGACAGAGATAGATAGATGTTAGAAAGGGATAGATGTATAAACGAAAGTTCCCGAACAGAAGGTTCGGGAAGGAAGAGACGGAGATAGATAGATGGGTTCTAGAAAATTCTTCCGGGTATATAAACAGCGTAAGGCGCGCCTACCGGGCAGTTTAGAGTTGAGTTCAGTCCAAGACGGTGAAGCGACAAGTGCGATACTAAAGATTTGGAAGAGAAGATTAATAGGAGACAGTGACGAGTTAAGTGGTGAATTTAGTGACAAGTTTGGTGGACAGATACGTGAAGGAGGTGCGTACCGTAGTTCGAGAGGAACCAGAAGTGATAATATCGGAGGTGGTCTACGCAATATCGGCGACGGTATTGAAGGTGTGACAACTTATCGTCGGGACTGTATATCGTTGGTCGTGCGTATAGGGGTAACCCTGCAGAGAGGTACCACGTGCGGCTGTGTGAGTCAATAAAAGCTTTTAAATTAAAAACTGGTGTTTTCTTCAAATCCATAAGGTGCGTACCCCCGCTCGCACGTAACAATATGTTTATAGTAATATTTAACGGCATTTGTATTCGAGTCCCGCGACTCGTAACAATACCTTTCTGTCGATCAGCTCCCGCAACATGCCGGGCTTCAGCAAGTCCCAGCTGTTCCACACGGAGCCGACGCACACGACTCGCACCTTCGGCTGGGGGGCGCGGCGGGCGAGCGCGGCCGCGTGCAACGCTAGTGCCGCGCCCGCCTCGGCGAACAGGTGGAGCGACAGAGGATCTCCACAATGTGCCAATTTTGATAACTTTGCTGTCACACCTACGATTTAGATGATGTCCTTGATTTTTAAAAAGTTCAGGAAAAATAAAAAATTACTAAATTATTGTTATTTTTTTTTGGATAGGACAATAGTAAAAAATATATGTGTGTGATATGTGAGTGAGAATAATAACTAACGCTTAGTTATTTTAGATTTCGTAAACTGTCAGTTATTTAATTTTTCCATCGTGGAGACAATATGCAGAAAACTACTCTGACACTTAACCCCTTAGTTTTAATTTTTAAATTTAAACAAGCAAACTGAAGGCTAAGGAGAGCAATAACTAACGATTAGTTATGTTCGATTTCGTAAACAGTGTATTAACAGTAAATTAATTATGTTATCGTAGGAACAATATGGAGAAAACTACTCTGACACCTAACCCATTAGTAAGATTTAACTTTCAAATGTAAAAAAGCAAACTAAAGGCGAATAAGAACAATAAGTAAAGATTAGTTATGTTCGATTTCGTAAACAGTGTCAATTATTTAATTTAGCCATCGTGGGGACAATATGGAGAACACTACTCCCACACCTAACCCATTGGTAAGTTTTAACTTTTAAATTTAAACAAGCAAAATAAAGGCGAATAAGAACAATAACTAAAGATTAGTTATGTTCGATTTCCTAAACAGTGTCAATTATTTAATTTAGCCATCGTGAGGACAATATGGAGAAAGCTACTCTGTAACCTAACCCATTAGTAAGTTTTAACTTTTAAATTTAAACAAGCAAAATAAAGGCGAATAAGAACAATAACTAAAGATTAGTTATGTTCGATTTCGTAAACAGTGTCAATTATTTAATTTAGCCATCGTGGGGACAATATGGAGAAAGCTACTCTGTAACCTAACCCATTAGTAAGTTTTAACTTTTAAATTTAAACAAGCAAAATAAAGGCGAATAAGAACAATAACTAAAGATTAGTTATGTTCGATTTCGTAAACAGTGTCAATTATTTAATTTAGCCATCGTGGGGACAATATGGAGAAAGCTACTCTGTAACCTAACCCATTAGTAAGTTTTAACTTTTAAATTTAAACAAGCAAAATAAAGGCGAATAAGAACAATAACTAAAGATTAGTTATGTTCGATTTCGTAAACAGTGTCAATTATTTAATTTAGCCATCGTGGGGACAATATGGAGAAAGCTACTCTGTAACCTAACCCATTAGTAAGTTTTAACTTTTAAATTTAAACAAGCAAAATAAAGGCGAATAAGAACAATAACTAAAGATTAGTTATGTTCGATTTCGTAAACAGTGTCAATTATTTAATTTAGCCATCGTGGGGACAATATGGAGAACACTACTTCCACACCTAACCCATTGGTAAGTTTTAACTTTTAAAAACTCACCGGCAAAATTGGACTTATTGAAATCCTTGTAGGCGTGGGGCAACAGGTCAGCCCTGGTGTCAGCCTTGAAGTGGTCCCTCAACACCTCCCACACCTCGTGGGTGGGATGTGGCGCGTGCTTTAACCCGTCCACGTCGTCGATTATCGTCTTAACCGCCCTGTGGGCTATCCAGTATGCTAAAAAAATACACAACATTTTAAGGCTGATTTATATTTTCGTTAGTTAAGTAGCAAGTTACGACTTAGAACTTACGAGTTAAGTCCTTATCGTCGTTTGGACAGATATTTTTCAGTTAAGTCGTAAGTTGACGATCAAGTAGAAAATACAAAAGCACGTTCTATTTTCGAAGCATACCCCGCTCGCATGTGCGCGCAAGTCGCAAGTAGACGTTCCCACACCCATTCTCAGTAGCGTTAACAAAAAAGAAATAAGTAAATAATACTACCTTCAATTATTTCAGAATTTTCCATTGTGGTTTAAAGGTATAGTTAGTATAGTTCAGTAGTTTATGGTTTAAACAACTTGCTACTTAAACGCAAGTTATCAGTCGTAACTTGATACTTAACTAACGAAAATGTAAATCAGCCTTTAGAACTTTGATCAACTAAGGCAAGTGTAAGGTTTAGTAAGGTGAAGGTAAACCAAGGGTAAAGTGAGTGACGTACCACGCATACCAAACTTAGTGCCGTAAATAGCCTTTTATGCGAGCTCCTATAACTGCGCCCTTGTTTTTTTATAGATATTATAGGTACCCTAGCTAGAGCAATGCTATGTATGTATTATTTCATTCAGGGTGATAAAATAACGCACAAGGACCTTGGTGTCGGTGGACCAATTATCTAATGTTTTAGAAGAATTTTTTTTTTTTTTTTTTTATTGCAAGAGATCAGCAGACAGGCAGACGGCCCACTCGATGGACAGCGGTTACCATCGCCTATGGACATTTGCAACACCAAAGGTGCTACGAATGCGCTGCTGCTCTCTTTAGGGAGCCTGGAACCTGGTCACTAATGCCGGAACACAACACAAGGTTGTTATGGCGACATACTCTAGACCAGGGGTGGTAGCCATCCAGTCGGGCAAATGCCCTACCACCTGGCTGTGGGTTGTTTTGTCGCCTCTTACGACAGGCCGCCGGGCCGCAGGAAATTGTATTCTTTCTCCGTTCCTGCACGGATAAAAATTTTTAAAGAACTAGAACACAAATACGCTCGTGTGCTGCCAAAAAAATGAGCTCAATGTTTTGTCTAATTTAACAGAAGTTTTTGATGATACAGGCATGTAGGTACGTATGTGTTGGAATCGAGCACTAGGGGCGCAGCGGGAACGTATCAGGAGCAAACCGAAAATAAAAATAATAGTCCTGCTTGGTCTGGTCACTCTTGTTCCCCCCAGAGTCAACGCCATGTGCCCGGGGACCGGTGGCACCGCCCTATTTACGGCACTGACTAAACTAACAAACACATACAACATCCTTACATAATTTAAACTCTTAAGGTACAAAGTTAGAACAACTAGTATAACAATAAAAGAAATAAACTCACCGCTACCCTCATCCCCTAAGAGGTAACCCCACCCTCCGCAGCCGTACTGCTCGCCATCCGGGGTACGCAGTAGCGCATTCGAGCCCGTGCCTGGAAATCACAAATTATATAACACATTTTTTATACAATAAATTCTAAAACAGTGTTCTATCCGTGCAGGAACGGAGAAAGAATACAAAACAACCCACAGCCAGGTGGTAGGGCATTTTCCCGACTGGATGGCTTCTACCCCTGGTCTAAAGTATGTCGCCGTAACAATCTTAAGTAGCGTTCTGGCAATAATGACCAGGTTCAAGTCTCCCTTAAGGGAGCAGCAGCGCATTAATAGCAGCTTTGGTGTTGCAAACCTCCATAGGCGATAGTAACCGATTTCCATCAAGTGGGCCGTTTGCCTGTCTGCTGAACTGCTACCATAAACAGAGAAAAAGGAAGCTCTGCTGATGCTAAACATTCGCTGGCACATGCGTATTGTTAGTACACTTTATAATTTATTTTTTTTAAACAAGCGATTATTTATCCGACAATCAATAATCCCAGAAACTACTTGATTTAATGTTCTTCATCAAGTATCAACCGAATTCTCGTGGCTCATAAGTAAATGTCATTGAGTATTAGGATATGCAAATATAGCATCTTTACTCTACAAAGTTCAAGGCCAGTTAGTTTGGAAAACAGCCAAATATTAAGCATAGATATTAAGTATAATAATGATATATATTCCTAAGAATAAATATTTTCTAGCAAAAAAGAAACTAACTTCCAAGAGTTATCAAAAAGAAAAAAAAATTTGCGTGTTCCGTGACGTCACATTACATCGTTATAATATATTTAAACTTTAAAACACGAAATTTGAAGTATTAACGAAAAACCTACAAAACATTTTCAACTCTATCTGCATGAACTTGTTGTGTTTTAAATTATTAGAAGGAGGCCTATACCCAAAGTGGGGCTTTAAAAGATCATTAAAGAAGTATAATAGTTTATTGGTTCAGAATTTATTTGTAGAATTTGTTATCTTTTATAGAAATAAAGGGCTTTATTATTATTATTCTCTCGCGGACTTAGGGTCGCTTGCATAAAGATCGCCTTTAAATAAATTTAGGTAATCATATTAAACTGCCTTAATACGTTTTACACAAAATGTATTGACAGTTCTTTAAACATATTTAGTATCAAATTTTGCGTTGTGCAAGACGCTAATGCTATTTAACTGTTAACTGCGTTTAGTGTTTCTTAATTAAATCCAAGCGTCCCTTAGTCCTAAAGATTTATGTGTTTATCTCTTTTTCGTTTCATCGAGTTTCAAATAACGACGATTTTTTTATGCTTGTTACGTGATTTCTCCGTCAATTGTGGACCGATTTTTTTTTAAATTCAAAAAAGTATACTAGAGTAAGCCACTCTAGACCAGGGGTCATCCAGACCAGCAAAGGCCATACCACCTGGCTGTGTATTGTATTGTCGGCTCTTACAACAGGCCAGCCGCAGTATCCTTACTCCGTTTCTCTTCGGTTATAATTCATCAGGTTAATATAACATTTGCATCGGCCATGAACGTCCCGATGATATATTTAAAAAAACAAGATCCAAGAGATCTAGGTCGCATTGTGAAATAGGGACACGTTCGCAACTGTGCCGACTGATAACCTTGCACCTCTGAACATAGCAGTTATCGGCTAAAGCCATCCAATGGATTATAATGAAAATTTTCTAGAATTGATTTAAACCACTCTTTGTTCAAAGATATAGAAATAAAGAAGAAAGACAGAATAAAAGTTATTTTAAGACAAAAACAAAAACTAGCATCTTTCTATACTAGCCATAACGTTTTAAGGGGCACATATGTAAAGAGATAAGTTGCCGCGGACCGCATAATGAATTTTTTTATATGTTAATAAAAAATAAATTAAGCATTTGAAAAATCTATCAAAAAAAAAACCAGACTTCAAGGTTAAATAAAAATCCTATAATAAATATTTTGTACATCTAGAAGTTCATGCATTTCGCAGTTGTAGTGTTTATGCTTTATTTGACGACGACTTCAAGATGTAGAAAATTATTTTATGATTTTTAGTTAGTTGCTATCTTGAAGGTATATTCAAATTCAAAAGATTTTATTCAAAATAAATTTCGCTGGAGAACACATTTTAAAAATGGGTACAA
Source organism: Dendrolimus punctatus (assembly GCA_012273795.1). Taxonomy (NCBI): domain Eukaryota; kingdom Metazoa; phylum Arthropoda; class Insecta; order Lepidoptera; family Lasiocampidae; genus Dendrolimus; species Dendrolimus punctatus. The sequence continues at coordinate 431,475 of JAABVI010000036.1, read as the reverse complement.
AATTTTGGTGTTGTTTTGCTTCACGTATATCAGCAACTTATTATTTAAATCCATTGCCAGCCTCTTTGGTTGAGTGGGCTGAGCGTTGGCCGGCTTACGTCAATGCAACGCGGAGGCTCTGGGATTCCTGGCATGGTAAAAATAATAAACGAACTTTGCGTTATTTACTGTGGTCTGGGGTCTGGGACCGGCTCTAGGGTGGGCCGTTGTATATTACCTATTACACAAGCGAAGTTGCTTTGCCGAGCCTAACATAATAGGAGAAATAAAAGCCCACAGCCTCCGCTGACTCGGTCACTTAGGACGGACGGAAGAGGATCGCAGCGTGAGGAAAACATGTTTGGGACGGCCGGTCGGCTGTAAATATCGCTGGAAGGAGAGAGTAGAGGCTGACCTGTCGGAGCTAGGAGCCAGTGATTGGCAAGAAACCACACACGACAGAGAAAAGTGGCATACTCTCGTTTCGGAGGCCAAGACCCACTTTGGGTCGCTGAGCCAACGGAGTAAGTAGTAAGCGAAGTTTCTTAGCTTGGGGAATCTGCTGATTTTTCATTCTGACTAGTAGATTTCGTCCAAAGATCCTTAACACTATGAAGAGTCAATGCCCTCTTTAGTCGCAGTAGTAATGTTATTTATGCCATGGCTAATGTAACACTTCCTAGTATAACGGCATTTTTTCTATACTCAATAATATGCTTTGAAACATCAGTATTGTTGTATTTCAATATTTCATTTGGATAGTAAGTATATTTTTGTTAGGTACCCAGTTATTAAACTCTTAAGCTAACTATGTGTTTAAAAGTTATATTTCAGTAGACTGTATTTTAGCTGGTGTAATGCGCGTACATATATGAAAATAAAGCAGCACTTCGTTTGACGATAGTTTGTATTAATCAACAGTTCAATAGCAACTGACTTAAAAAGTATTAGACACATTGTTTTATAATTATAAAATATTTAGGTTTCCTTGCAGCCAGTGTCTATGTAGGTTTCCTACACTATGTCAAGATTATGTTATGGGTGGCGAGCACACACGCAACCTCAAACAACGCAGGTTCGAATCCTGGCCGGAACGCATATAGTTACAATCACCACATGCTAATAACGGTGAAGGAAAACATCGTAATGAAACATATCGAACCTGCCAAGTCACCTTGGAAAAGAGTGGCGGGTATACTGTCCGTTCCCTAATATTGGGAAGCCCGAGGCCAGCAGTGGGACATCCATGGGCTATTATTTGTCTTTTTTTTTCAACCGTTATAACGTAATTTCAACTAAGTAATGCGCTGGTGCGCTGCTAACATACAATTCTAATTACCGTACGTAATAGAAGTTAATTAAAATCGTAACCAGATGATTAATTGCATATATACATATTCTAGTTTCAGCTTACAGCTACATAGATAATAGTGCTTTCTTTAAATTAAATATTTTAAGCTCCTAACAAATGCTGCGGCCGCGACTGGATTATGTTATGGGTGTGTTAAAGATAAACAGTCTAATTCATATTGAGTTAGAGTAAGTTTGTAGGCTTCTTTACGAACCCTACTATCCTACTTACCCTACCCTACCCTACAAAATCCGTAACACCTGGCTCAATGATAAAGATACAACAATAGGCCGTATGCCAATGAGTAAACAAAAGAAGACGACCATAAAATAATTTGAATGTTATTAGTTCAGATATGCAGGTGGATTTTGTTTTTTTCGGGACCTGAATTGTAACAGTCAAACTGACCAGCAATAAGCACCATCCCTCCGTTGGTGGCTCCCGTGAACAAGGAGCCGGCTGTGTCGGAGGCCACGTAGATGGATTTAGCCGCCACGCAGTCCAGTTGTGTGACGCGGGCCGCCAGTTCCGCGTTGCTGCTCTCTTGCTCGCATCCCGAGAGAGTCAGACCCTGGAAACGATAGTGCGGCAATGCAATGAAGAACCATACAAAACTTCGCGTGTCATAAGTGTTTCCTGCTTTATTTAATTTACTATTTTTAATTTAATAAGTGCTCTAGTACTAGCTTTTCTGCTTAAATTTTAGTTTTCTATCTGTTCTTTATATTCGTGCAGGAACACAACAAAACAACCCACAGCGGTGGTAGGGCATTGTTTTTATTGCAGGAGATCAGCAGACAGCGGCCCACTTGATGGAAAGCGGTTACCATTGCCTATAGACATTTGAGACACCAAAGGTGCTACAAATGCGCTGCTGCTTTCTTAAGAGGGACTGGAACCTGGTCACTAATGCCGGAACACAACACAAGGTTGTTATGGCGGCATACTCTAGAGACCAGGGGTGGTAGCCACCCAGTCTACCACCTGCTGTGGGTTGTTTTGTCGCCTCTTACGACAGGCCGCCCGGCCGCAGAAAATTGTATTTTTCTAATGCCGCTATAACAACCTTGAGTAATATGCTGACATTAGTAGCTAGTCTCCTTTTAGAGCGGCAGCACATTGGTAGTACCTTTGGTGTTACAAATGTCCATAGGCAATGGTAACCGCTTTCCATCAGGTGGGCCGTATGTCTGTCTAGCACTGCACTCATGAATTTTAAAAAAATGTGTTTGTGTGCAGTTCACACGCAGAAGTGGAAGACAAGCTAAATCAACTAAAGCCAACTGATTTCGATACTTAAAGGAGTTGAGTTTGTCGTTAAATCGAGTGACGTTACACGGAGTTTACACTGTTTATACACTCGATATTAGAAATGATGTTGTATCTCGATAAAAATTAATACTATTTTTCGGAGCCACCTCTTTGTGGAAACGTAAAGTCAAACATGAATCAGACCGCAGAAACAAAAACACCACAATAATATAATTACACATGTTTCTGTGAGTTTTTTTCTTTTATCAAATTCAACCAAATTAAATGCAATTAAACAATCATAACAAAAGTATAAAAGGCAATTAATTCCGCTTAGAGTGGAGCACGTCAGAATGTGAACGAAGGCCAATTCAAAGTCGTCCGGTACGTTTCAATAGAGATCAATTCAGACGATTTATTTGCGACAGTACTGATTGCCGGTTATTGTGGATGACGGAAGCCGTTATTAAAGCCACCGGCCACCAACGGCACATGGAATGTAGGGTGATAGATAATAAACACTGAATAATTGTATTGTTACGAGCTACAGGACTCGAATTAAAATAAATGCCGTTGGAATTACTATAGAGTATATTATAACTGTAAAAACACGTACAAAACAGGCACAAATAACTGGATACAACCAGTAACACTGCACGATTCAAGAACACGCGCAAACTCCGGCACTATGTCGCTCTTCGAAAGTATTACACATATCTTGCTAGTATCGTAATCGTCACTTGACTGCCCCGCCCCATCCCTCCGTTCGGGCATTGTTTTATACTAAACTGTATAATACCGACAAAGGCACCGCGTTATGAATTAATCCGCACATCTGGCAAGCTTCGACGCAATGCAATAAAAAAAGGATTAGTTCGACTCTAATGACAGCCATAAAATAAGTACCATAACAATAGGATTTTAAACACGACGTAAACAAAAGAACTCCGAATGCAGGAACATGTATGTAACACAATGCTTTTTTAAGTGACACTCGTTGAAACGAAAAAGCGACACCAAAAAGAGATAAACACATAAACCTATAGAACTAAGCTTGCGAGAGAATGAAATACAGAGTTTTTCATTGTGCAGCACAGATTAAAGAGTCAATAAGACCGGTAATTAAATAAAGGCCCAATTTGGACCGAAAACTTATAATATTTCTTAGACTAAGGGGCGCCTGCATAACGAAATAAAATTAGTTAATCATATTTAACTGCCTAAAAACATGTTATACAAAATGTATTGACAATTCTTAAAACATATTTAGCGGCAAATTTTGCGTTATGCAAGACGCTAATTAAGGATTTAAGGATGTTAAATAGGTTTTGTGTTTCTTAAATAAGTTTAAGCAATCTTATGCAAGTGAAAAAACAATGAAAATGTTAAAGTAATACTAAAGAATTTTTATAAATATTTAGAATTATTGAGAAATTTCTCCTTTTTAAATTCGGTTACAAATGAAGTAAAGCCAAAAACTCACCAAGCAATCCAAAGGCCTCTCCGGAGAAATACAAGCTTCTTCTTTCGCCTGCTGCACCATGGCAATGATCCTCCTAGCACACTCATCGATCCCGAGGGTCCAGTGGTTGGTCCCTGGGCCGGTGGCCCTGCCGACCACCTTGCCCTGGTCATCGCATATCACCAGGTTCGAGTGGGTTGCTCCGCTGTTGAAGAAATACCATATTAACTCATGGCTGACAGGACTTAGATTAATGTGCTTAACTGGAAAATAGCCACCTGTTGACAGGGTAACATCTTAATATAACTAAGTTTTAACGATTTCAAGCGCGATATTTTGCACGGAAGATAAAGATTTCAATTGTCTTCCGTGTCACGGCTACTGCAAAGTGATCGAAACGTCGGTTATAAACTAGCTCTGTGTCAAGTATCATTGAGTTCCCTTCAGCAGTTTTCGATAAAAATTTAAAAAATTGTAGTTTCCTAATTGACTGATCGGAATTAGTAGACCTCCTGATTTTTTCTTAATTTTGAATTCATTGTACGAACTTGAAACCTTTACTAATTTATTAATGGTACATAAATAACCCAAATAAATATTATTATAATTATATTATACTTCGGCCGCTCTAGAATACGTTCCTACTTTGTGATTATGGAGGTATAACATCGTAACGACGAGCAATTTACCAGTCATTTTTTTTGAAGTGAAACTAAAGCAATTTTTTTTAATCATTATATTTAAAAAAAATAAGACTAAAATATACCTATACTATAATATCTATATACAGTATATACTGCTTAATTTACAAAAGAGAAAAATTACAAATAGTAAATGGAACGTTCCCAAAACTCTGGCCGCGTTACCACGTGGTATGGGAACGCTTATGCGTTGCCCAAAATACAGGCCAGCGTTTTGGTCGCGTCAGGCATTTATCAACCGTTTTGACAGATCTCGGTAAAGGCGGTGGGCTTCTGGACCCCATGGCCCCAGAGTTTCGACACCTAAAGCTACAAATATGTATCCATTACCAACGTATGCATATATGTGGGTATTTTTAGGTCCTCTTGTTGGGCGGCAGCTTCACCAGCTACCACAGCCGTGTTGGGAATATGGGACGCTGCCAAAGTGTCAACGGAAGTGGCGTCCCATTTCCAGGGCACCAAAGATACCCCATCCAGTCTCTTGCCACTGTCGCGACACAGTCCATTTAATTCTAGAGTAGCTGGAATCCCGGCGGTGACAAAAGCCCGGCGTATAATGTTATTTGCAGCATGGCGTGGTATTCTGGCTTCTTACGCATTTCTGACGCACGACACGCCATGGTGACTTTATCTCCGCAGTATTATAATCCCTATTAATATTATAAATGCGAAAGTAACTCTGTCTGTCTGTCTGTCCCGTTTTCACGTAAAAACTACTGGACCGATTTGGCTGAAACTCAGTATATATATATATATATATATATATATATTTTCGATACCGAGGATGAACATAGGATACTTTTTATCCCGAAAAATGGGATAGTTTCCGGGATAAAATGATATTTGTCTGTTTGTTTGTTATGCTTTTACGGAAAAACTACTGGACCGATTTGGCTGAAATTCGGTACGTATGTAAATTAAATACTGAGGATGGACAAGGGATAATTTTCATTTTGGCCTTTTTGGTAATTTTGGCCTCTTTGGTCATTTTGGCCTTTTTGGTCATTTTGGCCTTTTTGGTAATTTTTCCTTTTTGGTCATTTTGGCCTTTTTGGTCATTTTGGCCTATTTGGTCATTTTGGCCTATTTGGTCATTTTGGCCTATGTGGTCATTTAGGCCTATTTGGTCATTTTGGCCTATTTGGCCATTTTGGCCTATTTGGCCATTTTGGCCTATTTGGTTATTTTGGCCTACTCCGTCATTTTGGCCATGTCGGTCACTGTGGTCTTTTGGTTAATTAGACCATTTTGGACTTTTTGGTCAAGTTTTGTAATTTATTTTGTTGACAGATAGACGGGGGATGGTATAATTAGCGATATAAAGTGAAGTGAATCTTCCGTGGGCAAATACATAAAAAATTTAATATAATATAACCTTTAGCACTTGCTCTATAAACAAGAGACACGTAATATAATAAAATATCTTTCTATTACTTACAAAATTTCTAATCATTATTCAGTAACGTTTTATAATGGCATTTTAATAGCATTAATAATTATATTTAAATTAAGGAAAGATCTTTTAATCGATATTATTAAAGCAGTTATTGTCTAATAGCTTTCATTGTAATTAAATAATCTTGAACAATACAAATAAAACTAGATATAAAGGGCAAGTTTTTTCGCGTGGGACTTGAATTATATATATTTATACTATACTAGAGTTTACCCTGCGGCTGAGCCGCAGTTCAACCTCTAGTCACTCTAATGCGTAGGGATCTCTTGTTTAAAGAGCAGGCGGTACGGTTACATTGTATATTTTTTTAAGTATTTCCCCCCGGAAGATTCACATAATTTTATTTCGCAAACTATACCAATCCCCTGTCTATCTGTAGAGAAAAATAATGTCAAAACTTCATAAAACTTAACAAAATAGATACGTGGACCACATGGACGAAGTGGACCAAGTGGACCAAATGAAAGCACCATTCTAAACATTTCCTCTGAACACTCCCCATTGTACAGTCGGTAGAATACGCAGAGAGACGCGAAGTCTCTTCGAAGGACAAGCGTATGTTAACCGTCTGTGAGTATGGGATCGTCGACAATACGAACGGCTCGACGTTGAATAGTGTCCAGCGGAATTAGCTGGTACGCAGGTGCCCCGGCCCACAAGTGTAGGCAGTACTCCATATGCGGCCTCACCTGGCCTTTATAAAGCAGAAGGCGTTTCCGCGGAGTGAATTACTGCTTGGACCGGCTTAGCCCTCCCAGCTTCTTGAAGGCAAGTTTTGCCTTACCTTCAAGTTGGCCCCTGAACTGCACATCGTTCGCGATGCGACAACAATAACACGGTGTACATAAACTAGGAAGTAAAAAATTAATTTTAACCTACATGTATGACCTTCAAAAAGTGTTCTCCAGTAGAACTCATTTTGAATATAAGCTTTTGAATTTGAATTTGATGTCGACACCAAGGATCCCAATACTCTTGGTAAGGGGAGTTCCTTGGAACTGAAGCGCTTTTTCGAAAAGAGTTTTCTAATTTAGTGATGAAAAAAAATCTAGTTTAGATGTTTATTTCATTACTAAATGACACACACAACAGATGGTAAGGCAAGTGAATGAATAGTAAGGAAGAGATAGGATTCGGCCATAATTAACACTTCGTTCTTCCGTGGAATAGATAATTATAGGTGTGAAACTTACAACTCCCCTGTTTAGAAGTCGGAAATAACAAAGGCGATATAAAACACATTGTTTCTGTTCTAGTGCGACATACAGCTGTACATGACTAATATCGCATATGATAACAATGTAATTATTTCAGCGATAGCATACGTTTTGTTAGTCTTTAAATTCGTTTTTGTGATAATTTTGTATATTAACGTAATGATGTTTCAATTGAGTCAGACATATTCGCGAAAACAATTATCGAGGTAGTACTTTGGAATTTTGAAAATAAAGAAAACTAATCCGCTGCTGCTCTCTTAAGGGAGACTGGAAGCTGGCCACTAATGCCCGAACACAATTCAAGGTTGTTATCGCGGCATACTCTAGACCAGGGGTGGTAGCCATCCAGTCGGGCAAATGCCCTACCACCTGGCTGTGGGGTGTTTCGTCGCCTCCTACGACAGGCCACCCGGCCGCAAGAAATGTATTCTTTCTCCGTTCCTGCACGGATTAAAACATTTGAAACTCTATCTCCATGAGCATAATGTTTAAATAATTAAATATAATGTCCTATATTTATGTGAGTGACGCTCGCGGACCGCGTTCGTAATACCGAAGTAAGAAAGAGAGTTGGTCTGAAAGAGAGTGTCGGGGTGAAGGTAAGGAAAGGAATGCTCCGGTGGTTCGGGCATGTGGAAAGAATGACTAAACAGATATACAATGCAAAAGTGGATGGATGCAGAAGTCGCGGAAGGCCACGACACACCTTCTATGATCAAATTAATCATGTGTTAGCAGAAGGTGATGTTAGGAGCCTTAAGAACAGACGAGCGTGCATGACAAGAGCTATGAATGTCAAAGAAGCAAGTGAGGTGTGTAAGAATGGGCCTGTGTGGCGTTTTGTTGTTCGTGGCTACCCCGCAAGGGACCTGGCGTGAAGTTATGTATGTATGTATATTTATGTGATTATCTCTATTTAGTGTCGCTTTTTCGTTTCATCGCGTTTCGAATCACAGCGAGTCTGAAGAAGTTGTTCACTTTAAAATTGCTTCTCTTCATTTGACGATTACCTGTCTACCATTTTACTTTGTCTAGGATAGACGGATATACTCGTAGATTACATATCTACTAATAATCAAGTTTTAATTACATAGATAACCGATGGTACAGTCATTTAATGTGGGTTGAATAGCCTTCAGATAATATAAGGTTATTTCCCTAATTACGAAATTTACCCGCATTATGTCTGATAAGGTTATTTTTGTTGTTATCAACTTATCAGATTGTAGTCCTAGCACGATTAAGGTGTTATTCTTCCGGAAGTACGGGGTCATCACTATCTGCAATACTAGAGATAGGGTAAAACTATACCATCTCTACAAATTATTGGCACCCTATCAATGTATGGAAAATGATAAGAAATTTTAATATTCCATATAGCCATACAACGATATAACTATCATTATTATCTAAAAAGCGCTGAGCTATGAATGTCAAAAAAGCAAGTGAGGTGTGTAAGAATAAACCTGAATGGCGCTCTGTTGTGCGTGCCTACCCCGCAAGGGACCTGGCGTGAAGTTATGTATGTATGTATTATCTAAAAAGTGTCTCAATTGACTGTCAACCAGTGCTTGGAACTGGTTTAAAGTTGTAAGGTAACGATTAAAACCGGTTGTACGGCTATAGTCGGTTTTAATCGTTACAACCGGCTTTATCGGTTATAACCAGTTTTATCAGTTATAACCGGTTTTGATCAACTATTTCGTTAAGAGTGTAAACCTTGAAGAGATTGAGAGAGAGGTTTATATAAATAAACCTGAATAAATTATTTATAATATTAATAATTAATTCAGGTATTAATGGCCTTACTTATAATAATCTAGCTGAGGAACAATTAGCCATCTTTTAAGTAAGAGAATGAGACACTAATCAATTATCATATTTTTTTTCACTTATAAACGTGTATTACTTGTTGTTTACCCAGCAGGAGCTCAGATAAACGAAATTTCAATGATTAACGTAGGTTTTACCCAAATATTCGGCCTTAGAGGAGTTTATGAGTAAGATTTTCACTAATCAGTTGCTGAGCAGTTTCTTTAAATTTAGGAAACGATTATAAGTAAGGCCCTAAATGTATAATTATTTTTTTAAAATATATATTATAATTATTATATACTAAGGGCCTTACCTATAATAATAATGTTAAGAAAGGATTAGCCATCTCTTAAATAAGAGACTCTTAAGCCCCTAATCAATGGCTGTTTCAAACAAAACTTGCCATCTTGCCTCTTAGCAGTCACTACTACCTCTCGATGTTAGTTATTTTTGACAGTTATTTATGAGTTACTTTAGCACCACCTCTTATCCTTAAGTCGAGTTTATGAGTGAGATTTTCGTCAATCAGTTGCTGAGCAGTTTCTTAAAATTTAACAAACGATTATAAGTAAGGCCGGCCATAACGCTCCAGAACTCTTCACTAAGCTTGTAAACAAGAGAAGCATTTATGAAGTATGTTCGAGTATTAAGGAGAATAGTACATTGTAGCTCTCATGTAAGTATATTATTATAATCACAACACAACCGAAACTAATCTATGCTATCAAATGATAAGAACGGACGTGAACTTGACATTTAAGGGTTTATGAAACCCAATCAATTGGAAAAATAGAACTATTATCTATAGTACTATTAATATATAAAGCTGAAGAGTTTGTTTGTTTGCTTGAACGCGCTAATCTCAGGAACTTCTGGCCTGATATGCACATTCTTTTAGTGTTAGATAGCCCATTTATCAAGGACGGCGGATAGGCGACATATCATCACATAAAGATCAAATAGGAGCGGAGCACCAATGAAAAATGTTTCAAAATCGGGGTTTTTTTAATGTACTTTTTTTTCTACTCCACGCGAACAAAATCGCAGGCAGAAGCTAGTATTATAGATTTGTAGTATTTTTTTACTATTCCCTGTAAAATATCCCCCTTATTAATACATTTTAAATGTTACAATAAGTTTACAAAAAAACTGGGCATACTCTCGACGGTACTTCACATCGGAACAACTACCGATGGTGTTCAAAGCACAAGTGTGAACATATAAACCTTTATGAAGAAAATCGAAATGTCTGCTTGGGACACAGTAGAAGTGTAACTTTGTCCGTTGAAGTTTTACTTTTACTATATGTCCCAGCACACATTTTTTCGCAGGTTTACTGCAAATTATGATTTGGTAATGCATTCTTTATTTAAAAACATTAAAACTATATTCGACCCAGAACCAAAAAAGAAAACATCCAATCTACTCTAAAATAATGCCGCCATTCACCACGTCTACTCTTAAATTATGTCGACTTTCATCACGGCAATAACGCTTTTTCGTGACAGAAAAATCCTAATACCCCCGTCTATATTGAAGTGAAACTTCAATATAGACGAGGGTATTAGGATTGGAAAACAAAAATCACCGCTGTTTCAGAGTCATAAAATACTTTATCACTCTTCATATATAAAAAGATAAATACTATATATTATCGACATAATATTTATCTTTTGTACGTCGTATTTCTGATAACAGTTATTAAGTACTAAAACAACTAATAATGTCTGATAAGACATAAAACAAATAAGGAACAACAACAGCCCCGGATCTTGATTTTTCGAGGGCAAAAACTGAAAATTTCCGCCCCCACTCGCCTATATTTTTTTATCTTTATCATCATAATTTCAGCCATCAGACACCCATTGATGGACACGTGTGCGTCTGTGGTTTTTAACCCATACCTACGCGCCGCACGTCTATCCAAATGTCCGGTGCGTCTATTTTGTTATTTCTGCTTAGTACATGTGTTATTATTTAAACTTTCTGAGTCACACAGCTGTGTACCGTAAGGTAATGAACAAACCCCAATTTGTAAACCGTTAGTAAATGTTTGTAAGCCGTTGGAATTACTATAGAGTTTATTAGAACTGTACAAACACGTATAAAACAGGCACAAATATGACTGGATACAACCAGTAACACTGCACGATTCAATAACACGCGCAAAGTCCGTCACTATATCGCTCTTCAAATGTACTACACACGTCTTGATAGTATCGTAATCGTCGCTTGATCGCCCCACCCCTCCTTTCGGGCATTGTTTTATACTAAGCTGTATAATACCGACAAAGGGCCGCGTTCACTAAGTTGATCCACACATCTGACAAATTTCGACGCAATGCAATAACAACAAGGATTAGTTCGACACAACTGACGGCCCTAAAACAAGTACGATAACAATAGGATGTTTTTCTTCATTGCAAATTTTAACCACGAAGTAAAGAAAAGAACTCCGAATGTAGGAAAGGTAATAAACTGCGTTTTACGATAGCTAGGTGCGTTTTTCTTTGTCGGCATGTAACAGTATTAATGATTTCGGATCATCGGAATATAAAGGAATACATATATATACATATATTTATAAACATCTAACTGTTCCAATCAGCAATATACTGCATAATATACATTTCATAAACACAGAGATAAATTCGCCAACTAGCAAAGCCGCCATATTGCAATACTTCTTATCAGTTTATGAGCTTTGAGAATTGAAATGAAAACAAGATTAAGCTACCACACAGATATATCAAAGCAAACGCGTTTTAGCAATACTAGCTTCTGTCCGCAACTTCGTCCGCGTGGAAAGTAAAAAAACCCCAATTTCGGAAAATTCTTCATTGGTGCTCCGCTCCTATCGGTCTTAGCGTGATGATATACATATAGCCTATAACTTTCCTCGATAAATGGTCTATCTAACACTGAAAGAATTCTTCAAATCAGACCAGTAGTTCTGAGACTAGCGCGTTCAAGCAAACAAACAAACTGTTCAGCTTTATATATTAGTACAAGATATTATGTATAAAAGAAAGTCGTGTTAGTTACACTATTTATAACTCAAGAACGGCTTTACCAATTTGGATGAAAATTGGTTAGGAGGTAGCTTAGAACTAGGAGACGGACACAGGATACTTTTTATCCCGTTGGAACCGGTAGGTGGCGCTGAGATCGGGCCTAGATTTTTATTTTTCAGAGCAGCACAACGTCTGCCGGGGCCGCTAGTATTAATATAAGATCAACAATAAATAAACATAATATCGATACGAACGTTGAAAAGTAAGCGTTACAAAAATTCAAGGCCACGCACCATAATTTATGATAAAATTTTTAGAATACCAACGACACAGGCAAAGGAAACCCGATCATAACACCGTAATGGCAAAGTCAACAATCGCAAGGTGAAACAAAACGGTGTGGCTGACAAGCCGTTCGAATGCCGCTCTCCGATTGGTGGATTCCATATTCGTGATTGTAAGCATGTGCGGTTTTGTTTACTGGCATTTACACAACAAGGCGTTGAATCGAAAGTTGGGTAATCACAATAATTTAGCGTACAGACACGCTGCGTCATGTTTAAAGCGGGGATCTATAATATTGTTACAACTCAGGTCCCGAAAAAAACATAATCCACCTGCATATCTGAAACAAAACACACTTTATTACCTGTCGGCATTTAAACTAATTGCATTTCTTTTATGGTCGTTTTCTTTTGTTTACTTATTGATTGGCATACGTTTCTAGAAAACAGCTCATTGTTTTATTGAACTCTTTTATGGCCTTTGCGAGTTATTAGCCAGGTGCGGTGGATTAAGTGGACTATAATACGAGCACATTGCATTAGTGCAGTATATAACGATGATCTGGTTGAGGGAGAACCAGGATGAAAGTGAGACGTGTGTACGGACTTTACGCGTTTTATTGAATAACGACCTTCTGCATTACAGTTGCATTTGTTGTGTTCAGTTATATTGTATACGTGTAGTGTTATACGTGTTTGTATATTTCTACTAAACTCTATAATAATTCCAACGGCATTTTAATTCGAGTCCCTCGCAACTCGTTACAATATTGTGACGACCGAGGGTAGTACTTTCTGGCAGCGTAAGCCGGTGTCAAGACTTAGAAAATACTGCTGCTGCTGATAATAATACTGGGAAGAGACTGCATATCGACCTTTGACTATCTTCTTCTCTAATATATAAAATTCTCGTGTCACAGTTTTCGTTGCCATACTCCTCCGAAACGGCTTGACCGATTTTGATGAAATTTTTTGTGCTTATCCGGTATCTATGAGAATCGGCCAACATCTATTTTTCATCCCCCTAAATGTTAGGGGTAGTCCACCCCTAAATTTTTTTATTTATTTTTTAGACAAAAATTTAATTTCTATTTTTTTATGATACAACATACAAAAATACATACAATCCTTAATTTTCACCCTTTTACGATCAACCCTTATTTTTCACCGGGCAGGACGACGTCTGCCGGGACAGTTAGTAACATAATATATACATTTCTAAAACAGTGCTCGTTCCTTATCTAAAACTAGCTTCTACCCGCGACTTCGTCCGCATGGTGCGGTTTTTTTAACTATCCCACGGGAACTCTAACTTTTCGGGATCAAAAGTATCCTACATATTGACGAAGGATATAAGCTACCACCATAAATTTAATTTAAATCGGTCTAGTCATTTCGGAGATTAGCCGGTACAAAAAGACAAACAGTGAAACAATAATTTGAAAAAACCAAAATTAGTTCTATTTCACTTCTTACATCCCCCTGATTCGGTTTTTAGCATTTTTTTTCATTGTACAGGAATTCGACCTCTACAGTTTTATTACATGTATAGATATATTTTTAAGTAACTAGTAGTAGTAGAATTTGCCACAAAGGCAGGCAAGGGAATCTTAGTTCATACAGCCAATTCTGATGTTTAAATCTACGTAACGGTAACGCATTTAAATTGTAGACTACAACTGACATCATCAAACTCGAAAGACCACCTTTGACTATATTGTTCACATTACATACATACATAACTTCACGCCAGGTCCCTTGAGGGGTAGGCACGAACAACAGAGCGCCATACAGGTTTATTCTGACACACCTCACTTGCTTCTTTGACATACATAGCTCTTGTCATGCACGCTCGTCTGTTCTTACGTCTCCTGACATCACCTTCTGCTAGTACACGATCAATTTGATAATGGAAGGTGTGTCGTGGCCTTCCGCGACTTCTGCATCCATCCACTTTTGCATTGTAATCTGTTTAGTCATTCTTTCATCACATCATCATGTTCACATTACACACATCAATATCCTACAACTATTGTTCATTTTAAAGTATTTTTAAATTATTTTATTTTAAAAATATAACTACACAGCACAAGGTTTTAGTTCCCGTCAAAAACTCATTTAAAATGTTTAAATAGTACGGTTGTATTCGTTTTGTTTAACGAATTTATTATTTCCTAATATGTATCATATTAACATCACATCACCTCTTGTTAAATCTTTTACTACCAAAATAGTCTTTATTGTATAAGGCATTCAAATTAGTGTTCTATAAAAAAAAATATTGTCTATGATATCATAAGAAGGTTTTACATACAACATGGGCACATGCAAATTCTCGGCTCGACACAGCCAGTCATTGGCTCGTCACACATAGATGACTAGAGGGTCGTAGTAGGTCATCGCCCTACCACGCCGCTGGGGCGTTTTAAACTATAGTTGCCAGCAGGCGGATACCACTCGTCTCGTGGATGATATAACAAAAAGTTTGCGATCAATATTTCAAGTTTAATTACAATAATTTTTATACATAAAAACAGCAATTGTTTTTCTTTCACTGTAGCCATTTTCACAAAAATATAGATATCTAATATATAAAATTCTCGTGTCACAGTTTTCGTTGCCATACTCCTCCGAAACGGCTTGACCGATTTTGATGAAATTTTTTGTTCTTATCCGGTATCTATGAGAATCGGCCAACATCTATTTTTCATCCCCCTAAATGTTAGGGGTAGTCCACCCCTAAATTTTGTTTTTGAATTTTTAGATATTTTTATTATTATTATTTTGTTATGATACAGCATTAAAAGATACATACAACCCTAAATTTTCAACCCTCTACGATCAACCCCTATTTTTTACCGGGCAGGACGACGTCTGCCGGGACAGCTAGTTTTAATATAATAGTTTGATCTATACAGATAATTTGTAAAGTTAAAATAAAAATGTGACAAAAATGAGGGGGGATAATTGGACCAGGAGATCCTAAAACTGCAATTTTTAGAATTTTTGTCTGTCTGGATGTTCCGGCTAATCTCTGAAATGGACCAATTTTGATCAGGGATTCGGTTGGCAGATAGCTGATGTTATAAAGAATAACTTAGGCTGCTTTTTTTTAGGGTCCGTCGGATGAATATTTAACCATTTATTCGCAGCTAGTTTGTAATATAGGAAATCTGTTGGGGTGTCGAGTTCGTACGAACATAAAAATTTGAAATAACATCAGGGGCTTAATTCGGCCTAGCAGATGTTTTTAGAATTTTTGAAGTCAAACTTCTATATAGACGAAAGCGTATTGAAATTTTTTCTGTCACTGAAAAGCGTTACGGCCATGGTGAACGGTGGTATAATTTTAAAGTAGACGTGGTGAGAGGCGGCATAGCGTAAGAGTAGATCATCGACATTTTTGTAGGTTCTGGATCAAATTAGGTTTTTTGTTTGATAAAATAAAATGTGTTTAAATAAGAAGTGCATTCATTAAAATGTACCTAACTCAACCAAATCATTATTCGCAGTAAACCTGCGAAAAGGCGGAATGTATGCTGGGATACAAAGTAGAAGTGAAACTTCAACGGACAAGTGTCAAACTCAAAACAAATCGGAACGGACAAGAGGCAAAACGAATCGCAACAAAAATTTAATTTGAAGTTTTGTTTATCCACTTGGAGGTTGCGATTCGCTTTTTTGTTTGTAACAACATCAGGTGAAAACTACTGTTGTATAAAGGGTTAAATGAAACTCGATACAGGGGTAATTCATATTACATATCCATATTAGGATATGTTTAGACCAATAAATTAAATCGTTTTCTTGGGATAGACAATTATATACAAAAAGATGGTGCGGTGCGGTACCGTTGTTTCTGTTGCCGCCATTGCAATGCGCTAACAAATATGTCGTCGTTATGGTAACGTGAAAGAAGTTTAGCTGGCACATGCCAGTAGTAATACATAGATATTCAAATTCAAATTCAAAAGTTTGTATTCAAAATAAGTTCTGGAGAGAATGATTTTTGAAGAATTAATGGAGTTGTAGTAAATAGTGCATATTCAATAAGACAGAGCGCAATAAAAGGATAGAAAATATTATTATAGTTATAAATAATAATAAATAAATAATATTTTTTATATATAGTATAGTATTACTATATATATATATATATATATATATATATATATATATATATATATATATATATATATATATATATATATATATGTAATAAACGTACACATTCTATTCAATAAAAGGCATACAGTGCGTTGAATTATAATAGAAATGTTAATATTATGGGTTACTTTCATTTTTTCTAACATACAAATCCGCGTATAAAGGTGACTACACATTACGGGACGCGTCCTAACAGTGTGCTGGTGATGGGTAGCAAAATTTTTATTGCGCTAATACTCACGCGTCAAGCGTAAGAGGCAGGCGGAAACTAGGACGACAGTACAATAACTCTCCTATGGATATTTACGTGACAAAGAGGGACAACATGACATTTACGACTGTTAGTAAAATGAGGTGAATGATATCGCTCACATCCGATTCTTAACCAACATTTTTGTACGGGACAAATGAGGGAATGACGCTCACCGCCTCCCTCACCGGCCTCATCGCTTCAAATGTACTGCCGCGGTACAAACTATACAAATCTCGTCGCCTCATTTGAAGTGGTACATTGTACTGCTTCAGTACAAAATGTCATGTTACTGTTACAAACTAATTTTAAAATCATGTCTTACCCAACTCTACACACCAGATGCGAAACACATCCTACAGATTACTTTAGGGCGTCCTAACGCTCAAGGTCACACTTCAATGGACTTTCCTTATTCAAATACGTTGTAAGCCACGCCCCTCAGCCGCGTCCGTCAGCCGCGACTTATAATATGCACACACCTTAATGAGTGTTGTTGTAACATTTTGAATTATTTCATCAAATAAGTAATGCATGTATTTCATAATATTTAAATTATGTATATAAAAATTGACTGGGGCAGTGAACTTTGCTTTACACTAAACCTCAAAAAGTTGACCTAAGTTTAAATGTGATATTCGTTTATTTATTTCACAGCTAATTATCTTGGGCATTACTGAGGATAAGGTTATGTAATTTGACAATATGCGGAAGTTTCGTTTTTTTTTGTCGGTGTACATGTGCGTGTTTCATAGCTATCTCAGTGAAGGTACGATCTAGGATAGAGCACGCTTGCCTAGAAGATACTTACTTATTCACTCGTGACTTGAAGACCACTAATTTATATGAATCGAAAAATATAAGCTACTAAGTTGTTTTACTTGACAACTTTGCAAACATATTATTATAATGTCAAATAGACTAAAACTTCTTTTAAATGGGTGCGGTATACAAAACTTTATTCATTTTAATATGTGGCTCTACAAGACTTCATATCCGCATTGTATTTATTTGTAAAAAATTCCGTGCCATTTACGTCTGCCTTACAAACAATTAAAAATAAAAAATATTTTTGAATTCCATTTTTAGAAGTCCATAGTCACTTTGACCAAAATGGAAGTCTTATGTGTTTTAATAAGAATGTGAAACGAGTTTACGTGTCCTTTACACGCGAGAATGTGGAGGGATCCTAAACTATATTAGTGCCAATTCCAAAATAAAATACGGGAGATCGTGTTAAGTGTAGTAGAAAAAGCAAAGAATAGAGTATAGGCCAGCGGATCCTAGAGTCCAAACAGAAACTTAAGAAGTGTCCAATATTTAAGACTAGGACAATCATGAATCCGCCTACATAGGTAGGTATTTCAGTAAAGTAACTTTGACACAAATTGAAACAATACCTAGATGACCGCCAGACTTTTATAATTTCATTCAGTACAAAAACAAATAATTCAGTAATAACAATATAGATTTTCTTTTCATATAAAATGCTATTATCAGTACATCTAAAAATATTTAATTATTTGACTGCATATTTTGTTACAATTTCCACCCATTCCGGAAGTTGCTATGGTTTAAAATGACGTCAAGGGTTTGCTATTGTAGGTAATTCCCGTTTCAGGTGTTCGTTTGCTATTTTCATTACCACTTCGAATTTGGCTCTATATAAGTAAAAATGACAGCAATAATAATTAGCGGATCCTATGAAATATCATATTTAGCATTTGAATTATAATTTTATCATTCCATCGGCATTGACATTTGGAGAACGGAAAAATGTGAAGATATTTCGGTTTATGTGGTTTATTATAAACTTAATACAGTAAAATATTACCCTGTCATATCTTGACCGCTAGTTAAGGTGTTACGAAACAACTAGGAATGCTCAAGGCAGCCTTTCCACTTTCAAAAACCTAAGTATTGTACGAAAAAAAGTACAATATTGAACTATGTAAGTAACTATAACAAATAACTCACCCTTCAACACCTCCGAAATACATGTTGTTGAACGAAAATTAACCGTATTCGAAACACAATAGAGCCTTGTAGATTATATTCACTGTAAATTACAAAATAATATTGCAGTTTACGATCATAAACTCGTTTTTAGTGGATTACAAAACAAACACACACTCCAAACGAAAGCGGCCGCTCAACTGAATGGTTCAGTGAATGGAATGGATTGATCGAATGACGCAAGACAGATTACGTACCGAATGGAATATCATAGTGTAGAGATAATATTCACGCATCGGAACAGATATTGTGATATTTTGTACCTGTTATCAGAAGCAACGATAAATATTAATATTGTTAAGTCTATTAAATGATTAAAATACTTATAGGTGTTGAATGTTTTATTCATTTATTAATGTTGTAAAAAAGAAACATCAATTAATTATTATACCCCTGTTCCACTTTAATATTAGTATTAGTAACTTTGTCCGAATGCATTTTATATTTATTTATGTTACTGCTCCATCTGGCATAATGTTATAATTAATTATCATTTCTCGCAAATATAGCGATCTGTTTACTGCTTTATTTGTGATATAATATTGTTTTTAACTCTTAATAATAATAAATATTGATAGATCGCGTTTATATATACACTGATTTATGTATTCGTTAAAGGCGTTATTTTTAAAGATATAAACAAACAAGACGCATTTGGCCACATTCAATAACTATAACATTATCCCAGATAGGGCCCGAGTATATATTTTTATGTTGAATTAGTTCGCGTTTGACCGACATTGAGCTTGATATCAAGTGGAAATACAGTTTAAGATAGAACATGCTTACCTAGAAGATACGTATTCACGCGAGACTTAAATACACCTAAATAGTATGTTTCGGGAAAAACAGACGACGGCAAAGAGTTTCACTCTTCAGCGGTACGTATAATAAAAGTGGAAGTATAGCGTTTCGTCGGCTTTGTTGATATTACCACCATATTATATCGAATTGCGCATAAATAGGATTTCAGAATATTGAAACTTGTATTTTACAAATGAAATAAAACACCAGTAATATGTAACATCTCGTATATTTATACAATTTTAAATCGTTCACACATAAACGTACAACACTCGTCTAACAGATAATATTGAAACATCGATTACATGACCGATCATTATTTTGTACGAGGAACGTCGAAATTTTTAATGTTATATGATTATTATATTGATTATATCTGGTCAAACTATATCTACATTAGGCAGTTATTTCATTACGAATATTTGTCCTAGAAAATCAATGTTAAAACCAACAATAATTTCCTGGGTATATTTTTGTTTAATCTACAACGGATTTCATATAATAATATATTGCTTTTAATTGCTTATTATTTGTTTCTGTTTGTAATTTAATTAAATGTATAACATACGGTTAAATATTTTTCCTATGTTCACTTCATTTTACTGCTTAATTCATACTGACAACAGATTGTCAATGTTATTTGTAATTACAATCTTACACAAATATCATAATATATCCATGTGTAATTGTCAATTTGTAAACGAATATGCAAGTGGACTAATAACTAGATAATTAACTGTTCCTGATTGGTATAAGAGTGGCATATATTTATGTATTTACATAATTTATAAAAGAAATTTAATAGTTAGTACTAAACGAATAAATGTTTAAACAATGTGCCTCAATAGTTTATTAAAATATAAAATTAGATAAAGTAGTAACTTAAAAAATGACAATCAAACCCAACAGTCAGAGAAGTCATATAACTATTGAACAATGATTACAAGCTAAAACTTGTTCACAATGCTTCTATAAATAAATGCATATTACTCAGTGCTACGACTTACTAATCGCGGCTCGTTTCGTGAGTTTTGTTTTATAGCAAACCTACACTATTTCTTGCGTCCACCTGCCGTTTCTTGCAACATAAATTTTACAAAAGCCAATCAGGAAAATTCGCAGGTAATGACTTGTAAATTGATAAACTGACATTGTAAATTACAGACTAGCATAATTAATCCGTTCACAATTTGACGACAACTTACAATCTGACTAGTAATATTATAAATCAAAACTTTTACAATATTCTGGTAGCAAATTTATAAACCAATATTTAATAAAACAGTGTCTTGGTAATCATTTTGTAATTTATGCGTATTAATAATATATTAAGTAACATTGGTCTTGTAATATTTTTTAGTTTACAACGTGAGAAACACTGATTTGTAATGTAATTTTCGAACAGCTTGTAAATAAATGTAACAAAATGTATTTATACAGTATTTATTTTAATATCGTGCAATACTGTTCAAAAACATATTGAAAAAAATAAGAAAAATCTTCTATTTCTTATCCATCTAGTAAATGTATATTTACATATTTTAAATCATGTATAAACTTCAGAATGTTTGGGTCGACATAAACACAAACTTAAACAACATTTTGATATTAATAAGTAAAAACATATATTTAAATCAATATAAAGTATCTATCAATGGTTACATGCAATGAAATATCTTTCTACCATATAAAATGGAAGAAATATCTTGCTTTAAACATTACGGCAATAGTATTTTCTTTAATGAAACATAATATTGGCTTCAAAGTGACCTATTTTTATGTGTACGTTTGTCAGTTTAACGTTGAGACTAGACCTGTAGTTTTACCTAGTATTACTTTTGAAGCTTAGAATTAGTACCAAAAATACAACAAGATTTTGAATACTGGCTTAAGAGGGCCACTAGCTTAACTACGTAGGTTAGGTTTTATTATACAGTATAAGTTATACTACAAATATAAGCTCTAATTTTAAAATATGAAGATCTTAACAAAAATCTTTGGCTTATACACGACCAAATACATAACACAATATCAATCGAGTCAGCGAAAACATCTTAGTAATATAGTTTTTACCTGATCTAATACATTTAATATAGCTTTTGTTATATTTTTGAAGTTTGCACACTAGCAAATGGGCAGACTGGTTTGCGTTGCGTAGATTAAAATTACACTATTTCAATCAAAGGACATAAACATGAATATTTTGTAAAAAAAAACATTATTTTTAAAGGATTTTTAAATGGTTATGTAAGAGATTTATGGTCACATTTTTAAAGAAATTAAAAACGTAAATTGTTTCATATATTTTGTTACGTTTATTCGTATGTGAAATTCGAAAGATATCTAATATTTGGTCGTCAAATAAACTAGCAACGAGAAGATTCTCCATAGCTCAACACAAATATGTCTTCATTACAATACCAACTTTTCTATCTAATACAACATTAGGTACAATTTAATTCAGACAGTCTTTTCATTAAATAACATTTTACTGTAAAAACATTTATTTTACTATTCAAATTATTTTATTTATTTTTAAACTCAATTCATTACAAAAGCTAAAACATTATACACGGACCATAATTTATAATAAGGTACTTGACAAATACATACAATATATGTATATTTTGCGTATAACAGTTGTTATATAGGTAGTCAATTAAAGAAAAACTTTGAAGTTTTTCTTACATGTATATAAATAATTTAAATAAAACGAAAATATCATATTTTAATAAAACGTAAAAATACGTTTATTATCACTATTCAAGGAATTGTCAAGTATCCCATTACTAAAATTATGTAATATCGAGTAAAGTATTAGTTATCGAAGACCTTGTTATTTAGAACTGTAAAAGAACGATATCGTATCGTTACATGCATGCGACGGTTGTCTGGAACTGTGGGTTGGGCCGCCGCATGGCTTGACGTCACCTGTCAAAAAAATAGCGGGAAGTTTAAAATCAGTTTAAATATATTTATTACTAGTGAGTTTTTCGATGTTTTTTTAATGAAGAATTGTTTGTTTTGAAGCCAACAGAATATCTAAAACGGCTTTGTGAAATCTTCTAATGAAACTGACATGTGTCTGGATATACTGGTGTAAGTGTTTAGCATTGCATAATGTTTCATTTTGCGTGACAAACCCTAGCCGACTATTAAACAAAAATTTGTTTTGACTATTAAAACAAAACAACAGGAATAGACTACGAGTATATAAACGAAGGAGACCACGATGCATTTTTTTTTTAGATTCCTTGTCTTTGTTCGGGTTCACATAAGAACTACTGAGCCGATTCAGATGCGGTTTTCGCTGATCAACAGTTAATTCTTAGACTTAAAATTCTGCGCTACATTTTTTTTGGGAATCCCGCGGTAATTTTTTTTGGAATGATTTAAAATGGCCAGATTTAAAAAAAGCTAATTCAAATATTCAACAAAATGTGTGATTTTCTTATCCCGGGAATTTACCCGGGAGTGGTTTGAAGTTGTTCGGGTGATAAAGATTTGTTTATTCCGCCACAGTTTACACTGAAACGCTAGCTAATATTGTATTTTTAAATGTTGTGATAGTTTATGTTCCGGGAATCCCGCGGGAATTTAATTTGAAGCGTGGGCGAAGTTGGGGGGACATCTAAGTTATTAATAGTATCGGTTACCTGTCAGGTGGAGGAGCTTGTGGTACAGCCTGCTCCTCGTCCAAGGAGTGCGAGTGCGTGGGTCTGTGGTTGTTCCTTCTTGAGCCCTCGTCAGACTCCCTCCGTCCACCTCCGCCAGCACAGAAGCACTTGCAGATTATGCGTTTAAACGCGAATCTGTATGAAGAAATAGAATTTGTATGAAAATGCATTAGCAGTCCCGTACATTCATATGCAGTGTCAGTCGTTGGCACAAACAAACATGGTTGTGTCTGAAGTTCCGACATACAAGTTAAAAATTAAGCCACATTCTATTCTATGCATCGTGTTATCGCTGCGGAAAGAAACTCCCCAGCAACGTGTCTAACTAAAAATTATTTTGCTTTATATTTGTCATGGTCTACCTCGGATTTTTTAAAGAGTGGAAAGAAGTATGTTACACAAAAACTTGTCGAAGAATTAATGAAGTTGTGGCGAAAAGTGCATGTACAATAAGCTTTGCAATTTAAAAAAAGCATTGTTTTTAAATAAAACCAAGTTCCACAACATTTTGAAGTTGCTACCAAATAAAACATAAAAAACAATAATCAATATAGTATTTTTATGTTTTACTTCGCTCCGATTTAAAAAAAAATGATGAATAGGTCCGCATTTGACTGATATTGCTCCTGCTGTCAGGTTCCCGCAAGACTTGAAGACATGTAGATTGTATTCTTCAGGAAAAACAGACGAAGATAAAGGGTATGAATATGCAAAAAATATTTATATTGTTGCTTTTTAGTTCGTAATTTTTGTTAAAAAAAGTCTACTTTTTAGATACGCAAATACTGGAACTGTTTCAGAAAAAAATCATTTAGCACATATATAGACTGTACTGTAGTTTTATTTAACTTATTTATAGCATGAGCTCGACAGACAAGTACTGATGGGAAAGCGGTTACCATTGCCTATGAACATTTGTAACACCAAAGGTGCTATCAGTGTGCTGCCGCTCTCTAAAGGAACACTGGAACCTTATACAGCATACTCGAGAGCAGGGGTGGTAGCCACTCAGACGGGCAAACGCCCTACCACCTGGCTGTGGGTTGGTTTCGTCGCCCCTTAAGACAGCCCTTACAACGCAGGAAATTGTATTCTTTTTTCCGTTCTGGCACGGATAAAGCCTGCAGGCGCTCTTGAACACTCATCAGATCCTAACTTGATGACAATGTTCCCAATGTATACTCTTTCGAATAAAGAAATTTGTTTCATAATCGGTCCACAATTGACAGAAAAATCGCATAACAAACATACAAGAAAACAAAGTCAAAAATAATTTAAACCAGATTTCAATTTCAAACGAGTCTCACCTAAAATCCTTAGAGAAAAGAGCATAAATGAGTGGATTAATTGCAGAGTTGCAGTAACCCAGCCAGAACAGAACCGAGAAGACTATAGGCGTGACACATTCGCCGCAGAATGCACGGACCACGTACACACTGAAGAACGGAAGCCAGCAGAACACGAAGCCACCCACTATGATGCCTAGGGTCTTGGCTGCTTTAGTTTCCATTCTGAAACGTTTCACCTGGAAATAAAGTCATTAAGTGCATATTATAATTAGGGTTGCCAACTGCGTGGATCAGAAATACGGGAGATGGAATAAAAAATCAATTAAAATCAAATATTTTATTTAAAGTTTGTGCACATCTGTATTTCAGATTTCACATGAGTTTCACTCGCCCGATTACGATTTTTCGACGACAGATCGTTTACTATACTGAAAACATGTTTAGCTACGGCGTTTGCGATAGAGAACGACAGTGAATGTAACAAGCTTTTTTATTTATGTACCCGTTTCACCCTTACATTTTTCAAAAATAAAATACCCAGCGCAAGTCTATCCTCTTTGTTTTACTTGCCACAGCTTCATGAACTGCTCGCAGTAAACAGTAGTCGTCATACAATTTATCCTCATTTCTTGATATAAAAACTTATTGCCTTTTTAATGGGAGAATCCCGGAATTCCGGGAGAGTTGGCAACCCTAATTATAATCCGCATGAACTATTTTAAGTGTATAACTAGTCTGGCCATAAATACGGTTACATAAAATCTTTTCAACTTTTTAATTAATTTGAATTTGGAACACAATATAGGTACGTGTTCCAAATTCAAATTTTAAAATCTTGAAATCAAGTATCAGTGGCGTAATTTCCCTTAGAAACAGTGTGTTAATATCTAGATTCCTGGCAAAAATATTAAAGGCCTGTATGAAAGCTAAAGGTGGCCATTTCGAAAAGAATATTTTTTTTTGTTTAATAAATATGTTGGCATAAATTTTAATAATATTACATTACTTCATTTAAAAAAAAATGCGTTTTCATTTGTGACAGAACTTATGACTGGACAATAGCCGTGCCCATGAATTTTTCAGTTTAGATAACGAATACATAAATATATATGTATATATGAGTTGTTGATTCAACCCACAAATGTTTTGTATTTGTAGTATGGCTCATTCATAAGCGACTTGTGGATTCAATTCACCAAATTCATTTATGAATGAGCCATATTACAAAACGGCTTGTGTTTAAACGCCTACCAGAAATGCACCTATTTTACTACCAATAAATTCGAAATACCTACCAGAATGGATAAATGCTCACCAAATTGTGTTTCCAGAAGTATTGTAGAAATGAAGCTATTTTCCTTTTAATGCTATGCCATAAAAATATATAAACGCCTTTAAAGCTAATTTCAGACCAAATATTTAACATGATCGCTAAATAGATATTACCAATATTTTGTTTCTCCACTTCCAATTTAGTCATTTTTGCTGAGGCAAAAAAGCAAATGGTCGAACGTACAATTATTTTTAATACCAAATATAATATTGCATTGTTTTTCACAAATATTTCACTTATATATAAGATAAATAGTGAATGGTTACCAGTCGGTTCTGGCTTTGGTCACATAACCTAACCTAACCGACTGTTTAAAACTCCACATATTTAAATTTTCGGATACATACAGTCTCCTATCTAAATAAATCCCGTCAAAAAACGTAAAAAACGTCTCGGCGACAAAATTACCAGATTATTGTCGTGAATTTCAAACTTCGATAATTAATTGAATATGTATTTTTTTCACTCAAAACCAATTTCAGTTGTTATAAATAAGTCTTAAATATATTCCTAAACACATTAAACTGAAATTTTCGGTTTGAATGTTAGTGTTTTAGTAAAACAATATTTGGCGGGCATTTATCCATTTTGATAAGCAAAAAGAATTTAAATACAAAACATACAATTGTTCTGATGAGTGTATATTTATTTTGGAACGTAAAACGTTGTTTTTTAGGCACCTCGGTATAGAGTGGATTAAATTTATATGAAGTAATATATTTTATTTGGTGCTTAGTCTAAGGGCCAAAAAATATTTTTGGTGAGCATTTAAATTGTACCCTTACAAAACTATGCTCAAAGCTTGCAACATGAAGAAATGTCGATCGCAGCTGTTATTCGAGTCCAGGTAATTAAAAATCAGAGCATACCCTTTTTAAGAAAGAAAGAAAAAATATTTATTTAGGACAAGATACAGAAAGTCTTCCATGTCTTCCATATTACAATTAATTGTGATGTCCTAAAAAGGCTCTTGCTCAGCATAATGCTAGTTTCGCAACTAGCGCTGACCTTCCGCAAGTACCTCTAAGTGATGCCTCGGCTTAGCTCCACAAAGCAAATGAAAACAATGAACACTTTTTGACTTTTGTAGAACAACAGCAAACAGACCTGTGCTTTTATATTCCTCTTTCCCATCCGCCTAGTAGTCCTGGGTTTGTTGTCGTCATACTCGTCATATAGTGGCCCTGGAGCCAGGTGGTGAGGAGGCCTGACTCTTAATCTGGACTCGGTCAGTTCCCTGCCATCCCTCTCATAATGTACGGCATACAGAGAAGGACTTGGTGACCGGCTTGGAGATCTGGAGTTCTCGTGAGCGCTGCATATTTGCTCCGAAGATGGGTATGACACTGATATCTTGACCTTCTCGTGAGTCCGCCTGGCGCTTGAGTGTCTGAAAGTTTTACATCTATTATTCTATATTGAGATGTTCTGTAACATGCAAATTCAAAACGCAGCATATGCATTCTAACGGATTTACAAAATGTAAACCTGAATACAAAATTATTGACAAAGAAACTCGTGTTTATATAAATAGAATTGATTACAACTGCTAATGATAGATTCTCTAGACTTCATTACTTGTAGTATCTTTTAATTTAAAAACGCTTGATTGCTATGTTGCAATCAACAACGAAAAATATCTCCAGTACTTAAGAACTAGTAAAGTGCATATCACTAATTCGGAAGTTTCGAAGTGAAACTTCTTAAGAATCGTTGTGGTTTGCAGTTCGATGAAACGGAAAAACAAGACCAAAAAGAGATAAATATATAGGACTAAGCCTACGAGAGAATGAGATACGAGTTTTACATTATGCAACACAGAATAGAGTCAATGAGCCAAAACTGATTGTAGGGATATTACATAGGTACTGACTGACTGACTGACTGACATATTAATCCTAAATAAACTAAATCATTGAACACACATTTAAAATATATTAAGCAAGCATCGCCGGGTGAGCGCGTTGTTTATAAATCGATTAGTAACACGGGCCGGGGCATGCGTCGGATGCGCCCGCGTCATAATCCTTCATTCATTGGTCGTCGCATCTCGGCCGAAACACACGCGCTACTTGTGGATACCTTCTTGTTCATTATTAATCGTACTGTAGTAAACGAGTATAGTTAAAGTATTATACTGTTATTTATTGAAGTAAATAAACGGATACATCCTACAATTAACTACTTACTTACCTACTTACTACACTGATAATAATACTTTTTAGACTAAAAATGTAAAAATTTAAGGTAAATTTAAGGGATGTAGGCTAAGGGAATATGGAAAATTACGCGGACGGAGGAGTATGAAATTTCGGACACTTATAGTTTATACAGAGAAAAAGCGACGAATGCTAATATTTTTAAAAAATTATGCATTAAAAATACATTAAATAAATAAAACACGCACTCTTTTATTTATTGTTCAAGTCAGATTAACAGTGTAGCCTTGATGAAATCTTTGATCATAAAAGACCACGGGCGACCACTAGTTCATATTAAAAATGTGTGAGAAGAATTATCTGTAAGTAGATTCTCAGAAGTTTTATTTCTACTGCGTGTGAACTACACACACGCATTTTTGTTGAAATTAAATGTTGAAATCAAAAATAGTCTTCTTCATATATGTTTTATTGAAGAGTTATTTTGTAAAGAGACAGGTAACAAAGGTTGCTATGATACTATGAAAAATATTTAAATATAAAAGAACAAATATTATAAACCAGTATTACAACATACCCCCCATAATCAGCAATGTGTAAAAGATTAAAAAAATAAACATTGTTGATTACAAACAGACACTGGGGCCAACAAAACCATAAAAAAAATTAAGACAAACCTAAGTTTCTAACACATTCAAGATGCTTAAATTTTCCTAATGGCTTAGTTAATATGTCAGCCCACATTGACTCTGTGGGTACAAAGTTCAGGTTTACAGTATCATAGCAACCTTTGTTACCTGTCTCTTTACAAAATAACTCTTCAATAAAACATATATGAAGAAGACTATTTTTAATTTCAACATTTAATTTCAACAATTTTTTTAAATTATTCCTACACCTATAGAACCACAACCCAGTCCGCCATTTTCATTGGTCCTTCGAGCCGGATCTGAACCGACCTAATTACTAATTGATCAATGCTCGACCTGTCAAAATTAAAACGCTCGGACTGAGTATAGTATCAAGTATTTCTGTGTTACCTTCTCAAACGCTCCGGCGAGGCGCTAAGCGACGTGCTGGTGGAGTGATTGGAGGCATTGGATAATGGAGACCCGTGGGGCCTGTTAGAGCCACGGCCTCTATGTATCCTTAGGGTTAGGCGATTGTCGTCGAAGCGACTGCCCAGGCCTCTTCCTGAAGATCAATAAAATAATAATTCAGTTCTTCAGTTATAGTGGCTTCCTTTAAAAATATATTTTCAAATTTAATTGCATTTTTTTATTGCACGAGTTCGGCAGACACGCAGATGGCCCACCCGATGGAAAGCGGTTACCATCGCTTATGGATATCTGCAACACCATAGGTGCTACAAATGCGTTGCTACTCTCTTAAGGAAGACTGGAACATGGTCACTAATACCGGAACATAGCTCAAGGTTGTTTATGGTGACATACATTAGACCAAGGGTGGTAGCCATCCATTCGAGCAATTGTTGCCCGAATGGATGGCTGTGGCTGTTTTGTCGCCTCTTACGTCAGGCCGTCCGGCTGCAGGAAACTGTATTCTTTCTCCGTTCCTGCACGGAGCCTTCTGGGCACGCTCCCCTCTGGCAGCGATTTGTTAATAGTATATATTAACTTATTTATAATCTAGTTTATTTTTAGTATTTTATTGTTATTTTTGGTATTTACTTTGTTCAGGTTATCAGGGCTTGACCCTAGACTTATCCTTTTACACGTAACACAAATGCAACTTTATTCCGGTCAAACTAGGTGAAAAAAGGGGTCAATCTCGAAATGAAAGCTAATAAGTTTTTTACAAGTTTATAGCAAGTCGTCGGTAAAATCTTTATTTATGTATTTTAACAATTGTCTTAAAAGTTTAATAAGATCACGTGCCCGCCTCTTGATATATTGGAGGTCAAAGCTCCTGAAATGGGATTTTTGGAAAATATCTCATTTCCTATGCATTAAAACATACTCACATTTATTATAAACATTGTAGAACATACAATTCTCGAGAACAAAACTTGTTATAAACGATTTTCAATTCGATCAACCGTTTTGAGATTGAGCGTGAATAACCCGCAGCGCTCAGCCACCATGGCGTATCTTAAGTTTAACTGTGAATTTCGAAATAGTGTACAGTTAATAAACACAATTCTTGATGGATAAGAAACGAGATATTCACAAAAAAAAATCGGGTCGTACGCTCTTAAATATCTAAGACGCGGATCCGAGCTTTTATGAGACTTTTGAGAGAACTTTTAGAACACCAAAATCAAGATTTATACAAGTTTGTAGGTAGGTGAATCGCCTAATATGACTGGACTACTTTATTAAGGGAAATATTAAACAATGTGTTTGCCTGGAGATATATATATTATTTTATACCTTTAGTAGTGCGAAATCCTTGATTAATAGCCTTTGTGGTCCTGACAGCAGCTTTGTATATTCTCCAATAGAAGAACAGCATCACGAACATCGGGATGTAGAAGGAGCCCAGGGCAGAGTAAACGACATAACCAGCATCGTTGGTTAACTCGCAAGTCCAAGGGCACGGGGGGTTTGGAGACCAATCATCTTTTAATGCTTCATCGGGCTGAAAATGAAAAAGATTTGACTTGTTATAAATAACAATATATAAAACTAAGTTTTAATGGTTTTAAGCGTATCATTTTATTGTATTTTTTGTTGTGATCACGACAAACAAAGATTTCAATTGTCAATGTGTAATGTTAAAGTTATTATTTAGTATAATAATAATCTTTATTTTGTCAGAAAGTCAAGTTTACATTGTTTATATTACCTACTGGTCCCAAACTAGGCGAAGCCTGTATTTGGGAGACCAAAGTCGATGTTAAAAGCCACAGCGGGCAGACGTGCGTGCGTGTGTGTGTGTGTGTGTCTCTATGTGTGTGTGTGTGTGTTTGGTTGTGTGTAGGTGGATAAGTGTGTGTGTTTATGCATATTTTCGTATCACACTATTCGGACGGTGGTTTTTAGCACATTTTTAGTAGCGTCATAAGTTAGACTGCTTAGCCATGCTTGAATCAGTTTTTTTGGCTTCTTTGACAGACTTAGTTTTGATGTCACAGAGTTTAACCACTACGTTATAGACGTGAATGCTAACGAAGAGTTCCTGTGTGATGGGCAAATGAGCTTTTCACCAAGATACCCGGCAGTCGGTATACTCTTCGTGATGTCAACTTGATATAGTCGTCTGATGCTAGTACTAACTTACATGTTGCCAATGACGTATTCAAAATGCAAAACGCATACCCCCAACATTTTCGTCATAATTATTTAATTTTACTTTTCGTTTAGGGTTATTATTAAAGTGCTCTCTGGGAGCCTAATCTAATTTAGTACAGCTTAGCAACATAAGAAACTCTTTAGCAGCTAACCTAGAATAAAAACAATGAACAAAAATTAAAAATAAATAATTAAAATGAAGACATTGAGGGTAGGCAAAATTATAACTTTAACATAAATTAAAACTAAGTTTTAATTATGTGTAGTAGTCTCGAAACTTTACAAAAAATTAACTTTACTCATTAACACCTGATTTCTATCCGTGCAGGAACGGAAGAAAAATACAATTTCTTGCGTTGGGGAAGCCTGTCGTAAGAGGCGACAAAACAACCCACAGCCAGGTGGTAGGGTATTTGGCAGGCTAGATGGTCTGGACCAACCCTGGTCTGGAATATGCCGCCATTACAGCCTTGATTTGTGTTCAGGCATTAGTGACCAGGTCCCAGTCTCCCTTAAGAGAGCAGCAGCGCATTTGTAGCACCTTTGGTGTTGAAAATGTCTATAGGCAATGGTAACCGCTTTTCATCAGGTGGGCTGGGCATAGCCTGTCTGATGATCATGATCACGACTACTGAGAAGTGGCCAAAACGTCAAATATAAAATTAATTTAAATGGCGCGTTTAAAATTTAGGTTCAATTAAGAAGTGCTCCGGTCATAAATTATGTCCTAGCATAGATAGCAGATGGAGCAAACGAGCTTTAGAAAGAAGACCGCGTCTCTAAATCTTATACTAATATATAAAGCTGAAGAATTCGTTTCTTTGTTTGATTGAACGCGCTAATCTCAGGAACTACTGATCTGATTTGAAAAATTCTTGCAGTATTAGATAACGCATTTATCGATGAAGGCTATAGGCTATATCATCACGCTAAGACCAATAGGAGCAGAGAACCAATGGAGAATGTTTAAAACTCAGGGGGGGGGGGGATTAAAAACAAATTTCTTGAGGACGACGTCGCGGACACAGCTACTGTAGTATAGGCCGGCTTTAAGCCCGATAGCCATAATAACATGGATCGACGGAAATAAAACTTTACGTAATGATAGTGTTATAACCGTTATAAACATCACCTTACCTAACAACCGAGCATTACTTAATATATCCCAAGGCCGTCGTGAAAGGTCATCGCATGATAACCAGCCATAAGTGCATGGGTGCAGTTCACCAAAATGGGTACACCACACGATATGCATTTTATTTTCACATTTCATTCCACAAGAAAAGGGTCAATAGGAAGGACATCATGCTATATTCATTTATGCATTGACAACGGCCATGCGTTCCCCAAAACTCTCTGAGTGTAGTTAACACTCAGAGAGTTTAGGGAACGCGTAACTTGAAAACCTGTTTATATTTAGTAGATCACCCGTTTATTTCTTTTTTTACAAACTTACCAATTACTCCATTGAAATCTTACAATTTAAGGGCCGAGTATTGCATTTGTTAGAGGACGCAATTTTATTTTTGGGATATGTATGGGGGGTCAATAGAAGCTTAACCTCAAGTTTGTGGGGTCGCCACTCTTGTCTCTCGGCCGCCATCTTGGAAAAAGGGGTGATTTTTAATGACTTATTAGCTAGTTACTCTAATAGACTTTTCTTCGATGGTCCAGGCTGTGGCTCAGAATCTAAATCAACGTCAAATGTGAAAGGTTGAGGAATCACAGGAGTTAAAATTGGAGTTATAGTTGGAAGTTCATCTTCAAATTCATTTTCTTCCATTAACTTTGATATCTCCATAAGGTTGATGCATGTTTCACAAAAAACGCGCCTACGGGCTCTACCTCATAGGTGGCGGCGAAAACGAGGGACCTTTTCTACCTCCTTAACATTCGATAAGTTAAATTTGGTAAGTTCTATTGTAAAGAAGAGAGTTAGGAATGAATAAAAAATTTATTACTTTTTTGCTTATAACTTTCTTTAATTTTGAATTTAGGGCAAAAAGTTATAAAAACATATTTGTAGGCAAAACAATTTGCTACAAATTATGATTTTACAAATGTTTTGTAAGACGCATAGTTTCCGAGATATCGCGAAAAAAGTGTTTTCATCCCTTTTTCCAAGATGGCGGCCGGGGGACAAGGGTGGCGACCCCACAAACTTGAGGTTAAGCTTCTATTGACCCCCCACACATGTCCCAAAAATAAAATTGCGTCCTCTAACAAATGCAAAGCTCATGTAACATTTCATTAGAGTAAATTTACAATCTGCGTTAATTAAGTATTGTTAGATTGTTGTACTTATTTCAATGAGTTTATTTACTGAATAAATATTAATTGAAGGTAGTTTGTGTCCATATATGCCATTATTCGGGTCGTTCCGTTCGTTTCGTTATCTTTTGAATATAAAAGCATGCGGACGGAACGACGATACAACATTCACACTCTGACTTTGGTCTATATTGACTCTTACTCCGACTTTGGTCCGATGCACATATCGTAGTACCCCTCTAAGGTGGTTGATTATTGTGCAAGAACTGAGACTTAATTATCAACAATTAGTAGTTATTCTGTATCATCGTTTGGATCAAATAAATATTATGTTGTTTAAGTAAACGCCTGTACAACCGTTGGTATGGATTTATTGGCAAGATATTAGCGATATTGAATTTACAGACGCACAGAAAGATGATCATACTATAATAATTTTGAAAAGTGAGTTTAGCAGACCCGCAGGCGGTCCACGTGATGGAAAGCGGTTACCGTCGCTTATGGACATTTGTAACACCAAAGGTGCTACCAATGCGTTGCCGCTCTTTAAAGGAAAATCGGAACGTGGCCACTAATACCGAAACACAATTCAAGGTTGTTATGGCGGCATATTCTGGACCAGGGGTGGTAGCCATCCAGTCAGGCAAATACTCTACCACCTCTTTGTGCGTTGTTTTATCGTCTCTTAGGGCGAGTTCCTACTTTGTCGTGACGGCAGATAATCGTGTAGTTTTAAGTGTCGTGGCTTCCATGTTTAAATGGAGGTGTTCATATATAGAACGACACGATTTACTGTCGTCTACGAAATTTTTGCAGTGACGGCAGATTGTCTTGACAGCGGGAACAGCTAGCACGACAGTCGTAAAACGATTAAAAAATCGATATGACTAAATCGTGACGGCAAATCTATCGTAGCCACGATAAAAATATCGTCTCTTCGTTTACACGTGTTTTCCCTTCCCCCTCGTGATTGTAGATTTATAGCTTGCTAATGACGTGTAAACGACAAAGCGACTGCCGTGAAACGATAAAATCGTCGTCGCGACCCAATGGGAACAACTAGATACGATAGATGCTAAACGATAAAAAAAATTGACGACAAACAATCGTTATGATGAGAACACCTAGAGACGACAGTCGCCCAACGATAAATTAATCGTTAAGACATAGTGGGATCGCGCTCTTACGTCAGGCCATCGGGCGGCAGAAAATTGAATTTTTCTCTGTTCCTACATTGATAAAAACATAATAACACACTTAAAATAAAACATATACAATTCATAGCACTTGTTCTCCTTACCTTTTTCTCTTTCCACCCAACCAATGGTGGAAAGCAAATGACAAAGGAAAGTACCCAAAGGCCTGCGATGAGAGCCTTCGCCCGCTTCCTGCTCATGATGCTTGGATAGCTGACTGGTCTGGTCACAGCCACGTATCGGTCCAAGGATATCGCGCAGAGGTTCAGGATGGACGCTGTGCACATCCATACATCCACAGCCAGCCACACAGAGCACCATACGTCTCCAAAGATCCATATCTGTAACAGACCAGAATACAATGTGATGTTTACTCTTAAGTTTTTAGAATCATGGATTCTTAAGGCTATAAGATACTTTAAACTTCTTTTTTAACCGACTTCAAAAAAAGGAGGAAGTTCTCAATTCGTCGGGATCTTTTTTATTTTGTTTTTTTAATGGATGTTCACCGATTACTCCGAGATTTATGATCCGATTAACGTGATTCTTTGTTCGACGCGGAATAGCTTCCAATTAGTCCCCTCAAAATTTGACATAGTTTGGCCCAGTAATTTTCATTTTATGAACATTTTTTAAGAAAAAAACTCCATTCCGTTCCATATATACACCGATTACTCTGAGATTTATGATCCGATTTACGTGAAAATCCATAGGTCGCTGGTTCAGATCCGGCTCGAAGGACCAAAAAACTCTAGTGTGTATACAGTTTTAGTATAGGAGGCAAGGGTAAAATGTATGAAATACCAAACCCAACGAGCGCTGTAATGACACTGATTTAATTGCTGTAAATATATTAATATAAATGTGTTGTTAATCGTTAGGACGCAGTTGTTTATTTGCAAAACGCTGACTATTGTACATACTTTGTACAGGCATCTTTAAGGTTCTTAAAGTACCCTACAAACTTACTCTAACTCAATATAAATTAGACCACAAATTTTTAATACTAACTCAGATCAAGCCCTGCACTAATAGCACGTGTTTTACACAAAATTAAACGTAGTTTTCTTAAGAGAGTAAGATCATAAACTCGTGTCACTTTCTCCACCTAACAGCTGACTATGTTTTCATTATAGCCTTAAAATTTTGATATGGCTATTACTGCTATGAAAATACGTTTTCCGGTACAAAACATATCCTGCTTTAAACCGCGGTCTAATGAATATTAAACAAACTTTCACATTAACATAACAGTTAGGATTATTAAAGTATTCATTAAAACGATGCTAAGTACTCATTTGAAATTTTAATGGGTGCTTTAAACAATTTACTAACAAGATAAGCAAAGAATTACGATTACTTATTTCATCTTCGTTACTCACATCTCACGTTTAATTAAGTAACAATGTCGCTTGGCCTGCGGGGAGACTTTCTGGATGGACTGCACAAGGCGTCCTCTAGATGGCATACGTGTTCAATATAATAACATATTGATCCATACCGACAAAGGTAAACGCCACCTGCCCGTCGTAAAGTTCCTTTGTGTTTAGAATTTGTAATTAAGAAAAAAATTCTGTTGTTATTGTACTTGTTTTATGGTCGTCATTAGTGTCGAACTAATCCTTGTTGTTATTGTATTGCGTCGAAGCTTGCCAGGTTTGGATTGGTGCATTATAAAGCAATGGCCCAAGGCGGAGAAGGGCAGTCAAGCGAGGATTACGATACGAGTAAGACGTTAATTCGATGAGCGATATAGTAACAGACTTTGCGAGTGTTATAAAATCGTGCAGTGTGTACTGGTTGTATCCAGATATAGTTGTACCTGTTTTATACGTGTTTGTACAGTTCTAATAAAGTCTATAGTAATTCTAACGGCATTTTAATTCGAGTCCTGTATAGCTCGTAACAATATTTCGACACCTAATGGGATTTGAAAGATACTGTAGTGCCTCGAGTATGTTTCTTGACGCTAGATCTAACACGTTCTGTGCTATCCAGAGAAGTCGCATCGCAAAATTCTTGACAAGAATTGAGAGCTGTTTAATTGCGGCCATTGCTAGCAGGCTAGAAAGCAAACAAAAAAACATATATTGATGAAATGCTTCAATAAAGAACTGACCAACTGACTGACTGCTGGACATTTATTAATTTAATTTTTAAGGTTTAATTTAATAATAAAAAATATATATAAAATTTGTTGTTATTATGGATATATGTGTCTGAAATAAATAAATAATTATTTGTATGTCTTTGAAGACTACAGGCCATAAAAATAGTCCGGAATTTTGGAGAGCTTGCGTGCCCCATTGACAAGTTTAATGAAAAGAACCTCTTTGTTTTTAGTCGGTTAAAAATAATGTTCGTCACCTCTATGTGACCCAAAACACACACTTGGCCGATATATTTAACTTTAAATCTCCCAACTATAGTTTCAGAATCACCTTACATTTGACTCGTGAACCCTACTCATGCTGACACCTTATTTCCTCCGTTTACGCGAGTCAAACGATAAGGGGGGTCCTAAAGACCCCCTTTGCAGCCACAGTTGTATTACCAGGAATGAAATGACAGATATACTGAATTTAAAGTTTAAATATGCTGTGTTCCTAATATATTAAGGAATACAGCTCTGCAATTTCCACACCTTGCAAGGTGTATTTATTATTACAAGCTTTTATTTAATTTAATTTGCAATGGATGTATGTATTTAAGTTCGGGTGGAATCTTAAAGCTGAAATTTTGCACACACATATATATATCGCGTGACAATGAAATAATATGGTACCATGGATCTGACCTGGTGATGGAGTCGGAAGGTGGCCATAGAAAATCCTGTACTAAACAAGATATTCCCGTCATGTTTGGGCTTGTTTTAGTTATCTTGGCTAGCACTGCTACATGACATCTAGGATCTCAAAAGCTTGTATTTAAAAACCTTTTTAAAAAAGCTTGTCTATATTAATGTTTGTGCATTCATTGTTGTTTGTGCACTAAAAAAACGTTATCATAATCACTTTCTATAAGTTTAGTAATATATAATATGTTGCTTCGTTAGTTTATGGCCCTTATAGAACAGTACGCTATCCCAAAAATCGGTCTACTTAGAGTCACTTTCTGATAATGTCGCAAGTCGATAGTAATCGTTTGCAGATGACTTATTACCCAGTTAAATTTGAGTGATATATTATTCGCGCTAATTTCTTTATGCACGGTAACGCAAGACGTCATAAAACTTTCTTTCCTCTGTTGGTATTTTATGGGAATTTTTGGAAGCTGTTAAGCTGACCATTTGACGTTTTCAAGAACCAGTGGGTGGCATGTTGCTAGGGGGCCATATCTTATTTGCAAACGGATGAGGGTTGGTCAGTTGGGAAATGCGCCAGTCGTATTTTAACTTCGAACGAGGCGTTACGTGGTATCTTTAACGACGAACTTTGCGCAATTCAAGTGCTAACTATTTTCTGCCCTACGGTTTGGTTTTGTTGTATTCGGCTATACCTATAAGAACTGTGAATTACGTGTGTGTATTTCTAATAAACTTTGTGATAATTACAACGGCATTTTTGAATTTACATCCTACAAATCCCCTACAAATTCGTAACAATATATAAATGTTGATATCTGATCTCCCTGGGTCGCGCGTAAGCACTTACGCTGTTCGAAGGGTTAATTTTAATTAAGCCATATTTACTACGCTTTGTTCGCAAAGTCCATTTCGCGCTTAAATATGAAATGTTCTGTTTAATAATACTTACAGTAATTTACTTTTCATATGAACATTATTAGAATAGAATAGCATATTGGTACGAGCTACAGGACTCTAATTAAAATGTCGTTGGAATTACTATAGAATTTATTAGAACTATAATAACATGTATAACACAGCTACAAATATAACTGGACTCAGCCAGTACGCACTGTACGATATAATAACACGCGCAAATTCCGTCACTATATCGCTTATCGAATGTACTATACATCTTGCTCGTATAGTAATCGTCGCTTGACTGCATCACCCCTCCGTTCGGGCATTCCTTTTATACTGTACAAATAATGTCTAGTGACTGCCATAAAATATTACAATACACAAAGTAAACAAAAGAAGTCCAAATGCGGGATTTTTTCTTTATGGTAGGCAGGTGTGCATTTACTGTTGTCGGCATGTAACAATATGTTTATTGGGTAATGTATGTATCGAGATATTGAAGTGGTTTTTTTTTATTGCAGGAGTTCAGCAGACGGGCAGACTGCCCACTTGATGGAAAACGGTTATCGCCTATGGACATTTGCAATTCCAAAGGTGATACAAATGCACTGCTGCTCTCTTAAGGTAGGTCGGCCGGAACACAACCAATCGTTGTTATGGCGGCATACTCTAGACCAAGGTTGGTAGCCATTCAGTCGGGATATTACCCTACATCTGGCTGTGGGTTGTTTTGTTGCCTCTTACAACAGGCCGCCCGGTCGCAGGAAATTATATTATTTCTCCGTTCGTGCGCAGATAAAATAAATAAACTAAAGGCCCTGAAACGCCACAAATATGTGTATTGGTAATTAATACATATTTGTGGGTTTCGAGGTTGCAACTCTGGGTCCGTGGGGGCCTGGAGCTCATCACCTCTATCGAGACCTCTCAACGCGTCTAATTGAAGTGTCGCGTGACCACTGGCTGGCTTGCACCTAGGGCAACGTATCAGCGTGGAAATGCGGCCAGCATTTTGAGTACGCTCCCCGCCAACAGCGACCTGTAGTCTATTTTTACTTATAGATTGTTATTTTGTAAGTATAGTTATATTTAAAGTATAGTTTATAATAATATTAATTTATTTAGAATTTAGTTTAATTTTAATTGTAATATATTACAATAATATTGATGTAAATAATTTTCAAGGCGCCTCTACATGTTGGTTTTCTTAAGGTTCCACGCAAGCTCTTCAAAAAATCCGAGAATTATTTTTATAGCCCGTATTCTTGAGAGATATATATGTAATCTAAATAATAAAATCTCTACCATTACAGCATGACTATTATATTTATGTCAATTAAAGAAGTCGTGCTACCGCATGCATATAAATAAAAATAAAAATCTAAAAAAGACGGATTCGAATCCTGGCCTGAACGCATGTACCACTTAGGCATTATTTCTGACCTAGTATACATTTACCACATGCTTACAACGGTGAAGGAAAACATTGTGATGAAACCGCCTGCCAAGCCGCCTTGGACAAGCTTGGCGGGTATACTGTCCATTTCCTATAGAGAGAGGCGCGAGTCTAGCAGAGGGACATTTGTGGACTGTAATTATCTAATATATAAAATTCTCGTGTCACAGTTTTCGTTGCCATAATCCTCCGAAACGGCTTGACCGATTCTCATGAAATTTTGTATGCATATTGGGTAGATCTGAGAATCGGCCAACATCTATTTTTCATCCCCCTAAATGTTAGGGGTAGTCCACCCCTAAATTTTTTTATTTATTTTTTTAGACAAAATTTTTAATTTCTATTTTTTTATGATACAGCATTAAAAGATACATACAACCCTAAATTTTCAACCCTCTACGATCAACCCCTATTTTTTACCGGGCAGGACGACGTCTGCCGGGACAGCTAGTTATTATATAAAATTTTTATTATCCGTGCAGGAACGGAGAAAGAATACAATTTCCTGCGGCCGAGCGGCCTGTCGTAAGAGGCGACAAAATAACCCACAGTCAGGTAGGGCATTTGCCCGACTGGATGGGTACCACCCCTGGTCTGGAGTAAGCCGCCATAATAACCTTAAGTTGTGTTCCGGCATTAGTGACCAGGTTGCCGTCCCCTAAAGAGAGCAGCAGCGCATTTGTGGCAACTTTGGTGTTGCAAATGTCCATAGGCAATGGTAACCGCTTTCCATCAGGTGGGCCGTCTGCCTGTCTGCTGAACTCCTGCAAAAAAAAAAAATCGCGATTAGTACACATAATAATAATGTCGTAACGGTTTTAAGCGCGGCATTTGATTTTATTTCAAGCATATTATAGAGACTCTATATAACAGTCATGTGAATAAACCTATTCAATTAAAAGGAGGTCCAAAACTGCTATGACCGAAAATAACTTGGTATAAATCAAAAATGTTGCGTGCCATTGTAATTTGGTCTATTCATTACCCACGCGTCGCAAAA
Organism: Dendrolimus punctatus; assembly: GCA_012273795.1. Taxonomy (NCBI): domain Eukaryota; kingdom Metazoa; phylum Arthropoda; class Insecta; order Lepidoptera; family Lasiocampidae; genus Dendrolimus; species Dendrolimus punctatus. The sequence continues at coordinate 390,364 of JAABVI010000036.1, read as the reverse complement.
CACATTTTACTTACACTAATTTTGTTATGATTGCAGGTCACAGTTCCTGGTGTAACAGTGTAGCAAATTGGTTTTTTATATTTGTTAATAGGCAAACTGGCAGACGGTTCCACTTGATGGCAAGTGGCTACCGTCGCCCAAGGACATCTGCAACACTTAGGCCCTTCGTACACAAGGCTACTCAAATCTTCGATACTAATATTCTATACGACATTGAATCGCGAGACGCGAGTTGCCTATTCAGTCACTATACACGGCCAAACTGCTCACACTTTTTCCAAAATGTCTCACACAAGTGATGATGAAACTATAATTTTGTACTATCTTTACCGAAAACAAAGAAATCGTCGTAACAGAAGATACTGGGTTCATCTGTATATATAGAGAAATATAAAGTGCAGACTGTTTGTAGCTGCAAAAGAATTACGACAAACAGATGCGAAATTCTTATAAATGTACAGAACGTCCAAAGAGAGTTATAGGCTTTAGTGGACTTACCTGTTCCGCATATACACCAAAAATTGCTCCGCCATCTTGAAAAATTGCCAAGACTTATGTAGCGGCTATCTCGTCCTGCAGGTGGCGCGCGACTGGCACGACGCGACTCGCGCAACGAATGTCGGCGACGCGCCTCGTCTACGAACCTCAATGGATTTGTATGCTGGTAGTCGCTTGGAGACTAAAATCGTTGAGTATCGAAGATTTGCGTAGCCTTGTGTACGAAGAGACTTAGGGAGCCGATGCATGGCCTACCTCATTGGGACTCTAAATATCTGTTTACGCCCTTTTTGAAGAGCCCCATTTTGTAGAGCTCTGGTGGCAACTGAACGTTGTTCCTTACATTGACAATTAGTATATATTTCTTGAATAAAATCAAAAGAAAAAAAATGTTCAGTTTTGAATAAATTCATAACTGGATCTTCTATCAGATGGTGAAACAGCAGTGTGTAGGGTCAAGTGACAATTGCTTCAAATATTATTCGTTTACGCTGCGTCATGTTTAGGTACATTATAGGGTAAGGAAGGTGCTCTCTTTGTCCGCAATAAAATCAGTTGCATTTAATACAGGAACGGGAAAAGATATTCTTGTTCTTCCATGTCACAATTAAAGCTCGCTCGTCTTGTAAATTGCAAGAACTATAATTAGACGTAGTTACGCAAAAAGGATCCAACCCACAAAATGTTACTTTTGAATGATCAAAGATTAAACTTTTGGCTGCATTTCCGCATTGATGTACTTGTTTGTGTCAGTGTGCTTTTAGGAAAATATAAACGTAAATGTATAATTTTTTATACAAATAAGTTTAACTGCATCAATTCGGAAATACAACTTTAATCTTTGATAGTTAAAAAGTAACATTTTGTGGGTTGAATCCTTTTTGCGTAACTACGTCCATTATTATATTTCTAGCTTTCAGTGCCGAAACTCTAGGGCCATGGAGTCCCGAAGCTTATCGACTCATGCGATTAAACGCAGACTGGCTATTAACTATTTCTTGCTTGTTGAAGATGTTTAATAAAATAATTAAATCTGTTACACCACTAATCAACCTACACTACGTACAAATCCTAGCGAAATAGTCACGCGATCTATTTCAAATTTCCTACAAACTTTTGCGTTACACAATAAAACTCTTGTTTAATCTTTATCTTAGATACAAACTGCGATAGTTCATTCATTCATAATTACCGGAAGAAAAATTTGTAACAGGATCACGAGTTCAAAACATGGCTTTGCATGATTTTTTATGTTGTATGTAAAAGGGGTGTATGATACCACCCTCTCACAGAATAACTGTGTGAACGATTACCCTTGGTCTAATTGCGTTTGCATTGTGAGTTCTGATGGCCCACTTTCCCCTCTCCTTATTCAATTTTCGCTGTCCCATAATATTAATTAGGAATTATTTTCTTTTCGCGGAGCCCTTAAAAAAGTAGTCTAAGTTACTAATTGTAACATCAGTAATCTGCCAGTCAAATTCCCGTACAAATCAGTCCAGCCATTTCAGGGATGAGCCGGAACATACAGACAGACAAAGTCCTGGTCCGAATTGTCCCCCCTCATTTTTTACATTTGAATTTTGACATTACAAAAAAAACGACCTGACAAACACTTTTCGCTTCATCAACTTTCATTAATCTCTTCACACTTTCACGCTTATTTAAAGTGCTTTTCACATGACCTTTCTTCAAAATATTTTCAACTTGATCATGGTGAGTACGTTGCGGTCGTCCGGCACCGACTCTATTACTCACATTACTGTCATATACTTCTTTTGTGATTCTGCTTTCATTCAATCTATATAAATGACCAAACCACTTTAACATACCTTTTCCAACTCGTGTCACTACACCTCTTTTATTCGACAGCGTTCCCTTATCACACTGTTTACTATCGTATCACATACATTATATATACTTTACATATACTGGATAAGCCCAACTACTAAATCAGACGGCTTAGATACGCTTGGCCTTCGGAGAGACTTCGCGTCTCTCTGCGTATTCTACCGACTATATAACGGAGAGTGTTCCGAGGAACTGTTTAGAATCGTGCCTTCGTCTTCTTTTTACCACCGCACCGCACGCCATCGGCTGGGCGTTCATCCCCACTTCCTTGAACCGCTTCGCTCTTGTACGCAGCGGTTCTCTAGAACGTTCCTCTTGCGCACCGTGGGGATTTGGAATGAGCTCCCAACCGTGGTTTTCCCACAGCGCTTCGACATGGGGTTTTTTAAAAAGGGTGTCATAAGATTTCTTCGAGGCCGGCAGCACGTTGGTGACACCTCTGGTGTTGCAAACGTCCATAGGCGACGGTAACCGCTTTCCATCAGGTGGGCCGTCTGCCTGTCTGCTGTACTCTGGCTATAAAAAAAAAACAGATACGATAAACCACAAACCCCCGCGAAAAAGAATCCTTTCATAGCTAGAATGATGCCTGAGGCTATTGAAATAAAACAACACCAAAATTTCAATAGTGAAGAAGGTTGGCAAGTACCGTCTGTTTGGGATTCGACCATAAAAATTGTTAAGACCCAAACCCAGCAAAAACCAACTGCTAGACTTCAAGACACTGTGAGCTCTTTCTGCGTGCACCGGAACACAAACCAACTTGACTTATAATTTCTTTTTGTTTTTCCTCCCAACCATTTTAAAATTGTAAGAGCTTGGCATGTTTGCTGTAGAGTTTCTTGCGCCGCTTCTTCTCTTCAAGCCACAACATGTTGCGGAGTGGTTGTAGATTAGATTAGGCTCCCATAGAGTAAATAAAATAACCATATACAAAATTAAAATGAACAAGTTGGCGGTAGGTTAAATAAAATGTTAACAATACTCATTGACACTTGACATCTTTGTCTTTCGTGATGACGGCTACTGAAAAGTGGCCGAAACGTCGGAATAATAAAAATCAAATAAATTAACAGGCTTAATTTTTTTGTTACAGGAGTTCAGCAGATAGGCAAACGGCCCACTTGATGGAAAGCGGTTTGCAAATATCCATAGGCGATCCTATGGATATTTACAACACCAAAGGTGCTACAAATGCGCTGCTACTCTTTTAAGGGAGAATGGAACCTATTCACACATGCCGGAACACAACTCAAGGTTGTTATGGCGACATGCTTTAGACCAGGGGTGGTAGCCAGCCAGTCGGGCGAATGCCCTACCACCTGGCTGTGAGTAGTTTTGTCGCCTCTTACGACAGACCGCCCGGCCGCAGGAAATTGTATTCTTTCTCCATTCCTGCACGGATAAAAAATTTACTGTACTTTGTTACTTCGAAATTAAAATAAATACAATTCGATAAAGTGCTTGCCGAATTACCACTAAAAACTAAAACAATAGTAACAAATCATTCCTTTTCGGAATCCCAAAGACAATAGCAACAGAGTATTAAAATGAAAGGTATTTAGAAATAAAGGGAGCACCTTTAACGTTACATCATAAAAACCCCATACAATGTTAGAGTACCATCATTTTCAGTAATTAGAATCTTAAAGGCAGCTGCGTTTAATTTACCCATCCAAAACACAATGCAAATTCTACTTTTGACACCTTATTTTAAAGTCCAAATCGGAACAAAATTATCTCATTTTAAAACACATACAAACAACAACTTAATTATTAATGTATTAAAGTGCAATTTTCATTAAAGATAGGTCACATGTAATTCTAAATTTTGATATAGAATTATAAGTTTTATAATTGAATAACTAAGGTTGGTATTCGATTGAATGTTGGAAGGAAGACTCTTTCAATGATGTTATTAGAGGTTGTATGCGGAGCTATTTCTAGACCGGTCTTTTGTATTTATTATTGGGCCTTTAAATATGTTTTCAGGTTGCCCGAAGTGGGTCAGTTTTATATACAACAATGTAAGACTAACTTTATCAAGTTGCGAAGTTAAGGGCGATTAAATTTCTTACTTAACTTACTTGTGGTATCAGAAATAGTTTTGGACGTATTCTGTATTGAACGTCTTGATTCTCTTAATAAAATACGTGAAGTGGTTTTAGCAGTTTGGTTGGTTAAGAATTAAGAGTTTGTTTTTAAGGCTGAATTACATTGACATTAGTTAAGTGGATAGTTAACGTGCGTAACTGGGGAGTTAAATTCTTATCCCCGTTTGAAGCAATTTTTTTAGTTGTCTGTCTAAACTATGATAATAATGAGTGGCGAGTCACCATCTGAACATTTTTTCATGTTCCCAAAACATTGACACAAAACATTGTTATTATATAATACAATAATAGAGTAAATAATAACCATAAACAAAATTAAAACTAAATAATTAAAATGAATAAGTTGGCGGTAGGCTTACTAAAATAACTACTTAAACAAACATGAACTTAAGACTAAAATTATATCTAGTTATGTACATACAAAGGGCGGTCTTATCGCTAAAAAGCGATCTCTTCCAGACAACCCCATATAGTTTTATTATGTACTAGAGTTTACCCCGCGGCTGCGTCCCGGGTTAACCTCTAGTATGTCTCTTGTTTAAAGAGCAAGTGCTACAGGTTATATATATTATATTACATTTTTATGTATTTGCCCACGGAAGATTCACTTCATTTTATATCGCTAATTATATATACCATCCCCCGTCTATCTGTCAACAAAATAAATTACAAAACTTGACCAAAAAGGCCAAAATGGTCTAAATAACCAAAAGACCACAGTGACCGACATGGCTAAAATGACGGAATAGGCAAAAACGGCCAAAAAGCCCAAAATAATCAAAATGAGCAAAGAGGCCAAAATGACCAAAAAAGCCAAAATGACCAAATAGGCCAAAATGACCAAATAGGCCAAAATGACCAAATAGGCCAAAATGATCAAAAAGGCCAAAATGACCTAATAGACCAAAATGACCAAAAAGGCCAAAATGAAAATTATTCCTTGTCCATCCTCAGTATTTAATTTACATACGTGCCGAATTTCAGCCAAATTGGTCCAGTAGTTTTTCCGTAAAAGCATAACAAACAAACAGAAAAATATCATTTTATCCCGGAAACTATCCCATTTTTCGGGATAAAAAGTATCCTATGTTCATCCTCGGTATCGAAAATATATATATACTGAGTTTCAGCCAAATCGGTCCAGTAGTTTTTACTTGAAAACGGAACAGACAGACAGACAGACAGAGTTACTTTCGCATTTATAATATTAATAGGGAAATAGGGATACAAGTCATGAAAACTTGAGAAGATATCACTTTATTCGTTTTGACGGGCGAAAATTTTTCTAACATTCCAATTTTCAAGATAATATACTAAGAATATAAGTTGAAGCAAAAATAAAAGGCGATATATGAGAAGGGAACGGTGAAAAAATAATCTATACTCATAATAAAATTGTAGAGGTCGTATTTCTGTACAATTAACAAAAAATGATAAAAACCGAGTCAGGGGGCGTAAGAAGTGAAATAGTACTAATTTAGATTTTTTCAAATTTTTTGTTTCTCTGTTTGTAGCGGCTGATCTTCGAAACTACAGGACTGATTTGAATGAGATTTTGTATGGTGGTAGCTTATATCCCTGGTCAACATATAGGATACTTTTGATCCCCAAAAATTAAAGAGTTCCCGTGGGATAATTAAAAAACCACACCACGCGGACGAAGTCGCGGGCAGAAGCTAGTAAAGACATATAAATATGAATTTCCTCATACTGCTTGTATAAAGTGCGAGAGGCCGAAAGTACTCCGGAAGAGGCACATGAGAGGCCCGAGATCCTTTGATGTGTTCGACCACACGAACAAAACGGAGCACTCGCTCTTTATTTACTTTGTGGTATTGGTTTTATTCGCGTAGTTTTAAACATGTGCGGAAATGGATTGAATTGTATTTTTTTATCGCCACAAGAGGGCAGACGGGTAGCCCACCGAATTGCCAGAAATGTCACAGAGTCAGCTTTTATAATTCAAAAGTTTTTATTCAAAATAAGTTCCACTGGAGAACACTTTTTGAAGGTCATACATGTAAGTCGAAATTTGGATCTACTTCCTATTCCATGTTAACAGCGCTTTGCAATGCGTTATCGTTGTTCACAGGAGAAGAAGCGTCTAGAAACTCCCTAGCAACACGTCTAGCTAAAACAGATTTTTCAACGTAATCCTTATCAATAGTATAAAATGCGAAAGTAACTCTGTCTGTCTGTCTCTTACATTTTCACGAAAAAAAGTGTGGTGTGGTCAAGGAGGAGGATCTGACCATTCCCCCCAGATCACACGATATTAAAAGAAATGAAGTCATGAGGTTTCTTCTAGGTCGGCAATGCTATGGTGATGCTTCTAGCAATATAATCTTATAACAAAATTTTTAATCTGTTACTGATGTCAAAGAAGCAAGTGAGGTGTGTAAGAATAAGCCTAAATGGCGCTCTGTTGTTCGTGCCTACCTCGCAAGGGACCTGGCGTGAAGTTATGTATGTATGTATGTACTGAAGGAATTATTTGACTTTTCCTAATTATATTTGTAGCTTACCTCAAAAACCTCTCTGGTAGCGGAAAAAGGCAGTACAGCAACCCCGACCAGCAGGTCTGCGACGGCGAGGCTCACGATGAACAGGTTGGTGACACTCCTCAGTTTCGAGGAGCAGAGCACAGCAGCGATCACGAGGCAGTTACCTTAAGCAATATTAATTTAAAGTTACACCTCACATACAATTTTCATACATATTTGAACCGCAAAAGGAGGGGATCTCAATTTGACTGTATGTTTTTTGAAGTGAATCTTCTTTAGAATCTTTGTGTTTTGAAAATAGGTGAAACGAAAATTTGACACCAAAAAAAGATAAATACTTTATGTATTGTTTATGTTATCAACCTTATTTATTAATATTTGCCGAAAATGTACTGGCTTCTCGGCAAATATTCTGCTTTGTCAGTACCTAATAAGATACTCCTGTACAAACAGATTCTAATGCCAGTATGGACCTATGGAATACAACTATGGGGCTGCACCAAGCCAACCAATTTAAACATAATACAAAGGTTCCAAAATAAAGTACTCAAGGACATGGTTAATGCTCCTTGGTACATAAGATCAGACGATCTCCATCGAGATTTAAAAGTGGATATCGTCATTAACGTAATAAAAAAATACGCTGAAGCCCATCAGAAACGGCTTCATCACCATGTAAATGTCGAGGCCATCCAGCTCCTTGATAATACAGATTTATTAAGAAGACTCAAGAGGACAAAACCATTTGAGTTAGTGTTATAATTCTCTTATAATAATAAAGTGTAGTGCTATGTGCTAAACATTAACAAAGAACACATGAACAAAGTGTCTTCTCCTTAATAAAGACAATAAGAAACGTGTTATTGGACACATTCTTAGTTTAAGTTATATCTAGTTATTTTAGGTCAGATTTAAATTACTCATTAGTCTTTTTTCCTAGATTAGATTGTAATTTTAATGTTGTATCACTAAGGTGCATCATTTATTAAAAAAAAAAAAAAAAAAAAACCTTATTTAATCCAAAATAAAACAAATTTGTCTTCGCCTGTTAAATACTAACTAATTTTTCATTTTATATAAAACTTCAAAGAATAAAAATGGGAGCTGGGTTGCTCTAAAAAGCGCTATATCTAGCTCCAAAAGCGCTAAAGTGGCAGCCCTGACGAGCCGAGCGCCAGGGAAGTCCCGTAAACGAGAAAGCAAGCGAGGATATACCTCGTCCCCCGACGACCGCGTCCTTCTAACACCTAAAATCGCGTTCTGCGCATCTTAAATTGCGATGTTCCAAGCTGCCATTACGCCTGCATCGAACTATACAATGCTATTAAAAAAAAACAAAGGGGATAATTCGGACCAAGAGATTCCAAAATACAATTTTTAGAATATTCGTCTGTCTGTCTTTTAAAGTATCACGTGTAACCTACTGAACGGATTTAAATGAAACTCGCAATGGAACTAGCTTATATCCCAAGTTATAATTTAGGAGACTTTTAACCCGATAAATGTCATCGTTTCCGTGGGAGAGACGATATAGCAAAAACGATGGCCCTACTAGCACATCTTTTTTGGAAACTACTCAACGTATATGAATGAAAGGCGACATATTGCTGGCTTATAACCCGAGCTAATACATAGAGTACATTTTATTCCAATAAATAAGGTCGTTCTTTTAGAATAGATGGATTAGCAAAATAGATGGCGCTGCAAGTTGCAATCGCGTTATTTTGTATTCACTACGGCTCAGAGACTCAAAACGACCACGCTCACGACCGCGATTTTTCCCGTACCACTTGCTTGCCGGCGTCACAATCGTAAACTCAAGTGGAATGGTTATTCGACCTACCTCTTGACATGGGTCGTTGTGAGCGCTGCGTGAGCGAAAATCATGACGTCATTAGTGACGTTTTCGCCACGACCATAACCACCGTGGTCGCCATGTGGAAACGCAGACGGAGCATTCAAGGCTTTGTGAGATACTAAAGAAACGCACCCTAACAAATACCTACATTGTAACAAACGACATGTCATTTATTGTATTACTTCGAATCAGGTTGGATTGGACACACCTCTATGTTTTGCTGAGCAGTTGTTAATTAGTTTCTTTATTATTGTTACGAGTTGCAGGACTCGAATTAAAATGCGCTTGGAATTATTATACAGTTTATTAGAACTATACAAACACGTATAACACAGGTACGAATATAACTGAACACAATCAGTCCTAACGTAAAGCACGATTTAATAACACGCGCAAACTCACTAAATAGATTACCGAACACAAGTGTTGCCCCGCTTGTGGGTATCGCTCGACTGCCGATCTCTCTATTGGGGCATTGCTTTATACTGCACAAATACAATGTGTCTCTCGGCCTCGTAGAATGAATATCTAAGAATCACGCCTTGCTAATGACTACCATAAAAGATTACAATACACAATAGGCTGTTTTTCTAATTATAAATTTTAAACAAAAGAAGTCCAAATTCTGAAAAGGTAACAAAATGTCTACAAGTATGCTGGTGTGAATTTGTCTTTCGTCGGTATTCCTGTCGTAACATTATTATAACATGAAAAACCGTATTAAATTCTTGTGTAAGTAATATGAAACAGGGTAAACTCTGGTTCATAGTATATTAAATTCCATGTCCGTGAAAAAAATATCTAAAAGATCGAGAATCAACATATAGATAGTAGTAGTGGGAGTGCCAAAATATTATTATTATAGGCATTATATTATATATACGAGGAAAATAAACACATCGCGCCAAATGGATTTCCATATCAAGACGGATGCCTGGCATTTGGTGTTTGAATAATCGTCTAAAGCTTCTTCGCACAAAAGCACATCCTTTAATGTACTCTGAAAAAACCTTATCGAATGGTATACGATGTTTGTGAACGGTTAATACAGGAATTTAGATACCAGTGCGCTTATACATAATGTTATGGGGTGCGGGACTCGAATTAAAATCCCATTAGAATTATTATAGAGTTTATTAGAACTATACAAACACATTTAACACAGGTAAAAAATATAACCGAACACAACAAATCGGAACGTAATGCAGAAGGTCGTAATTCAATAAAACGTGCAAAGTCCGTCAATATTAGATTCCCGAAAGTACACACGTCTCGCCTTGATTGTGATTCTCGCTCAACTGCCTTTCTCTCTATCAGGTTGTGGTTTTATATTTCACAAATGATAAACGAATCCGCAACACCTGGCTAATGATGCTAATGAGCGAGTACAATAGGACAATAGGCTATTCTCCACAATAGTTAGAAACGTATGCCAATAAATAAGTGAACAAAAGAAGACGATCATAAAAGGATTATAATTAGTTCAAATACCGACGGGTAATAAAATGTGCTTCTACAGATCTGTACGTGGAATTGTCCTAGGTTGTAACAATAATAATGTATTTCTGTAATGGTTTTTTATTGTAAGCGAGAGTTGGGTATGGAATAGAGAGCACGAAAGTAGAGTAAACGCGGTCGAGATGCGAGCACTGCGCAAAATCTGCGGAGTGATGCTCGCGGACCGCGTTCGTAATACCGAAGTAAGAAAGAGAGTTGGTCTGAAAGAGAGTGTCGGGGTGGCGGTAAGGAAAGGATTGCTCCGGTGGTTCGGGCATGTGGAAAGAATGTATGATGAAAGAATGACTAAACAGATATACAATGCAAAAGTGGATGGATGCAGAAGTCACGGAAGGCCACGACACACCTTCCATGATCAAATTGATCATGTATTAGCAGAAGGTGATGTTAGGAGCCTTAAGAACAGACGAGCGTGCATGACAAGAGCTATGAATATCAAAGAAGCAAGTGAGGTGTGTAAGAATAAGCCTGTATGGCCCTCTGTTGTTCGTGCCTACCCCGCAAGGGACCTGGCGTGAAGTTATGTATATATGGTTTTTATTGCACGAGTAGAGCCGACAGGCGGATGGCCCAGCTGATGGAGAGCGGTTACCTTCGCCTATGGACATTTGTAACACCAAAGGTGCTGCCGATGCGCTGTCGCTCTCTAAATGGTGACTGGAACCTAACCACTAATACCGCAATACAACTAAAAGTTATTATGGCGGCATATTTTAAAGCAGAAATGGTAGCCATCCAGACAGGCTAATACCCTACCACCTGGCTGTGTGTTATTTTGCCGCTTCTTATGACAGGACGCCGTGCAGCAGGAAATTGTATTCTTTCTTCGTTCCTGCACGGATAAGAATATAAGTCTTAAATAATTAGTAAATATAATGCTATGTGAAAACGTATAGAGTGATTTAATTACTCACCAGTATAAAAATAATTATCAAAAAGAAAATTATGGCTGAATGTGTACCTAAAAAAATACGATAAATTGAGAACATCGTCGTTTTTTGAAGTCGGTTAAAACAGCAGTAATGGTTAATTTAAATAATGGCGTTCACATATTTCAGTATGCATAGAATTCTTCTACAAATAAATTTCTATGACGCCACTAACCTTTTAGTTCTCAAAGAAAACTTTTACTAGATACCTGTGTATACAATTGTACATAGGGGCCTTACTACTTGATCTCGCAAGTCTTCTTGTCAGTTCTTCAGTTTCTTTGGGTGGAGATGGTTGGGTATGATAAAAGAAGCATGAATATAAGATTAAATTAAACAAAAACTTCGAAAAGAACATGTTAAATAAAATGATACGACATGCAATAGTTTGATAATGGAACGCTGTGTTGAGAAAGGAATGTTAAGGTGATTTTGGACATGTAGAGGGAATGGATGAAAGGCGACCGACAAAAATGTGTATGATAGTAGTATGGGTGGTAGAATTGCTGCCCGTAGACCGTGACGTACTTACCACGACCAAATCACAAATATTTTAAAGAGTCATGTAAAAAGCATCTATAATAAACGTGTGTGTATGAAGATGTTACTGAAAGTAGATGATGCATATATGTCAAAATCGTAGCAAGTGGAGATCCATTATCTCTGCTTACGCCTATGAAAGTCTCTCTCTCTCTCTCTCTCTGATTTCACCATATCCCAATTAGTTGGGGCGTGTACAATATGTTGTTTTCTTTCACACTCCTATATTCTGACATACATCTTTTGTCACACCACAAATCGTCATATCATCCTTCACGCAGTCCATCCATCTTTTTTTGTTCTACCTTTATATCTGTATCCATCCATCTTGTAGTTTAACATTCTTCTTGTCATGTGACTTTCATCCCTTCTCATTATATGCCCATACCAACTTAGTCTTCTTCTCTCAATTTTTCAGTCACGGGTGCAACTTTCAAAGATGTTATGTACTCACTTCTCACCTTATCCATTCTCGTAGCATCACACATCCATCTCAACATTCTCATCTCAGCTGAGTGGAGTATGGAAGTATGGTCGGGATATTGAGTTGATGCACTTTTCAAAGAGCAAGGATCCTGCGGTGACGTGGTCTCGGAGATACTGGAGGTTTTCAAGTATTGGTAAACATACAGCTATTCTCGTTAGCCGCTGATTGCTTTCGTGGGCTGTACGTAAGCTGCTTCAGCAGCTTGGTCTACCAATCTATGGCTGACCAATGGCCTTCTTGGGCTTTAGTGGGCCAGAGCTGTGTGTAGACTTTCATTTAAATCAGTTTAGTGGTTTCCACATGATGCTCTAACAGACAGAAAAATCTACTATATTGTACTGTGAAGTATAAATTGTACTTTTGGAATCTGCTGGTCCGAATCAAACGTTCTGATTAATTTTTATTTTATTTATTTATATATTAACTTCCCACCAAACCCTAAGTAATAGAATATACATACATAGCTTCACGCCAGGTCCCTTGCGGGGTAGGCACGAACAACAGAGTGCCATACAGGCTTATTCTTACACACCACACTTGCTTCTTTGACATTCATAGCTCTTGTCATGCACGCTCCTCTGTTCTTAAGGCTCCTGATATCACCTTCTGCTAATACACGATCAATTTGATCGTGGAAGGTGTGTCGTGGCCTTCCGCGACTTCTGAATCCATCCACTTTTGCATTGTATATCTGTCTAGTCATTCTTTCATCATATATTCTTTCCACATGCCCGAACCACCGGAGCATTCCTTTCCTTACCTTCACCCCGACACTCTCTAATAAAATAGAATATAATCACTTAATTAGAGAAATTTCTTTCCCACTTTAATTAAATCAACTTAGTTAGAGTGAGAAAGACAGGAACCCAAATTAGGGTAAAACCTATGCAATGGTACTCTTGGCCTTGACCTCCCTATTACTATACTACCCACTACCATTAAACTTTACATTAGAAGAACAGAAAGAAGTTTGTATGTGTAATTATAATCTAAGTGTGTCTGCCTGTGAAAATATCAACGTATGCACGGGTTGGGAAAAAAAGTAGACAACAACAGGAATGTCACTTTCGCATATTCGTTTGAACTTTAACAACTCCAACATTATGATAAGAGCATTTTTTTTACTTACCAGTATCTTTCAGTATTATGTCGCACATAATGCAAGTATCACATATTTACACACATTATTGGTTGGACATAATTTTTGGTTCTGTGCCTTCATGATGATGTCAGGAGCCTTAACAGACGAGCGTGCATGACAAGAGCTATGAATGTCAAAGAAGCAAGTGAGGTGTGTAAGAATAAACCTGAATGGCGCTCTGTTGTGCGTGCCTACCCCGCAAGGGACCTGGCGTGAAGTTATGTATGTATGTGCCTTCATTTTAATACAAAATAAGATTTTTTTTAACAAAATCGTTTGAGTGTTCGGTAATATTTAACATTTTCTTTTTTTTTCTTTTCTTTGTTATATCATTGTATTTTTTTTTCTTTATTATAATAATTTTATGATTTTATGCTGAGTGCGGGTGTGCGCACATGCATGTAAGCGTCCGCACCGGCTTATTAGCAATTATGTATATGTATCATATGTATATGTTTGTATATACAACGTGTTTCATTTCAAATGACAATAAATCATAATTTTAGCAGTCTTACTCCATACAAAGTTTTTGGTACTATTAAATCAACCGTAACGTCAAATTTTAAAAAAAGGAATTTCCGAACAAATTAATTACGATAATAAGACAATAAAAACAGAACATCTTGTAAATATTGGTTCACTGACCTTGGTAACAATGCACATCTTCCGCGTTTAATGATGAAGAGACGAGCACGACGACATGATACATTTGGTCACTAACCTACCGATTTAGTCACAATAACAGATACATGTTGTTGCAATATTCTGAAATGAAAAATGAGGTCCTGTGGCTAAACCAAAGAAGCTACCTTGATTCGTTTTTGTATTTGGGTAGAGTACGTCATGATGAAAACGTGGTCTGATTTATTGTCGTAAGGTCTGAAACACGCTGTATATGTATTTGTATCAGTTTTAGTGCTATAAATTCTAGATAATAAGGCAAGCTGTGTCTTCATATAAAAGATCACATTAAAAAAAATGTATTTAAACATGTTTCTGAATGTTTCAGTTTTGAAGACCGTAAAAAAAACAAGTATCAAAGTAGTTTATTTACAATATAATTATTGGTCAACGTAACCTATAATGTTTACTTTAATAATAATGGATATTATTTGCTCTCATTTCGAATAATAATAGTCCTATACTGGCCGGGGCTTGTCCTTGGATGCATTATTATATGGTGTAGACAGGGATAATCACCGGTCAGTGTCACGCCATATTTAGATTAAATTTGTCAAGAGGCCTCTGCGTGTTGGCCTGCATTTGTGGTTTTAGAGACATACAAAACGGCTATAAATTTTCGAAGCTAGAGCTTTATAACGTCTTGTAGTCGATTAACAGGATTTTGTAAGAGATCAAAAGAAACTACACGCCATTACAAACCTATTGTGTCAGTGGTTCTTTTGTAATAAGATAAGAAAAGATTTGCTTCAGAATCCCCTAGGCACCTTTGGTAAACTTTAAGAACTACTTAGTAGTTATTTTTAGCAAAAATTAGACCAATTAAATTGAACTTTGTTTATAACCACTTACATTAGATAGAATATTTCAGATGGCAAAAAAAATATTTTGCCAACCGGCTGACAGGTCAGATTTTGAGTTTGATCTTGACAACTGTCAACAAACATTAAAGAGAGAAAATGTCACAATAAAAATTACATATTTGAATCCATATTTTTTTTATTGCAGGAGATCAGCAGACAGGCAGACGGCCCACTTGATGGAGAGCGGTTACCATCGCCTAGGAACATTTGCAACACCAAAGATGCTACAAATGCGCTGCTGTCCTCTTAAAGGAGACTGGAACCTGGTCACTAATGCCGGAACGCAACACAAGGTTGTTATGGCGACATACTTTAGACCATGGGTGGTAGCCATCCAGTCGGGCAAATGCCCTACCACCTGGCTGTGGGTTTTTTTGTCGCCTCTTACGACAGGCCGCCCGGCCGCAGGAAATTGTATTCTTTCTCCGTTCCTGCACGGAACCTAACCTAACATACATACATAAGGGGAAGTGGGATCCCGCTGATAAAACCGACCTCCGTTGTTGAAGACGGTGTCATACTCCGAAAAGCACCCTATGATCGTGATATGAGTGTTGGGGTATCACAGAAGTAGTACCTACCGTCTACTTCCTGTGACACCCCAGAAAAGGCCGTTGGATAAGGACGCAGGTTAAGTTTGGTAGTTTGACGGCCGATCACCACTGTCCTCCGCTTGGAGGTTGTTCCGTGTTTAGCACAATCCATTTCCAAGGGTATTTCTTAACTACCATTTTTAAAATAATTGGGCATTGCTCTATACTGACCGAATTTCCTAGAATCAGTTTTCACTTTAAATCCTACACACCTGGCTAATGACTGTCATAAAAGATTATAATACACAATGGGCTGTTTAAAAAAAAAACACAAAGTAAACAAAAGAAGTTCAAGTACCGAAAGGTAATAAAATTTGTTTTAAAGGTATGCAGGTGTGAATTCGTTTTTTTGTCGGCGTCTAGGTCGTAACACTATTAAAACAAATGCATCACACTTTCGTGTGTGCTATCTGCATTTGCAATTGCTGCCCTCTTGCGAACAGTCAGTGTAAATATTTTGTTACTGAATCACAGCAACGCGTGGCCGAACCATTGCCTATGGACATTTGCAACACCAAAGATGCTACAAATGCGCTGTTGCCCTCTTAAAGGAGACTGGAACCTGGTCCACTAATGCCGGAACACAACTCAAGGTTGTTATGGCGACATACTTTAGACCAGGGGTGGTAGCCAACCAGTTGGGCAAATGCTCTACCACCTGGCTGTGGATTGTTTTGTCGCCTCTTACGACAGGCCTCCCGGCCGCAGGAAATTGTATTCTTTCTCCGTTCCTGCACGGCTCCATATAAATCTCATTTTCAGGTCATTTAGATAGTAGTTGAAACATTAGACTTTGTATTGTACGTGTTAGCAGAAAATCTTATACTAATATATAAAGCTGAAGAGTTTGTTTGTTTGCTTGAACGCGCTAACCTCAGGAACTACTGGTCTGATTTTAAAAATTCTTTCAGTGTTAGATAGCCCATTTATTGAGGAAGGCTATATATAGGCTGTACCGTACACGGCGGGATCGGTAACCCGACGGTCCAAACCCACAAGGTAATTTTTGGTTACTTAGGTGCTAGGTACTTACCTGGTACCCCAGTCGACGGTGGCGGGAACAGGAACAAGGGTAAACACTATTTAGTCGGTATATTAAGGGAAGGGCGCCCCTTGAGAGGAATTATATAAAATATCCTACCAAACTACTACAAGGGAAACACTACGGGGGTTAGATAAATGTCTGTCCAAATACACCCGCGCCTCGTATTATTTTGTTACGATCACTTGTTCACTGTCTAGATTTACTAATATAATGTTCCACTAACTGGTATTAATCAAAAAGTCTCAATAAATAATTTAATACTCAATATATAGCGCGAGAGCGGTCTCCGTACGTCTACGAGTCAATTGCCGGTATACCCGCTTTTCGACGCGATAAAAAAAGTGCGCACGAATGTATCGCGTAACAATCGAAAGCCGGCGCTCGATATCTGTATTCCGAACATAGGCTATATATCATCACTCTAAGACCAATAGGTTTTTTAACTATTTTTTTTAGTATTCCACGCGGATGAAGTTGCGGGTAGAAGCTAGTTTTATGTATAGGAATAAACAAATCCTTTTATTTATACCGACGATCCGTTAAGTTTATTTTCTAAACACCATTATATAATAGTTATTGGTTAGGTTATATTATATAAGAGTATATATTTTTTCCCTTTTGTAAATTCGCGATTCACATTCGACCCCTCTATAGATTAGTGAAAAAGCGTTTTTAAAAAAGTTCTTAAATACAAACTTTTGAGATCCTGGATATCATGTAGCAGAGTGCTAGCCAAGACGAGTAAAACGAGCCCAAACACGACGGGTCTATCTTGTTTTGTACAGGACTTCCTAAGGCCACCTTCCGACTCCATGAAAATTTCAGTTCAATCGGAAACCGGGAAGTTGGTCAAATTTAACTTGTAAGATTCCACCCTTACATACGAGTACATACATCTATTGCAAGTTAAATAAAAGCTTGTAATAAAATGAGACACGATAGTAGGCCCCCTCCACGCTCGTTCTCTATTCACATGTATATGCGAGAAGGTACAGAGTGGACCGAGCCGATGCCTCCATTAGTAGATTACAGCCCTTCGGACCGGCATACTAAATGACGACTCTCACCGAATCAGTCTTGTTATACATTTGAAAAAGCTACGTTTATCTCGCGCTGCGTAATCTCGAGTAATCTCTACCTAGTCTGCTCCTACTGAATTATTCCAAATTCTTTAATTTATTCATTACTTATTGCTTTTAGGTTGGGTGTTTGTTTCATATGAGTAGAGCTTTTACATCTATAGATAGATGACAATAGCTTGGCTTGGCTTTACCTGTGTATATTAAAAATATTATTAGTTTTTTACTTCATAGATGTTGTCTTTAAAAATACCACATTATTATTACCATCTAAGCAAAAAAAAATCATTTTTTTACATTAAACAAACATGTTATATGGCAACGTTTGTGCATTGCCCAAAATACAGGCTAGCGTTATGGTTTCGTGAGATATCTATCAACCATTTTGATAGGTCTCGATAGAAGTGATGGGCTTCTGGACTCCATGGCTCCAGAGTTTTGACACCAAAAGCCACAAGTATGTATCCACTACCAACGGATGCATCTTTGCGGCGTTTTAGGTCCTCTGGTCGGGCGTTAGTTGCACCTGCAGACGAATAATTCATTTAAATAAAGTGTTGCGCGATGTCCATCATAGCAGTCATAGATTATATTAATATCACATAGACAATCGTCATAGATTATAATATGATCCTGGCAACACTATGATATAATTGCTGTTTATAGCAATGTTGTAATATTATTATTTGGTAGGGTAGTTTCGTAGTATTTTCGTATAAAAAGGCGGTGAGGCGTGTAGGCGGGGTTCATTGCTTACTGTGTGGTGTGAATAGTCACACCAAAGGCTGGACAATAAAGGGGAAACTCTGCCCAAATAGTTAATATTTGGTATCTTCGGTACTTTCTTACCCAAATTTCTGCAATGCTTTTAACAAAAGTTAAATTAACTAAAAGTATTAAGAAAGTGTCCATTTGCACTTTTCTTATTGTCTCTATTAAGTGGAAGACACTTTTTTCTTGTGTTGTTTATTAAGCTAGCATAGTACACTACACTTGAGTTTTATTTATAGCACTAGTTAAAACGGTTTTAAGTTCTACTTCGTGTAAACTTTCATCCCCCTTTTAACTACTTAAGGGTCGTATTTCCGTAGTTCCGGAACGTAGTTATAGTCTCCGTGAAAACCTCGTCGCATGTGTCGTGCCGCATTACAGCCGCTTATATTAACTCGCGTGCTGGAAGGTACCCCCTATATCGTTCCAGTTAGTCCACTCGTCGAAGGAATCGCAAGATGTGAAGAAAGAATCATGAGGAGGACGCACTGATGTAAATAGCCTTTTATGCGCCCTATGCGAGCTTTTAGAACTGCGCCCTTGCTTTATAGATATTATACCTATAATATCTATAAAATCTAGCTCTAGCTAGGGTACCTACCCTAGCTAGAGCAATGCTATATATAGGCATGCTTTATTGCATTCAGGGTGATACAATAAAGCACAAGGACCTTGGTGTTGGTGGACCAATTATTATCTAATATTTTGAAAGAAAAAAATACTACTCAGCTGAGATGAGAATGTTGAGATGGATGTGTGGTGTTACAAGAATGGATGAGAGAAAGGTGAGAAATGAGTACATAAGGGAATCATTGAATTGAAAAATTGAGAGGAAGAAGGCTAAGTTGCTATTGGCATATAATGAGGAGGGATGAAAGTCACATGACAAAAAGAATGTTAAACTACAAGATGGATGGGTACAGATGTAAAGGTAGACCAAAAAAAGGGATGGATGGACTGCGTGATGGGTGATATGATGATTTGCCGCCCGCGTGTATACAGAATGCTGAATTTCTCTCTGTAGATTTTGGTCAAAAAATTGCTCCTTGAGAAACATTCTTTGGGTTTTCTTTTCTATGGGTATTATCGTAAAGAGACCAATTTCGCCGTTACAGTAGGTAGCAGAGCATTTGCTCGTCTGGATAGTTATTGCCTCTGGTCTAGAGTATGTCGCCATAACAACCTTCAATTCTTGACCAGGTTCCAGTTTCTCTTTTAGAGAGCGGCAGCACAATGGTCAGCACCCTAGGTCTACAAATGTTCATAGGCGACGGTAACCGCTTTCCATCAGGTTTACCGTCTGCCGGTCTACTGAACTTATTCAAAAAAAAAATCGACATTTCTAAGGATTACAACATGCTCACTTCATGACATTTGTGTTCTTGTTTAATGCAAGTGGAGCCACGTGAAAAGGCTAGTATACTTATAAATGATCCCAAAGGCTGTCCTTGTGTCAATGACGCGTGAATATTATATCAAATAGCTACATTACCCTCTTTTTATGTGAAATGTTTTTCCATAGGGAAATGCTTATTATTGCCCTTGACAAGGAGGAAAGCAACAGGCTGTTATATATATTTTATAGTCATTTTATCCTTGCAAATAATAAATTTTCTGGAATGTTTGTTCCTTTGTTATAGTATATTTTTGTATGAATGTATGAGTACGGTGTATGTTTCTTTGTTAGGTTTTTATTTCTTCCTTGTGTTTTTCTCATTTTTTTCAATGCAACAGGTACGGAGAAAGAATACAATTTCCTGCGGCCGGGCGGCCTGTCGTGTGAGGCGACAAAACGACCCACAGCCAGGTGGTAGGGTATTTGCCCGTCTCGATAGCTACTACTTTTGGTTTAGAATATGCGGCCATGGCAACCTTGAGTTGTGTTCCGGCATTAGTGGCCAGGTTCCAGTCTCCCTTTATATAGCGGTAGTACATTGGTAGTACCTTTAGTGGGTATGTAACCGCATCCCATAAAGTGGCCGTCTGCCTGTTTGCTGCACTTGTGCAATAAAAATTTGAGATTCAACATAGAAAAAATATATTGTTACAACCTAGGCGCCGACAAACACAAATTCCACGTACATATTTGTAGACGCACAATTATTACCCGTCGGTATTTGAACTAATTGTAATTCTTTTATGATCGTCTTCTTTTGTTTACTTATTGATTGGCATACGTTTCTAAAGAACAGCCTATTGCTTTATTGTACCCGTTTATGGCAGCTTGCGGTGCGGTAAATCATTAGCCAGGTGTTGCGGATTAAGTCGAATACTGTGCCTTACATTTGTGCAGTATAAAACGATGGCCTGATTGAGGGAACGGGGTAGTTCAGCGACAACTATGATCAAGGCGTGACGAGTGTATAATCGGGAAACTAATAGTGACGGACTTTGCGGGTTTTATTGAATTACGACCGTTGGCGTTACGTTTTGATTTGTTGTGTTCAGTCATATTTGTAACTGTGTTATACGTGTTTGTATAATTATACTAAACACTATAATAATTGTAACGGCATTTTAATTCGAGTCCCGCAAACTCGTAATAGTTTTACAGTTTAAAGTACATGAGTGAAGTCGGATGCAAAGTTATATAAGCAGGAATAAAGCTCCGACCATCAGCTGCCAAACCTAAAGTAGGGTCCCATTTCTCGACCAAGCCCTTTATTTATTAAGAAGTTTTTCAATATTTCTTCCGCACTTGTCATTGGCATCTGCTCTTCGGATTATTGAACAAAAGGTTTGTACCTTCCATTCTTATTTTTATTTTCTTTATATGTATTTATTCATAAAAAATTTGCTATATTTACCTACTTAAAATTGGCTATGTTTTTGACTTCTTTTTGTTATGTATTGTTTTTTATTGCAGGAGTTCAGCAGATAGGCAGACGGCCTACTTGATGGAAAGCGGTTACCGTCGCCTATGGACATTTGCAACACCAAAGGTGTTACAAATGCGCTGCTGCTCTCTTAAGGGAGACTGGAACCTGGTCACTAATTTCGGAACACAACACAAGGTTGTTATGGCGGCATACTCTATACCAGGGGTGGTAGCCATCCCGTCGAGCAAATGCCCTACCATCTGGCTGTGGGTTGTTTTGTCACCTCTTACGACTAGCCACCCGGCCGCAGGAAATTGTATTCTTTCTCCGTTCCTGCATTGATAGACCATAATTACCCATATTTGGTTAAGATGTATTGTTACATACATACGTACATACATAACTTCACGCCAGGTCCCTTGCGGGGTAGGCACGAACAACAGAGCGCCATTTAGGCTTATTCTTACACACCTCACTTGCTTCTTTGACATTCATAGTTCTTGTCATGCACGCTCGTTTGTTCTTAAGGCTCCTGACATCACCTTCTGCTAGTACACGATCAATTTGATCATGGAAGGTAAGGTAGATGTATTGTTAGGCCTTAAATTTATGGAAATACTGTACGATACTTTTAAGTATGTATCTTGGGTCGCCCGAACTTTAACTAATATAAGTTAAACTATTTAATATTAAAATCGTTTATCTTGAGAATAACTTAGGTTATTACTTAAATTTTTTGAATATTAATATGATAATGTAAGGAAAGCTAATTTATTAATAAAACCTTTTATTGATTATAAAATATATCTAATATATAAAATTCTCGTGTCACAGTTTTCGTTGCCATACTCCTCCGAAACGGCTTGACCGATTTTGATGAAATTTTTTGTGCTTATCCGGTATCTATGAGAATCGGCCAACATCTATTTTTCATCCCCCTAAATGTTAGGGGTAGTCCACCCCTAATTTTTTTTATTTGTTTTTTAGACAAAATATTTAATTTCTATTTTTTTATGATACAACATACAAAAATACATACAACCCTAGATTTTCAACCCTCTACGATCAACCCCTGTTTTTTACCGGGCAGGACGACGTCTGCCGGGACAGCTAGTTTTATATAATATTTTCTTAAGTTTTCGCGACTTGTATACATAATAAAATTACGTTTCAACGGTTTTAAGCACGGTAATTTATTTGAAACTCGTTTCGTTCGTTTCGGCCACTGGAAAGCGTCCGAAACGTCGGACAAACCAAAACTTAATAAATTACCGCGGTTAACCGTTAAAACGTAGTTTTATCATTATATATTTTATACTTAGTTACATTTCTTGAATATGTACATTAGTATTTTGTGTATGTATATTATTAGTAGTAGAGAGAGTGTGAGAGACGAAGAGCTTGCCTTTTCTCTCATATGCATTAGAGAAAGGGAAGACAGACAGATTGGCGCCGTAACGCGTTACGTAACGAAGCGGTTTACCCTTCCATAAGAAGTTCAAAAACTAAGCCAATCTGAAACGGTGAAATTCACAGAAGCGGCTGATAACAGCTTAAGAGTCCAGAACTGCCAGACCTTCGTCATTTTAGAAAACCTTTTCTGTGCTACAAGAGTTTGCGTTGTGGTTACTTGGGCAAATAACAGGTACTTAAGGTGTATAAAATAGTACTTTAAATTCGTCAAATCATAAAGCTCAAATTTTTTATATTTTCTTCGGGATGACTTTAGAAATCTTGTCATCCATTGCCGGACACTTATGACAGTTGCTATCCCCTGCCAGACACTCGTAAACATTAATAAATGATACTTTTGTTTTAGTATTAAAAGCTAAATTGTATATATGTTACTACTAGTAGTGGATTAGAGCGCAATATGTTCAGGTACGATCAGCGAAATCATTACAGCGATCGCACGTGTTCAAATAAACTACGTAGCGTCGTAGTCGTGTAGCACGTGCTACGTATTATGCGGATACGTAGTCGCGTAGCTCGTAGCGATTCAAATGCGGAAATAGGACGAAAATGCGGTCTTTGTAACAAGTCGCTTTAATTCCAGATGTTATTTCAGGCCAAGACAAATTGTTCAGCTCCTGTGTTTGGAATAGAGAGTGCATCTTGTTGGGAGTTAATAAGTTTACGGTGTGACTATTTGTACGGGTACTGGACGAATAAATTACATTTATTATACTGACATTCAATTATTTAAAAAAAAATAAGAATGAATTGGATGATTAGCTTGTTTTTTAATTAGGTTAGGTTAGGTTTCTTTAATGACATGTTTTAAAGAATTATTGAAAACATGAAAATAAAAATAAATAAATAAATTCTAAAATGAGGGTGGGGTATAGATACACGGCACATTTATTTATTATGAAGAAATCGGAAACATTTTTAATGTTGGTTATTTTTTTTATAACCACCCAAAAATATTTTTCCGACACATACACGATTAGTCCCTATGTGTACTGGCGCTGTACATTACGGAACAAGATCTGCTTATATGTTACTACAAAGTATACGCGAGTATTTGCGTACTGCTCTTGTATGGATTGGAAGAACTTCGTAAAATACTTATTTTCAATCTTTAATTAGGTTAGGTTTTTTTTTTGGCCGAGCCTTTTTAAGAACATTTTCAGTACCCGTATTAATAGACTCAGCCATTCGACGTGACTATTTGTACGGGTACTGGACGAATAAATTATATTTATTCGTACGGTGCCCTTACGAATAGACTCAGCCATATGTTTATGTACCGGTTTCTATTATATATAAAAGTTTCTAATATGTATATAAAAAAAAGTCTTTATCCTACCGTCATAAAATATTAGAAACATAATTAAATTCATAAATTGTTACATAATTATTTTTTCTTTTTAAAATATGTCAAACTAATAAAATCTATGTCCTTTTACAAAATAAAATAAAATAATACATTATTGTTCATCGACGGAAGTCGCCTCAGCGGCGTAGGCCTCCCCCAATTTTCTCCAATCATCCCTATTTCTTGCTAGTCTTGTCCAACGTGGGCCGCATCTTTCCTTAAATATGTCTTCCCATCCCATAATATGTATATATAAATACATACTTCTATAGGACTTAGCCAGTGATAGAATGAGATAGAATACATTATTCAGCGTTTCATACTACTCGTTCTCCCTTTTGTGTGGTGTTTAATTATTCGTACTATTGCAACACTGGCGCGATGCAACAGCAGCGCCACCTGTCGACTTCCCTTCACCGTTTCTACATGTACAACATTAAACAGTGCTCTCACACAATAAATCATATATTATCAAAAAGCTAGTGTCATTGGAATCTCTCACAATTTCCTACATGGTGCTTATTAGCCTCCTCACTCTTGTTTAGTTGTCTTCGCTTAAAATCCGTTGCGTCGTTTTGCAGGAATTAGCGGATATACAGAGAAACGAGGCAAGCGAGTTTGTTTCGTACTAAAGAAGAGAAGTTTGTGGGATCTTACCGGCGATGACGAGCACGTCGATGAGCGCGAGTATGGCGAGGCTGGCCAGGCTGGCAGGCTCCTCCCAGCGCACGTCCTGGAGCAGCGCTTCGCACGCTGTCCTGTTCAGCGTGCGCATATTCCGCGCCGCGGCCGCCCCAGCACGACGGGCGCGCGCACCCGCATCTCCCCCCACCGCGTCCCGCGAGCCTCAGCGCACCGCCATCTCTCCCCAGACCACTACAAAAGAAAAACATAATAATAATGTTACGACCGACAAAGACCAGTTCACACCTGCAGTTTATTACCTTCCCGCATTTGTTTGAAAGAAATGAACGAGTAAGCAGTGACGGATGGGAGGCGCTACTCGCCGAAAAAGAACCAAATGGATCGACTCGACTAAATGTTTGGTTATCTACTCGTCTAAATGTTTGTTGTTCAAACACGTTTAGTTACTAAATTACTTGGTACTCGACTAAATTACTAGCGTAGTACGAACTAGACTATAGCGCCGGTTCGATTGGTGTGATACCAGGTTCTTACAGAGTTTCAGTATTTCACCGATTACAATACCGGTTACTGTTCCGTCTCGCAAAATAAAAAGTTAATAAGCTTTCCTAAATTTACTAAACTTATAAAATTTCTCCTTTTATTACAATAATATTACTTATTCTGGCTTTTGGGAGAATTTCCAAGATTTATTTATTTTAATTGTAAATAACACATGGACCTGCTAAAAATACTCTTTATTTTCAAATGTTCGTGAAACAACTGTCTTCTTTGCTACTTGTCCAACGTGTACAAAGTCGCGTATGTATCCTAAAAAATTCATTATATTGTCAAAGTCATAAGTTCTATTTTCCTCACAGTGTTACCCTTTTTTCTTTACAAATAAACACATATGAAGTAAAGTGGCTTACCAAACACTGAATAAGCTTATTGTTGTACCAAAGCTTTTCCACCTTCCACCTAATCTATGTGTATTTAGAATGAATACAATCGATAGCCACCTATTTATAGAATCCATTATTTTGTGGCGTCATCTGCCCTTCAAAAGTACTCATTCCAGCCCCCGTATAAAAGAATTCAAGTTGATATACACTAGACAACTTTTGACAGAATCTTTCTGTACGTTGTTTGTTTGTACGTCGTTTTTCGTCTTACGTCAAATGGAGGGTTTACACTGAAAATCAGCGTTGTATCGGATATAGTTCCAGCACAGCAATATGCTGAGTGCAAACCTTGTTCGCTGAAGATGCGGCGTACAGATTTTCAAAATATGCTCTGTGTATAAAAATGTAATTGCGTCGCTAATTTTGCAAATAAAGTTTCTTGCTTTCTCTCTTTACGTGCCAATATTGGTCGTTCAGTGTATTTTATATAAATATGCAACAAAGAGTATACTAAAACAGGCATATTAACATCACCATGACGCACGGCACTTGTGCACTGAAAGTTGTGCGTCTCAGGTCATCAAACGACCTTAATAAATAACATACAAAAACTCATTGTGGTTTGGCTTGCAAAACCCTTCAAACGGCGTCTATCGTTAACGACGATTTAACCCAGCATCTTTGGAAATGTACAAACCGTTCACTTTAGTTGTTTTGAATTTTTATTTTTATTGAAACGAAAAGGTGACACTAAAACGAGATTAAGTCATCTTATATTTTTCTTATCTTATACTTATATATAAAGCTGAAGAGTTTGTTTGTTTGATTGAACGCGCTAATCTCGGGAACTACTGATCTGATTTGAAAAAATATTTCAGTGTTAGATAGTCCATTTATCGAAGAAGGCTATATATATCATCACGCTAAGACCAACAGGAGCGGAGCACCAATGCTGAATGTTTCAAAATCGGAGTTGTTTAACTTACTTTAAAAAATATTTTGTACTGTTTACCTTATTTTACGGAAGAAACCCGACAACCCAGGGATTGGAGTAAACTCCAAAGAAATCGACCTACAAAAATTGTAACGTCGATTAGCCTTTATTAAGTCGCTCAGTGTGAATACGCCATTATGTTTACTTGTACTTGGCTTTTTGAAGCTCATTGATTTTAGATTATGGCGCAAGGGGAATGCTTTGTGACTTTTCAAATCAAATGTACCATTGACATTTATGTGAAAAGGTTATATTGGTTGTGATTTTGATCTCCTCGAATCAATACGTAAGCAACGATTAGGCGTCACTTTGCTTGTAACGACTCTAATAACTCCAATGTTTGTATTTCAATTTACTGTTACATGCCGACAAAGAAATGCGCACCTGCCTGTCACAAAACGCAGTTTATTACCTTTGTCGCATTTGGAATTCTTTAGCTTGTGTTTAAAATTTGCAATTAGACAATGGCCTATTGTTATTGTTTTCGACTTTGTTGGCCGTTTGCAGGAATAATTAACTAGGTGTGCAGATTACGTTTTGTTGGAAAAACTCTGTACATGCAGTGGATTGTTGTATTATACAGTTTACTATAAAACAATGCCCGAACGAAGCGAGGATTACGATACGAGTAAGACGTACATTCGATGAGCGATTTAGTGAGGGACTTTGCGCTTTTTATTGATCGTGCAGTTAGCACTAGTAGTGTCTAGTTATATTTGTACCTATGTTATACGTGTTTGTATAGTTCTAATAAATTTTATAATAATTCCAACGGCATTTTGATTCGAGTCTGCGTAACTCGTAACAATACACTTAACCACTACTATTTAATTGCCTCATACAGTACATATAATAACAGCTCATAAATGTCCCACTGTTGGGCTTGGGCCTCCCATTATAGTTGAACGGACAGTATACCCGCCACGCTTGTCCAAGGTGACTTGGTAAGTTTGACACATCGGTTATCTCGATGTGCAGGTTGCATCACGATGTTTTCCTTCACCGTTGTTAGCACGTGGTAATTGTAACAATATGCACATTAGATCAGAAAACTGACTAAGAGGTGCATGCGTTCCGGTCAGGATCGAACCCGCGTCCTTCGATTCAGGGGTGCGTGCGCTAGGCATTACGCTACCACGACTTTTTATTGCGATTTTCTGATTTATGTTAAAAAAAACCTAAGTATCCTTGCGTAGTTTTTTATTAATAATTATTAATTACACTTGATATTTACCAAATTTTATATCTTTTTATTTTGTTTTATTCTGATGAGAATATAATATCAAGCTTAGTCACTTAATCGACCGCCAAGTTTTTAATTATATTTTTTTAAATACATACGTACATAACTTCACGCCAGGTGCCTTGCGGGGTAGGCACGAACAACAGAGCGCCACACGCCCATTCTTACATACCTCACTTGCTTCTTTGACATTCATAGCTCTTGTCATGCACGCTCGTCTGTTCTTAAGGCTCCTAACATCACCTTCTACTAACACACGATCAATTTGATCATGGAAGGTGTGTTGTGGCCTTCCGCGACTTATGCATCCATCCACTTTTGCATTGTATATCTGTTTAGTCATTCTTTCCACATGCCCGAACCACCGGAGCATTCCTTTCCTTACCTTCACCCCGACACTCTCTTTCAGACCAACTCTCTTTCTTACTTCGGTATTACGAACGCGGTCCGCGGGCGTCACTCCGCAGATTTTGCGCAGTGCTCGCATCTCGACCGCGTTTTCTCTACTTTCATGCTCTCTATTCCAAACCCAACTCTCGCTTCCATACGTGAGCGTAGGTACCAGAACCGCGTTGTGTTTTTTAAATACAATTTCTTTTTTTATTCAAACTATTATAAAATTACATACATAATTTTTAAATTGGTTAGTATTTTAGAGATAGGATTTTTAAAGTAATTTAGGTATGAGGAGGTATCAGTTCATTTTAGAAAAGGGGTCTCTTGTCAAAAATAGTTTGGGAATCCCTGGTTTTAACCACAAGGGTCACGATATTTTACTTATTTAATTTCTACAAACTTATAACTAATAATTCCTCGCGAAGTACTTGCGCAGTAGAAAAATTTTAATAGCGCGCGACAGTGTACGAATCGTGTAAGCGAAACAGAGCTTCGCATGCAAGCAGCACTGCAGCTATTTCCACTTGCGTATAAAATTGAATATATAATAAAATTACGTTTTAACAGTTTCAAGCGCGGTATTTTATTTCATTTCTATTATTCCGACTTTTAGCTTCTTAGCTGTAATCATGGAAGTTTTTATTTAGCCTACCGCCAACTTGTTTATTTTAAGTATTTAGTTTTAACTTTTATTTATTATTATTATTTACTCTATCGGAGCCCAATCTAATTTACCTTTCAACATACATTAGTTATCATAGCAAATGAAAGTAAGATATTCAATAGATAAGCATGTAGAACGAAGTAATATATATAGATAGTATATAAATAAAAAAGAAATACTAGAATTTAAGATATGTAACAGATATAAAACAGAATGCATAAACAGATATACATGTCAAATGTAAATTAGTATTTCAGAAACTTGTATTAGTAGATAAGATTTTTGAAAAGAAAATAAGTAAAATGACTCCCCCATTTATAACCCTAAAGTAGTTTTTAAAAGATTTTAAAAGAGAGTTTTAAAAGAGACGAGAAAAAGAAAATCTCTGTCTTGGCAAATGAAGGAGGAGAAAGGCGATTAATAAAAAAAATCATAGCTTAGTTATATGTCAGAAACCGATATGCATTTATCAGCACAAACGAAAACTACTTAATTACGAATTACAAGTAGTATAAAACAGTACGCCAGTACAAAATCTACGAGACTGTGACGTTTTGTAAGACTATAAAAAGTATCTCAGTCAATTTGACTGTCCGCTGCCTTATTATTCGCAAAATTCAGTATACTAAATGTAAGCCAGATGAAAATAGGAGCTAATTAAAAAAGGAATCCGTCAAAAAAGGTCTCGGGTTCCCAACAGTGATAAGAAATCCAAACAATCCGAGTGAAGGTCCCGCTAAATAACTGAGCGCGCTACGGCTCAAGGGATAAGTTACACGCGATTTGTATTCATTTCAAACAATTAACAAAATCTAATAGACTTCTGGACAATACTATAGTAGAATTATTTTGTGCGTGCAGTTTGGGTCATAAATCATCGGAGCGATGAAGCGACTATTTCGCTCTCTCTTCCACTCACGGGCCTTACGGGCAGGCATAGTGATACGCATTATTGTTGTCGATAAGCGTTATCGATAGTGTATTTAGTTTTGTCATTTTGTGTTAGTGATATAAATGAAAGAAAAAAAAACGTATTTATTAAAATAAGCATAATAATTATTTAAAATAAATTATTGATTAGGTATCTATGTATTACAAAACTATAAGTACAAAAGTTTAGAATGTAACAAGTTATATTAAAAATAAATATAAATACTTATATCTAAGTTTAAAATTAACAGCAAAAAAGATAATAATGATTTTTATAAGAATGATAAAGTTTATTTGATAAGAATGAGTTTTTATCGATAATAGCGTTGCGCCTGCGCAACATGCTCACCGCCCTAGCCGGGCTGAGGCTGAGTTTGATTTATGACCCAAACTGCACGGAGAAAATAATTCTACTATACATTCCAATCAGATGCGAGCTTACGACTCGGGGCACCATGTTGCGTACCACATTACTGTCAATGTGGAGTTATGGTAGACCGATTTGGATACCACGGGTTGTCATGTTTAAAAAGCGCAGGAAGAAGATCTCGTCATGCTAGCCTCAACGGCATCATCCGACGAGCTCTTGTCAACGGCGGCGAACCTACCATTCTAGAACTGAATGACCTGGTGCGTGACGATGGCAAGAGACCGGATGGAATGTCACTAGTCCTTTGGAAGATGGGGCGGCCGCTATTGTGGGATGCGATCTTTGTGTCACCGCAGAACACTAATGGCCTCACTTATAATCGTTTGTTAAATTTTAAGAAACTGCTCAGCAACTGATTAACAAAAATCTTATCCATAAACTCCTCTTTAGCATAAGACGTGGTGGTATAGTAACTCATAAATAACTGTCAAAAATAACCAACATCCACAGAACTGTTAAGAGTCAAGTGACAGCTAAGTGACTTAAGTGACTATAGTCTTAGGTGACTGCTAAGAGTCAAGATGGCAAGTTTTATTTGAAACAGCCGATGATTAGGGGCTTAAGAATCTCCTATTTAAGAGATGGTTAATCTTAACGAGATTATTATAAGTAAGGCCCTGAATGCTTAAGTGGGTATCCTCAATCGCGGCGTGGAAATAGCAATTATCTGTTGCGGTGGATAGTCCTCAAACGGACTTTCATACGGACTTTCTTTCGTAAATTGGACCACACAGCAAAATACGTTTGCATACAACACGCGCGAGGAATGTTTAATTGTTGCCCTCGCTTTGATTCCACTACAGTAAATTACAGTCGCAGTTAACATCGGTTGTTGGTTGGGATTTGATTAAATATCCATTTGTGTAACACTTAAACTGCAATACTCATTTATTTCGAACTGAAGCATCTGTCGAATTGTTGTAATTAATTTTTGGTGTAATTAAATGCACAGATGGATTTAATTTATTTTGGGTCCTTTCATATGTAATGGTGAAGTACGTGGGAGCTAATTATTATATAATTTAAGTATTCAAATTCAAAAGTTTTTATTCAAACAAAACGTGCTAAAGAAAAAATTGCTTTGTTGGCTTCTCACATTCGAGTGCGAGGTAACTGAGCCTTCATTAGTCACTCACCCAAACACACAAACAAAGAATTGTAATGTAATAATAATTACTAGGATATGCCCCCGCGACTTTGCCGTTACGTTAGGGTACCGTTATTTTTCCAGTTTTTAGATTAAAGGGCGTTTTCGGAATAAGCTCATTTTTCGAATTCGTTGCGAAAACCGCAACTACAAGGTAAATTAAAAAAATATGAGCGACCTTTTTAAATTCAAATTTTGAATTGAAACTTTCAGAAATTTATTATTTATTGGTCTACAAAATTATACCGTAACATAAAAAAATGAATAAAAAAAGTCGGTTTTTGTGGCGATTTTTGAAATCTTAAAAAATTTGGAGTGATCACATTTTTTTGAGATTTCCTTTGGAGGGAGTTCTTAAAACATCAAAAACTAACATTTTTTCACTCGAAACTTTTAAAAAATAGTCATTTTTTGCGCCACCCTAATATTTATAGTTTGCTGCGGGCACGATATAGTTTTTGTTATTTTGTTTACAAAACGGAACGATTTTAATATAATTTATTTTAAACACAATGTGCGGGTCGACTAAAATTAATTAATTTGATGACACGGCAATGAATGACTTATTGACCGTGTGTGTTAAAAACTGAACACACCGTCAAATTAATTTACATACCAGTCAATTATATATCAATTATAAGTCTAGAGCTCGTTGGTAAAACGGCGAAATTGATGGAACCCTTATTATTTGTGAACCTACACGCTCTTGGCCACATTTTCAAATCCTATCAAGTCTATGTCAAAAGCAGACGGCATGATGGAATCAATCTCGTCTACTTTGCTGAGTAGCAACGCTTTATCGGATTGGACAGATTGGTATAAGAGCATTTAGTAATGTGAAAACACTCTGCTTATTAAGATAGTGATATTGCTTGGATATATATCGTTTGATTGAATGAACAGAGTAACAGGGTATTATCATGAAAGTAGTATTTATGTTGTAGTCAAACATCGAAGCCTGGCGCTCACAGTCTTAGTCAAACTTCAGATGATTTTTCTGCCTTCGACTAAGGAATTTTTATCTAACTTGAGGCTAAACAGTCATCAAACATGTATCAAATGCAGTACGAATTTTGACTGAATCTGCTTTAGTCCTTCTAGAATTGATTAGGCAAAGCCCGAAACAGATTATTTTGTGTTCGACGTTTGACTAAAAATACATGAGACAAAGGCCGAAATTGGAATTTATTTTGAGTTTTGTCGAAAGGCCTTGGTCAAACCTAGGATAAGCTAGTTATTCCGGGAAGAGACTGCAATATCGAACTTTGACTATAACATATATAGTATAGAATTGGGATAGTTCACTTTTTTCAATCTAGCTATTTGAAGAACCATTTGGAGGAGTAGTGCCCTTAATCATTTCTGTCTAGTTAAAATTCCAAAAAACGTAAGATCTTCATGTATTTTGTAAGAAATGCGTTTGACCTTTATTTGACCTTACTAAATCCAATCAGGTGGGCCGTCTGCCTGTTTGCCTGCTTCAGGTGTAAAAAAATTCTAGCTGTACATTATTTGACATAAGTTCTGTAACATGGATTTTCCCTAAATCCACTTTAAAAAATTTAACGTTAACTATAGAAAATAAGAACACGAAAAATTATAAGCCTGGCGACAAAAAACACTAAAATGATCACGATACGTAATGAGTAATGACAGTGACATTTAAATAGTTGCACAGATTACTATGATTATATACAGATAAAACTTACTTTTATTATTTTTGTTTTCTAGGCAAAGAAATCAATGTAAACTTGTCCTTTATGACGTCATTGGAAAAATAATTTTAAAATCGAACCATAAAAAAACTAACGCCTAAAATACAAAGATATTCAAATTAGTATCTTAAAATACCCTATTTTGCGTAATTAAAATATAAAATCAGAGGGTAATTTTTTGTGAACAATCCCCATTACAAAGGAGAAATTTATAAATAATCCAATACAAAAAAGAAAATTTCACTTATTTGTATTGTATATCCATAGTCTCTAAGACTACAAATAGAACAATGAGCCTAGAATTAGATCAGCGTTTTCTATGGGTAAGGTGGCTGGCTGCGTTTCCTCGCTGGATCGCCGTACTGATCCGTTGCCTGAGGTAAACACCAACCTTCTGATCATCTGAAGAGTCAATGAGTCATTCTGATAAATTTTGGCAGAGGTTCATGGCCTCAGGACCCCATGGACCAAGCCTCTCGACAGCAAACGGCACAAAAACTCTCACTGAAGATTGATAACATAACGGAGAAATAATACAATTTCCTGCGGCCGGGTGGCCTGTCGTAACCGGTGACAAAACAACCCATAGCCAGATGGTAGGGTGTTTGCCAGGCTGGATGGCTACCACCCCTAGTATGGAGCATGCCGCCATAACAACCTGGAGTTGTGTTCCAGCATTAGTGGCCAGGTTCCAGTCTCCCTTAAGAGAGCAGCAGCGCATTTATAGCACCTTTGGTGTGTGCAAATATCCATAGGCGATAATAGCCGTTTTCCATCAAGTGGGCCGTCTGCCTGTCTGCTGAACTCATGCAAGAAAAAGAAAATTTTTATCAATGAATAAAATAAATAGACAGTAATTGAAGTAAGTATTCATATCTATATGAAAATACGTAGCCATTTTACTAAAGATAACAGAATATGATAAGCCTCTTTGCGTATGAAACAAAAAGCCCAAAAACAAATCCAGACATACAAATGTGTAATAAAAATTTACAATAATCGCGAACAGTCTAATAATACGGAAACTTTTATTGCTGTACGTTTGTTCGTCGAAATCGAATGCGAGATTGGGTTCAATCGATTCCAGTTGCTTGAGGATTTTCGGAACGAGGTTCATTTGCTTAGAGTGAACTAGCAGAAATCGTCACGTAAGGAAAAGGCGTTATTACAATTTCGAACTTTAATACAAGCGAATAAGATCTCAAATACTATATATTTACAAGTGTAACATACAATGTTTTGAAATTAGAAGACCTATAGTAGAATTATTTTCTCCGTGCAGTTTGGGTTATAAATAATCGGAGAGGTGAAGCTAGTATTTCACTCTCTCTTCCACTCACGGGCCTTTGCAGGCATAGTGATACGCGTTATTGTTGTCGATAAGCGTTATTGATAGTGTATTTAGTTTTTTCATTTTGTGGGTTAGTGATATAAAAAATTGATATAAAAACAACGTATTTATTAAAATAAGAATAATAATGATTTAAAATAAATTAATAATTAGGTATCTATGTATTAAAAAACAATAAGTACAAAAGTTTAGAATGTAACAAGTCATATTAAAAATAAATACTTATATCTAAGTTTAAAATTAACAGCAAAAGAGATAATAATGATTTTTATAAGAATGATAATCTTTCTTTGATAAGAATGAGTTTTTATCGATAATGGCGTTGCGCCCGCGCAACATGCTCACCGCCCTAGCCGGGCTGAGGCCGATTTTGATTTATGACCCAAACTGCACGGAGAAAATAATTCTACTATAGTGACTGCCCTTATTCTGCCGCATTCGAGCGCTATCGCCACGCACGTACACATGAAAAAAATGGTGTACCACTATGTTACAGGGCAGTCCGTAAACTGTTGTCCCCTAACCACAAAATATGTTTTGTTCATACTCACTAAAACAAAACCTTGAATACATAAATACATATTCATAATGTCTTTCTATCTTCAGGGTTTTCTTTCTCTTTATCAGATCGAGGAGGTTGGGGCCTCGAAGGTTTCACCACTTTACCCCGGCTGCAACACAGTAGGCTACTACCCATCGGTAGCTGGTTTTGGAGCCGCTGGAGTTTCTTAAAATGTACTGTAAATAGTATAATAATGGCTTATGGCTGTATTATATTTAATATACTATCTATAGGCATCTCTTTATTAAAATTTCAAAAACTTTCAGCGTTCGGTCCTTGCCTAGTATAAGGTAGGTAAAACATTGCTCCATGAATTTTGCTGTCTACCCTCTTTCTGTGTGAGGCGACGGCCAATACACAGCAGGGTAAGCGCAGCCATTTTGGACACTCTAATTCAAGTTTTGACAAGAACTACACCGCGCCGTGCGCTGTTAAATTTTCTAAAACTACAACTTGTGACCATACTGGCCGTGCCAAGAACTTTCGCTATCCTTAAGGTTTTGCACAAGTGTTAGCTCTAAAGTGGAATATAGTGCCGTGTACTGTTCCTGTGTGCAACCTGAACCGAGCCAGAAAGGGGCGGATCTGAAGGTTGGTGGAGCTTCTGCTTTTCTAGTGCAAGGATCTAGGGCATATCTTCACTATACAATCCATAGAAATCGAACCATTTTATCCGTGGGCTACAGCGCCCCACATTCAGACTACAAAATATAAAACGTAAATATTACTTTTCCAGTCTGTGGGCGTAATTGGGATTTTGAATATAAAATAGTCCGCCAAAATATAATGGAAACCATTCGATTACGTACACCAACAAAAGGTTAACACAAACAATATTGTGTTTCATTTCATATGAGTTGTTTATGAACCATTTTCAAAATATTCAAATAATGTTTAAAATTAACACAAATTGAAGTTGAGGGGATTCAAACATATGTCCTTGTATTCAATATCATTCAACGATATTGTTACGTGCGAGCGGGGGTACGCACTTAGGATTGGAAGAAAACACCAGATTTTAACTTAACTCTTTTATTAACTTACATAGCCGTACGTGATTCCTCTCCACAGGGTTGCTCCTACACGCACAACTAAAGACGCACTGTTCCAACAAGATGTCTCATTCAAAATATCGTCGCCGATATTGCATAGACAACCTCGTGCTACTGCAGTGTTCACCTCCGAATTAACTTCTCTTGAAATCGTTAAATGGTCGGCTTAATAGCTTCCAAGAATTTACATGAAAAACCAACACAGGAAAGAAGGCTTTATGACGTTCTACGGCGTGAACAAAGAGATTACCGCGAACAATAGATCACTCAAATTTAGAGGGGTAATAAGACCCTTCAAGTTGTATAGAATGCTGTTACGAGTTACGTAGGACTCGAATTGAAATGCCGTTGGAATTACTATAGAATTTATTAGAACTATACAAACACGTATAACATAGGTGCAAATATAACTAGACACTGCTAGTACAACAAACTGCACGATTCAATAACACGCGCAATCGCTCATCGAATGTACTTCTTGCTCGTATCGTAATCCTCAATTGGCTGACCAACCCCTCCGTTCGGAAATTGTTTTATACTAACTATACAGTACAAAAAAACAGAAACAGTAATTTGCACGCCTGGTTAATTATTTCTGCGAACGGCCAACAAAGTCGAAAACAATAACAATAGGCAATTGTTTAATTGCAAATTTTAAATACGAATTAAACAAAAGAAGTCCAAATGCGGGAGGGGCAATAAACCAGGTGCGCGTTTCTTTGTCGGTATGTAACAATACTATTAATGACGTATAAATTTGAATTTTTCAGCATTTGGACATTGGGACATGTTTTTAGTACTGCTTTTAGAAATAGTCACGAACATAAAAAAATATTTAGATCCTAAAATGTATTAGATGTTTTCGAGCATGTCAAATGGGGCAAATCCGGTTTGAAATGTAAAATTTACTAATGGATGTTCTGTATTTTGTGTTTAAATTCTCTTTGGCGTATCGTCACGAATTGAAAACAAGTTTTGATTTCGGTGCATGCTCCAGAGACCACCGTTGAGATTAAGTAATATTACACTGGGCTGACCCAAAATTGAGTATTTGAAACATTTCACAATCCATACTAGTAACTTTGTCTAGTTTATAGTGTTGGGAACCTTTTCAGATAATATATCGCACCCTTAGAATTATAGAGACCTAATTCGAAATATCATGTTATTCAATTTTGTACCCTATTTTTATGTGATAGATATTTAAATTCAATGACCCAAAATGTTGATTTAGGTCTCTATAATTATAAGGGTGCGATATGTTTACAGATGTTTGAAGCTACAGGTGTAGTTGTTACTTGTATAAAAATGTTATAATTTAATAGAGTATATTAAGTATCATGAAACAAAAGCTATTTTAAGTCAGATGTTTATTGATCTGTTACAGTGAATAAAGGATTAGTTATTAAATACGATACAGTCATCTTTACTAAATGTATTGGTGGCATTTGTAACAGGTATTAATAAGTCCTAGACATTTTAGATTGCGAAAATTTAATTGCCGGTACTTTCAAGTAATTTATCTCAATCTACCTTGGAGCAGACGAGTCCTGGAGTGGAGACCGCATCTCGGTAAACATGATGTGATGGACCCGAACGGGGCAAAATAATAATTATATTTAAATAAAAAATGGGATTAAATAAAATAAAACACCATTTTTTCTTAACTTCGAATCACAATCAACTCGATTTCTTTTAATTATTATAGTAATATAAAAACCAAGCGGCCAGTATTACAATATTTATGAGAAAAAGTATTTATTTTACAACACATAGTGTCGGACGCCCTCCAGCCCGATAGGCCGACGATCTGTGCAAGGTCCCTGTAGGTGCTGGATGTGGAAGTCAGAGGACAGGGATGAGTGTCGCCGACGTGGGGAGGTCTACGTCCAGCAGTGGATTGCAAATGGCTGACGACGACTTTCAAGTAATTTATAGTATTTAAGCGGTGTGTGAGACTAGGCAGCCACAGTTTTTTTTTTTGAGGCGAGGGAAAATGACTAACCGATTTACGCACTCTCTGGGTCGTCACTAGGAAACGGCACGCATCCACAGGGGGCGGTAACGCTAGCAATTGTATGCTTTATTTGCGCTCCGTCCGCGATGGATTACACAGAGGAGTGTGGAGACTCCGAGTGATGCCGCACGGGCGAGCAACCTCAATACCCACTAAAAACCCCCTCCTCCCTGTCAACCCTGCGCTTTTGTTTGTGATCGAAAGACTGAGATATAGAACATAGTTACGCAACAGTCGATCCAGCGCAATAAAGTGCCTGAAGTGTGCCCTGGGAGAACACACTCCACTTCGAGACGGGGGTAATTGTTAAATCCCTTGCTTTACCTAGTAGCTAAGGGCCCCATCGTTCCGGAACCTAACTCAGGGAGGGAAGTAATGCGCGTACCTGCCTCTTCGGGTGCCAGCTGAAGGCCGGCGATCTCGAGAAGAGACCGTAGCACGCGCCGAAGGACTTCGCTCCCTATCCCTTTCTGCGGCCTAAGGCAGCCACAGTTGTTCTAACATTCGCGTTAGCATCTTGAGAAAACTCAGTACCTATTAGACTTATTTATATTAAAATTTTACACAATTGTTTGCGTGTTTAAGTCTATAATGTTGAGATGTTGAGGGCAAATATAATAAAAAAAACTAAATTTGTAAGTTACTTTATTTTTAGTATCTAACTATATTGCCTGAGTTAATTTTAGTTTGATATTGTATCCTAACTTTTAAGCAGATCGCCATGAAAATTGGCATATAAGTTATCAGAGCTATAGAAAAGCACATAAGTTTGCTTTCAGTCAGAAAAAGACAGTCCCCGAGAGAAAGACGAATACAGCTGAAAAGATGGCGTTCCAATCGCGCCGTAAAAACTAATAATTAACTTTGAAAACATACTGAACATTATACTTTCAGATTAATTTAAAGACCCTATTTCTAACGTAGCCTGTATCAACGACTTCCAAGAACCCCACCCATAAATTCGGGGGACAGATAATGTATATCTTGAGAAAAATAATGGCGCAACGGACTGAGGTCCAAGATTTTTCCACCCTCTCAAAAGCAATTGCTTTTCGACCGTTGAAATTAATGATTTTCTGTAGTGCTCTCTTATAAAAAGTTCTGTTGTATATCGATACTGGATGTAGTGAATATTTTAAAGCATTTCTTGGAACCGGTTTAAATAGATAAAAATTGGTTTTATCAACTGTTTTTTGTTCGGAGTATATCGAACAAAATTAATTGTTGCGGACAGAGAGCACCCCACTGACCCGCCCGCCGGAGCACATCTACTCTCCGCTACACGTATACCGCCGACACCCATAGCTCGCGTAATTAGCAGCTAGGCGCCGGATGGTACGCGAGATATAGGAGCGGCCTTGGAGGCAAAATATAATACACCGCTTCCGATTACAAGTCTCGGCGAAAGGCTCTCGTGCGACGACCGCGTAATGTCCTTACCGACAAGGTCGACGCTATCACAAAACGGCTGGCCCGGATCAGCCCGCCCGCGGTTAGGACGGCAGGCTGGCAGGCACCGACAGACAGACATAGACGGCGGCGTCTCAGACAACGCAAATCACGATCTCTCCACGTCCTCGCGAGGGACGCCAGGAGACATAGCCCCCCCACAGTATAGACTAGGCGTGGTGCTGGGAAGTTTCTTTCGCCGTTTCTTCTCTCCCAGCCATAACACGTTGCGAAACGGCAGTAAGATAGCGTAGGCCGCCGCGAACCGCCGATCCCGGTCCGCCGGGATCCTTCTTCTCGGGCTTTGTATTACCCGCGCCCGTTCTCAATTAGCTCATTGTGTCGCCCATTGGCGGGCATCATCAGATTCATCTCCCTCTCATGGCAACAGTCCAGCCGAGGTAAAACTCCCTAGGGGGCTCCCTCAAGCAAGCTGCCCTCGGGCTCGAGCGTCTTCGCATATATATATATATATATATCACTCTTTAATTGAATCACGAACTGTTGTTTGTGCTTACCCCGCCAGAGACCTTATGAAGTTTTGTATGTATGTATTTACTCTTTAATATTTAACTCTTTGTCTTTACAGTGAATAGTGTCAGTGTCAATTGCAGACTAGATGGGTTATTATCTGTGAGTGATAAACTAGCAGAGCCGACACGCGTGCCTGTGGCAACGCTATATAAAAAATATAAAGAAAGAGTGAAGAAATATAATAAAATAATTACATTAAAACAAAATTACACCATAAAGATATAGTGTTACGATTAATTTTGGCTTGCAATTATATTCGGTTTCCTCGTTTACTTACTACGCATGCGCAGTGCGCGGACTAATCATTCTTTCTCATCGCGTGGAACAGGAATGAACTAAAGAGTTATAATAATAATATAATATATATCTTTTGAGTTAATCACTCAAGAGTTACACACCTCTACTTTCCACTCTCTCTCTCTCTCGACTCTCTCGCACAATTTTTCATTTTATTACGAACTTCTATAAATAGTTTAATAATAATCATACAGTCCATTTTTATATCGAGTTTCATTTCCAAGAAGAAGAAACTGCCACCATTGTGGCGGCCGGCGACTGTTGCAATTCAGCGAAATTGTAATGTTCGATATTTGAAGCGCTGTCGCCAGTCGCCCCCCATCAGCCCTCGTGTGTGTACGCTTTGCTTTGTGTTTATGTGGAATATTATTTTAGAGTAAAAGACAATTGACTTATAGACTTTCGTTTTATTTCCCACTGTTCGACACGCACTAATAAATATCAGGAGAGAAGTACTGATTATAAGTCTAACGAAATACAACAACCATAAAAATAGTTAACTAAAACCAGTTATAATCAATTAGTTTTAACCAATTCCAAGCCTTGTATATGCAGTACGATTTATCATCAACATCTATAGTGACTAGTGTTGTACATGAACATACCGGGATGTATCGATAAACACAGAGCGGACCAAGCGGACCGTCTCGTTCCAATAACGGCTACCGTCGAAGTTAATTGAAAAACCGCTCGCGATTCATGCAGGCAATCCAACGTTTGTTTGTTACAAACGAAAATATTACAAAGGTC
Source organism: Dendrolimus punctatus (assembly GCA_012273795.1). NCBI lineage: Eukaryota > Metazoa > Arthropoda > Insecta > Lepidoptera > Lasiocampidae > Dendrolimus > Dendrolimus punctatus. The sequence goes on along the minus strand of JAABVI010000036.1, from coordinate 349,192 downwards.
TTGTGTATTGGAATTTTACTATTTCAACTGCATTTTATATAGGAATTTAAATTATTAAAACGTGATGTCGATTCGGTTATTGAGGTGTTTTTCTATTTAATTTAAAATAGTCGTAATTTATGTAGGATCATTACTATTGTATATAAAAGCATCCCAGTGGATCTCCCGTACATAATTGAAAAATAAAAAAATGTAAGGAAACTGGCGCCACCGAGAGAAAGAGGCAGTCAAATATTATAAGTAATTTCCATTTAGTGCACTTAAGATGATGCTGGACAATATCGTTGAATAATTACAACGCGCTGGCGAGATCTCAAGAGCAAAACGTAAACCACAAGTGACGGTCATATATGGTGAAACATTCACACATTTCTACAGTTGGGTTAAATTATCCAGTGTTTTATTTCAGGTTTTAAACTATAATATTATTTTGTCTTTATTCCAATCGAGAATAAGCTAAAAGTACCATCTAGTAATTACTACTATGAATATAAAGAACTATCGATTGAAACATTATGTAGTAATATTTATAGGAATATAATACAGATTGTAATGCCATCTATCGGGTGAGGTGGTGGATGTTTTGGTACTTTATGTTCAAGAAGGCTCATTTATTTTATATATAGTGTATTATCTATGATATAAATGTATAAATCCCGTGACCTTTATCTCATCTCTCCTATACCATCGCCCCTGTCTCATATAAAGGCTAACAACGTGTTGACTTCGCCCCTAATGTTGCAAAAGTCTGCAGGCGTCGTAGTCTCTTTCTATTACTAAACCATTTACCTGTTCCCTAGCTTCGCAATAAAAAGAAACGCTGCCCACATGGAAAGATTCTTTTAAAATATTTTCATATTTGGACATTATCGTGTCGCTTATAAGATAAACCAATTGTTACCTTTTTCTGTCCTAATGTGTACAATTAAATATAATTTCTATATTCTGTTTGAGATAAAATTATTTTTGCTTTTAGTGAAGCACTTAGTAAGATTTATATGTATAAATATACTGGTGGTTGTTATTACAACATGACGTTCCATTTTTAATTGACATCTGTTATGTCCATGTAACATCATGTAAATCGATAAGTTAATTACTATATAACTAGCAAGGTTAAACTTTGATCATTTCACGTGCGTGATAAAATCTGACAATATAGAAAACATGTATTACTTTCGGGGGTGCATTTAACGAAGATGTTCAGGATATAGGGTTTTTATATAATCACGTAGTAATGATTTTTGTATCTATAATCTTAGGTTTAATTGTAAATTAATTAAGCAATGAAATTCTGCATACACCTTCACAGAAAAAGCAGCTGTGAGATGCCGGTTGCTGGACTACGCGCTAACCCTACCTACATTCTTCCACGTCTTTGTGAGGTGCCGCGGCATCTGACTTAGTCAGTTTGGCGTGACACCTTTACGCAGCCCGTCAAATTCGGTTGCTCTTGGGACCAGAGCAACCCACATCCATAGGCGTGGTTCACTGACCAACCCCGGTTCTACTATGTCAATGGAGGCGAGCGTAGCAGCGCTTCCAACCCCTTGTTCGCCGTATTGGGACTCGCCAAAGTGTCACTCACACACAACTTACTTCTACCTCCACAAGGGTCTTTTTAAAGTGAAACTTCTTTAGAATTACTGTGATTATCGATGAATAGAAAAAGTGACACTAAAAGAGATAATCACATTTCTATATACACGTTTTTAAATGAATTTTAGCTCTATCTGTACATATTTAAAGCAGACATTATTTTATACGTAGATCAAAGGAAACATGAGTGATTTAAAGTGTAATATAGATTGAATTTTTCTGAATTATATATTGAGGGATGTAGGCATAAGGAATTATATTTATATAAGTAAACGTTAGAGAAGAATTATCTGTGAGTATATTCTCTGAAGTTTAATTTCTACTGCGTGTGAACTGCACACACACATTTATTTATGTATTGCGAAAATAGCAAATAACCAAACGGCCAGTCGCCTATACGTTTGCAACATTAGGGGCGAAGTCAATGCTTTGAGTGTTTAGAATGGGATATAAAGTATGAGATGGGGGAAAAGATTGAGGGATTAGACAGGAGGAATGAAATATGGATAAGGGGTTGAGGAAGTAGGCCGTGGGAACTTTGCTCTTCGCACGAAACAAGATTAGCTCAAGGTCAATCGTTTTACGCTGATATTCTGTGAGAGCGTGGTATCATACCGATCGAGCCGGCTTAAAGAGCTGTTAAGATAACGATTCCAGCATGGCTCTACCATGTACAAAACTTAAGTAAAACATTTTGCAGTAAATGTCATCAGCAGACGCTCAAGTCTTTGTAATTCTAAAGTCAACAATATGATTAGCATAATTGACTGTCAATAAACAGTCAGGTGTGTAAGTTCGGATTTATAGAAGCAATTATACAAGCGAAGTTTGCCCAAGAAACGCATTAATCGCCTGCGACGCCTCCGCAATCCTGTCAAAGTTTCGTAACTTATCGAATTTAAGTTTATCGATAAGTTTTGGATATCGAATTGGTGCCTACTCTATTAGCATTGTTAGAAGTTTGGACTGAGTTATGTAGTTGATAATGATGTTTTTGCGCATAATACGGAGTACACCTGACATTGTCTGACATATTCCATCCAAAAAAACTTTAGAACTTCTTTGAAAGGTTTTTCGTGTAAGTGTCTAGTGTGTGGGTTGTTTGGGTATCTCTATACCCAAACAACCCACACACTGGACACTTATACTTACTTTTACTTACTAAAGTTTTGAAATTAGTTTTTACACATTTAGAAAATAAATCTTGTAGTAAATATATGTTATATTATATACAAAATAGCTGGCCTAGGTATAAGAAAGATGTTAATCCCTTAGTTCAAATACATTGGTCTCATCAGGGAAGCTTGGCATATATTGAGAGTGTCATACTTAAAGACGACTTAGTATTTATGCCTAAAGCTTTACGGCCTGAAATGATTGAAAAAGTTCACGAAGACCACTGAGGCATCGCCGCTGGAAGTGTAGACCGCGTGAGTGGTGGTAGTGAGATCGAACACGCGGTACGGGCGTGCATGGTTTGCACGCAGCACGCGTCCATGCCATGCAAGGAGCCCATGATAGTTCATCCGGTCTCGGAAATTACAATAACATTTAAGATGCATTTAAATTAAATGTAGAATGAGGATATCTTTTAATATATAAAATTCTCGTGTCACAGTTTTCGTTGCCATACTCCTCCGAAACGGCTTGACCGATTTTGATGAAATTTTTTGTGCTTATCCGGTATCTATGAGAATCGGCCAACATCTATTTTTCATCCCCCTAAATGTTAGGGGTAGTCCATCCCCTAAATTTTTTATTTATTTTTTAGACAAAATTTTTAATTTCTCTTTTTTTATGATACAACATAGAAAAATACATATAACCCTAGATTTTCAACCCTCTACGATCAACCCCTATTTTTTACCGGGCAGGACGACGTCTGCCGGGACAGCTAGTATTCATACATAAAATAGAAATAATTTACTGTTCTAATAGTAATAAATAAATGACGACGATAATAACTTTAATTATACAACTATGACGATGCAAATAAATATACAGTGTGATCTTCCATTTAATAATTATTATTTAAGTCACTATATAATGTAGTCGAATAATAATAATTGTATAGGGTAGTCTGGAGGAGATCGCCTTTGGCGACAAGACCGCCTATTGAACTTTAATTTTATGTGCAATAAAGTTCATTTAATTAATTCATTCATTCATTAAAAATTACATGGAGAAAAGTAAGCAGTGTCGTAGAAGGGCAATCTTGTTTTGTTATAAGTAATGTCGGATTTAGTGACCAAAAATTAAAATGAAATATCAAAGGATAAAGAATGTCGAACTTTAATATAAGACAAATGTTACATACAATTTAATATAAATAGGTTTAAAAATATATGTATCTTAAGCGCATGTTGCGTATGTATTGTAATATACAACGTACTACTCTGGGGCCAATTCTAAATACTCAGACCATACAATTAATAACGAAAAATTCGTTTTCAAAATTTCCCATGCCAAGAATCCAACCCGGAGCCTTTGATTTGTGCTGAGGTTATATTACAGACCGAGATCCCGCTGCAAGATTACTGCGTTCATGTGTTATTTAATTAAAATCTAATCTAATATATAAAATTCTCGTGTCACAGTTTTCGTTGCCATACTCCTCCGAAACGGCTTGACCGATTTTGATGAAATTTTTTGTGCTTATCCGGTATCTATGAGAATCGGCCAACATCTATTTTTCATCCCCCTAAATGTTAGGGGTAGTCCACCCCTAAATTTTTTTATTTATTTTTTAGTCAAAATTTTTAATTTCAATTTTTTTATGATACAACATACAAAAATACATACAACCCTAGATTTTCAACCCTCTACGATCAACCCCTATTTTTTACCGGGCAGGACGACGTCTGCCGGGACAGCTAGTTTTTATATATAATTATATATAGGAGAAATACATAACTGCTAGGTTGCCAAAAAATGTGGCGCCAGTATTTATAATGAAAATAATATTAGTTTATATATTTTGGTTCACTTGTTTTAAAATTAAATTATATATCAATTTAAAGCTTATTCTTCTCTATGTATGATGGAATAGGATTGTAATGTAAATGTATGTAAAAGTGACCGCAAATAGGGGTTGCCAGCTATTAAAGATAGCGCGCTACGAAGGACGCTACGCTGCGTTACGCTAACGAGAGACGTAGCGCGTCACCTCTCTGTCAGTCTAGTCATCTTTAACAGCTGGCAGCCCCTTTTTTTATAATGTAGGGCGAATGCCTTTAAACACCATCCTCGAGTTCTTCGGGGAAGGGCCAAAATGCATAAGGCCTGCATCGAGGTTGTGTGGGACTCTCAGCGACTTTTTCTCCACACTCGCCTCAACGACGCAGCTGTCGCGAGAAACGACCGCGAAAGTACCCACTTAAACTAAGCCTGCGCCCCATTTATACCGCTTTTAGGGGGCTTCACAGGATCTCGTACAGAGTAACTGCACCATGACACTCCTACGCTCTGTAACTGGGCCATCCCGGGGAGCAGAGTGACCCACTTCGTACAATAGGGGTAAGAAGCCCCCTGTGACGGTATTTATGGGAGGAGGAGATGCACCTGCGACCGCTGGTCCGCCTTCTGCGGACGGGGCTCGCGTACGCGTCCTCTTCCCTCGCTTTTCCAGCGGCCTTCGCAGAAAGAGGAAACCAGGAATTCCAAACCAGGAATGTTGACCCTGGAGCAGCTGGCAATCCCTATTCGCAGTCACTTTTAGATAGGCAACCCTATTCCCTCGCACACTCACAAAACATAGCTTTAACTTGATATATAATTTGCTTTAAAATCAAGTGAATGAAATTTTTACCGAAATATCAAACTAATATTATTTTAATCAAAAATACTAGCTGCCACCTTGTTATAGGCAACCTAGCAATTATAATTTTATTCCCCCTTATATAATCTTCTTTATATATTAAACTGAATGTTTGTCTGTATGTCCTTTATATAATTGTAAACTATACATTCTTTTATTTTTTCCTTCCACCCATTTTAATATTATATACAATTTTTAGAACTAGGCATGTTTGCTGAAGAGTTTCTTAGGCTGCTTCTTCTCTTCAGTCACAACATGTTGTGAAGCGGTAGTAAAATTAGATTAGGCTCCCATAAAGTAAATAATATCCATAAACAAAATTAAAACTAAATAATTAAAATGAATAAGTTGGCGGTAGACTGAATAAAAACTTTGACAATACACGTTAGACAATTGTCATCTTCGTCTTCCGTGACCACGGCCACTGAAAAGCGGCCGAAAAGTCGGATAAACTAAAATAAAATAAATTACCGCGCTTAAAACCGTTAAAACGTAGTTTTATTATGTATACATTCGATTTTGATGAAATTTTGTGTATGTTTGAGTGGGTCCCAGGATGGTTTACAGCCAAAATTGGAACCGGTAAGTAGCTGCTGTCGGCATATCGATTGAAGCTTTTCCGGGCAGAACGACGTCTGCTGGGACAGCTAGTTACCTATAAAAAACTAATTTGAATTCAAAAACAGATGAACGTACTGCCATATTTTTGAGCAAAGGTTTTTTGAAATTTATCAGACAATAGTAATATACCAAACGATTTTACTCCTTGATATTAGTTACCCTAGAAAGGAAATTAAAACATTTACTAATAAATAGCAGTTATTCGTTTGACGTAATGTCAACACTCCCTCAGACTTATTTAAAGAGCTCTGTAAATATTTAATTCCCGAAGACATTTGAATACAGTTTACTGGCGTCTTCAGGAATTGAACCTGTGTGATTTAGATAGAACTAGCGACCCGCCCCGGCTTCGCACGGGTGCAATGCTGATACAAAATTAAATACACTACAGAAAAACTATGAACGTTGTATATAAAAACATAGCGGCCCGCTCCGACTTTGCACGGGCATCACTACATAGGAACCTCTAAAATTAGCAATGTTGCCTTAGTATATGATGCATGTATTATACATATAAACCTTCCTCTTGAATCACTCTATCTATTGGAAAAAACCACATCAAAATTCGTTGGGTAGTTTTAAAGATTTAAGCGCACATAGGGATATAGGGACAGAAAAGGCGACTTTGTTTTATACTATGTAGTGACGATGAAGTATTTTTTTTACCTTACTCACCTTTGGTGATGCGTTACAGGATTGATAAAGGAGAACGAAACACTCACTTTGCTTGCTGGGCTTGCTGGTTCTCTTCTTGCAACTTGTATTCTTTCTCACGTGAACGTACACTTAGCGGTCGCGCAGCCAAAACTGAATTGAAATCTTGACAAAATGCGGAAGCGCAGCGCCACAGATAGTGTCCTTATATTGTCCGTCTCGTTCACGCGAGTGGTGTTGCGGATAGGGAAGAGAAGGAAAGGACAATGGAGGATATTTACTTTTTTTTTTCATTCGCGGTGTATATGGCACCAACAAAGCTTGTTATGAATGTTTATAAACCTATTTAAATAAACCCGGTCTATGGGGTATACATAGAAATTTATAGTAAAAGACCTAGAACAGTCTTGATATACTTGCATTTATTTACATACCTGACTAACTGAAGCACTTCTCCAATTCTCATCATAATCGGTTCTTCAATTCCCTCTTTGTTTTTCATCAATATCACCTCATTTTTTTTAAGCAATGTTTTTTTTAAGATGTTACTTAAACACCCCTCTCTTGTTATTTTTTTAAGTAATACTTTTATGCTAAGTTTAGTTTCTTTTAGCATTTCAACAAGTTTGGATAGCTAGCACGCCTGGCATATAGAGTGTGCTTCCTTAACAACCTTGAGTTGCGTTCCGGAATTAGTGACCAGGTTCCAGCCAGCCTTTAAAGAGTAGCATTACAATTGGTTATAAATGTTACTTACAACCGTTTGATGAGGCAATATAATAAAAATTAACGGTATAGACCTTTTTTCGAATCAAATCAACAAACGCCCGCAAAATTATTCTTAATTACATTCTATTACATCATCGACAGTTCATTATTTATACTAGTACACACACTCACACACACACCAGACACACACACACACACACACACACACACACACACACACACACACACACACACACACACACACACACACACACACACACACACACACACACACACACACACACACACACACACACACACACACACACACACACACACACACACACACACACACACGGACACACACACAAGACTGCACTTTGACTAAAAAAATAATTATATAATCAAATGTATGTAGAAGTGTAAGACTTGTTGGTTGTTCTCAATACATTACAAAATATACTTTTCAGTGAAAATATTTATTGGCTCAAATTAAAGGCAGTTTACACCAAACGCGATGCATTATATTACCAGTTGTTTTCTTGTACAGCTTCTACCGTAAGGCTAATGTATGATTGCACGATTGCAGCGACGCGAACTCAAATATTTTGTAAAATACTAATATATAAAGCTGAAGTGTGTTTGCTTGAACGCGCTAATCTCAAGTACTACTGGTTTGATGTGATAAATTCTTTACATGTTAGGTAGCACCTTTGTCGTGGAATGATATATATGTATACATCACGCTAAGACAAATAGGAGCGGAGGACACATTAAGAATGTTTCAAAATAAGGGGGTTCTTTTAAAATCCATTTTTGTAACTATTCCACGCGGAAGAAGTTGCAGGCAGAAGCTAGTACTTAATATATGTTCTAGTGTCGCGATTTTTACATAGTTGTTTATAATAAAGACTATCAAACACTACAGACTATTATTTATTAACTTTAAAACAAGCAATTAAAAAATAAATAAATTATTGATTATTATAAAAGAGATGAGCACTGGGAAAAGTCTGCGGAGTGACGCTCTCGGACCGCGTTCATAGTACCGAAGTAAGAAAGAGAGTTGGTCTGAAAGAGAGTGTCGGGGTGAAGGTAAGGAAAGGAATGCTCCGGTGGTTCGGGCATGTGGAAAGAATGTATGATGAAAGAATGACTACAACGCAAAAGTGGATGGATGCAGAAGTCGTGGAAGGCCATGACATACCTTCCATAATCAAATTGATCGTGTACTAGCAGAAGGTGATGTCAGGAGCCTTAAGAACAGACGAGCGTGCATGACAAGAGCTATGAATGTCAAAGAAGCAAGTAAGGTGTGTAAGAATAAGCCTGAATCGCGCTCTGTTGTTCGTGCCTACCGCCCAAGGGACCTGGCTTGAAGTTATGTATGTAAGTGTGTACAAAAGAGAGCTAGTAAATGCAACCCGCTAATATTCAGACCAGCGCTTTACCATTTGGATTAGTATTAAACGAATCTATATCATGTGTAACAGCTAAAATATTATAGTTCATTGACATACGATTTGCAAAGTGGTCTTAATTACGCGTTGCTACCCGCTCGCAATCCGACCTCGTTCCCCCAGTTTTCGGGTATCGCGTCCCTCTCAGCGTTAAATTACCCGTAAATAAATTAGTTCCAACTCCGCCTTTGTCGGCTGGAACAAGGGAATGTATGGGCTAAGGTATTTTGGGTATTGGTACTCATCGTGTCAAAATACTTTCCCTTTTAAAGGGTTAATATGTTAAGTTAACGGCAATATTAGCCGCTGGAGTTCGAATTTCATGGGTTTATAAAGTAGAATGTGCCAGCGGAACTTCGCTCGCGTCGTTGCCGTGACGACAGTATGTTCAAACCGTCCTCCTTTCATTACTTAGTATTAGAGTGAGATCCCAGTCACCCTAGACTTACGTGATTTCAGGAAAGATGGAATTTTTAGGATCAGTAGTTTAACTTGAACTTAGTAAGGAATGGATACTGGTTAATCTGAAAGCGGGGCCATTTTCAGGTAGCAGGTATCAAAGGTGAAAAAACTATGCTAACTTTCTTCAAAGTAGCAAGGCTAGTTTTACAAAGATATACAGTTTATTTAAATATAAATAATATCTATTGAATTGATTTGAATAATGCTCTTGCGCTTCCTCCCTCAGCGAAACTCTTAACGAGTCTGGGAGGATATTTGGCGCGTCAGATTTGTCTGGCTCTAGCCTTTCTCCAATAAAATAATAATAATAATAATAATTTATTTGAAAGAACACATGTTTACATAATAACAGAACAATTCGTTGCACTGCAAAAGTATAAAACTGTGCTGCAGTGACAACTCCCACTACAAGACAATGAAGTATATTACAGTGTTATATATAGCACAGGATACAATACATTGCAAACATAATTAGCTTAAAACTAAACATAGAAAATAGTAGACTCAATTTTCGTTCGCGGCTATGAGCGCGCGACGTGTTTGTGTGAGTATAAGTGAACGCATGTATGTGTGTAGGTATGTGGTGTGTGCGTGTGTGTGTGTGTGTGTGTGTGTGTGTGTGTGTGTGTGTGTGTGTGCGTATGTGCGTGCGTGCGTGTGTATGTGCGTGCGTGTTCTTGCGTGCGTGCGTGTATATATGTGTGTTGCGTATACCTTAATGTGCCTAAGTATGAATGCGAAAGTGTAATATAAGGAGCATAAATAAATCCTTTTTGTATTATGACGTATGATACATATATACAATGACGTAAGTCTCACTTTTTTTAAGTGTCAGTCAAAAGTCATGGCCCACAGGAAGTGTCTGGCAACTGTATATCTTTGTTTATAACAATATCATATATAACATATGTAAAAACTAGTCTTGCTACTTTGACGTAAGTTAGCACGGTTTTTTCCTCCTCTGATACCTGCTAGCTGAAAAACGGCCCCGCTTTCAGCTTAGCGCGTACCTATTCATTCCTTTCTAAGTTTGTGTTAAACTACCGCTTTTAAAAATTTCATCTCTCCGAAAATCACGTACGTCTGGGGTGACTGGGGTCTCACTCTAATACTAAAAGTAATAAAAGGTGGACGGTATAAACATAGGTATTTATTTTCAAATTTTCTTTTTGTTACTAGTCTAAGGATACCGGCTTCCACCCCTAGTCTAGAGTATGGCGCCAACAACAGCCTTGAGTTGTGTTTCGGCATTAGTGATCAGGCTCCAGTCTCCCTTAAGCGATTTTAACCGCTTTAATCAAGTGGGCCGTTTGCCTGTCTGCTGAACTGCAATAAAAAATAAACACAAAAGTCAAAACGTATTTATTTTACCTCTCCGAAACATTGTCTTAAATTAGTTAATGGATTAATTATAATCCTGTATAAATAAAGGCAACATAGTTTTGTATGGCTCGCCATCAAGAGTACATCCGTCTTCATACATCCACATGACGACAGTTCGCCCACGCGTCTCTAACCTTAATTAACACAAGGATTTGCACTGAGGGGGGTTTCGTGTGCCTTCGCCCTAATAGCCGAATTAAGATAATACCTTCCATCACTGACTCTAAGGATGGATGATTTTACAGGATTTTTGAAGTGAAACTACTTGAGAATCGTTGTTTGAAACTCGATAAAACGACCCACTCTTCAGCTTTGTATATTAGTATAATATAATGTGCATCAACATGTTTTTTTGTACGGCGCATATTTTTATAGACACACTAGCTGCACCCGCGGTTTCACCCGCGTGGTGATGGGAAATCGTTATATTTTGAATAATTCACACTTTATTTTTATAAATAGCCATATTATTGTAAAGTTTCATCAAAATACATTCAATAGTTTTTGCGTCAGAGTAACCAACCTACATCCATACATTATTACAAAGTTTCGCGTTTATAATATTAGTAGGATCTAACTAAAAGATAAAAGAAGTGTGATAAACTATATAAGCGATGAAGAACATGATGCGTTTCAACTGTTCAATTTGAAAACCTAGCAAGTGCTTCCCAAGAAATTTAAGAATACAGCACAAAAATTATCAAAAACTTCCTCCCCACCAACTACAAATTACATGGATCGTTATCGTAGGCCAACCCATAAAATAAGCCTTATAACTTAATGATAACTTGAATTATATTAAAAAAACGAGAAATACCGCCTATTCGTGAAATCTTTATGTGACAGAACTATTTTAAAAAACGACAAATATTGCCTATTCATTAAGTCCGTATGTGACAGAACTATTTTAAGAAACGATAAATATCGCCTATTCGTCCAGTCCATATGTGACAGAACTATTTAAAAAATGATAAATATCGCCTATTCGTCAAGTCCGTATGTGACAGAACTATTTAAAAAAATGATAAATATCGCCTATTCGTCAAGTCTGTATGTGACATAACTATTTAAAAAAATGATAAATATGGCCTATTGGTCAAGTCTGTATGTGACGTAACTATTATAAAAATGATAAATATCGCCTATTCGTCAAGTCTGTATGTGACATAACTATTATAAAAATGATAAATATCGCCTATTCGTCAAGTCCGTACGTGACATAACTATTTAAAAAAATGATAAATATCGCCTATTTGTCAAGTCTGTATGTGACATAACTATTATAAAAATGATAAATATCGCCTATTCGTCAGGTCCGTACGTGACATAACTATTTAAAAAAATGATAAATATCGCCTATTGGTCAAGTCTGTATGTGACATAACTATTATAAAAATGATAAATATCGCCTATTCGTCAGGTCCGTACGTGACATAACTATTTAAAAAAATGATAAATATCGCCTAGTCGTCAAGTCTGTATGTGACATAACTATTATAAAAATGATAAATATCGCCTATTCGTCAAGTCTGTATGTGACATAACTATTATAAAAATGATAAATATCGCCTATTCGTTAAGTCTGTATGTGACATAACTATTATAAAAATGATAAATATCGCCTATTCGTCAAGTCTGTATGTGACGTAACTATTATAAAAATGATAAATATCGCCTATTCGTCAAGTCTGTATGTGACATAACTATTATAAAAATGATAAATATCGCCTATTCGTCAAGTCCGTATGTGACAGAATCTCAAGTATTCCGCCTACATTTTTCCACGTCATAGCGCGTTCAACGACAAGCGATCTTTGTAAATAGTTGTGGCCAGCACCTATGTATTATTTATCAGGCCGTGATTTACAAGGGGTCCCAAAGGAGATTTGTCAAAGGATCTTTGGTTTACGAGGAAACCGTTGACATCTTAACATTTATACTTGTGTGGGACGCGTCAGGAACTGCTGCATAAATTAAAGCATTTATGTTCGTAACGTAACTGTACAAACCGCTTCCTTTATTAGTAGTTTTAATATTAATTGGGATTGTTCACTTTTTTTCAATCTAGCTATTTGAAAAACCATTTCGAGGAATAGTGTCCCTAATCACTTCTGTCTAGTTAAAATTCCAAAAAACGTACGATCTTGTTGTATTTTGTAAGAAATGTGTTTGACCTTTATTTGACCTTGCTAAATCCAATCAGGTGGGCCGTCTGCCTGTTTGCCTGCTTCTAAAAAATTCTAGCTGTACATTATTTGATTTTAGTTCTGTAACATGGATTTTTCCCTAAAGATCACTTTAAACAATTTAACGATAACTATAGAAAATAATAATGGTTGAACACGAAAAATTATAAACCTAGCGACAAAAAACACTAAAATGATCACAATACGACGTAATGAGTAATGACAGTGATATAATATAATAGTAGCACAGATTACTATGATTAGTAAGTTTTTCAAGACCACGGGCCATAAAAATGGCCCGGACTTTTGGAGGGCTTGCCTGGGGCCATGGGGAGGCCAACACGTAGAGGCCCCTTGACAAATTTAATGTAAATATGTGTCGTGACACTGACCGGCGATTATCCCTGTCTACACCATATAATAATGCACCCCAGGACAAGCCCCGGCCAGTGTAGGACTATTAGTAAGTTTTATTATCATTGTTTTCTAGACAAAGAAATCAATGTAAACATGTCCCTTATGACGTCATCGGAGAAATAATTTTAAAATTGAATTATAAAAAAACTATTCCCTATTTTACGTAATAAAAATATAAGATGAGAGGGTAATTTTTTGTGAACAATCCCCATTGGCATTAAATAGCTTAATTTCATTCGTCTTTGCTAAATTCGCGACAGTTGTCGTTCGCGTTAGATTAGTATACTTTTTGTCGCGCGAGCCAGTGAGGGTAGAAATTGCGGCGAAAGTCACTCGCTACGCTCGTCGTGTACGGTCATATTTCGAAGTCGTTCGTTGTTGAATTCACCTCACAAGAGACTCGTTTCGCATTTTATGTAAAATATTCGCGATTGGCGCAAAATAGTGCATCAGTGCTGCATCGTCGTCACGAGTGTTGTAAATTTACTAGTTTTTAAACAAAATTGTGTTCACGAAGAATGGAGTCGGCGCCAAACAGACTCGAACCCGACCTTTGCAAGGTGAGTTAACTTACTCGTTGTAAGATTTATTCTCACTGGCCAACTAACCGTTTTTTCGAACAAATTTGCAATAATACAGTCCGCTTAGGTGTAATCCCAACATTGGGGATTCTAAAGTAACAAATACGTATTGTTACAACCTAGGCGCTGACAAAGACAAATTCCACGTACAGATCTGTAGAAGCACATTTTATTACCTGCCGGCATTTGAATTAATTGTAATCCTTTTATGATCGTCTTCTTTTGTTCATTTACTTATTGGCATACGTTTCTATTGGATAACAGCCTATTGTCCTATTATACTCGCTCATTAGTATCATTAGCCAGGTGTTAAAGGCTAATTCTAGGAAACTGGAGCGACGTTGCCGGGCGGGCACCTTTGCATTGGTGAAGCATAAAACGACGGGCTGATGGAGAGAGTCAAGCTGCAGCTACGATACGGGTGTGACGTGTGTACATTCGAAAATCTAATAGTGACGGACTTGGCGCGTTTTATTGAATTACGATCTTCTTTCTGCATTACGTTTGGATTTGTACATACACATACATACATACATAACTTCACGCCAGGTCCCTTGCGGGGTAGGCACGAACAACAGAGCGCCATTTAGGCTTATTCTTACACACCTCACTTGCTTCTTTGACATTCATAGTTCTTGTCATGCACGCTCGTCTGTTCTTAAGGCTCCTGACATCACCTTCTGCTAGTACACGATCAATTTGATCATGGAAGGTGTGTCGTGGCCTTCCGCGACTTCTGCATCCATCCACTTTTGCATTGTATATCTGTTTAGTCATTCTTTCATCATACATTCTTTCCACATGCCCGAACCACCGGAGCATTCCTTTCCTTACCTTCACCCCGATACTCTCTTTCAGACCAACTCTCTTTCTTACTTCGGTATTACGAACGCGGTCCGCGAGCGTCACTCCGCAGATTTTGCGCAGTGCTCGCATCTCGACCGCGTTTACTCATCATCATGCTCTCTATTCCATACCCAACTCTCGCTTCCATACGTGAGCGTAGGTACCAGAACCACGTTGTGTATGGTAAGCTGGGCCTTCTGGCTGAGGTTCTTAGTACCTAGAAGTTTACCTAACGCTCCATTCATACTATTCCCCAAATTTACTCTTCTTTCTATGTCAGCGGTGTACCTTCCATCCCTGCTAAAAGCACATCCAAGATATACAAACTCATTCACTTGTTCCAGCATAACATCATCGGTCATTACACTTGCATTCGTTCTGGTTTCTTCTCTTTCAAACACCATAACCTTTGTTTTCTTCGCATTCAAATGTAAGCCTCTCGCCTGACAGTCATCTTTCATCGTTGTGACTAGTGTTTGCAGTTCTGATGGCGATTCGGCTAAAAGCACGGCGTCATCCGCATACAGCAAAGTGCTAATAACTAGATCACCCATCCTGACCCCAACATCCATCAATCTTAATCTCTGGAGACAATTGTCCAGATATAGGATGAACAGCAAAGCCGACAGCACGCAGCCCTGCCGGACGCCAATATTGACGTCAAACCAGGGCGACAGGCTGCCGTCCACCCGCACGCATGCCATACAGTCCTCGTAAGTGGACTGGACAGCACGCAGCAATTGGCCATTAATCCTATATCCGGGCAATATGTCCCAGAGGTCTTCCGCACAACCCTGTCAAATGCTTTCTCTAGATCCACAAAACCGCAGAAAATCTTCCGGCCCAAAGCCAGCTGCTTCCCCACGATACTGCGGAGCGAGAAAACTTGATCCATACATCCCCTTCCATTTCTGAAGCCCCCTTGTGCATCTCACAGTAATCTATCGGATACCACTGTCATTCTCCTTTCAATAATCTTCGCATACACTTTAGATGCTGTGCTGATCAAACTGATGGCCCTGTAGCTGGCGCACTCCATACGTGACCCCTTGCCTTTATACAAGGGCACGATGACAGCCCGCCTCCAGTCCTCGGGAACCTTTCCCGTCCTCCAACACAAGTTGCATAAGGACAGGAAAGCGTCCCGGACGCAGGTTCCACCATATTTGATCATCTCAGCAGACACACTATTGATTCCTGCTGCCTTTCCATTTTTCAGACTTCTTATCGACCATTCGATCTCTTCCAAAGTGATCTCGGATGCTGACTCCTCGGAGTCGGTCACAGACTCGGTCGTGGTGCCAGCATCCGGGATATTATCATACATTTCTCTAAAATATTCACTCCATCGCGCTAACACCTCTTGGGGGTTAGCAAGAATGTCCCCTGCTTTAGATTTTATTCTTTCCATTCTGGAAGCTGACGAACAACCCCGAGTCTTCTTAACCTCTCTCCAAAAGAGTTTGGTATTCGCCTCGAAGTTCTTCGTCAGCTTCTCTTCTTCTTTCAATTTTATTCTTTCACGCTTCTCTTTCACTAAAGATTTGGTGTCATTCTTGCAGCGGCGATAAATTTCTTTCTTCATCTCTTCCATACTGTCATTCTGGTGCAAAGATGCAACATAATCTAGCCAGGCTTTTCTCGTTCTCTCTACACTAGATTTAACATCCGCGTCCCACCATTCGTCACCTTTCGTTGTTATATGCCTCTTTGCGCATCCACATACTTCTTTTGC
The DNA here is from genome assembly GCA_012273795.1 of Dendrolimus punctatus. NCBI lineage: Eukaryota > Metazoa > Arthropoda > Insecta > Lepidoptera > Lasiocampidae > Dendrolimus > Dendrolimus punctatus. Next base: position 332,723 of record JAABVI010000036.1, on the reverse strand, counting down.
GCTTTCCACTATACTTTTTTTCATACTATCCCAGTCATTATCCACATCTAAGTCGGAGAAATCCGCTTTTGCAAGCCTTTCTTCGACTAGGCGCGCATACATACTCCTTACACTAACATCTCCCAATTTTTCACACTTTATTCTTTCAAGCTCCCCGAAATTGTTACGCTCTCGCCAGTGTCTCCACTTCTTGAAAAGGCCCACAAACCGGCTTATCACCAGGTAGTGGTCCGTTTCAAGAGTGGGGCCTCTGTAGGCTCTTGTATCCATTATTCTGTTTTGGAGGCGACTATCTATTAAAATCAGATCAATCATACTTTTCTGTTCATTCATTCTCCATGTATACGTGTGAATATCCTTATGATGGAATAAGGTGTTCGACACAAGCAAGTTTCTTTCCATGCATATGTCTATGATTGGCTTACCAGCATCGTTCGCTTTCTTGTCACCATAGGGTCCAAGGACAGCATCAAAGCCGTCTCTTTTGGTCGCCACCCATCCATTGAGATCACCACACATAATTAGTCTTTCGTTCCCTTCAGCCAGATCCAGAATTTCTCTCACAGACTCCCAAAACTTCTCGAGATCTTGGGGATCCGCTGAGCTTACGGGAGCATAAGCTGCGACCAGAAAAACTCGCGTGATCCCCAGTTTTAGACGAACCCAAAGAAGTCTCGGGTTCACCAGACAATAGTCTTTCACTCCAGACACAAAGCGGGATGAGAGTACGATGCCTACCCTCCCACTTGCACGCTCGTCCAGGTACACGCCGGACCACAGAGCAAGCATGCCACCGGGGAGGTCATCGACGTCACACTCCTTCCGCTTTGTCTCTGTCAGACATAAGGCATCCAGGCTTCTCTCATTCATTGTATCAATCATTTCGTTCATCTTATCTTTCATTCCACCTCTCACATTCCACGTGCCTATACGGCACTCTGCTCCTCTCGACCTGCCAGGTTTGGCGCTGCGTGAAGGGTGGCGGCCCCCTTCGCCTCATGCGCAAGAGTTCACACCGACGGGAGCGCATCGGTGAGCGTCGCCTGCGGGGGACGCCCTATCGTGCACTGCACTCGGGTGAATTCTGGTCAGAATTGTGGCCCTCTGGACCAGCGGGGTTCGCGACGCACACGCTTCTGACATGACCCCAAATTGGATTTGTAAAGTTCTAATAAACTGTATAGTAATTCTAACGGCATTTTAATTTGAGTCCTGCAACTCGTCACAATACAATCCTGTATACACATCAGTAACACGGTCGTGATGGTATGCAGATATAAATCAGTAAGTATAGGCGGTATGATATATAATTCAGAGTGCAACCCGCTTCAACGGATATCGATTGTACGTAACCTTCACACTGCCACGCTTTTAACTCAAAAACAAAAGACTCCAATGTACAGTAAAATTGCTTTGTTACAATTACCATGGTACCACTATTGCCGGGTGTGATTTACATATATGTCCCCGTAATCATAAGTAATGAGGGGGGGAAGGGGGGAGAGGGAGGGGGGAAGGAAAACTTACCCCTTCTGCAACTCCTATGTGGCGGAAATGTATAGTTCCTGAGTTATTAATGTTTTTATCAATCGAAGCTCACTTCTATTTTTCACTAATATTTCACTTATATATAAGATAAATAGTGAATGGTTACCAGTCGGTTCTGGTCTACACAAAACCTAACCTAACCGACTGTTTAAAACTCCACATTAGGGTGGTCGTTAAAAATTAAATTTCTTGCGACGCCCCCTAAAAAGCTTCCTTTTAATGAAAAAACACTGGGATTTTTTTAATAATTTTTTCGAGTTAAGACAACACGTGCCTCAAGACGATTCAAGTTAATTTTTGGGTAATATCATGTTTTTTCAGGACACTTCTTCATACTTAGAAGGAATTAATTATTTTAAGATTGAAAAAGTTTTAACAATGAAATACCTTCCGTATTATCATTCTCAGTGATGAATTTCAAATTATAGTTTCAGAAAAAGTTTAAAATTCTTCGTGATCTTTTTTTATTATCTTTCAATTTTTCTTATGTTTTTAGTTTTAACTTGAATCGTGATGGCACGTGATGTCTTGACTTGAAAAAATTATTAAAAAAATCCCAGTGTTTTTTCATTAAAAGAAAGCTTTTTAGGGGGCGTCGCAAGAAATTTAATTTTTAACGACCACACCCTACCGCACATATTAAAATTTTCGGATACATACAGTCTCCTATTTAAATGAATCCCGTCCTCTTCAAAATGTACACTTTCCGGTGCACAAAAAAAGGTCTCGGCGACAAAATTACCAGATCATTTTCGTGAATTTTAAACTTCGATAATTAATTGAATATGTATTTTTTCCACTCAAAACCAATTTCAGTTGTTATAAATTAGTCTTAAATATATTTCTCAACACATTAACCATTAAAATCATCCGGGGATATATATGTAAACCCAACGCCTATTACCATGCTTCTTTTTTTTTGCAGGAGTTCAGCAGACAGGCAGGCGGCCCTCTTGATGGAAAGCGGTTACCATCGCCAATGGACATTTGCAACACCAAAGGTGCTACAAATGCGCTGCTGCTTAAGGAAGACTGAAACCTGGTCACTAATGCCGGAACACAACTCAAGGTTGTTATGGTGACATACTTTAGACCAGGGGTGGTAGCCATCCAGTCGGGCAAATGCCCTACCACCTGGCTGTGGGTTGTTTTGTCGCCTCTTACGACAGGCCGGCCGGCCGCAGGAAATTGTATTCTTTCTCCGTTCCTGCACAGATACCATGTTTAAATACACCTTTATTATGAGGTCGATTATTGTTACGGGTTTGAACCTGGCCGGAATGCATGCACCACTTAGGCAGTTTTCTGACCTAATGCATATTGTATCAATTACCACGTGCTAACAACGATGCAGAAAAACATCATAATGCAACCTGCACATCGAGATATCTGATATGTCGGACCTGCCAAGGCCGTCTGTCCGTGCTCCTATAGTGAGAGGCCTGAGATTAAAACCAAATTAAAAATTATCTAGCCAAAAAAATGATATTACACTATTGAAATATACTTAAATGACAAAACTTCATTTACATAGCAACTCGCTTCAACCTGTTATACTGTATTTTATAACGTTTTCATCTTGCCAAGCTTGTAAGGAATTTATGGAGATTTTTTTTTATTGCAGGAGTTCAGCAAGTGTGTGAGGTGAGGCAGTCTAACGATAGGCACAAGCGAGACAAGACGTGTGCACATTCATACATACATACATACATAACTTCACGCCAGGTCCCTTGCGGGGCAGGCACTAACAACAGAGCGCCATACAGGTTTATTCTTACACACCTCACTTGCTTTTTTGACATTCATAAGCGTGTATACATTCGATAAGCTATATGTGAATTACGACAAAGAAGCAAGTGAGGTGTGTAAGAATAAGCCTGTATGGCACTCTGTTGTTCGTGCCTGCCCCGCAAGGGACCTGGCGTGAAGTTATGTATGTATGTAGGCATTACTACCTTCTGCATTACGTTTGGACTTGTTGTGTTCGGTTATATTTGTACCTGTGTTATACATGTTTGTATAGTTCTAATAAACTCTATAGTAATTCTAACGGCATTTTAGTTCGAGCCCTGCGACTCGTAACAATATAAAACAATCGACTGGGCACTGAAACCTCATAGGTTTATTCGTGCCGCAGAGAGTCGTGTCAAATACATAAAAGCTATGGACACATAGCGACATTTACAACTTTTGGTACTAAACCTGTGAAATTTCTCGTTATAAAACTATATAATGCTCTGAGTAGAAATCTAAATTTAGTAACCATGACACGCCATAATTTAAGAAAAGGCTTGAATAACTTTTTACAACCACTTACATATGAAAACTCTGAAGAATTGTTACACACCGTTAGTTAATAATCTTTTGTTAATTATCTTTCAACGTAAACAAATACTTTCACGCACGTACTCACAAGCATAAACTCATAACATATACGTACCCACTCACACCCACTCACATACGCACACACACTCACACACACACACACACACACACACACACCATTAAGCTATACTCACTCACCAACGTATCTACGTAGTTATGTAGTATGTAGATTTTACTATTATATTTTTTTTCCTTTTTAATTCTCTTTTAGTTGTAATAATACCAGGCAATAAAAGAAAAAAAAGAGATTCGAAATCGAAGCGAGCTCCACTGAGGCCCGCCACACAGGCTCTGTTGAGACCTAGTGCGGGCACCAGAGCTAACTTTGGACGCCCGTACAGAATTGTCTTCGTATTTTCTAATTATTTTATGTTCCATGTACTCATTATGTATGTAAATAAATTTCATTTCATTTTGAAAGTTATTTTACACAATATTGCTGTTATGTAACACAATATATTGGCAACGCGAACGAAGTTTCGCTAGCACATGCTAGTTCCAAATAACTCTACAAACACCATTCACAGCCGTTTTAATTAAATTCTAAAACCGGATTCCAGTTTATTACCGGATTTGTTAATAACCGGTTTACCGGTTTTATTAGTGTACCCTACATAGCAAGCACTACGCATACAGAACAGTATTTATCAATTACAGGGTATTTTTGATGGGAATTCAATTGTGATATTGTATTAACCTGCTAAATCCATTTGGGCAATTTTGAATGAATGAATGAATGAATGAAAACACTTTATTATTCACCATGAACTTAAATCTAGAAAATTGAAATGGATACATTTGTATTAGAACAATGGGTGGCCTTATCGCTTATAGCGATCTCTTCCAGGCAACCCGATGTCAGGAGATTTTAAACGAAATTTAAATATAAGAATTTTGGTGGTTTACTGCCACTTATAATAACAAATTTAATGATGTAGATATTTTCTACCATTCAAAATTGATTTATAAATCAAAGATATTCGAAAAATTAGGCTGATAGTTTAACTGGCTATTAGGTATCATAAAATATATCCACACATTTGTCTGTATATTTTTATTTTTATTAGTGAATCATATATACGTATATATATATATATATATATATATATATATATATATATATATATATATATATATATATGTCGGAGGGAAGCTATAATTGGATGGATATGTAACGCACAATATTATTTGTTTACATTTTAATTGCTTCTAAAATCGATAATTTAATTTGGTTTGATGTCTTAAATGTTTCTATTACTAAAAGATCGTTCTAACCTAATAAAAGTTATGAATATTGCAATTTAATAAACGACCAATGGAGCAGAGCATGTCTAGAGCGGGGTCAGCGCCCTCTATATTTTGAGTAATATCCACTTGGGTAGACTGAGGAGTTTTTGAGGCACATTGGGTTGATGGCAGCAGGTCGAGTTGGACCTTAGAGTATTTTTAAAGAAAGTGTTTTAAGTTAGAAGTATGAGCGGGTGCCCTGAACCCGCTGCTCGGTCTAAACTATGTTAAAATGTCTCTTAAATCTAAATTAAAAGTGTATAAACCGTTGGCCATGTGTTTTATGCTCGCATTTTATCCTGATGACGCCCACTAAACCTGCAATAACTAAAGGAGATGTCGTGAGAACGAGGCCGTTCTGCGACATACTATATAGGGGATAATTCAGCAGGCACTATTTGACATTATTTTATTTTATTAAATATACTACATTCATATAGAGCTTAACACAAGGAAACTGTTTATAGCGGTCTTGGTTTTGCACAAAAATACTGTAAAGTGTGAAGTATCCTGTAACTGGCAACATTCATATTAAATAGAGTTGATTGTTTTAAGTTATAAGTAAGCTGTTGGGTATGTAATAAATAAATAAATAAATTTAAGTTTGGACTGGTTGTGTACAGTTACATTGGTACTCGTATTATACGTGTTTGTATAGTTCTAATAATGTCTATAATAATTCCAACGGCATTTTAATTCGAGTCCTGCAACTCGTTACAATATTATACCCTATTCTATGCATATCGTTTCGGAACGTTTTATCGCTGCTAGAAGAAAAAGCGGAAAGAAACTCCCCAGCAACACGTCTAGCTAAAAAATATTATTTTCACCATAATTATTTATTTATCTCAGGCTATTTAATTCTGGATCACATTGTCTTTATTAATACAGCGCTTGCCGCTTGACGTCAAGAGTGCGTGCATAGCGATAATTAAAAGTGAAAAACATTATTAACAAGAAAAATCTATGATCTGGTAATCAGTTAAACATAAGCCGTTTAAAACGAGCTAAACGCTATATAACCCTTAACCGGTCAGTTAGTAAGGGTACGTCCCCTAATTGTCCGCCATCGATTTCATTAGACGTGATTATGATTTTGTGTTGAAAATTTTAACTGTTTTTTAACCGACTTTGAAAAAAGGAAGAGGTTTTCAATTCGTCGGAATCTTTTTTTTTGTATGCTCACCGATTACTCTGAGATTTATGATTTGATTTACGTGATTCTTTTTTGTTCGACGTGGAATAGCTGTCATGTGGTCCCCTAAAAATTTGACATAGTTTGGCCCAGTAGTATTCATTTTACGAAAAAAAAATTGTTCCCGTTTCTTGGGACCTATATTTTTTAAGAAGCGCGGCACCATTCGTAGGTCCGGTCCACCCATACATAGCTAGACACTAAAAAGTAACAAACAAAAAAAAAACTTCGTTTAAAAAAACCGAATTTAAAAACTAAAATACATAAAAAAAGAATCCGACGAATTGAGAACCTCCTCCTTTTTTCGAAGTCGGTTAATAACTTATTTCTAAAACTATTATTATTAATATATATTATGTAAAACATCTTGAAGTCGGTGTAAAGTGAAACATAAAAATGACTATATTTTGAAAATTACTAAGCACCGACTTTTTATTATATTTATTTATTTACGATAATAAACTGATATGCACTAAAATTACATAAGAAAAAAAACTACAATATCCGCGAACTAGAAGATAGTAGTGTATATATAATACATTAAAAGTAGTAAAAGAGTTATGGGACATTTACAAAAGCTCACACCCACACACACACGCACGCAATTGTGCAAATGAAAAAAACGTTACATAAAAAAAAATTAGAAATCAAATTTCTGTACAATGAAAAAAAATTCTAAAAACCGAGTCAAGGATGTAAGACGTGAAATGGAACTACTTCAGATTTTTTTCAAATTTTTAGTTTCTCTGTTTGTCTGTCAGTTTGTACCGGCTAATCTCCGAAACGACTCGACCGATTTCAATGAATTTTTTATGATGGTAGCTATGTCCTTGATCAACGTATAGGATAATTTAATCCCGAAAAATTAAAGAGTTCCCATGGGATAGTTAAAAAACCGCACCATGCGGACGAAGTTGAGGGCATCAGCTAGTGTCACATATGCGATGAATAATGATAACAGAACGTAAAAAGATTACAGAAAATTAGTGCCTAATCCTTAATTGCGTTAATAATGAAATGTGCCTTTTAGAACTTTCACAAAACTAGAAAGTTTAATTTCAGTCGAAATTTTAAAATTTGACTGTAGTAATATATAAGTCTTGCTTTCCTCTGGCACTATTTCGTTTCTGCAACTTTCAACCAAAGTAATTCGATTTGGTTGAAATTACACTTCTTAGACACTTGGAAGTCCTCCAGGTCGGACTTAGGTGGCGGACGCTCCTTCATGCCATATGTGTTCAAGTTATGGAATGAGCAATGGTTAAATATGGTTCTTCAAAAAGGGCGTAAACCGAACTTAAACTCTCAACGCGGTAGGCAACGCATCGGCTCCCTTAGTGTTGCAGGTGTCCATGGGCGACGGTAGCCACCTACCACCAGGTGGTCCGTTTACCAGCTTGGCTACAAGCAAACATTTAAATAAATATGCTATTTCTTTTTATTTTTATCTAGGCGCAGGAACGGAGAAAGAATACAATTTTCTGCGGCCGGATGGCCTGTCAGAGGCGGTGAAACAACCCACAGCCAGCTGGAAGGGTATTTGCCTGACTGGACGGCTACCACTCCTGGTCTAGAGCATGTCGCCATAACAACCTTGAGTTGTGTTCCGGCATTAGTGACCAGGTTCCAGTCTTCCTTAAGAGAGCAGCAGAGCATTAGTAGACTTGGGTATTGCAAATGTCCATAGGCGATGGTAACCGTTTTTAACCGACTTCGAAAAAAGGAGGAGGTTCTCAATTCGTCGGGATCTTTTTTTTTTGCTTTTTTATGTATGTTCGCCGATTACTCCGTGATTTATGATACGATTTACGTGATTTGTTCGACGCGGGATGCTTCCAATTGGTCCCCTAAAAATTTGACGTAGTTTGGCCCAGTAGTTTTCATTTTACGAACATTTTTTTGTTCCCGTTTCTTGGGACCTATATTTTTTAAGAAGCGCGACACGATTCGTAGGTCCACCCATACATAGCTAGACACTAAAAAGTAACAAATAAAAAATAAAAACTTCGTTTATAAAAACCGACTTCAAAAACTAAAATGTATAAAATAACTTATTTCTTATTATTAATATATATTATCTAAAACATCTTGAAGTCGGTAAAAGTAAAACATAAAAATTACTATATTTTGAAAATTACTAAGCACCGACTTTAAGATGTTTTAGATAATATATATTTATAATAATAGCTTTAGAAATAAGTAATTTTAGTTTTTTAGTTTTTGAAGTCGGTTTTCTTGAACGAAGTTTTTATTTTTTATCTATCAAGTAGGCCTTCTACCTGTTTGCTGAACTCCTGCAATAAATAAAAAGTTCAAATTTCTTCGTAACAAATCTCGTCAACAACACTTCGTTTGTATTGCTGTAAGAGTGTTACACACAGACAGTTGTTTTCGTGTTTTATACGAATACGGAGTTAGCATTTTGTATGAGAAGACAATTTGTTGTCAAACAATGTTGAGCTTGTTTTATTACTAATTCTGTCTGGGTGTTGTTACTTGACGCTTTGGTACGTGTTGGCAAAGAATATTGTAACAGAACTTCCTATTCCTTCTTTTTAATCCAAAACTTTATTATTTACTAGTTGAGTCCGCGACTTCGTCCGCGTGGAATTCTTTCATAAAAAGTATCCTATGTTACTTCTAATACCTCCAAGAATATGTGTACAAGTTTCATGATGATCGGTTGAGTGGTTTTCGCGTGAAAGCGTATCAAACAAACTTACATTCACATTTATAATATTAGTAGGCATAGTAGGGATTAGTTGAGTAAGCAACTTTGTCCGCGCGGAATTATTAAAAAAAGCCTAAGTTACTCCTCACAACATCAGATATCTGCCAGTGAAAGTCCCGTCCAAATCGGTCCAGCCGTTTCAGACATACAAAAGGACAAGCAAAAATTTAAAAATAGTTTTCTTTATATATGTGTCGTATATATTTCCATATGCATTAAATAAAAAGCGTTAATTTTGACATTACAAACAGACACGTCAATCTTATTTATCTGTAAAGATGATTAATTAATCTCTAGAAAGGTGCAAGTTATTTTATTACTTCATTTATTTTATAGCATGAGTTTAGTAGACAGCCGCTCGGCATCAAAACCCTGTATTCTTTCTTCGTTCCTGTCCACTTTGCACGATTATTTTAATTAGTAAAAATAATCAGAGGCTAATCAGGAGACACATTATTAAAATTATACCAATTTTTTTTTTACAAAATTTGTCTGTTAGGGCATCACGTGAAAAGTATTGAACAGATTTAAATGAAACTCAAAATAGAGCTACCTTATATTACGGGTCAACACTTGGGATACTTTTTATGCCGATTAATGAAATCGTTTCTATGGGATAGACGAATGATGGCGATGTGGTTACATTTATATGGCATTGCACGCTATTGTAATTCGCTAACAAACGCGTCATCGTGTGAACGCAAGTTTCATTCCCAATGATTTATTACATTCTTCGTTTTTAAATTCATCGTACAAACTCGAGCCCTGTACAGATTTATAATATATTTAATTCAATTACAAATTATAATGTCATAACAGTGTTATATTAAGTAGATATTAGATAGGTCATTGCATTACATATATTTTTATTGTTGTGTATGTTGTATTGTCCACCGTGAATTCACTTAATGGTGTCAGACGGAAGAACAAGCGCTAGTCCTTGTTGGCTAGTAGCATTACGCTGAAACTAGGTCCAATTTAGAACTTATTTTGTTCCTATTATCTTTTTATTTCTATTTATATTAACTTAGTTTTGTCCTAAATAAAATATTATTATTTCTTCTTTCTTTCATCATTTTTGTCTTTCATCGGTTAGATGAATCAACCAGTCATATATATATATAAAAATAAACTTAAATCATTGACTGTCATTGTATTAAATCGTGTCCTTTCAACTCCGTGCCTTTCAAGCAAATTGGTTCAATTGTTTTCATTTGCTTGATCTGTCTTTTCTTGTAGCTCATCCTAATAATTTAATGTCGACACAATATCTTTTCCTTCCACACTATTCTGGAACACGTCCGCTGTCACACCACAAATCACCATGTCATTCTTCACACAATCTCTTTCTTGGTCTTCCTTTAACTTTGGTTGATCTGTCTTATATTAGAATTAAAAGATACGGAGCTAGAATTCGTAGTTTATTTAAAAAAATAACAACATTAAATATAGATAAGAAATTCTGACTGTAAATCTCTTAGAATGAAATAAAACCTTACTGTTTATTAATTTATTCTTTGACACAATAATTTAACGTTTCACAGAATATTTTTTACAGTGTACGGGTTGCTTGGGTCCTTATTTTTAGGCAAATTAATTAATGTTGTATTTTTAATGCGAGCAATTTATTTCAGAAGTTAATTGTTTTAGCTTTGTCGTTAATAAGTTTCTCCGAAGCGTATTAAGTACCAAACGTTTCTTTCTAGTTTTATTTCTTTGGAATTTTCTACGATCGCCAATTTGTATTAAAATAACGCGACTTAAGAGCCTAAAGCAGGTGTTACACTACCCTGACTCGGAGACCTCGTGTCTATATTTAGATAATATAATAAAAGAGTTGGCATCTTTAGCTAGGCCACGGCTATTTTATATTACGGATCCCTAATTAGTGTTGTGTAATAAAATAAAAAAAAAATAAAAAAATACGCTTTTATAGAAAATCCAACTAAAAAATAGAAAAATAATTTTAATAAATTTGAATTTAAAATAGTGTAAGAAAAAATATTTTATTAAAAAAAAGCGTGGGGTGCATGGTATCAATAGTTATAAATATTTTATGAACAGATATGAGTAGAAGGGTTGTTTTGATAATATCCTGAAAACCACGCTTTTTAAGTTATTTTATCACGGGCTTTGAGCGCGGCGACCGAATCAAGAATAAAACCTAACTAACACCCCCCACTCTGCCTACTAAAGATTCTGTTACATACTAACATATGTCTGAAGCTAATAAAGGCGTATTAAAAAGAAAGAAAACTTTTTATTTAGTACATAAATTTAAGTTTTTTTTTTATTGCAGGAGGTCAGCAGACAGGCAGACGGCCCACTTGATGAAGAGCGGTTACATCGCCTATGGACATTTGCAATACCAAAGATGCTACAAATGCGCTGCTGCCCTCTTAAAGGATACTGGAACCTGGTCCACTAATGCCGGAACACAACTCAAGGTTGTTATGGCGACATACTTTAGACCAGGGGTGGTAGCCATCCAGTCGGACAAATGCCCTACCACCTGGCTGTGGGTTGTTTTGTCGCCTCTTACGACAGGCCGCCCGGCCGCAGGAAATTGTATTCTTTCTCCGTTCCTGCACGGAGGTAAGGTAAGTTAATAGAAATAGATATAATAGAAACAAAATAAGTCCTATATTGGACCCAATCTCAGCATAATGCTAGTGTAGCCGCAGACGTCCGATCACCACGGCAGCCGCTCACAAATTGTTGCGGACAGAATCACTCCGCTGACCTCACCCCCGTAAAGCCCGTGCGACCACGCCCCGCCTACCGCGGGGACATAGCTCGCTCCGTTAGCTGCTAAGCGTCTGCATTTTTGTAGTACTTTAGTAAGCGCGGAGCGAGCCTATATCATGCATTCCTGAACTGCAATTCAAACACACAACATTGTTTCACTTCTACCTGATCTCTAAACTAGTTAACAAGGACTAGCGTTGTTCTTCCGTCTGGGACCATAAAACGATGTCATGGTAGGCAATACAACACACATAATAACAACAATATAAACAATACAATGCAGTTTGGTAATGACAAATGAACTGCAGACTAAACAACAATGTAAAAAAGCAGTCATTTAAATAACATACACATATACAAAATCACTGTAGCAACACATGGAAAGAAGACAATAGTTACTTGGTAAAGCAAAAGGCGGCCTTTACTTATAGCTAGAGTACACAGACAGGCTGATGACCCACCTGATGGAAAGCGGTTACCGTTCCCTATGGACGTTTCCCGTGGACGTGTCATTCTATGTACACCCCCTTTTTGAAATACTCCATATCAAAGCGCTGTGGGAAAAATTAAGCTGGGAGATCATTCCAAATCCTCACGGTACGCAAGAGTAACGTTTTGAAGAACCGTTGCGTACATGAGCGAAGTGGGGATGAACATGAGTTAGAATAAAATGTTGAAGAGTATGCAGGTGCCATTAACATGATTTTGTTACATGCCGACAAAGTAAATGCACACCGGGTTTACCTTTCCCGCATTTGGACTTCTTTTATTTACTTTGTGTTTAACAATTGCAATTAGTCAATAGCCTAGTGTTATTGTATTCGTTTATGGCCGTTCGCAAGAATAATTAAGCAGGTGTGCAGATTACGTTTTCTTGGAAAAACTCAGTCCACGTAGTCGATTGTTGTATTGTACAGTTTACTCTTAAACAATGCCCGAACGGAGGGGTGGGGCAGACTAGCGAGAACCGCGATCAAAGCAAGACTTGTACATTCGACAAGCGATATAGTGACAGACTTTGCGCGTGTTATTGAATCGTGCAGTTTGTACTGGTTGTATCCAGTTATATTTGTACCTGTTTTATATGTGTTTGCATAGTTCTTATAAATTCTATAGTAATTCCATAGGCATTTTAATTAGAGCCCTGTAGCTCGTAACAATATTTTTAGTGGAATGCAAATTGAGGGTGTGTGACGTAAAAAGGAATTGAAACATTTCTTAAGGCAAGGAACATAGTGTAATAATCGTATTTAAAAATATCATAATTGGATATCCGCACAGAATGCAGTACTATTTGTTGATGCATGAATAGACGTCAAACATCATTGGATGCGTCGAGTGTTTGCCTAGATCTAAATCAATTAGCCCAGAAGCATCTGAATGAGGCCGGGTTTCACTAACAGCGCTGGGTTTAAATGCTCCTAACCGGAGTTCAATAACAACTAGCTTTTGAAATTCAAATTGAAATCTAAATTCAAAATGAAGTCGAAAACTTTAGCTAAAAAAATTAATTATAACATTAAATGTATGCGCTTAGACCGGCTCAAATGGACCTAGTTATGCGAAATGGAACGAACCCACATCCTGATACTTTGGAGAAAAAGCCATTTTTATTAAAATTTTGCTCACAAAAAACGTGTCAATTTTGGAAAAAATATTTTGAATATTTTACATTAGAATATACAATATTTTAAACATATTTTTACCTCTTACCTTCTACCTTTAGCCTTTACCAACATTTATCAAAACGACTCATCGACTCTTCAGGTGATCAGAGGGCTGGTGCCTACCTCGGTCAACGGATCAGTATGGCGATCCAGCGAGGAAACGTAGCCAGCCTTCTGGGCACCTTATGTGATCTGGGCTCAGTATTCTACTTATAGTCTTGAGGGACTATGGGTAGAATACAATACAAATAAGTTAAGTTTTCTTACATTGTATTCAATAGTATGTAATTTAACTCTCATAGAGTAAATAATACGAAATCAATATATTTTTTTGCAAAATTTTAATACATACGGCTTTTTCTCAAAACTGTCACTATGTGGGTTGGTCCAATTTTGCATAACTAGATCCAATTATACTGACTGCAAATTTTTATACTTAAAGTTTGCGCTACACTTTTTACCTTGGGAATCTCCCGCAAATTTTACTAGGAATTATTAAGATAGCCAAATTTAAAAGAAACGAATTCTTATATGATATTTGCCCGGGAGCGGTTTGTAGTTGTTGGGGTGCATTGATATTACTTACTCCGACACCATTTTCACATTATTTTTACATTCTCTTCTTTGTGTCCCGGGAATCCCGCTAGAATTCCAAGTCAAACGTGTACGAAGTAGCGGGCATACATTAGTAATAATATATATTTTGTCTAATGTACAGAATGACAAAATATAGTATTTCTTTCAACAAACTATTAAAAACACTAATCGAACTTTAAACGTATCTTTGCTTAACTTCGCATATAAAATTAAAACTGGGTTTAAATCGTATTGTTCCACTGACGTCCACAGGCCATTGGGGTTCACTCATATGTCAATAACTCAGTATTGATTTACTTTATAGCCGACAAACATACTGTGGCATCATATTTGAATATTATTACAATAATTATAGCATTAATCATGTTTGTTTATTTTGCTACAAGCCTTTGCCCGCGGCTTCTCTAGCGGGAAAGTAGATTTGATTTTTTTTTATTGTATCGTTACAACCTAGACGCCGATAAAAACAAATTCACACCTGCATACCTGTAAAAAAACTTTTTATTACCTTTCGGCATTTGAACTTCTTTTGTTTACTTATTTATCGGCATGCGTTTATTAACTACTAGCTTCTGCCTACGACTTTATCCGCGTAGAATAGTTAGAAATAAGTAAGTTAAAAAATCCCCCGATTTTGACACATTCTTCATTGATGCTCCGCTCTAATTGGTCTCAGCGTAATGATATATAGCCTATAGCCTTCCTCAACAAATGGGCTATCTAGTACTGTCTAGTAATATTTTTTTAAATCAGACCAGTAGTTCCTGAGATTAGCGAGTTCAAACAAACAAATTCTTCAACTTTATATATTAGTATAAGATTCTAGAGAACAGTCCATTGTTTTATTGTACTCGTTTATGGCCGTTGCAGTCGAAACATTAGCCAGGTATTTCGGATTATGATACGAGGCCATTGCATTTGTGCAGTATTAAACGATGACCTAATGGAGGGGGAGGCAGTCGAGCGAAAACCACGAACAAAGCGAGACGTGTGTACTACAATCGGGAAACTTTTAGTGACGGACTTTGCGCGTTTTATGGAATTACGACGTTCTGCATTACGTTTGGACTTGTTGTGTTTTTTTGGTCAGTTAAAACTTTAAATTTCTACTTCGACACATTTCCCAAATATCGCTTAAAACATATTGCTTTACACTGGTCGATATACATAAAATTTAATACTACTAAGTAATCTACATGCCATGCCACTGGGGACTGCTTTAGTGAAATTGTGAAAAAAAAAGAATGTATGTGTCAACGTACAGCGTTTTTTGATGCTGCGACCTACATTATATCTTAGATTAGTCATTGAGTTATGGGATGTATGGGTTTAGCTGAGCAGTATTACGCTTTGCGTGTAAGTCCGGCTGCGTCCACAAGCCCCACTTGAGTCGTAAATAAACGGAAGTACAGACATTTCGTGGTTTCCGTTCTTGCACGTCACCCGATGCCGTCTTTAGCCACGAACCACCACCTTAATATTTAACATCCTACAAATAAAATAAATATAAAACTAAAGAGTTTTTAGCTAGAAGTATCGCTGGGGAGTTTCTTGCCGCTTCTTCACTTTAATCAGCGATAAAAAGTTGATAGGTGTACAAAGAATAGGAAGTACATTTAAATTTTAACTCATATGTATGACCTTTAAAAAATGTTTTCCAGCTGAATTTATTTAGAATATAAATTTTAATGGAGAAGAGTAATCTAATAATCCATTACTTCAATTTACCGTTAACGAACCATTATTCAATTACGAGTAACACAGTCTTATTAATAATATTAATAGAAGATAATAGTCTTATATTAATAGAAAAAACTTTGTATCGAGTCAATTGAACCCTAAAACAATATTCCATTTTCATTTGCTTCTATTTAAAATGAACAGTTCATTATTTGATCATGAGTATCGCGGTGTTGAGGAGGCTTTGCTATAGAGTCACTTGAAGCCTAAAACAATACTCCATTAACGTTTGCTTCTATTTATAGATAACGGTCCATTATCTAACTACAAGAACCACAGTCTCAAAAACTATAAAAAGCTTTGTTATCGAGTCAATTGAAACCTAAAACAATATTCCATTTTCATTTACTCGTATTTAAAGTTCAGACCTATGTATTATCTTTTATGATTATCACAGTCTTACTTATATGACAACATGCTTTGCTATCGAGTCAATTGAAACCAACACCCTATTCAATTTTCATTTACTCGTATTTAAAGTTCAGATCTATGTATTATCTTTAATGATTACCACAGTCTTACTTATATGACAATATGCTTTGCTATCGAGTAAATTGAAACTAACACCCTATTCAATTTTCATTTACTCGTATTTAAAGTTCTAGATCTATTATCTCACTATGAGTACCCCAGTCTTACTCATACGACATTGCTTTGCTATCGAATCAATTGAAACCTAAAGCACTATTCTATTTTAATTTACTCGTATTTAAAGCTTTCCCGTGGAGTCAAATAAATCCCAAAAAATATTATATTTTCATTTACTCTTATTTAAAGCTCAAAATCCATTATTTTACTATAAATACCGCAGTCTTACTCAAACAAGACTTTGCTATCAAGTCGATTGAACCTTAAACATATATAATTTTTAGTTACTTGTATTTAAAGTTAACGATCCAGTATCTAATTATGAGGACAACAGTCTTATTCATTTGAGAAGGCTTTGCTATCGAGTCGATTGAAGCTTAAAAAATATTACATTTTTATTTACTTGCATTGAAAGTTAACGCTCCATTATCTGGCTGTGAGAACCGCAGTATTACTCACTTGAGAAGGCTTTGTAATAGTGCATATTGATCCCTATAACAATGTTTCAAGTGTCTTATTAGGGCAATAACGAGACGAGTAACGAGCCCATACCCACAGATGAGGGTGAAGGGAAAATGCTTGCTGAGCGAAATAAGGGTAATCTCTATACATAAATAAACATTTTGTTCGAGCGTCTGTCTATGAAGTATAAAAATTAATATAAAATATAGCGGCAACTGGTAATGTCATATTTCATTAATCATTTTAGATGGTCATAATTGGTTAGTTAAGAGGGAGATCAACTGAGATACTTTGACGTGATAACTTCTTACGGGTGGGTAACCCACTTCGTTACGTCACGCATTATGGCGCTAGGCTGTCTGGCTTCTCTTTCTCTCACGCACACAGCAGCGGTAGGCAGGGAGGGTCTTCCTCTCCCACTCTAATCCACAGCGTACATAAAAAATAGAAATAAAAATTGTAAAATGATCCACAGTATCATTTTACAATTTTTATTTCTATTTTGTACGAAAGTAGCAATTTATGAAGTCATATCTTTAAAGAGTTAAATAGCGTATTAGTTATAGTTTAAATAGAATGTAAATAAATAGTTGCATATTATCGCTATATATTATATATGTATATAACTTATGTGTATATTTGTATATATAGTATAGTTATATATTTATTAATAAAATTTAAGTAATCGTACAATAATTATGTATACCACCGTCGCCACTTCAAATCGGAATATTCTTGCCACGGGTTGTCTGGAAGAGATCGCTTTTTAGCGATAAGCGATACCGCCCTTTGTACCCTACTATAATAATACTAGTTCGTAAGCTTTTCTGTAATGGTGTACAATAAAGTGTTATCTATCTATCTATCTATCTAAAATTTTATCTATCATTATAAAAAGTAAGAACATAAATTGGTATTTTACTTCTGTGTTTTTATATGTAGACAATGTTAAAAGCGACTGTAATACGTGTCAACTACCCGATTCCTACTTAAAAACTTTCTAGAATTTCGTTTTGGCAAAAACGGCAGTCCGATATTTTCATCATGGCTTTCGTAATTCAACAGAATAGAAAAACAGAACGAAAGAGAACAGAATATAATAGAATAAATAAAAATTATAGCCAAAATATAATATTTACTTACACACATAAAAAAATTTAAGTGTCTCGTTATAATTTCAAAATAACAGCTTTTTACTAAATGCATTTGAAAGTATATACGGTAATTACGAGTATGTAAAAAAAGACAATTTTTAAAATTTATTGTTTT
This sequence comes from Dendrolimus punctatus, assembly GCA_012273795.1. Taxonomy (NCBI): domain Eukaryota; kingdom Metazoa; phylum Arthropoda; class Insecta; order Lepidoptera; family Lasiocampidae; genus Dendrolimus; species Dendrolimus punctatus. Next base: position 314,506 of record JAABVI010000036.1, on the reverse strand, counting down.
ATTGTCTGGATATTCCGGCTAATCTCTGAAACGGCTGGACCGATTTTGACGGGACTTTCACTGGCAGATAGCTGATATTGTAAGGAGTACTAAGCTACTTTTTAGGGTTCTACGAGAACGCTCCACACGAACGAAGATGAATACTCAACTGAATTAAAATATGAAATAAATCCACGGTAAGTGTTAGTATCAAAAAAGCGATATAAAAAGCGATGAACGAAAGCTCTTGGTAGTTGTCTTGGAAAGTCAAACTTTTGTTTAAGTTCCCTCGAGTATAATAGCAGATACTTTTAGCGAGAGGGTTCTGTACAGGATTCTTGGTTTTTATTCTTTATCCATGTTTGAATCTATAAGTGTAGCTTCACCAAATAAAAGCAAGAGATTGTTTCACCGAATCAACCCACAGCCAGGTGGTAGGGCGTTTGCCGGACTGGATGGCTACCACCCCTGGTCTAGAGTATGTCGCCATAACAACCTTGAGTTGTGTTCCGGCATTAGTGACCAGGTTCCAGTCTTCCTTAAGAGAGCAGCAGTGCATTTGTAGCATCGTTGTGCAAATGTCCATAGGCGATGGTAACCGATCTCCATTTAGTGTGCCGTCTGCCTGTCCGTTGAAATCCTCTAATAAAAAATAGTAATAACACATGCGACTCACCTCCTAACTTTCTACAGCTAGTAATAAAAAATATCAACATTTTGTGATATAATTTTATACTTGTACATTACTTTTCGCCAAATTATTATTTAATTTACATATTTTTGAGCTAAATATGTAAATTAAATAATTGATAAAAAATACTGGATGGTAAAATGCCACAGTAAAAGAAATTTACTTCACGTTTCATATTTATGTTCGTCAGATTTAGACATTGATTTAACGCCTGAGTTCATTACAGAAGTTCTTGTATCATAAACTAATCAGTTTATAATAATTAAAATAGGTTTTAACGGTTTCAAGCGCGGTAATTTATTTGATTTTGGTTATTCCGATGTTTCGGCCACTTTTCAGTGACCGTGATCGCGAAAGTCAAAGGTGACAAATGTCAACGTATATTGTTAAAGTTTTATTTAGCCAACCACCAACTAGTTCATTTTAATTATTTAGTTTTAATTTTGTTTATGGTTATTGTTTACTCTATGGGAGCTTAATCTAATTTACCACTGCTTTCCTATTATGGCTTGAAGAAAAGAAGCGGCGCATGAAACTCTTCAGCAAGCTTGCCTAGCTTTAATTTTTTTTATATAATATTAAAATGGGTAGAAGGAATAATAACGTCGGAATACACAAAATCAAATAAATTACCGCGCTTAAAACCGTTAAAACGTACTTTTATTATGTATATAAGTGAAGAAAATAATCTTAATACTTATAGTCTTGAGGGACTATGGGTAGAATACAATACAAATAAGTTAAGTTTTCTTACATTGTATTCAATAGTATGTAATTGTATATAATAAAAAAAGCAAAAAAAAAGAAAATAATCTGTTTATATTTACTTTTCTCATATTCAAAATGAAAAGCAGAGTGTAAACCTATGGTGAAAGGTCTATTTAGGCACTCGAAGTATTACATCATCTCATGCCTAAATAGGTCACTTTCCCCTCTCGTGTAATATACTATTAAAAGTCAAGAGTGCTTTTATCTTCTTTATATAGCCGAAGGAAGGTCCTTCCGTGTGTTTATGTCTCACTACATCGTTTACGAGCTATAAAAGCGAAAGAAAATAGTTTAATGGACATAAAATGATAAACTAAAGAGACTGGCGACGCCACTGTTATGTTTTCGAGCTACTTTGAAGAGAATAACTTGGCAACTAAGAATTATTATAAAGAACAGGGGTCAGCAAAGGCCAAGTGATACTTCAGCAGTGCTTTTTGACAGAGATAATAGTATAATGTTTTGGGGAAACTGGGGATATTCCGGAAAATATAATAGTAATAAATACATTTGTAAGTAATTGAATTTTGACATTATTTATTTTTGAGAAAGTTTAATTTGATACGTTTATAAGCAAAAATGAAATTTTGTAAAAATATTTTTAAAATGTTGTAAAAGCCTGAGCCTGTTCAAACTCCGGCTGTGAATTGGTGGACTGTATACTTTGATTGATGTTTGAAGAATAATGAAAGGTTGATATAGATTTATATTTTCATTGCTCGACTGGTATTACAGATTAATGTGTGTATGGTGCACGCGCGTTGACGTGAGAGGATCGTTAGCAAAGTATACAGTCCACTAATTCACAACTAAAATTTCGAAAGGCTCTGGCTTTTACATCTGTAAAGGCACAGTACATTTTTTCAAATATTATGTACAATAACTTGTATACTAAAATGTTGTTATTCATCAAAATATTCATTATTATTTTCATTTACCTAATATATAAAATTCTCGTGTCGCGGTGTTTGTAGTTAAACTCCTCTGAAAAGGATTGACCGATTCTCATGAAATTTTGCGTGCATATTGGGTAGGTCTGAGAATCGGGCATTTATTTTTCTTCCCCCTAAAAGGTTAAGGGTATTTCACCCCAATTTTTTTTTAGATATATATTTTTTTATGATACAGCATTAAAAATACCTACAACCCTAAATTTTCAACCCTCTACGATCAACCCCTATTTTTTATTTGTTTATTATAAACTTTAATGCTGTCCGCACATCGATTGAAGCTTGTCCGGGCAGGTCGACGTCGGCAGGGACAGCTGATAATAGTAAAATATATAGATTTTATTATAAAACTAGAAAAATTCAAACCTATATATGGTCAATTATTAAAAGATACATTGAGTATTTTGTCTGCCAGAATATAAAAAGATTTCTTCGAGTCCTCCTAAAGCGTTAAAATCGAAAATATTTCATTTAAATCCAGGTGGGCTTAAACGAAGCGACATAATCAAAAGAGGTCAAGTGGCCACGGGTTCCGGAGCAAGCCACTTTAAAAAGATCACTTTTAGATATATCAAAGCTGAACAACCTACTTCAAAGAAAGTTAAAAGACCATGGCTGGTCAGCAGATTCAAAATCACTGAGGCGTTAGTTGTTGCAGTATCAAGCTTCTCTTAAATCAAATTTAATGAGTTTATTAAGCACAGGGTCTTCTGATTGAATTTTGAAAGTTTCTACAATTTTACCTTACCTTAAAACAGTCTTAACTCACATAGGGGTTGAATGCCAAGAAACGCCGATATATAGGTATATTTATTTCTAACGAGAAGTAGGTATATAAAATTGAGTGCTTCTTACTTTGAAAATGACGGACAAAACACCCAATCTGAGTTCTGACAATGTGTCTTTCATTCCATATATACTCCTCTACTGTGACATATGTCGTTTGTCATACCACAAAACATCATGTCATCCTCATCATCGTCTCTTTTTTAAAATTTATACCCGACAATATTCTAGTTTAAGTCTCTTAAGATTATTTTTGGTGCGTGACTTTCATCCCTCCTCTTAAATCACCTAAGTTTTCTTCCTCTCAATTTTTCAGTCACGAGTACAACTTTCACAGATCTTATATTCATGTCTTACCTTATCCATTCTTGTAAAATTCATCCACCTTAACATTCACATCTTAGTGGAGACGTATGTGGTTTATCATTTTCATCAACCCAACATTTGAACCGATTTAGCATAGCAGATTTATATATCTGACATTTTAGTTTTAGTGACATTAGTTCATCGCATGTCATTCCTGTCTCTACTTTAGCCATCCTATATTTATTCTTCTTCTTATACTCTTATCTATATTACAATTACTCTTCAGCAATCAATATAATCAATATATCACTGTTAGAATCTTCTTCGCCGGGATATTGAAAATCTATTGACTCTGATTGATCAATCCTACCAACTATAAGACTATATATACCTTACTATCCTCTCAAAGGACTATAATATCGAGGCACTCTCTAAGCAGTACTTTTCAATATCTCCAGAATACCTTGAAGCTCTGTGGTTGTAGCAAAATTCCATATTTTATTCACAAATCAAATCGTGTGCGATGACGCGTGAGCCCCGTCCCCGATTTGGGCCGAGACAACCGCGGCGGAACCTACCTGATACGTAAGCTTAGGGTGTGGTACAAGGCAGTAGTCTTGTATAGCTCATAACCGATGTACACAAGTATTACAAAGCGGTTCCCTAAACTGTCTTAAAAGAAAGAAATACTTTACAAAAAGTTAATCGGTCAATTAGTACACTCAGTTAATTCCCACAACGCTCAGCTCTGAGCGCTAATAGCAGTAGAGTAGTTAGAGCGGCTGAGCTATTAGGGCGATGAGCAGTTAGAGCGGCTGAGCTATCAGAGCATTGAGTGGTTAGAGCGGCTGAGCTATTAGAGCAGAGACCGGTTAAAGCAGCTGAGCTATTACAGCAGTGAGCGGTTAGAGCGGCTGAGTTTAAAGATCAAGAATCAATCAATCAATCAATTTTCTAGGTCGACTGCACATCGGTAGCACTTTTCGTAAATGAAACATGTTGAATCTTCACATTTTCTACTGATATGGGTAGTTTGATAAGTATCGCTGGGTGTCGAGTCGCCAGCGTTAATGTTGGCGCAGTCAGTCTCCTAAACAGGAGAAGTTAGTCCGGATGTCCGCGTGCTCCGTGCAAAGACCAGAGTGAATTTTTCATACAGTTTAAATACTTCGTGATTCCTTTTGGTGTGACTTTGCGCCTAAAATCGAAGACTTAAGTTATCACTCGATGATATATTGCTACCTTGCACTTTTAGCAACTGACGTAGTTGCCCTACTGAAGGTGAATTAGAAGGTTAGTGATGTTTACTACATAATTGCTTTTTGTGCAGGATTTGGCATACTTCTCACTCCCATAAATTCCTTAAACAAATTACAGTCCACTTCAACACCATATTTATCGGACCAGCTGAGCTGATCTATGGTCCAGCATTGCACAAAATATACTTTGATCTTCGCTTTTCGCTTTGACCACACACCAAACATTGCGGTGGTCACATGTGTGCGGAAATAAATATAGCTGATTCACATCTTGGTTGGGTGACCCTGTTCGATTAACGACCGGGTTCGTTAGCGCGTGACTTGTGGCCTGGAGCAAGGGGGTTAATTATGAATTTAGGGGGATTTATTCCTGATGGGTTTGCAAAATGGTTTTATATATACTAAAGTGTTAAATCAAAAACCCGTGGCCCTGCGAGAGTCTGCAAATAGTCTACACTAATCGTATTTTCTGTGCGTTGTGATGTCTACAATTATGATGAATGATGAAGACATGATTCATATTTGGGTTACGTAAATATGACCATATCTCCGAATTTCGTAATAAGCTTAAATGGTTGCCAATTCGCCTTCGCCGGAATGTTCACTTACTCTCACTTCTGCACAATATCCTTTTCAATCCCTGTACTCCCCCATATTTTTAGTTTCCTCTATCAATCTCATTCCCGTAATTTGCGCTCAAATGAAAATCTTCTACTAACTATACCTAAACACACTTCGTCCTTTGTAGGAAACTCTTTTGCCGTACAGGCTGTTCGCCTGTGGAACTCCCTCCCCTTGAAAATCAGACAAGCTACATCCTTTTTTACATTCAAACACTTGATCACTGACCACTATTTGTCCATGCAATAAAATTTGTTGCACTATATGGTATTCTATTATTGTTTCGCATGTAAGTATATGTAATTTATATTATTATAATTTATTTAATTATGTATATTTATATTAGTTTATTCTTGTGTTTTTTTTTGTTTTTTTTTTTATTACGATTGAATTAGTTTATTGGAGTTAAACCACCAAATATTATCTAAAAATTGTAATGTCTCCTTAGACACCGGGTTGCCTGGAAGAGATCGCTATAAGCGATAAGGCCGCCCATTGTTCTAATGGAAATGTATTTAAGTACATTAAATGTCTAGGTTTAAGTTATAATGAACAATAAAGAGTTTTCATTCATTCATTCATTCATTCATGATTCGTGCAAGAACGCAGAAAGAATATCCACTCGTGCGGTCCGGCGGTCTAACATAAGACGTGCTATATCAACCCACAGTCTGATGATAGAAAATTTGTTCGTATAAATGACTGCAACCCCTGATCTTGAGCATACCGTCATAATACCTTTGAGTTGTGTTCAGTAGCCAGTTTCAGTCCTCTTAAAGGCCAACAATTGTTAACACCCCTGAACCCCAAGTTTGTTACTTCAATAGTGTCGGACTGGTCGATCATGTCTGTTACAATGGCACCATAGTAACAAAGCATCCACTCTGTAGTGCTGTCAGAGCGCCAATGATCGGCCATTCCGACTCGATTGTAATATTAGACTTGGAGCCCAGGTTTGCAAACATTCTTTATAATAAACATCCTTTTTCCATTAGATGGTCGGCCTTCCCATTTGCTTGTTTTAAGCATTAAAAAATGTATAGCTACATATTCGGTTCTTGCCTTGTATAGAATAAGTAGAACATTGCTCCATTAATTTTGCTATCTACCCTCTTTCTGTATGAGGCGACGGTCAATGCAGAGCAGGGTAAGGGCAGCCTTTTGGAAACTTCACCGTCAAGGTTTGTTGAGTAATACCGCACCGTGTGCTCATCCTTTTCTTAGATAATATATTCTCAAGTCTTTGTGATTACTGGCCGTTACAAGAACATTTAATGTACATAGACTTTGCACAAAGTGTTAGCTCCAAAGTGAAATTTAGTGCCAAGCGTAGTTCCTGTGTGCAACCTGAACCGAGCCCGGAGAGGGCGGATATCAAGTTTGGTTCTGCTTATCTAGTGCAAGAGTCTATGCCATATCTCCCAATACAGTCTATAATTATCGAATTAGCACATTAAGCAAAGTTTGTTAAAAATATTTTATAGTATTTTTAGTCATGTTTTAGATACTTTTATTAAACTAAGCTTGGTTCTAACTAAGACAAGACCGAGCCAACAACTTTATCGTGTGAAGCCAGCAGAGGATGTCTACATGTAACACTCTATAAAACCTATCGTCCAGTAACAAAGATTAGCACATACGTAATATTTTTAAATTCGAAAATATATTTATAGCAATTCATTTCTGGTTATTCTTTTTTGTAAACTTTAAATTAACGTTTCAAAACAAAAAATAATTTTTCACTTTTTATCATTTAACAAAACGTTGCAATCTCGTAGATTTTGTACGAGTGTAAATATTATAACGTCATTAATTACTATTTAAATTTTTATCATGGTATTTAATTATATTTTATGTTAGGTCCAAATACATCTTTTGTCAATCCTAACTAATATTATAAGCCATGGTGGCGTAATAGCTAGCACAACTTGGGCACTTGGGCACCACTTGCTGACAACGGTGAAAGAAAAAATTGTAACGAAACCTGCACATCGAGTTCACCGATGTGTCAAAACTGCTAAGCCGGCTTGGAAAAGCGTAGTGGGTAAACTGCCCGTTGCCCTATAGTGATGGTCTCAAGCAGTAGGACCTTCGTGTGACGTTATTTGTAGATAGGCTTAACATCCATACATCTGCATCACACTTCCTTCTCTTCTCTCGTGTGGGAGATTGTACGGGCTAGCAACAGCCGTACATTGACGTGTGAACATAAGCCGCTGCATTTGCAACGTGCATTATAACATAATATCATTCGCATCGGTACTCGTTTAGCACCGTACTCGGGCAGTCGGCAAAATAGCTTGTCTTAGTATAGCACCATAATACATTATCATAATTTAAGCATTAAACAATCAACATCTTAAAACATTGTATTATACCCGCAAATTACTATTGTACTTGGCCGCCATTTTGGTGACGTAACCGTAGTCGAACACTCAGTACTGTTAGCATCACTGGCCGACGAGTACGCGTACATATGGAGTTGCGGATGACATCACGTGAATGTTAATTTGACAAGGTTCCAGCGCATTACCAATTTGCGGGGATAATATCATTAATATCCTATGTGGGAAAACCCTCCACAACTTATATGTAGAAATATAAATACATGGTAATGCACTGACGTCGACGACATATATAAAATATTTTGTTCTTAATAGGCAGGGGCTAGAATGGAGATAGTTTAACAACAATTATCACGTCTTATAACGCTTTCATTATTTGATTGAAGCTATAAAAGCTATACAAAGCGACGTTTCCCTGGACGACGAACCTAATCAGCCAAATCCGTACTTTAATTGAATAGTGAACAGAACCCAACACCTAATAGTTGGCTAGGGTTCTGAGGAGTGTTAATACGTAATCCAATCAACGCCAGTGGACTCCTAATTAGGGGTTCCTAATTAGAGGTATCGGCTCCTCCTAATTGGCTAGAGAGATAACAGTAATTACGTAATTTAATTGAACTCTCTAGTAGTTTTAATATTGTACCGCCTTTGCTTAATCAGTATGTGATTGCATGTGGGCTTTGCTGACTTACCTATCTGAATTTTTGAGGTAGGTATTATTGAATTATTGAATAATAACAGTGACAGCAAAACTGCGTCAGGAACTCCCACATCCGTGGCAGTCTTCATTTCCGTGACATAGTAGACAAACTGCAAGACAGTCGTTTACGCTGGTCCCAGGCTCCAGGCCCGGTCGTAGGGATAGACCCAAGAAATGCTGCCTTGACGTTGTGAAGGATGAAATCTGTACTATCTCAATACAAGGGATGCCGAAGACGATGTGAATTGGAGAAGAAAAAGTACGAAAGCGGATCCTAGGCGTCGAAGCGAACGCTCTGAACGGAACCAGGATTTAACGCGCGGATGATGGTGATGATGAATAGCTATAGTGAAACTTTGTTCGCGTAGCCATAATGAAGACATAATTATTTTTTAATGAATTGCAACCGAATACAATGAAATTGCAGTATTATAACTTTCATTATATTCGTCTATCCCATGGAAACGATGTTTTATTGCCATAAACAATGATCCTATTTTTTAAAATAAATACATCTTTATTGTTGAAAAATCTGATAATATAACTTACAGAAGTCCCTAACTCCCTCTGCCCGCTTACCCTCTCACATTAGTATGTAGTTTAAAATACAAATCGTGCGTGTGTTGTGTATGTGTGTGTGAATGTGTGTTGTGTGTGTGTGCAATTATGTATGTACTGTACGGTTTCTATTAAGATAAAAAGATTAAAACAGTGCTTCATATTTATTTTAACACGTTGAGTTGTTTCTATGTGATTATTTAACAGACAAACAACAATTTCAAAATCTGCTAGTAGGAAAAAATCTTCCTGATATTTACTTGTTTTTAAACGCATAATACACTCACTCAAAAGCACGCATAGATAGTATTATAAAGAGGAAAAATTTAATATTAAAACGCAATTATAATTAAATGAAGCAAGAACTTTGCACCCCTTTTTACTTTGCGCGGACGGAGGAGTTTGATGTTTTTTTTTTCATTTATTTCGGCATCAAACATATATACATTTTAACTTAAATTAACAGTTACATTAGATTTATTCTTATTATCTAACAGTGCCTAAAAATTATTAAAAGTGAGTCAGGAAAACAGTGAAGATGCACGTTACAGAACATTAAATATTAGACAATTGACGAAATACGAAATAGGCGAAAGCTAATGTTTTTCATTTTATTATTTTAAAAATTTGCATAACAAATACATTACAGACACACGCATATATATACTCGTTTGTTTATTGTTGCCTTTGCGAAATTTATGATTATAGAATTATATATGGTTATAGTCTTTGACAATAAATTATTATAGTCGAATTTCGACCACGCGCCATCACTAGTTAGATACAATTTGTCAAGGTGCCTCTACGTGTTGACCTTCTTATGGCCCCATGCAAGCCCTCCAAAAGTCCGGGTCTATTTTTATGACCCGTGGTCTTGAACGACTTAAAGTAGGAATTAATTAATTAAAATTAAATATAAGATTTAATTTAATTTGTAAATCTATATATAAAATAATAGACAAATTCAACCCTGTAAAGAATCGAGTAATAAAAACCGGGGTGCGTTATCTTCCACGGCAGATGGGGCTAACACGCCTGTGACGTCACGACCGGGGTTATGGCGTCAGAACACCCTGATAACAACCCTGTAACGGAAGCCTGTTGATAGCTTAATGAGTGTGCCGGAGAAAATGATCACGCGTTTGTTGAGTTTCTTTTTTAGGGATCAGTAGGTATTTTATAATGACTAGAGATTAAAATCAATTTAAATAAGCATGAAAATATTGTTACAACCTAGGCGATGACAAAGACAAATTCCACGTACATATTGGTAGACGCACAATTATTACCCGTCGGCATTTGAACTAATTGTAATTCTCTTATGGTCGTCTTCTTTTGTTAACTTATTGATAGGCATACGTTTCTAGAGAAGAGCCCATTGTTTTAATTAGAATTATTATAGAGCTTATTAGCACTACACAAACAAAGTATAACACAGGTACAAATGTAACCGAACACAACAAATCCAAACGTTATGCAGAAGGTCGTAATTCAATAAAATGCGCAAAGTCCGTCACTAATAGATTACTAAATGTACACACGTCTCGCCTTGATCGTGGTTCTAGCTCGACTGACCCCTCCCTCAATCAGGCCATCGTTTTATATTGCTTAAATGCAATATGCCCGCATTGTAATCCGAAACACCTGGTTAATGAGTTAGCCGCAGCGGCCATAAATGAGTACAATAAAATAATGGGCTGTTCTCTAGAAACGTATACCAATAAAGTAAACAAAAGAAGACGATCATGAAAGAATTACAATTAGTTCAAATGCCGACAGTTAATAAAATGTGTTTTTTCATATACGCAGGTGGACTTTGTTTTTGTCGGGACCTGAGTTGTAACAATGTTTTAATTCGTAATACGGACTGCGAAAGCGGCCGATGTAGGCCCCTGAATTTGACAACAAATCTCCTCATAATAAAAACTAAATCTATTATAATATAATCTCCTCGATTCTTCGCTGAAATCGATGTAAGGCATTATTATTCACGATCTATTCAAGAAGCAAAACCACTACAGTGATAGTGAAATGGCTTTACATTCAAGTTCAAGTTGAGGGTAAGGCTGGACGCACACTGACTAGTTTTATTATCATTAGCTGTTGTTACTTTTCTTAATGAAGTCGATATTGTTTTGCTGTTGCTTTTTTTTGAAGTTAATATTTTATTGCATAAACTGTCACATACATATAATTTACAAAAGATGTGTTCTTTGTAGGAACGATAGTTTGTCCTTTCGAACGTGCAATTCAGGCAGTTTATAATGTTGCCAGGCCGTTATATAATATTTTTATTATCATGTCATTTCACAAATGTTTTTGTTCGGTAACGGAATCTTTCAAGTTAAATTTGATCGACTTCCCGGTTTCCGATTGAGCTGAAATTTTGCACGTGTGTATATATTGCGTGACAATGCAATAATATGGTACCATCGAGCTGATCTGATGGAGTTGGGAGGTGGCCATAGGAACTCCCGTACTAAGCAAGATAGACCCGCCCTGTTTGGGCTTGTTTTACTTGTCTTGGCTAGCACTCTGCTGCTACATTATATGCAGGATCTCATAAGCTTGTATTAAAAAATTCAACTAACGAATGAAAAATAAATAATAGTTTAAAAAAATTAAAAAATACGTTTTTATAGAAAATCCACTAAAAAATATTTTTTTTGATAAATTTGAATTAAAAATAGTGTAAGAAAAAATGATTTTTTTTTACAATACGCTACGCTACGCTTTTTTTACAATAAAATCATTTTTTCTTATACTATTTTTAATACAAATTTATATTCTATTTTTTTGTTGGATTTTCTATAAAAGCGTATTTTTTTAGTTTATTTTTTACTTTCTGCTCCATCTACATCGCCAGATTAGTTAAGAATTTCTTTATAGCTGGGTTGCCTGGAAGAGATCGCTTTCAGCGACAAGGCCGCCTGTTGTTTTGCCAGGAAATATGTAATTATGCATTTTGTTTTTTTTTATTTTGGTAAGCATTAAAGTATTATCTACAAGTTAACTATGATAACTTCTGTATGATGTTATAAATTACTACGCAATGTCAAGATTGTCATACTGATGTACATGTATGACAATCTTGACATTGCGTAGTAATTTATACCTAAGTAATTATTTAACAATATAATCATGCTAATACATTTATTATAATTACATATGTGTTTTGTAATATATTAATGTATACGTATATAATTGTATATTATATTTATAACTATGTATGTATTTGTATATTTATTTGTTAAATTAGTTTGAATATTTATGTGTCCATTGCCTTTTTCCTGCACCACCTACATCGGCTGATTCAAATTTGTTTTTCATTTAGGTTGCCTGGAAGAGATCGCTTTGAGCGATAAGGCCGCCTATTGTATCGCCTAGAAAATATTGTAAATATTGTCTGTTTTGTAATTGTATGTTTTGGTGTGCAATAAAGAGTTATCTATCTATCTATCTTAACTATATCTTTCGGGGGAAGCCGAGAAGTAAGTTTTATTTTACTTACGTCAAAACGTTTAATTTCATGTCCTAGATGACCTAATTTGCACTAATTACACAAAACAGTTATTAGCTAGCTGTTCTGGTTTAGTGTACTGAACTCAATTAGGAGTACAATACAAGAGGTTGAGAGTATATTATCTATTACAAATAATAGTGTGTTTAGTTAGGAGACAGCGCCATTTAGTTTTGTTCTGACTGAACTATTGGGCTATCTACTATAAGTAAAGGAATAGAATATAAAGAAGAAACGATGTTAGCTTTGAAAGTGTACGTTGTGTAACTACCAGTTGATATGAATGCCCCAATGGGCGGTGGTCCTAAACCACTTGAGGAGTAGCGTCAGCGCCCACTTGACATTTATCCAACCTTGGCCAAATATTTGCTAAAAACAGATGGTCGGAAATGTGCCAAATGGTTTAATCATATAATTAAATTTATCGCTTTACTTATGTTAATGTACTTTACTAACGTTATCTCAAATTCAAATTCATCTATTATTAAGTATATATATACATACATATATAGAGAGATAGATAGATAACACTTTAATGTACACCATTACAGAAAACACAGATGAACTTATAGCCTAAAAATATTCTATATGTACAAAATGGGCAGTCTTACCGCTAAAAAGCGATCTCTTCCAGACAACCCGTGGCAGGAATGAAACATATTATATTGGTCAATGGTGGTATACATAAATATTAGAGGATATGCTGCTACTTACATATATTTTATACTAAATAGACATATATAAATACTCCTGTTGATATTACATACATAAATATATAGATACAAAATATTAACTAAAATATAAATGTAACTATACATATAAAAATTAAAAATAGTTACATATTTTTTTTTATATAATCTTTTATTTCAAGTACAATTGAATAAGAAATAAGTTGAAATTACCTAAATCTAACAACTATTAACAAAAACTAAAATATCCTATAAATAAACCTAACTTAAAAATATAAAACCTAACTCAAAATTATAAATAAAATATTGGTCCCAAACCACTGTCACTTACCGGGAACGTTCCCAAGAGGCTGGCGGCGTTACCACGCTGAATAGCCATGCTTATCCTTTGAGCAAAATAGACGCCAGCCTTTTGGTCGCGTGAGAGGTCTATTAGGCGTTCGGCGACATCTCGATAAAGTTTTAGAGCACTAGGACCCCACGGACCAAGAGTTTCCACTCCAAACGCCGCAAATGTGTAACAATTACCGATGGCGGCGTACTTCCGGCGCTTGAGGGTCTCCTGTTTGGCTGCAGCAGAACCGGCGGTAGTGGACGTATTTGAAAGATGGGACGCCGCCAGAGTGTCAACGCAAGTAGCATCCCACACTAAGGGGCGGCCCATCTTGCAAGGTACTAACGTTATCCCATCCGGCCTCCTGCCATCGTCGCGGCACAAGCCGTTTGGTTCCAGAACGGCAGGTACCCCGGTGGTGACAAGAGCCCGGCGGATAATGTCGTTCAGTGCCGCGTGACGGCACTTTTAATTATTTTTACTACTCGCCAAAACCTAAGAAAATAATTTACTCCATTTATTAAATTTGGCTGAACGCAGGTCTGAAATACTGCCCTTATACGCCTAGGGAGGGGTGAGGAGGGGGATGTAATAGAAAAATATGCTCGGCTGCTCCCACTTTGAGCAATGTTTTATTACATTACAGAGAAAGCATTACTGGATGAAACGAACACACAAAAGGCGAAAACCGAGGCGTCTAACTCGATTACTTACATTGAATTATACTTACTGTAATATAATACATTTTAGTACAAATAAATTGTATTTTGTAATCTTATAAATGCCATATTGTGTACATTTTTTTATAGCTGGAGTACAGCAGACAGGCTGACGGCCGACCTGACGGAAAGCGGTTCCGTCACCTATGGACGTTTGTATCACCAGAGATGTCAACGCCCTGCCAGCCTCGAACAAATTGTATGACACCATTTTTGAAAAACTCCATATCGTAGCGCTATGGGGAAACCTCGGCTGGGAGCTCATTCTAAATCCACACGGTATGCAAGAGAAACGTTCTACAGAACCGTTGCGTACATGAGCGAAGTGGCTCGAGGAAGTGGGAATGAATTCCCAACCTATAGCGGGCGGTGAGATGGTAGAAGAGTACAAAAGGACCATTCTAAGCAGTTCTTCGGAAACTCCCCGTAATACAGTCGGTAGAATACGCAGAGAGAAGCAAAGTATCTCCTAAGGCCAAACGAATCTAGACCGTCTGTGAGTATGGGATCATTAACAACGCGAACGACTCCACGTTGAAAACATTCCAGAAGAACATTGAAGCTATTAAAAAAAATAGAACATATTATGTAAACGATGGAAAAGATGATATTTGTCTGTTTGTTGGTTTGTTTGTGTGATCACTAAACTTTATTTTCTACAAGCACTCTGCTCGCTTGCTTTGTCTTTTAATTTTTGGACTCAAATAGCTTGTGCTTTCTATTGAAATTTTAAAATGTTATGCGTGCAGAAATGAAGTACATACATACATAACTTCACGCCAGGTCTCTTGCGGGGTAGGCACGAACAACAGAGCGCCATACAGGCCCATTCTTACACACGTCACTTGCTTCTTTGACATTCATAGCTCTTCTTCATTTCATGCACACTCGTCTGTTCTTAAGGCTCCTAACATCACCTTCTGCTAACACATGATCAATTTGATCATGGAAGGTGTGTCGTGGCCTTCCGCGACTTCTGCATCCATCCACTTTTGTATTGTATATCTGTTTAGCCATTCTTTCATCGTACATTCTTTCCACATGCCCGAAACACCGGAGCATTCGTTTCCTTACCTTCACCCGGAATGAAGTAAGAATACAATTTCCTGCGTTGGGGCGCCCTGTAATAAGAGGCCACAAAACAACCCACATCCAGATGGTAGGGCATTTGCCGGACTGGATGGCTACCACCCCTGGTCTAAAATATGTCGCCTTAATATTAATTAAGTTATATACATATGTAATATATAAAATGTAACTATTCAAAGATGATAAATATAGCTATATGCATAATGCTATATATTTTCGGGTTTTAGATTGAAATCGGTTTTTAAAAAAATACTTCAGTCTTCAAGCCCTGTGCTCAACTATCGCTAACTTGAAAGCGACTTGTTCAAGCGAAACTCACAAAATTGGATTACTAGTTCCTGCAACTCCAGATTGTTAGTGTCAAGTTGTCAGTAGCTTAACTTAGCAGCTATATACAGAATGCTTGCAACAATCCTGCAAGGTTTTGCAGTTTACGATAGTTTGATAGATATTCCGTGTAATTATTTAAGTAATTTTAAATAATTTTTAATTTTCTTTATCTATACCTCTATACCAGTGGTTCCTAACCGGTGGTCCCTGGAGGCATTCCAAGTGGTCCACGAAGACATCTTAATAAACAAGTGACATGATGTGTTGTGTCGAGTCATTACAATGCAAACCGCGCCGCAGCAAAAGTTAGAAGACAATGCGCAGTGTACAAGTGCAGGGGAAGAAGTCCGCGTGACGGGAGATCGAACAGCGCAGGTATCTCTGTCTAATGAGACGACTCCTCTGTTCGTTCTTTGTTTTAATACTTATTTATTGGGAGTTCAACCTACGTACGAGTGAATTATTAAATAGTAAATTCAATCGCTATTTTTACATATACATAACCGAATAAGTGGTCCCTGGCAAGACACACATTTGGTAAAATGGTTCCTCATGACATAAAGGTTAAGAACCACTGCTCTATACCAACGAGGTCTCGAGGTTTTTTTATTAAAGGAGTTCAGCAGACAAGCAGACGGCTCACTTAATGGAAAGCGGTTACCATCGCCGCATACTTTATCAATATCTGACGCGCTAAAATATTTCTGTCTTATGTAAATCCTTCTTAATATGTCGGCATTAATTTGAAAGTGTCAACTTGTTAAAGAAATATTTTGACATGTTTGTCCGCGATGGACTCCTATACTACTCAAACGATTTTAATCAAATTGGCACACCGTGTCCAGTTTGATCCAACTTGAAAGATAGGATAGTTTTTATACCGTTGGAACCGGTAGGTGGCGCTGGGATCGGGTCATATTTTTTCAGAGCAGGACAACGTCTGCTGGGGCCGCTAGTTCCTTTATATAATTTTGATTAGAATAAAACCAATCTGAAATTAATTTTGTCTCCTTTATATCACTGTGTGGCTATTTTTAAAATTTTTGAAAACCTATACACGCTCCTCCCATCATTGAAAGAGTTTACATCATATTTTTTTTCTTTTTAGCATCTAATCTTGACAATCCAAAAGGTCCTAGCGACGCTCGAGTAACTTTAGCTTTCACATTTAGCATCTTGGACTCCCCTACTACAAGGTTACAGTCTCTGTTTAGAGAGAGGCATTATAGTGGTAGCATCTCTAATGTTGTAAATATCCACAGGCGATGGTAACCGCTTTCCATCGAATGGGCCGTCTGCCTATCTGCTGAATACATGCAATAAAAAAAGGCTTTTCAAGCAATCATACAGAATCAGTTCGGAAAATGTTCTCTGGAAAGCACAGTTTGTCGCTACAATATTATTATGAGCGGAATATTCAGGAGGAGGTATATACATCGCATTGTAGGAAGATTGATATAAAATGTCCCACGGGCCAATGTTGGGTGCATTTCAAAAGCGACAAGCGTAAAATATGATAAAAGTAACCTATTTAGCCATGAGACTGTCGCAACATAGTGAGGATGCCAATAGTTCGAGTGCCTAAATAGGCCTTTCATCCGAGGTGAACAGTCTGCTTTTCATTTCGATTATCAGGAAACTAAATTACAACATGATAACTTAAACAAACAACTACTTCGCTGATAATTAATTTAAGGCGTTAAATCCATATCTGATTATGATTAAATAATTTTATGCAAATATATGCAAGTTTTATAAATAATTGGCATTCGATAAAACAACTGAAATATAATTGCTATTTTCCTACCTCTTTTATATTTCTTTTGCTGTGGCATTCTACCAGCTAGTATTTCTTTTTTTATTGTGTGTGTGTGATAGTAAGTTATTAAAATAAAATATTTAGCTCAACTTTATATAAATTAAATAATAATTAATTGCAAAGTAAATTATAAGTGCAGAATCGTTTTATAAAATCGTTGATATTTATTAATTACAATTTTATGCTGCAATTTAACAGAGTGGCTGTAAAGGATGCTGGATCTCACGTGAGTGGTGACTAAGAGGTTCGCGAAATAAAAACGATTTTGTGGTTTAAAAAAAAGAACTGCGTTGTGGATATAACGGAGGTATGTACGTCGCGTCGCGGGCAGGTGCTACCGGTCAACTGGCGGGTTGGGAGGTGCGCTGCGTTATATACTCAAGCTGCGGTGCTACGTTTATTAAATGTAAGTATTTTATATATATATATATATATATATATATATATATATATATATATATTTACGCCACTAATTTTTATTTATAATAATTTTAACATGTGTTGCAGGTTACAGTGGCTGTATAAAAGTTGGGACGTGGCTTGCTTAGATTTCAAAATTTATTGACGATAGGGAAAATCATTTCCCAGGGGAGTTTTAGCGGGCATGGCAAAGGTGCTCTGCTTTTTTCTAAAAAGCTTTTATTGTATTTTTTTGTGTTCATTACATTTGAAACTGGTTAAATATATAGATTAAAAAGTTGCTAAACTTTTTTGCAATCGGTACCGGACACTTTCGACCACACATCTATTATTTGTCTATTGTCTTAGTTGGAAAGACTGCACATCCGATATTGATTTTATCTACTTGTCTCGGTCGGATAGCAGTGACATTATATTGTAAAGTAATCTGGCCAAAACGTACTTACGTTGGCAAACTTAAAGTTAAATAAATAATCCGCTAGCCTCTTGTAGTTTTTGCCACGAATTCATATTGCAGAGTATTCGCTTTATCCCAACGTTGTAGGTAGATAGTATGAAAATCATTGAAGCGGGAAATAAGGATAGCATGTCTCCGACGTGCGGATACTGGGCTTTTCATGTTTAGCCGATTTCAAAACAGATGGTTATTATATAGGTGTCACTACGTAGTCATTTTGATAATAAATTGAAAGTTTAAAAGATTATAAAAATCTTTTAGGAAGCGAAAAGTTCTTTACGTTTTTTTATTTTATTTCATGAGTTCAGTAGACAGCCGATATGATGGAAAGCGGTTATCATCGCCTATACAACTTGTAACACCCATGTGTTGCCGATCTAAAGGGAGGGTGGAACCTAGCCACTAATGCCGGAACACAACTCAAGGTTGTTATGGTGACATACCCTAGACCAGGGGTGGTAGCCGGTATCTTAAGATGAGTAACAAAAAGAAAATGCATAAATACTCGTAAATAGTAATAAGAAGAAATGTGAGTCGTTTAGGTAAAATGCATTAAAAGTAATATAAATAAGAAACAAAACGTAGAAAGATAATAGATTATACTAGCTGTCCCGGCAGACGTCGTCCTGCCCGGTAAAAAATAGGGGTTGATCGCAGAGGGTTGAAAATCTAGGGTTGTATGTATTTTTGTATGTTGTATCATAAAAAAATAGAAATTAAAAAAATTGTCTAAAAAATGAATATAAAAATTTAGGGGTGGACTACCCCTAACATTTAGGGGGATGAAAAATAGATGTTGGCCGATTCTCATAGATACCGGATAAGCACAAAAAATTTCATCAAAATCGGTCAAGCCGTTTCGGAGGAGTATGGCAACGAAAACTGTGACACGAGAATTTTATATATTAGATGTAACAAATAGATACAATTATTGTAATAGAAGCAAGGAAAAATAATAGTTTTGTTGAAAAAAGTAAGAACGAAAAATAAAGGGGTGGCAGTCATTCAGACGAGCACAAATGGATTGTTTTGTCGCCTCTTACGACAGCCGCTCGGCCGCAGCTGATTAATTCTTCCTCCGTTCCTGCACGCATTGCACATTGGGCACTTTCTGGATGGTGATTGTGGGCGCGATGCGATGGCCGGGAGAAGGCAAAGCGACGGGCAGAAGAAGCAAGGGAAACTCGCCTTGCCACCAGTCCGCCGCCACACTGCCCTCGTCCCCCGGGGGTTCACACTCTCACTAGGATTGTGGCTTTTAACAATAAATGCAATCTTGGGTATATTCGCCACAATTTATACGTAATTTTTTGCGGTGACCGCCATGACAGTTCATGTCTGTCTCTTGTTTAGCACATTCTTCATTTAAAGTTTTATTATATTCTTGATGGGGAGGAAGAATTTACAAGGAAGTGTTCCTCTGCGCAACCAGTGATAAAGCACTGAGCGCGAGCGACCGTCACACTGAGACACAAACTTTCCACTTCTGACGCGCAATCCTTGGACTGAGGGTTTCACGGGAAGCTGGTCGGCGCTGGAAGTGGTCGACGAATTTTGGTGACAACGGGCGGGGATCCTAAATTTCGTGAGGTCACGTTCCAAAATCTAATTATTAAAATATAAGCTTTAAAACACGTCTTTTTTGCAGGAGTTCAGCAGACAGACTGCCCACGTGATCGAAAGAAAAGAAAGAAGAAGAAGAAGAAAGAAAATATATTTATTTCAGATTGCGACTTACACATTACATACATATAAAGAAAATTACAATAAAAGAAAGCCGCAATATGTGAAATGAGGTTGGCACTCAGTCTTTCGCTGTGCCGAAACATATTTCGACACAACACTGGTTTTCAGTGCCCACCTCCATGACCTCATATATCCCAAGACCCACTTTGTAGATAACCTAGTATATTCAAAAAATAATATATATATAACAATTATACAATAAGATAGTCTAACAAAACCACAAAAAACTAAATAATAATAAAAATACCTATAACTAAATCACTAACATTTAAATTATTCAACAAACTAAACAACTATGAAATACAAACCAAAAATTACATTAATTAATTACTGCCCTCAGGTAAATAAAATGACACGTGCCAAGCGAAAGAAAGCGGTTACCATCGCCTATGGACATTTGCAACACCAGAGGTGTTACAAATGCGCTGCTTCTCTCTTAAGGGAGACTGGAACCTGGTCACTAATGCCGGAAAACAACACAAGGTTTATATGGCGGCATACTCTAAATCAGGGGTGGTAGCCATCCAGTCGAGCAAATATCCTACCACCTGGCAAAAAAATGAACTATTAACGAAAAATTTAAAAATAATTCGAACTCTATCTTTATGAGCAGTGTTTAAATAATTTTAATGAAATAATACTAATTACTATAATTATATGTTATGGTGTTTGAAAGAGAAGAAACCAGAACGAATGCAAGGATAATGGTCGATGATGTTATGCTGGAACAAGTGAATGAGTTTTTATATCTTGGATGTGCTTTTAGCAGGAATGGAAGGTACACCGCTGACATAGAAAGAAGAGTAAATTTGGGGAATAGTGTGAATGGAGCGTTAGGTAAACTTCTAGGCGCTAAGAACCTCAGCCAGAAGGCCCAGCTTGCCATACACAACGCAGTTCTGGTACCTACGCTCACGTATGGAAGCGAGATTTGGGTATGGAATAGAGAGCATGAAAGTAGAGTAAACGCGGTCGAGATGCGAGCACTGCGCAAAATCTGCGGAGTGACGCTCGCGGACCGCGTTCGCGATACCGAAGTAAGAAAGAGAGTTGGTCTAAAAGAGAGTGTCGGAGTGAAGGTAAGGAAAGGAATGCTCCGGTGGATCGGGCATGTGGAAAGAATGTATGATGAAAGAATGACTAAACAGATATACAATGCAAAAGTGGATGAATGCAGAAGTCGCGGAAGGCCACGACACACCTTCCATGATCAAATTGATCATGTGTTAGCAGAAGGTGATGTCAGGAGCCTTAAGAACAGACGAGCGTGCATGAAATGAAGAAGAGCTATGAATGTCAAAGAAGCAAGTGAGGTGTGTAAGAATGTGCCTGTGTGGCGCTCTGTTGTTTGTGACTACCCTGCAAGGGACCTGGCGTGAAGTTATGTATGTATGTATGTACTATAATTATAATTAATTTAACAATGTCTGGTTTCATTTGTGAATTCACTCAGATTATAACTTACTAGTTGTGCCCGCGACGTAGTCCGCGTGGACGACGTTTTGGATCGATTTGGATAGACCCGGATTTTGAAGCATTCTTCATTTCTGCTCCGCTCCCATTGGTCTTAGCGTGATAATATATAGCCTATAGCCCTCCTTGATAGATGGGCTATCAAACATTGAAATAATTTTTCAAATCAAACCTTTCAATTCCTGAGATTAGCGCGTTCAGTCAAACAAACTCTTCAGCTTTATATATTTGTATAAGATTTGACTGATAACATTTATCTGATGAATAAAAAATCGTAATTCGTAAATTTATTTTTATAAATTTATTCCTATTAGGCAAGTGTGTTGCTATGGGTTATCAACGTTTGTTTGTCATATACACTTTGATATCAAATCCTTTATACATTTAGCAAGTAATTATTTTGTTCTATGTTTAGTATTGCCTTTGTAGTCACATGCAATCCTGTTAACTGACATGTTAAATTTAGTTGTTTATTATAAGCCTTTAATGTCCTGTTTATATTACAAATGAAACATGGTAATGTACTAAAAGATTAGCTTAAAACTTGAATTGAAACAGCTGCAAAAAAAAATCACTTTTAAGTTATGTAAGTATATATATCCAAAAGGGTATACCAGGGTTTTTAAGTAAAAAGTTGCCCCCGCGATGTTTTCTACTTTTACTGTGGGGATCATTTTGTTTTATTCACCCAAATTTTCAGTATTTTATCTTATGTATTTTTCAAGTTTGTTTAATAAACCTATTTTTTCGTTTTTATTATTTTTTAAATAGTAAAATTAGAAAATAACTCATAGCATTTTTTACTAATACTTGAGAGCAATATAACAATATTATTCTTGTAATTCCCAGAAATGAAAATAAGATTTTTTTAAAATAATAACTAAAATATTTTTTATCTCGTATTTTTGAAAATTGTCTATCATCACTTTTTTCAGAACATTTGATTTACAATCCTATTTATGTTAGATATTTTATGTTTAAATTACTACTGGTTCGTATTTCGCGCAACGAATCAGCATTGCCATACAGCGTGGCAATGCAGCCAGCCTTCTGGGCACGCTTCCCTCTGGCAGCGATTTGCTACATTCTTTATACTAATTAATCTATTTATAATTTAGTTTATTTTTAAGAATTTTTAATAATCATCTTTCGATATATTTTTCCATAACTTCAGTAGGTACAGTACAAACATTAAGACATTTGATTACCAAAAATACGTAATTACTATTTATTTTCTCTTTGTTTCTAGTTCTATGATTATATATCTTAATTTATTTCTATCTGTGGTGACTTGTTAATAGCTCAATATCACTAATATTTGTTATTATTATAATGTGAATAGTCGATAGTGTAATTGTATTATATATACAGAATATACACATACATAAATATACGTAGAAGTATTTATACGTCAAACTTAGAATTCATCCGTGCAGGAACGAAGACAGTATACAATTTCCTGCGGCCGGGCGGCTTGTCGTAAGAGGCGACAAAACAACCTACAACCAGGTGGTAGGGTATTTTCCCAACTGGATGGCTACCACCCCTGGTCTAGAGTATGTCGCCATAACAACATTGAGTTGTGTTCCGGCATTAGTGTCCAGGTTCCATTCTCCCTTAAGAGAGCAGCAGCGCATTTGTAGCACCTTTGGTGTTGCAAATGTCCATAGGCGATGGTGACCGCTTTCCATAAAGTGGGCCATCTGCTTGTCTGCTGAACTTCTGCAATAAAAAAACAAAAAAAAAGAATCGTCTTTTTTCAATACGCTTACCAAAAACGAGCAGATTCCAGAGACATTCAAAGTTTATTTCCCCCCAAATTAATGTACACAAAGTTTAATATACAGTAAGTATTAATGTATATTTTGTAAATTATACAAAATTAAATCAAACACCACCGGCTCAAAGGTACTGGGCTACGCGGGAATAAATAATATTCCCCTTCTCATTTAGCTCGAAGCGGGTTCTAAGAAAATTTATTTACCAACAAAATGAATTCATTCCGATTCACTTCGACCAATATTTTTGCCCAAACGTGCTTATAAATAACGTAGGACTAGTTGTTTTTTTAAAAAAAAAATATGATAATAATCAGCCAAGTGCGTGTCCAACCACGGCCATTGAAATGATTTATAGTGATGATAAACATGTTTTGCTAATTCTCTACCGAACACTGTGCAACTCGCAAATACAAGACAAAGGAAGTAAGTTCATACAGTTTTATTAAATCAATTACGTAATATGTTAAAGTCAAATAAGATTGTAATTCTTTAGTTTGCTTATATAGCTATTATAATTCCATTTTTATATTAGAAAGAGAGTGAGAAAACACTTTATTGCACACCAAAATATGCAATTACAAAAATAGACCATACTTGGGATCCGATCATCAAAACTATCAAGACCCAAACCCAGCAAAAATCAACTGCCAGATCTCAAGACACTGTGAGCTCTTTCTGCGTGCAACGAAATACAAACCAACCCGACTGATAATTTCTTTTATTTTTTCCTTCCATCCATTTTAATATTATAATTTTTTTTTAGAACTAGGCATGTTTGCTGAAGAGTTTCTTGCGCCACTTCTTCTCTTCAGCCACAACATGTTGTGAAGCGGTGGTAAAATTAGATTAGGCTCCCATAGAGTAAATAATATCCATAAACAAAATTAAAACTAAATAATTAAAATGAACAAGTTGGCGGTAGGCTGAATAAAAACTTTGACAATACACGTTAGACAAATGTCATTTTTGTCTTCCGTGACCACGGCCACTGAAAAGCGGCCGAAACGCCGGATAAACCTAAATAAAATAAATTACGGCGCTTAAAACCGTTACAAGGTAGTTTTATTATGTGTACAAGTCGCGAAAACTTAAGAACATATTATCCCGTTCTGTCACTTTTTTAAATAAATTATATTATTGGTACGACCTAGGCGCCGAATAAACCAAATTAACAGCTGCATATCTGTAAAAACACATTAACTTTCGGCATTTGGACTTCTTTTGTTTACTTTGTGTTTAAAATTTGTGATTAGAAAACAGCCCATTGTTGTACTGTTATCTTTTATGGCAATCATGAAGCAGGTGTGTTGGATTAAAGTCGCGTTAGATACGGGGATGTGATGGAGGAGGAAGGCAGTCGAGCGAAGCAAGATTTGTGTACTACAATCGGGAATCTATTTAGTGACGGACTTTGCGCGTGTTATTGAATAACGACCTTCTGAGTTACGTTTGAACTTGTTGTGTTCGGTTATATTTGTATATATATTATACTGTTTGTTGTTATACGTGTTTGTATAGTTCTAATAAACTCTATATTAATGCTAACGTCATTTTAATTCGAGTCTCGTGACTCGTAACATTATATTGGTTAGATCGCATCTATGGCGATTATGATAATGGCATACGATGAGATCCTACATCGGATATTTCATAACGGTATGAAAGATTATACTCTTGATATCCCAATTTCGCCGCTAGAGCCATCTGCCGCGTTTCCGTCACGCACATGTAGACATCACTCAACTGTGTGTACAAATATATAGCACGATGTTATGTACGTCAGGGAAAGGGGTCGTATAGATCACGCATTGTACAGAAGGTTCATCTCATTATTTATAAAGTTGAAATGTTAGTACATGTCATTAAACTCCTCCTAAAACCTGGTATATCAAATAAGGAGAAACGTTCATTAAGGGCCGCTTGCATAACGTTGCTTAAATTTATTTAAGAAACACTAACCGCGTTTAACCCCCTTAAATACGATTAGCGTCTTGCACAACGCAAATTTATTTAAAGGCGATCGTTATGCAAGCGACCCTAAGACTAATAAGAAAAAAATGTTTTAATACAATACTGCAGCTACCTACTGAAATAAATAAAAAATATAATAAAATGTAACAACAAACACAATGGAAAAGAAAGTAATTGATAAACACAAATTTGGTAATGGAATCTATTCGAAATTGTATGTAATAATACACACATAAGGACATCAAATAGACATAAAAGAACTGTAAAAATAACCTTAATACCCTTCCACCATTCATCCACAACTATCCTCTTCACCCTTTACCCACTCTTCCCTCTTTCCATACATTCCCATATCTTACCGACCAACCCATATATGTTCAACCCATCCACTTATCTAATCACACGTTTACCCACCATTCTCGCAACCTACCTTTGTAACATTTATTTACCCACATAAAATAAAAAAAGGTAGTAGCAAAATGTATTTTTTCATAAAGCAGAAATTAAGAGACAAAAAAATGAGAATCTCTGTCTTGACCAGTGACAGGGAAGCTCGGGCCTACAAAAAAGCCCTGGATCATTTTTGAAGTTTTTTTGTGTGTGCTCGATGTTCCTCGATTGGTTTAGATTCCCAATAGGACCCGGTAGGTGGTGCTGCAATCGGGTTCTAAATTTTATTTTTCAGGGCAGGACAACGTCTGCTGGGCCCGCAAGTTTTGTGTATAAAATGATTCTGTCCATGTGTATGTCACTGAACTTCTAAATCGATTTTGATGAAACTTTTTGTTAGTATTGCTTCCGGGATAGTTTCGATTCAAAATTGAACCCAGTAAGAGGCGCCCGAATCGGGTTCTAGGATTTTGATGGCATATTGTGCATTTGTCTGAGTCCCGGGATGATTTACATTCAGAATTGGATCCGGTAAATTCTGTACGAACCAAAAGATTCAAGCAAATCTCGCACTTGATATAAACGCATTTTAATAAGCCTGGTTGTGTCTTTTTCATAATTGTAATTCTATTTAATTTCTTTTTCAACGTGACGTACCTATTTTTATTTTTCAAAATATTATCTTTTGACTATGCTTTATTTTTTGGTGTTAGCACTATGAATAATATTAGTCTCTAGAATTTTGTTAGGCATAAATATCTAAATGGTTATTCGTTTTTCTTCTTCTATGTAGGGACGTTACTGTCTGGCACGAACGGAAGACCAGCGTTGTTATCAACCAGGATTTGCTGAGTTAGGGCCTGTTTACAGTTAGTTAACCTTTGGCTTATGTTAAACTGCTTATGTATAATTTCCATTTTAAATAACTCTAAATGAATATTATTTTCTTTTCTTTCCTTCTTTCTTTTTTAGTGGTACTGGAACATGTTCTTGATTTAAGTTTTCTCAGAGTAGTGTAACGTTTACTGAACTCGCTAGTCTTATATAACACAGATTAAATATAATAAATTGGGTAAAGCCCGGTTTCTGAGGTTGCCAGTTATAAGTTCAATAACAGTTGATTCCATAAAGTTATGTAATAGACAAACTTAGGTTACCTGCTAACTGTTATACGGGGTCTTTAAAACAGTTTTATTAAAAAGATTTTTATTTACACGATGAAAATACAAAATGAAATTAATTAATTAGAACTTAGAACGAAAATATGAGAAACAGCGATCCGATCAGGATGGAGACTGGAGACTGACTGGGCGAAGGAACGGGAGGTGTATTAATAAACTATTGGATGCTGATACAGCAGAACGGAAAGCAAAGATAAGCAGGTCTGGGGAAAAGGGCCTAGGTATAACATAACCTACAACTAATACAAAAGGTCTTGTATTGTAACGCGCTGCGGTGCGATCGGCTTCTTATTCTAAAATCGATTTCTATTTAACCGACTTCAAAAAAAGGAGGAGGTTCTCAATTCGTCGGGATCTTTTTTTTATGTATGTTCACCGATTACTTCGTGATTTATGATCTGATTTACGTGATTCTTTTTTTGTTCGACGCGGAATAGCTTCCAATTCGTCCCTTAAAAATTTTACATAGTTTGGCCCAGTAGTTTTCATTTTATGAACATGTTTTTGTTCCCGTTTGTTGGGACCTATATTTTTTAAGAAGCGCGGCACCATTCGTAGTTCCACCCATACGTAGCTAGACTTTAAGATGTTTTAGATAATATATATTAATAATAATAGCCTTAGAAATAAATTATTTTATACATTTTAGTTTTTTGGTTTTTGAAGTCGGTTTTTTAAACGAAGTTTTTATTTTTTATATCCGGCTTCAGTCTGAGAGCCCGGGGCTCAGTCGACCCATCTATTTCGTCTCAGAACTTCAAATATCAAATACTAATAACTGGAACATAAAATTAGACAAAAATGTACAGACCAATATCATACTTCCTCTTTTTTAAAGTCGGTTAATAACTGCGCTTGGAGTATTCAGAGCTTAAAGTACCCACGCAATGAGTCACAAAGTTTTAAACTTAAGTAACTTTCACTTGAAAGTAACTTAACTAAAATTTAGCATCATAACACTAACTTTAACTACAAGTTGGAACACTGTGGGTGTGTAATGCAATAAAATAAGGTTCGAATCCCCATTCGGGAAATTTATTGCTCGTTAAATAACTGAACAATGGGCTATTACTGCTGATTCGATCTGTCGTGATTTTCTATACATTGGGTACAACAATGATGTTGTGAATTTATAACCAAGTTAGGAATGTCAACGCAAACAGATCAGAAATAATGCAGTCTATTTCGTACAGCGCTGTAGTGAATTACGTTAATAGAGAAACAAACATCGTGATTCTAAGTATAATATTAATCTTCCTGTTCTATATTTCATATTAAATAGTAACAAAATTAAATACATTTGAGAATGAGAGAATTAAATATAATGAGAATAAGTTGGAAGGAAAAATGAAGAAGTACTGGATATAATAAAGGAGAAACGCACAATTTTAAAAACTCTGGAGGAAAGAAGGCGGAAGATGTTTGACCATTTGCTAGGACACGACACCTTCTTAGAAGCAAGCAGAAGGGAAGACTAAGGCGAGCATTCATGGATTAAATAAAAGAAGAAGTGGGTTTCTTGTCTTACATAGAAGTAAAACAACTGGTCCATAATAAAAAAGAACGGAGGAAGCTCCACCGACAAAATCAAAATGCCGTCGGAATTACTATAGAATTTATTAGAACTATGCAAACACGTATATAACCGGTACAAATATAACTGAACACAACCAGTACAAACGTGATTCACGATTCAATAACACGCTCAAAGTCCGTCACTATATAGCTTATCGAATGTATCCACGTTTTGCTCGTATCGTAATCGTCGCTTGACTGCCGTTCGTTTCGTTCGGACATTGTTTTATATTTAACTATACAATATGTCTCGACAATAGTCGACTGCATAACAATAGTTTCTACGAATCACACTTGCTTAATGACTGTCATAAACGATTACAATACACAATAGGATGTTTTCTTATTACAAATTTTAAACAAAAAGTAAATAAAAGAAGTCCAAATGACGAAAGGTAATAAACTGCAAGTGTGCATTTACTTTTGTCGGCATATAACAATAACTTAGAAACATTTACGATAATGTTATAAGTTTGCTCGATAGATAGATAGTTTGGCGGCCGGCATATGATAGCTCTGTATGCACAGACGTGTGCACTTGTGTTAAAGAATATATTCGAAACTGTTAATATAGTGTAGAAACAATTTGGTATCGCAAACAACTGCTGTAGTATAATACTGTGTTGCAGTTGTTAGCGCTCACTGCCTGACAACTCGTTTGCTATACAATTTAAAACAAGAAAATTATTTTAAAGTTTATACAATGTATGTGGAAATGTATAGATGTCTGAATGGGTGTGTATATACAGCGTGTTTCAGACCTTACGACAATAAATCAGACCACGTTTGCTTCATGATGTACTCTGCCCAAATACAAAAACGAATCAAGGTAGCTTTTTTGGTTTAGCCACAGGACCTCATTTTTCATTTCAGAATATTACAACAACATGTATCAGTTATTGTGTCTAAATAGGTAGGTTATTGACCAATGTATCATGTTGCCAGCTCGTCTCTTCATCATTAAACGCGGATGTTGTTCATTCTTACGCTCTCGCTCGCGAATCAATATTTACAAGATGTTCTGTTTTTATTCCCTTTTTATCGTAATTAATTTGTTCGGAAATTGCTTTTTTAAATTTTGACTTTACGGTTGATTTAATAGTAGGTACCAAAAAATTTTTATGGAGTACGACCGCTAAAATTATGATTTATTGTCATTTGTAATGAAACGCGCTGTATATGTATGTGTGTGATGTGTGAACAAGTGAACGAGTGAGTATGTGGTTACAGACTTATGAGACTAGTGCAGTTGTGAGTAAAGCCCTGGGAGCACTAGATATCCCTCTTAAACCTCACCAGGGGTTCTAGGAGATATATAAAGGCAGTCCCTCTACGATATAAAAAAACGGTATCTATGTAATATGATATTATTATCCGCGCAGGAACGAAGAAAGAATACAATTTCCTGCGGCCGGGCGGCCTGTCGTAAGAGGCGACAAAACAACCCACAGCCAGGTGGTTGGGCATTTGCCCGACTGGATGGCTACCACCCCTGGTCTAGAGTATGTCGCCAGAACAACCTTGTGTTGTGTATTAGTGACCAGGTTCCAGTCTCCGTTAAGAGAGCAGCAGCGCTTTAGTAGCACCTTTGGTCTTGCAAACGTCCATAGGCGATAGTAACCGCTTTCCATCAAGTGTGCCGGCTGCCTGCCTGCTGAACTCCTAAAAAAATAATTAAAAAAACTAGGTTTTGCAAATGTTTTAGTAACAGCCTACTTCTGAGTTCGGTCCGTTCCACTTTAATGAGGGGGGAACAGACAGTATACCCATCACGCTTGCCCAAGACACTGGCTTGTTTGATACACCACTTATCTCGATGTGCATTTTTCATCACGATGCTTTCCTTTCCCGTCATCATGTGGTTATTGTAATAATATGCGATATAAAAATGATGAAGGAGAATGAATGAAAGCAGAATCACAAAACAAGCATATGACAGCAATGTGAGTGATAGAGTTGGTGCCGGTAGACCGAGACGTAATCACTATGATCAAATTGAAGATATTTTGATGAAAGGTCAGATAAAAAGCAGTTTAAATAAGCGTGTATATATGAAAAGATTAATGAAAGTTGATGAAGCGAAAAGTGTTTGTCAGGATCGTAGCAAATGGAGATCCATCGTCTCTGCCTACCCCAATGGGAAACAGGCGTGACAATATGTATGTATGTATAAAAAAATAAAGCCAAGATAAAGATAATTTAAATTTTATTTGATCCACATAATAAACAAATATACTAAAACACAAAATGCTATCTCTTTTGCCGTAAAACAACATA
This sequence comes from Dendrolimus punctatus, assembly GCA_012273795.1. Classification (NCBI taxonomy): domain Eukaryota; kingdom Metazoa; phylum Arthropoda; class Insecta; order Lepidoptera; family Lasiocampidae; genus Dendrolimus; species Dendrolimus punctatus. The sequence continues at coordinate 283,769 of JAABVI010000036.1, read as the reverse complement.
TGCTAGTGCACCTAAAACCACTCTAGGTGTGTGGTTCTCAAACCTTTTTGGGCTAGTGCCCCCCTGTCGTGATAAAAATATTATTAGATATGTATGTAATGTATAAAATTTGATTTATTATTAAAAAGTATCCTACAGTACTTCGATACATGTCAGATCAAAATAATACAAGGTAATAAGTTTTAACAAACAATGGATACTTAATTAGGAAAAGAACAGAAATAATATAAAGTTAAACACACTATAGTTTGAACAAACTTTCTACACATTTTTAATCCCCTTGAAGGCTAAATTTCCAAAAACGCCGATATACGTGTATATTTATTTCTAATCAAAATCACGTGTATAAAATTTCGTGCTTCTTACTTGGAAATTGGTCGAATTTCATACAAACATATATCATCACTAGCTGTCCCGGCAGACGTCTTCCTGCCCAAAAAAAATAGGGGTTGATCGTAAAGGGTTGAAAATTTAGCGTTGTATGTATTTTTAAATGCCGTATCATATTTTTTTTAAACTAAAGCAATTAAAAAAAAATGTGAGCCGTCACGGGACGCCTGGCAGATGTGAAACATTAGACTGTATATATATACCATCGTATAGCGTGGCGACGCGTCGCCACGGCATGCGTCGCCACGCCAGAAATCGGGTTTACGTGCGGCTATAGATGTTTCACATCAATAGGGGTGGACTACCCTTAACATTTAAAGGGATGAAATAGATGCCATCCGATGGTCAGACCTACCCACACAAAATTTCATGAGAATCGGTCTAGCCGTTTCGGAGGCGTTTAAATACTTACACCGCGACACAAGAATTTTATATATTACATATCCTCTCATTCTTCTAGAAATTCTTTCTTAATGTGCACCTACAGTATAAAAAACTCGCTGTGCGTTGGTATGTCGGTCAGTCAGTGAGGTTAAGTAATTATATTTCATTCGATATATTAGCAATAATTACCCAGGGGTACCGTGCTCTCTTTGGGAACCGTATATCAGGTGCATAGCCGCATAGCTGCAAACGGCAACTGCTGCATAAATTTGCATGACAATGTCCGCTGTACAAGCAGAGATAAATTGTTTAACTCCACGTCTTGTAGACAGTTAAAGTTTGCTATAACTTAACATGGAATAGCCTTTTAAAATACAGGTAACTTAGATATCTTTGTACACACATATCTATATAAAATTGATGTGTCTGTTTGTAATGTGAAAATAGCAGCTTTTTACTAAATGCATATGAAAGTATACAGGGTAAGGGTTACTGAAATTTAATAATTTTTAAAAATCGAATCTGGAGCCTCTGGGTTACAGTGAGGTAGGCCAGCAAATGCTTTACCCGCTTAACCATGCAGGCTGTCATTATGTAACAAATATACTGGTGAATAATATATACATCGCTATTTTATTTATTTATTTATAATTTTATTTCAGGAAAATATGTCCCATAGTATAAATACATATTAAATTACATTATTCAGAATAAAATTAATACACAATTATAGTCTTTGGTCCAGAAGCCCATCGCCTTTATCGAGACCTATCAAAACGGCTGATAGATATCTCATGAAACCAAAACGCTGGCCTGTATTTTGGGCAACGCATAATCATTGCCATACAACGTGGTAATGCGGCCAGCGTTTTGGGAACGTTCCCAACTGACGGTGATTTGGGACCTATTTACTATTTGTAGTTTGTATTTTTTTTTTTAAATTAAGTTGTATATGTATTTTTAGAATAGGATGTATTTGTTTATTTTAATTTTAAGTTTTTAAAAAGTTATTATTTAAATACACAATTTAAAAAGTTATACATACACACATATTCACATTCACACACACACATATATATGTCGGAGGGAAGCTATGACTATGACAATATGACGATGTATTGTTGACTGGATGTATAACGCACAATATCATTTGTTTACATTATAATTACTTCTAAAATTCTTAATGTAATTTAATTAGATTTGTTAAATGTTTCTATAACTTAAAGATCGTTCTAACCTAATAAAAGTTATGAATGTTGTAATTTAATAAACGACCAATGAGAGCAGAGCATGTCTTGAGCGGGGTCAAGGACGCCCTCTATACTTTGAGTAATATCTACTTCGGTAGACTGAGGAGTTTTTGTGAGACATTGGGTTGATGGCAGCAGGTCGAGTTGGACCTTAGAGTATTTTTAAAGAAAGTGTTTTTAAGTTAGAAGTATGAGCGGGTGCCCTGAACCCGCTGCTCGGTCTAAACTATGTCAAAATGTTGATAGAACGAGGCTATATATATATATATATATATGTCGCACGAAGGCCTCGCTCTCAAGACATCTCCTTTAGTTATTGCAGTTTTAGTGGGCGTCATCAGGGTAAAATGCGAGCATAAAACACGATGGCCACCTTGGTTTAGCCACAGAACCTCATTTTTCATTTCAGAATTTTACAACAACATGTATCTGTTATTGTGACTAAATCGGTAGGTTAGTGACCAATGTATCATGTTGCCAGTTCGCCTCTTCATCATTAAACGCGCATGTTGTTCATTCTTACGCTCTCGCTCGCGAATCAATATTTACAAGATGTTCTGTTTTTATTCCCTTTTTATCGTAATTAATTTGTTCGGAAATTGCTTTTTTTTAATTTTAATTTAATAGTACCAAAAAATTTGTATGGAGTACGACCGCTAATATTTATTGTCATTTGAAATGAAACACACTGTATATATATATATATATATATATATATATATATATATATATATATATATATATATATATATATATATATATAATGTATATATATTTATTTATTTGTTTATTTATTTCATTAGTTTGGGAAACATACAATAATTAATATTCTTAAATATAAAACATAAAATGGACACATCAATCAACTTTCCACTATAAAATAATTTATAAAATAATAATTGAATGAAATAAAAAGAAAATGAAAAAGTAAAAAAAAATATGAAAAATATACCACAAGTTATATATACTTTGGCTATTACTATTATGCATAGTGCAGCAGTGCCTAACGTAGGTACAGTGTACCCTATAGGCCTATAGGCAATAGCTATAAAAATAGTATCCAGCTGTACAAAGGATTGATACGAATGATCTAACATAGCGACAATAGACTCTTTATATGCATGATGCGAGGTTATGGGGCGCCGGCAGAAAGAAACAACAGAAAGTTAAATCGTAAAAGCTTCATACACTTCTTAATACCTTAATACCGAGCCAGCTATTGACGTCAAGTTCGAAGTAAGCCAGCGCTGACTTCATACTGTCATCGTGTGATTTGTCAGGATAGCGCTGCCAAGCCAGTGCTGACTTTCATATTTTAGATAGACAATAGGAAAAGGGACGTCAGATTCAAATTACTCATTGGTCTCATTTCCTAGATTAGATTGTAATTTTAATATTGTATCACTAAGATATATCATTAACGGAAAATAACTCAATTAATATATGTATTGATTTTGTGTTTTAAATTTAAGAATATTGTTACGACCAAATTCCCGACAAAGGAAAAATTCACACCTGCGTTCTTTTTATTTTTATTGCATGAGTTCAGCAGACAGGCAGATGGCCCACTTGATGGAAAGCGGTTACCATCACCTATGGACATTTGCAACACCAAAGGTGCTACAATGTGCTGCTGCTCTCTTAAGGGTACTGGAACCTGGTCACTAATGCCGGAACACAACGCAAGGTTGTTATGGCGACATACTCTTGATCAGGGGTGGTCGCTATCCAGTCGAGCAAATGCCCTACCACCTGGCTGTGGGTTGTTTTGTCGCCTTTTACGACAGGCCGCTCGGCCGCAGGAAAATGTATTCTTTCTCCGTTCCTGCACGGATTAAAACGTCTTTAGAAACACATTTTTACCTTCCCGCATGTGGACTTCTATTGTTTACTTTGTGTTTCAAATTTGCAATTAGAAAAACAGCCTATTGTATATTGTAATCCTTTATGGTAGGCATTAACCTGGTGTGATTCTGTGCCATTATTGTCATGCGGTCGAGTATTGTGTCGAGACATATTGTATTTGTAGAGGTTAAAAGGAATGCCCGAAGGGAGGGGCTGTCAAACGACGATTACGATTCGTGCAAGACGTGGGTACATTCGATAAGCTATGTAGTGACGGACTTTGCGCGTGTTATTGAATCGTGCATCACGTTTGTATTGGTTGCGTCCAGTCATATTTATACCAATGCTATACGTGTTTGTATAGTTGTAATAAATTCTATAATAAATCCAACGGCATTTTAATTCGAGTTCCGTAACTCGTAACAATATTAATAATTGTATGTTCCTAAATAAAAATAATATTGTAAAGAATTTCTTTTAGTTTTTCATGGACTTACTGTGTTAGTTGAAACCATGCCATGCATCCCGATGTAAACCCATTCGAATAAAATAGTTCGCATTCAGAGCGGTTTCGCGCCGGGACAGGGTTAAAAGATTTACTAAACTATACTGTTTTGTTCATTACGTTGGGTTTGTTTTTTAAAACTGTGTCACTAGAGCTTGCAAAGGCTTCGTTCTAGAGTTCCGTTGGCAAGTCCAAGGGTACTGGGGAACAGAGGAGCACCTTAATACTTCGGTTGTTGTAGTTTTATATTTATAGAATTGTTACGAGCTACAGGACCCGAATTAAATAAATGCCGTGGGAATTACTTTAGATGTTATTATAACTGTACAAACACGTATAAAACAGGCTCAAATAAAACTGGATGCAACCAGTTCACAATGAATGATTCAATGCAATTCAACACGCGCAAAGTCCGTCCCTATATTGCTAATCGACAGTACTACACACGTCTTATTAGTATCTTAGTCGTCGCTTGACTGCCCCACCCCTCCGTTTGGGCATTGTTTTATACTAAACTGTATAATACCGAGAAATGGGACCCGTTCCTGCACATGTAGCTCCGACGCAATGCATTAAAATCAAGGATTAATTAGTTCGACACTATTGACAGCCATAAAATAAGTACGATAAAAATAGGATATTTTTAAATTTTAAACACGACGCAAACAAAAGAATTCCTAAATCATAGACGGTAATAAACTGCGTTTTTACGACATGCAGGTGTTCGGTCTTTGTCGGTGTGTAACAGTATTTTATTTGATGTGTATATGTAGTTATTGTATTATATAAGTTTATTATATTTTAAAATTGCGGTGCGGAGCGGGTTATTTACATAATATACACATTTGTGTGTTACGGGCGCGGTATATTTTATTTTATTTTGTTAAATATGTACAATTTGCGGGTCGACGTAATTGAATTTATTTGATGACATGACTGACGTGCGTGCGAAAGGCGAACGCGTCGCCAGATTTAAATGAAGTAAATACGTTAAAAGAAATGGATGAATAGGTCGAAAGGAAGTTGATATGACGGCACCACAAATAATACAATTAATTTATTACTAATTTAGCTGATGCACAACAGGAGGTCCTAAAACGCCGCAAATACTCAGCCATTGGAAATGGTTACATATTTGCGGCTTTTGGGGTCGAGACCCTGGGGCCATGGGGGCCTGAGGCGCACAGGCTTTATCGAGACATAGCCAATCGTCTGATGGATGTCTCACGTGACCAAAGGACTGGTTTATACCTCGGGCAACGCATCAGCATTGCCATTCAACGAGGTAATGTGGTCAGTCTTTTTTGGGCACGTTTTCGACTGACAGCGGTCTGGAACTAGATTTTATGGTTTAATTTAAGTTTGTTTATATAGTTTATTTTTAGTTTAATTTATTTATAATTTGGTTTAATTTTTAATTATACCATAGATAATGATAGATCTACATAACAATAACATTTTGTTTTTACTTATATAAAATAGAAGCTCTCAAGCATCGGCTTCACCATCATGTCAATGTTGAGGCGATCCAGCTTCTCGAAAACACGGATATAATGAGAAGGCTCAAAAGGACAACACTGTTTGAAATAGTGCTATAAGCAACAAACTAAAGTGTAGCGTACTGTGCTAAATTATTAAAGAACACATTAACAAAGTGTCCTCCCCTTAATAGAGACAATAAGAAAAGTGCTAATGGACACTTTCTTAGTAGTATACTCTTAGTTAATTTGGTTTATATTTAAATTACTTATTCGTTTTTTTATTAGATTGTAATAATGTGGTACTTTTAAACACAACATTTATGTGAAAAATACTTTTATAAAATATAAACTTAAATACTGACTCTAGAGTAATATTTTCACAAATATACTTAACATCACGCCCGTTTTCCATAGGGGTAGGCAGAGACTAGAGATCTCCATTTGCAATGATCCTATTACATTAACCTCTTCATAAAAGCACGTCATTTGAGATGCTTTCCACCTAACCTCTCTTTAACACTTTTGATATTTGACCATAGTGTGTTTGTCTCCATCTACCGTTCACAACTGTACATACCTGTTTTGTTATTCAACCTATCTCTCTACAAGTCCAAACCATCTTAATACACAAAAAATAATAATAATACAACATTAAACCCCCTCCCACAGGGGGGCTTCGTGGCGACACCTCGTACCTGACTCCGGGGGCCAAGACAAGGCCCCCGCCTCCGTGCTTGCCTTATCCAGCCGGCACGGAGTGGAGATCGCTAGAGCTAAGACTCAAGCTCCAGGGGTGGAAGTGATAAATGGCCTAACGTCGGAAGTAGCTTCGGTGAACCTCCAGCCCACCTCTCTACATCCCTTAGCCACTCATACCCATGTTGCTCCTGCCTTTCATGGCATTTTTTGGCGCCCATGCAGGGAGTGGCGAGTCACCGTCTGCCCACTTTTCCATGTTCCCCGAACATTGCGACGGGCAGACGCCATAGTCCCCATATTCCCAGAACCCCAGTACTACTAGCAGTTCACCCCAATAGCCCGGTACTTTTGTCCTCATTTTCCACAATAGTCCTACACTGGACGGGGCTTGTCCTTGGGTGCATTATTATATGGTGTAGACAGGTATATTCGCCGGTCAGTGTCACGCCACATTTACATTAAATTTGTCAAGGGGCCTCTACGTGTTGGCCTTTCCATGGCCCCGCGCAAGCCCTCCAAATGTCCGGGCCATTTTTATGGCCCGTGGTCTTGAAAGACATACAATATTATAGATAAATAATGGCATATAGGAAATTTAGGCTTACTTCTGTATAATGATATCTCTGTCTAAGATACGAAAAATAATGCAATGATATAATAATAATAACTTAAAGAATGACAAAGAGTGCCTGGACAAAATATTGGAATTTCAACCCGAAATTATCGTTATTCAAAAAAACTTTAAAACTCAAACATGCGTGAATCCATGCTGGCAAATGATAGGAAATCGCTAATTTATTTTACATCGTCAAACACGATATTGCGCACATATGGTCTATATTTTTAGAATTATCTGAACTGGAATGAATCAGCGTTTCCGATGCGTTTCATGTGAATTAAATACGATAAAACGGTTTATTTTCAATATGAAAAATAATATTATGATATCGGCCGGCATTGAAATCGGTTACTCACACGCATATCGTTGGCGGTAATTCCTGAAATATCAAGCATATTACTGTTACATACCGACAAAGACCGCACACCTGCATGTTGTAAAAAACGAATTCTTTTATTCGTATTTAAGCTTTAAAACATTTCAAGAAACTGCTCAGCAACTGATTAACGAAAATCTTACCCATAAACTCCTCTTAAGGATAAGAGGTGGTGTTAAAGTAACTCATAAATAACTGTCAAACATAATCAACATCGAGAGGTAGTTTAAGTGACTGCTAAGAGGCAAGATGGCAAGTTTTATTTGAAACGGCCATTGATTAGGGGCTTAAGAGTCTCTTATTTAAGAGATGGCTAATCCTTTCTTAACGAGATTATTATAACTAAGGCAATTACTGCTGTCGTACTTATTTTATTGCCGCCATTAGTGTCGGATAATCCTTGTTTTATTGCATTGCGTCGAAGCTTGCCAGATGTGCGGATTAACGCGGCCGCTTAGTCGGTATTATACAGTCTAGTATAAAACAATGCCCGACCGGAGGGGTAGGGCAGTCAAGTGACGACTACGAGTCGAGTAAGACGTTTGTAGTACTTTCGATTAGCGATATAGTGACGGACTTTGCTCGTGTTGAATTGCATTGAATCGTGCAGTGTGAACTGGTTTCATCCAGTTTTATATGTGTTTGTACAGTTCTAATAAACTCTATAGTAATTCCAACGGCATTTATTTTAATTCGAGTCCTGTAGCTCGTAACATTACTAAGTCGTGGTAGCTTAGTGGTATAGTGCATTCGCGTCCCAAACTCTAAGGCTGATATTACACTAGTGAATTACGAGCGAGGTTAAAAACACAGCGAACTCACTGCGCGCCCGCCTCGTCTTCGACACGCGGTCATTATGAACTCGCTACGAGCTCGTTGCGCACTTGCCTCGTTTTGGACTGCCTCGGAAAACGCCAGTGTAATATCAACCAAAGTGCGCGAATTCGAAACTTAATTGAAAAAACATGCACCTCTTAGGCAGTTTTTAACGGAATGTGCATATTGTTATAATTATTATTTGCTACTTATTACGACCTTGAGGTCAACTCTCTGGGATTCCCGAGTCATTTATTGCATACTGGGGTCGGCTCCCATCCCGCAAACATTTCTTGATTTGCACACAAACAGAATTCACCAATACAATAGCGTAGTCCACAGAATACCTTTTTTTGCATGAGTTCCGCAGCCAGGCTGATGGCCCACCTGATGGAAAGCGGTTACCATCGCCTATGAACATTTGCAACACTAAAGGTGCTACAAATGCCATGCTGCTCTCATAAGGGAGACTGGAACCTGATCACTTATGCCGGAACACAACTTAAGGTTGTTATGACGACATACTTTAGACCAGGGGTGGTAGCCATCCAGTCGGGCAAATGCCCTACCACCTGGCTCTGGTTTGTTTTGTCGCCTCTTGCGACAGGCCGCCCGGCCGCAGGAAATTGTATTCTTTCTCCGTTCCTGCACGGATAACACATGTAAAAAAAATTTGAAATAAAAGGTATTGGAATCTCCACCGAAAAGTTTTTATTGTGAGTAACAACAAACAAAGTTACTGGCCACAAAATACAATTTTTAAAAATGGAACAGTGTTCTTGTGTTATTTTTTATCTGTATAATTCTCCCTCCATTAGAATCGTCACATATAACGCACGTGTAGTTTTCTTTTATAATTAAAATAATTCCAGTGCACAACATGTTAATATACATAGAAATGTTTAAAAAAGGCTTTATATTTATTATACGTATAACGATAACGTTGAACAAAGAGCAAAAAATCTTTATTGGTCATTGGGAAGTCTCTCATTTGACAAGCCAACAATAGCAGTGGGATGAAAACGGTCGCAACCCAAACAATACATTGATTGGGATTTCTAAAACGGAATATAACCCTCTGAATGTTAAATACGGTTGGTTGTCTATTTCGGGTGTTTAGCAAAATCCAAATATTTAAAACATATAATTTTTTAATACCTTTATTTAAAAATAACCGACTTCAAAAACTAAAATGTATAAAATAACTTATTCCTAAAGCTATTATTATTAATATATATTATCTAACACATCTTAAAGTCGGTGCTTAGTAATTTTCAAAATATAGTCATTTTTATGTTTTACTTTGCACCGACTTCAAGATGTTTTAGATAATATATTTATATAAATAATAATAGCTTTAGAGATAAGTTATTTTATACATTTTAGTTTTTGAAGTCGGTTTTTTTAAACGAAGTTTTTACTTTTTAATTGGTTTTTTGGACTTTTTAGTGTCTAGCTATGTATGGGTGGACCTACGAATGGTGTCGCGCTTTTTAAAAAATACAGGTCCCAAGAAACGGGAACAAAAAAAATTTCGTAAAATGAAAACTACTGGGCCAAACTATGTCAAATTTTTAGGGGACCACATGGCAGCTATTCCACGTCGAACAAAAAGAATCACGTAAATCGGATCATAAATCATGGAGTAATCAGTGAACATACATAAAAAAAAGATTCCGACGAATTGAGAACCTCCTCTTTTTTCGAAGTCGGTTAAAAAAGGATGTTTCACTTTAAAAACATATATGTAGTTTAGATGTTTAAACATAAAATGCAATTTCTTTGGTTTAGGTCGCTTGGAAGAGATCGCTTTGAGCGATAAGGCCACCTATTTCACTGCCTAGAAAATATTGTACTACGTACCGCCTCAGGATCACCAAATAAAAAAGGTGATGAAAAAAAACTTCACCTTTAAATGTAATTTGATTTCTGAACGTCTTTTAAATTTAATTTATTACTAAACGACAGGACAAACATCAAATGTTTGACAGGTAGGAACAGTTTCTAAGGGAAAGCGAAATGGTTGTTTTTATTACATTCCAAGCACTTTTTTCATATGAATAAATATGTTTTTTTTGCGTTTCAAGCCTTACCTGGACTTCCAGGTTACAATAATTCAAAACCAAACCAAAATTAGCCAAATCATTCCAGTCGTTCTCAAGTTTTAGCGAGACTACCGAACAGCAATTGATTTTTATATATATAGATAATCCTGCAGTTGAGCCTAGCTCCCGCGGCGATGGAGCCATGAGCTCTCACCAGTAGTGTGTCACCCTTATCCAACGGAGTAACCACTACACAACTTATAAAAATTAACCCCCATTCTACCACCTCCCCACCCCCCTGGTCTAGAGTATTCCGCCATAACGACAGGTTCCAGTCATCCTTTTTTTAATGGATGAGTTCAGCAGATAGGTAGACGACCCATTTGATGGAAAGCGGTTACTTTACCAAAGGTGCTACAAATGCGCTGCTGCTCTCTTAAGGCGACTGGAACCTGGTCACTAATGCCGGAACACTACTCAAGGTTGTTACGGCGGCATACTCTATAATCTGGCTGTGAATTGTTTTGTCGCCTCTTACGACAGGCCCGGCCGCAGGAAATTGTATTATTTTTCCGTTCCTGCACAGATGCAGAGAGAGCAGCAGCATATTAGTAGCACCTTCATTATGACAAAATGTTGATAAGTTTTCGAAGAAAGATAGAATATTTCGAATATGATATTGTTACAATTTGGGCCACCTGCACATCTGTAAGCAAAGCACATTTATTACTCGTCGGCGTTTGAGGTAATAACATTGAAACTCTTTTATGCCCCTCTTTTTTTGTTTACTTTGTATTTAATATTTGTGATTAGAAAACAGTCCATTGTTATTGTACTCTTTAATGGCAGCTTGTGACCGAGTCATTAGCCAGGTGTGGCGAATTAAGCCAAATTAGATACAGCAGACATTGCATTTGTGCAGTATTAAACAAGGTCCTGATGGAGGGGGGAGGCAGTCTAGCGAGATACTAGCGAAGCAAGATGTTAGTAACAGACTTTGCGCGTGTGATTGAATCGTGCATTACGTTTGGTGTTTATACGTGTTCTAATAAATTCTATAATAATTATAACGGCATTTTAATTCGAGTCCTGCAACTTGTAACTATATTATACAGTGTGGCTTAAAGCACAAATGTCCATATACAATGGTAACCGCTTTCCATCAGGTGGGTCGTCTGCCTGTCTGCTGAACTCATTCCATAAAATAAAACTTTGTGGAGCATAAGAAGTTATTTCTAAGTCTAGCAAAGATTTGTTCCACGCTCGATAAACTAACGAGATAGTAGGCTGTCTGTTCATTTGAATACCTACATTGTTGGTTTGACCTAATTCATGTCACAGTTATTTGACTAGTAAATGGTTTGGTATGGATTTTGCCAACTGAAAAGTTCTGGGTAGGATGCAAAAATCTTAGCCAGCACTATCATTGTATGGAAGACGAGCTAAATCAACCAAAGCATATAGTATAGATACCTACTACATATTATATAGTTATATATGTATTAGGGTGGTCGTTAAAAAATAAATTTCTTGCGACGCCCCCTAAAAAGCTTCCTTTTAATGAAAAAACACTGAGATTTTTTTAATAATTTTTTCAAGTCAAGACATCACGTGCCTCAAGACGATTCAAGTTAAAACTAAAAATATAAGAAAAATTGAAAGATAAGCTTGAATCACGGAGAATTTTAAACTTTTTCTGAAACTATAATTTGAAATTCATCACTGAGAATGATAATACGGAAGGTTTTTCATTGTTAAAACTTTTCCAATCTTAAAATGATTATTACTTCTAAGTATGAAGAAGTTTCCTGAAAAAACATGATATTACCCAAAAATTAACTTGAATCGTCTTGAGGCACGTGTTGTCTTGACTTGAAAAAATTATTAAAAAAATACCAGTGTTTTTTCATTAAAAGGAAGCTTTTTAGGGGGCGTCGCAAGAAATTTAATTTTTAACGACCACCCTAATATGTATATAGTATATATATTTTAGAGTGGCAAAAAAACCCATTTTTTTGAGTCTCGGGGGTGAAAAAGTGTTAGTAAAAAGAAATACTCAAAAAAAATTTTAAAAGGTCGCTCCACATTTTTAAGATTTTACTTTTTATTACTTTGATTACTTTAGATTTTTCGAACGAGTCATGCACTAGTAAATTTAAAAAAAAGATGAACGACATTTGAATATACAATTTTTGAACTGAGACAAATATTTTTGCGTTTTGGTCTGTAAAATTATACCGTAACGAGAAAAAAATTAATAAAACAGAAATAAAGATATTGATTGATTGGAAATCGGGTATTGGCAATTTTTGAAATCTTAAAAAATTTGGACCGACCTCTTACATTTTTTGAGCTGTCCTTAGAACGTGTTCTTAAAACATCAAAAACCAACATTTTTCACAGGAGACTCAACAAAAAAAAAATTTTGGCGCTCCCACCATACGAGTATATATATATATATATATATATATATATATATATATATATATATATATATATATATATATATATATATATATATGGTTATATATGAATTTGTAATCACAGAATGCAAAGTATAACGTATAATGAGGTCTTTTACATTAATAATACCGCTATTTGCCAATAAGCGATAACCCTTTAATTAACTTATTATTGTACTGATAAAATTATTAATAATGGCGGCTGACAAATATGTTATTGTATATTATAATAAATATGATTCAAAAGTATCAAAGAATTTCCTGTATATATTGCGTGAAAATATAAGATAGTGGTGTGATTTCTGATGAGAGGATAATAATAACAACCCATAAATGTCTCACTGCTGGGCTCGAACCTTCCACTAATGGGGAACGGACAGTATACCCACCACGCTTGTCCAAGACGGCTTGGCAGGTCTGACACATCGGTAATCTCGACAGGTGTCATCACTATGTTTCCCTTCACCGTCGTTAGCACGTGGTAATTGTAACAATATGCACATTAGTGTCCGTAAATTGCCTAAGTGGTGCATGCGTTCCAGCCAGGATTCGAAGCCGCGCCCTTGGGAGTTTGGGACGCGTGCGCAACTACACCACCTACCACTGTCTGCCTACCATTTCAGGCAATACTATCTGCAATGTTACATAATTTTATTTTATTAGTATTATATTGCATATAGATATATATTTAAATAATAATAATAATAATAATAATGTTTATTTGATCCAAAAGTACATATACAAGAATTTTTGGGGTTGGGACCTTCTATTAAGTATAAACATATACTTGTGTCAGAAGGACCCGCTCTCAATTAACTTAAACATTAAAAATAACTTATTATTACAATAAACCTTATACAAACAATTGTTATGTGTTGTATACCTATATTTGTATGTGTGAATGTATGTAAGAATGAGTGTGTGCGTGTGTGTGTAAATGTATGAGTGTTTATGTATGTTTATGTTTACAAACTAAGAAACTATGTAATATACACTAAAAATTCTTCACATTCTTTGTATGTTTTCGAAAATAACCAATTTGTAACAATTTTCTTACAATCATAATATTTCATATTATTAAATTCTAATACTTTATTAATTTGATTAAATAGATGTATGGAGTGCATTTTATATTGATGATTAGCAAATGCAGTATTAACCCTAATGGTTTTTATAGATTTCCCTTTCCTTCTTCCTTTATTAACGCTTTCATACAATGAAAAGTTTTTATGAGTTTTTAAGATAACATTTAACACATATAGTTTTCTTACTGTTAGAAGTTGACATGTAGAAAAAAGTTCCTCAGTAGAGAATCTATATGGTTTAAAGTACATGACCTTAAGCAATGAGCGTTGAGATCTTTCTAAATGGTTACATTGTATAACTAGATCTTGTATATGTATGTGTATATTTCTATATATGATATAGTTATATATTTATCATTAAAATGTAAGTAATCGTACAATAATTATGTATACCACCATCGCCGCTCCTAATCTGCAATATTCTTGCCATGATTTTCGGGAAGAGATCGCTTTTTAGCGATAAAACCGCCCTTTGTACACAATTAGAATAATTCGTAAGTCTAGTCTAGTAAGTCTTTTTCACGTTTCAATCTTATACTAATACTAGCTGTCCCGGCAGACGTTGTCCTGCTCTGAAGAAATAAAATTTAGAACCCGATTGCAGCGCCACCTACCGGGTCCAATTGTGAATCTAAACCATCCTCGAATCCCCTTAAACTCACACAAAAAATTTCATCAAAATCGGTCCAGCCGTCTACGAGGAGTTCAGTGACATACACATGCACAGAAGAAATATATATATTAAGATATAAAGCTGAACAGTTTGCTTGAACGCGCTAATCTCGGAAACTACTGGTCTGATTTGAAAAATTATTTCAGTGTTAGATAGCCTATTTGTCGAGGAAGGCTATAGGCTATATATCGTCACGCTAAGACCAGAGCGGCGCACCAATGAAGAATGTTGTGTACTTTTTTTAACTATTCTACGACGATGAAGTCTATAATATAAGTTGTATAAATATAACATTTATTAAGTCTTCAAGTGTGGGAAGTATGTAAATGTTTTAAAATATATGAACAGAAAACAATATCATGTTTGTTTGACTTTAAACTGTATCAACTACTACTAAATTGATGTTTAGCTTTCAAATTTATTTGCCCACTCTATTTAATTAAGGTGGTCACCTTTAAGTTGTTTCGTCCAATCAAATAACTGACTAAATTATACTGTGGCATGTAGATTACTTTGAAATTCGGACTTCACTAATGGTTTCCACGTTACACAGTGCTCTGTTTGGATGTCTAAGTGAACGATCTAGTATGTTTTTTTAATGTGTAAAAGTAATGTGTTCAATAATCATAAAAAAACGTAAGCGGTAGAGACATACTTGAACCACGTGAAGCAAACCGTTTGTACCCCTTTTTCCGAACATTGCGCGGAGGGAGGACTATGAAATTTTTCACTTTTAATTTACTAGCGGCCCCGGCAGACGTTGTCCTACTCTGAAAAATAAAAATCTAGGACCCGACGCCAGCGCCATCTACCGGTCCCAATTGTGGATTTAAACCATCCGGGGACCCACACAAACATATAAAAACAATATCACCAAAATCGATTCAGGCGATTAGGAGGATTCTAGAACCCGATCTCAGCGCCACCTACCGGTTCCAACGAGACAAAAAGTATCCTTCGTCTGTCTCCTGGTTTTAAGCAACCCCCCCACCAATTGTCAGCCAAATCCGTACAGCCGTTCTATAGTTATAAATAGTGTAATTAATTCATATACGTATATAGCTATAGAGAAGAAGCGGCGAATGCTAATATTAAATAATATGAATAAAAAATAAATTAAATCATACATACATACATACATAACTTCACGCCAGGTCCCTTGCGGGGTAGGCATGAACAACAGAGCGCCACACAGGCCCATTCTTAGACAACTCACTTGCTTCTCTGACATTCATAGCTCTTGTCATGAACGCTCGTCTGTTCTTAAGGCTCTTAACATCACCTTCTGCTAATACATGATCAATTTGATCATGGAAGGTGTGTCGTGGCCTTCCGCGACTTCTGCATCCATCCACTTTTACATTGTATATCTGTTTAGTCATTCTTTCATCATACATTCTTTCCACATGCCCGAACCACAGGAGCATTCCTTTCCTTAGCTTCACCCCGAAACTCTCTTTCAGACCAACTCTCTTTCTTACTTCGGTATTACGAACGCGGTCCGCGAGCGTCACTCCGCAGATTTTGCGCAGTGCTCGCATCTCAACCGCGTTTACTCTACTTTCATGCTCTCTATTCCATACCCAACTCTGGCTTCCATACGTGAGCGTAGGTACCAGAACCGCGTTGTGTATGGTAAGCTGGGCCTTCCAGCTGAGGTTCTTAGCGCCTAGAAGTTTACCTAACGCTCCATTCACACTATTCCCCAAATTTACTCTTCTTTCTATGTCAGCGGTGTACCTTCCATTCCTGCTAAAAGCACATCCAAGATATACAAACTCATTCACTTGTTCCAGCATAACATCATCGACCATTATACTTGCATTCGTTCTGGTTTCTTCTCTTTCAATCACCATAACCTTTGTTTTCTTTGCATTCATATGTAAGCCTGACAGTCATCTTTCATCGTTGTGACTAGTGTTTGCAGTTCTGATGGCGATTCGGCTAAAAGCACGGCATCATCCGCATACAGCAAAGTGCTAACAACTAGATCACCCACCCAAATTAAATCATAAAAAAAACATAACAGTCTGTGTTATGTTTTACCGTGTATTTGACACACATACAAACATACATACTCTTTTGTTTATTGTTGCCTTGGCAAAGTCTGTGATTATAGAAGTATAGTTTTTAATAGCAAATTATTATGGTCGAATTTCGATCACGGGTGACCACTAATTCACATACCTAAATCAAAGATGATAATCGATAACTCATTTGTAATCCTATTTTTAGAGTTTTCGTCTTCCAGATGGAATTTAACTTAATTTAGATTAATACGAAAATTTCATTTAATTTAATTTAGAAAAATATATTTAACTATATTATATCAAGTAATAACATTTCTTAGGCCCAAAAATCCCCGTCGTCTTTCATGGCGATATTGAGTAATTAAGGGGTGAAAGCTGTAAACAAACAAACTTGACTTGCTTTTATAATATTATTAATGAAACAATAAAAAGACGGTTTTAACTGCAAGGGTCACCAATGTTATAGTAACATTTGACCCTTCTGTTCAGTTTATACATTTTTAATACCGCCTGTTACGGGGGTTCGTTTTACGAGTATGTGACCTGTAGTTAAATGAAAAAGTAAAAAGGCTATATGAACCCGCATTTTAGGGTTCTGCAAGCATTTTGCTTCAAACAAAACCCTTATAAAATTGTTATATTAATGTAACATACCGACAAAGAAATGCGCACCTGGTTTATTACTTTCCCGCATTTGAACTTCTTTTGTTTACTTTGTATTTAATATTTGCAATTATACAATCGCCTATTGTTATGGTTTTCGTTTATGGCCGTTCGCAGGAATAATTAACCAAGTGTGAAGATTACGGGGTCCTTTGTTGTATTGTATGGTTAGTATAAAATAATGCCCGAACGGAAGGGAGGCAGTAAGTCAGTCAAGCGAGGTTTACGATACGAGTAAGACGTACATTCGACGAGCGATACAGTGACGGACTTTCCGCGTGTTATTGAATCGTGCAGTTTGTACTAGTAGTGTCTAGTTATATTTATACCTATGTTATACGTGTTTATATAGTTCTAATAGTAGTAGTATAGTAATTCCAAATGCATTTTAATTCGAGTCGTGCACTCGTAAAAACCCCCAATCCTGGGCTTGGTTTTCCTATCTATAGGGGAACCCAAAATATATCCACCACTGTTTTCCAAGGATTGGCAGGTTTGACACATCGGCTACATTGGTGCGCAGGTTTCATCATGATGGTTTTCCTCACCGTCATCTAGTGGTTATTTTAACAATATGCATTTTATTCAGGTCAAAGAACTGCCTAATTGCTGTATGCATTTTTTGATAGGATTAATTTCAGAGAGTGTGCGGTTGAACTGTTCGACCTGATTCCCCCTACACCATTCCATCTACAGACTACAAGGCGCTCTGGTCTACGCCATCGTGCTTAACGTTTTGCCTCCACGTTTCTTCTACGTACGGCAGAGTATTGAAAAGCACTACCAGAGTCCCTCTTTCCCGAAAAGTTAAATCCGGGTACCTCCAAGTCTCGTGTGAATAGGTACTATCTAGGTAAGCGTGCTCCATCTTCGACCGCATCATCGTCCGGCATTGGACGTGATCGTGGTCAAACGAAAACCTATGTAATATTAAAAAAAATCCAGCCAGGATTCTAACCCACGCCCTTTAAATCTGGAACGCGTGTGGTAGCCATTACGCTACCACGATTTCGCTGGCACATGCCAGTCTAGCATACAAATAAATATTATTTCTGAGCAGAAAATAAAATAATTACATAAAAGCGGGTAGAAGCAACATTTTCATTGCGCAGATATATTTCTACAAGTTCACCGGAACTTAGTTAGCGCCGGAAGTACGAGAGTTATAGATTCCGACTTGTTATATATGATTATATGAGAAGTTTCTTGCAAACAAAAATGGGATAAATGCCTATTGTTACGACCGACAAAGAGCAATTCACACCTGCAGTTTATTAACTTTTCAGCGTTTAGACTTCTATTGGTTACTTTGTGCTTAAAAATTGTAATTAGAAAACAGCCTATTATGCATTGTAATATTTTATGGTAGTGACTAGCCAGGTGTGATTTTTAGAAATTATTGTTATGCGATGGAGTTTTGTGTCGAGATATATTGTATAGTTTAATATAAAACAATGCCCGAACGGAGGGGTGAGGCAGTATAGCGATACGCACAAGCGGGACAAGACGTGTGGACATTCGATAAGCTATATAGTGACGGACTTTGCGCGGGTTATTGAATCGTGCAATACATTTCGACTGGTTGTGTTCAGTTATATATGAACCTGTGTTATACGTGTTTGTTTAGTTCTAATATTTTATTTTAGTTGGGGTTAACAGCTATAGTCTTAAAAACTAGATCCAAAATTGAATAAAGATAAGCCATTGATAAGCCTCCACTCCTCCAATAAAGACTGTGTTTATAATTGTCAAACA
Organism: Dendrolimus punctatus; assembly: GCA_012273795.1. Classification (NCBI taxonomy): domain Eukaryota; kingdom Metazoa; phylum Arthropoda; class Insecta; order Lepidoptera; family Lasiocampidae; genus Dendrolimus; species Dendrolimus punctatus. The sequence goes on along the minus strand of JAABVI010000036.1, from coordinate 264,691 downwards.
GTAAATGGAGGTATTGTCCATGGAAACTTTGCCTGACTTCGTATTTACGGATGCCAGACTATCTGCCAATAATTCAAAGTCCACACGATCCATCTTGCTCGGTTTGTTAAATGTGTTGACTGATCAGACCAGATTTGGTTTCTTCCTGTCGTGCAAAGCAAACGAGTGAATGAGTTTGTAAGTGAGAGAGTCGCTGAGTGAGTAAGAAAGTAGCTGCATGCATGTGCATGCGTGTGTGAGGTGAAGACATGCTTTTTTTGAGGCGGGGGAAATGCATTTCACACACTACCGGGTCCTTTACTAGGGATTAGATCAAAGCGACGAGAGGCGACTCCACGAATGGACACTAGAGTCAAATCGCCGGCTTGTATGGAGACTCGGAAGATCAATACTCCACTAAAACCACCCTCCTCCCAGGTGCCCCGCGCTTATAGCAGGAAGCGTGAGACTTAGAATGTAGTTACGCTCACACTGATCCTGGCGCATCAATGCTTGAGAATGCCCCGGGAAAGGCAAACTCACTTCGTCAACAGGGATGAAGACTCCTCTGCTCCCTAGATGTTAGAGGGCTCCCTGCAGTGGTATTTACGGGAGGAGATCTTGCCATATCGCATATCTGCGCCTCCGGGACCCCGGTTGACGTCGGTACCCGTGAGACGCACGCGCACCTCTCTCCCATTTTCGTTCTGCGGCCTCCTTTTGAGACATCGCTGTCTCGCAGAAATTGGACGTATCTACCCAATGATCTTTGCTATGCAGCATGGCTTGCACCAGACTGCCGAGTGAGTCGATCAGAGTCGAGTGTCTCGAGTTCAAATCTCTGCTGTGACCATGCTGCGCACTCGACCAGCGTGAGTGTCCCGTGCGCCACACTGGCGACATTGAGGTGAAGGCAGGCAGCCCGCAATCTGATTCAGATACTATGCCAACTGGGTGAATATTTGAATATGTGCATATTCGGCCATTTCAAAGAACACTACAAAAATGTATTTAAAAACTGTTCTTTATGGATTTTTAAGGTAGTTTCTTATGTTGTATTTCCATATAGTTTAATTGGTCAGCGATAAAGCTGTTAATGTAGACATTGTAGGAAAATATATTTTTTGGCAAAATGGTAATGATATTCCCTTAAATGGTAATTAGAAATAAAAGAAAATTTAATATTTTCTTGAGTTTTTGCGACTTGTATACATAATAAACTACGTTTTAACGGTTTAAGCGCGGTAATTTATTTGATTTTATTTATTCCGACGGTTCGGCTATTTTTCAGTGGTCGTAATCACGAAACACAAAGATGAAAATACTCGTTGACTATTTTCATTAACAGAATTTAATTGGAACCAAATCTTGTGGATCAATTACTTTTGTCTTCTGATAATCGAACTTACAAACATTTGATCAGGTAAACTGAGTTTCATACCCTCATGAACCATATATAATATTAATTAATATAATAATTTCTTATTACCATTCAAATGAACTCATTACCATTTAATTAATACGAACGGTAAAAATGGTGGTTAGAATTTCTAATAATTATTGGAAAATTTCAGTACTTAGTAAGATTATGCAATTTTTAAAATAAATATTGAAAAATAGTCCTTTAAACGGAATCTGCTGACCTACATTTTATAAAAAAAAACATGTTACCTACATCAAAAGCTCATAAACAGTAGTGAGAAATATTTTGAACCAAAACGCTCGCGACGAAGGATAATCTTCAATTTCGCCGGAATGCAACACTCTTCGACAAAATCGTACGGTCAACGAGTGAGCGACGACTGACTGTATATTTATTATCTCTGATCGCGCTGTTATAATATTTAAAAACACAGAAATCATTGTGGCCATGTTCACGAACGGTAAGTAGGGAAAAGCATAAGGACATTTTTCAGAGTACCCTTACTTAATTAAATTATGTTCTTTGTGTAATTGTTTAGAATTTAAAACAGTCTTATAATTTCCTATTTTACGAATATGTAACCAAAACTTCGTTCTTCAATTGCATTTTGCTTACTGGACTAATAATTTGTTGATATCTGGGAAAAGGGACACTGATGGTTATTAGATTTTGATAAGTTATCATTTAATTTTCAGTATTTCAATATAATATACATATATAATATATTTTGCACTTTGTAGAAAAACATTTATATCGGTCTATTAACAAGCATAAGTTCACCAATAGTGGTAGTTAAGTATGTTATTTGTTAAGGGTCGTGCGACTTGCACATTTTCAAAGAATCACCTAACTACAAATTATTGGCAAAAGATGAACGAAAAGAGAAAATTTTGAGCAAAATTCATTTGGCCGTAATGTACAATTCACGAAATCGGTGGTCGCTCTTAGGAGGCCCTCGAGACCTCAATATCGCGGCGCTTTTAAAAATGTTTCACAATTAATTAATGCCCTAATACAACCTTACCTATAAGCAAATAAGGTTGAATTCCCTGTGGACGTTGAATGAAGAGTAGCCTTGTATATTTTTGAGTGCAAATCGCTGTGACCATTATCACGTTTTTGTGTGAATTCGTTACAAATGTAGGTGAGATTTTCAGTTCAAATTTTATTGGGAAATTATACAGTTATTGGAATTTTTATATATTTATTTATGAAAGCAGTAAACTTTACATTATTGCATAATTTCAACATATTCAGACGGCCTACCTATTTCCGCTCTCTACAGGGAGATTGGAACTTGGCCACCGATGCCGAAATACAATCCGAAGTCTTTATGGCAGCATACTCTATACCAGGGGTGGTAGCTTTCTAGGCGGGCAAATACCCTACCGCCTGGCTGTGGGTTGTTTTGCCGCCTATTACAACAGGCAGCTCCAACACCTGTTGAAATGCCTGCGGAAATTGTATTCTTTCTCAATTCCTGCATGTACATCATTGTAATATCCGCCTGTCATTGTTTGTTTTTATTTTCCGCAACTGGGGTTACTTATGTCAATTTTGACAATGACATAGTGGTGGTGTGTAGTGTAAACCGAGCAAAAATTTCCGCTATATTATATGAAAATAATTTTAGAATTTGCTATAACACGTGTTGTCCCAATTGGGTTTTTTTTTTAGGTTTACCGGGAAAAAAACATCTACACATTATATATCTATAAAAAGTATTTCTATGAACTATAAATGAACAAATAACTATATTTATCACAGTATCACAATATTATTACAACTAAAAGTTATATAAATATTACAAAAAAATAAAGTATACAAAATTATGGTTAAAATGTGAGGAATAAGGGGGTAAACTAAGTGAGCTGAATTTCATCACTCAGCATCAACCAGCAGCTCGAAGTTTGTAAGGTAGGAAATCTACACTAGAGCTATACACGCTCCAATACCAACAAGGTATCTTATTCAAACGTTCCCATCAAAATTGATGTTTTTTTAATTCTACCCGCTTTTATGAATAAAAAATAAAATGGAAATGAAATTAAAACAGCCTTCCCAGAGTGTATTTTCTTAAGGCGTAGACATCCATTTTGTGGTATTAATTCCTTGACTGCAAAGTTAGATTTGCTTATTTTGTGTTCTTTCTATTCTTAAGTTTTAACTATTGGTCTAAGAGCCAGTGGACGGCTACTTGTACTTATTTGACCAGACCTGAGGTTTTGCACATTGAGGCCTCTATACTTAGCATACATTATACGGGTACTCACTAAGCTCAAAGTGGTGGACGCCACGAGCGCTGAGGTAAGACATGTATCGATTTTTGACGAATTTTAAATCCATTTGACCATGTCTGCCATTCATATATTTTATTTATTATAGTCTTAAAAACTTATATTGATCACGGCAGACATCTAAATTGCGTTCACACATCAATAAATAATAAAATCTTAGCTACTACCCGGTCAGATGTATATGTTTTCCGTTCCCTGTTTTACATCAATATAATTTACTTGCGAATTATTATATCACTGTTATTTACAGAAATTAATATTTTTTATATATGAACATCTAAGACGGAACCGCCACTAATTTGTGGTCAAATCAGATAATTGAAACGAACGTTGAACTCATGCTTTCTCCCTCTAACTACATAGAGTTTACATTAGAATAAAGAGACGATATAACTCTTAGTTCATTGAAATCTTATAATTTAAGTACCGAATATTGCATTTTTTAGAGGACGCAATTTAATTTTTGGGACATATGTGGGGGGGGTCAATTGTAGCTTAATCTCAAGTTTGTGGGGTCGCCACCCTTTTCCCCCGGCCGCCATCTTGGAAAAAGTGGTGAAGATACTTTTTTCTTGCTTGTGGACAAAAATAATATTAAATTTGGCCCCTCAAAGGGGTTAAATGACTTTTTTGTGAGGCTTCCCCTTAAATAAGTCAGGTTATGACTACGACAGTACATTAAGCATGCAAATTGAAAACGGCCGGCAGCTATCGATCTCGCAGAAGGAAACTAAATGACTTCGACTTTTAATTGCTTGCTTTATTTTTGTTTCTCCCCCATTCATGTTGCGTTATTGATACAATGGCATTTCTAAAATAGCGAGCCGAGGGTGAGTTTGTACGTCATACTTGGAAAGGTTTGTTTTGTACATAAACTTTCTGATTACTTTTATTATGGTTCTGTATACAGTTTCGCAAGAATGGAATCCTTATAAATGAGTCTTATCCGTTCGTCTGTCTGTATTTCAGAATAAGTTTTCTCGGAAACTGATGGGTCTATCTCTATATAGATGAATACAACTTTCAGCGGCGGGTAGCTTGTTGTAAGAGGTGTCTTACAACAAGCTCCCGGCCGCATATTTTTTAAATATCACAAAAATCTAAACAAAAAGTGCGACAATCGAATTAGTCATGTAAATAGGGTATATTTCATACCGTATATTTTTTATATAATATGTACTACAATTGGTTAACATATAGTAGGACACTATATGGCACGGTTAGGAACCCTAAATCAGATGGACAGACGGACAGACAGACGCGATGATTATCTTAGAGATTCCATTTTAAAAATTGCTATAAGACCTTAAAATTCCTCGTATCCTATCGTCCGTGCAAAAACGGAGATGGAATATAATTTCCTGGAGCTAGACGGTCTGAAATAAGAGGTAACAAAACAACCGATAGCCAGGTGGTAGGGCATTTGCCTGTGTAGGTGGCTACCACCTCTAGTCTAGAGTATACCGCCATAACAAAATTGAGTTGTGTTTCGGCATTAGTGGCTAGGTTCAAGTTACTTCTTTAAGGCTAGCAGCTAATTGACAGCACCTCTGGTATTGCTAATGTTCACCCGGCTGCAGGAATTAGTTATTCTTTTTCTTCTTTCGTTTTTGATTGATTAATAATACTTTTTTAATTTAAACATCTTTTTAGCACAACCGTTGGGTAAAATGGCGATTAGTGGAGAGGGGTATATGAATGAATGTAATGTCTTTGGTAGAAAGTAAATCGAACGTTTGGGTACTTTAACAAGTATAGATTCTGTCAGTGCCGCCTATGTAGCGCGCTGGACTCTGTGCTTCATACGCTGGTTGAGTGCGCAGCATGAGCACCGCAGAGACTTGAGCTCGAGGCTGTCGTAAGTCCGATCGATTTGCTGGGTAGTATGGTGCAGGCCATGCTGCACAGCAACGATCATTGGGAGGATGCGTCTATATTCTACAAAAGGCCACTGAATGAGAAAGGAAGAGAAGTGCGCATGCGTCCCGCGGGTACCAACGTCAGTCAAGGTTTCGGAGACGCAGATATGCGCAAGATCTCCTCCCTTAATTCCGCGACAGGGGTCCTCTAGCATCTGAGGAGCGGACGATCAAACCCCTGTTGAAGAAGTGAGTTTGCCTCTCCTATTCATTCTCAAGCACTGATGCGCAAGATCAGTGTGGGAGTAACTACGTTCTAAATCTCACGATTTTTCTACCATGAGCGTGGGGCACATGGGACGAAGGGGGTTTAGTGAAGTATTAGCCCATGGGATACCTCTTTAATAGGGGTACGTTGCCGAGTCTCTACACAAATCGGCAACTGACTCTGTTATCTGCGCCATCTTCAGTGAATAACTCTCTAAATAATATAAATTCTATGTTCGGATACGACAGTAACCACATTTCAGGGCAAGCTGTATATCTGTTAGCCAGCTACTAGCAACGTAATAAATAATGCACCTAAATTTTAAATCCCACAAAACAGACATTAATTGTCCTGTAATTAAGTAATATAGTCTTAATATAGATATTAACTATTCCTTTAATTACATCTCACAACCTGTTTCATCATAGTTGGTTTGTTTCTTTAATTACTTACAGTAATTAACACCACTTGCTTGATAATTTTGGAGCATCATGTTCATCGTTACTTTAGTTATCGGCTCAATTACGAAAGTCTTTGATAACGCCGTGTTACGCAATTATTTTGTGCTTACTAGAAAGCCGTGGTACAGCTTTACACACCGACCGTGAACGCGTTAGGGATTCGTTGTAAATTATAACTAAAGGATAAATTTATCAAATGTATATTCAAAGGACCGAAGATAAAATAAAGGAGCGAGGGAGCACACGCGGTGGCCGCAATTCGTGTACTGACTAAGAATTAATAAAATGAAGTAAAATGCAATGTACTCGTGTTCAGTGTTCGGTTTCACCGTACAGACCGTGTACGAACCATGTAAGCGTGCTAAGAATGCATTGCCAGGAATATTCTGCCATTTTTGCTTGCAACCGGTCTGCACTTTTTTGCGCAAACGAAAACTGCAGTTTGCAATTAAAAGTAAGTCCTAAATTGGCCAGAAAACGAGCACCATCAGTTTTTTGACCGAATGACCAATTTTTTTTTAAATTGCCAAATGCTGGTGATGAGGCAGAACATCCTGATGAAACCTGCACATAGACCAACCAATTTGTGAAAGCCGTCATTTGGACAAACGTGGCGGGTATACTGTCCATTCCTCTATAATATAAACCTGGGCCCTGTGGTGGGAATATATGGACTGATATTTTTTTATGTTAATTTAATGTGTGCTGTCTGTTGTCATCATTGTCAAATTTGTGTCAAGCTAGTATGAAAATATTCGTTCTAATAACAACACGTATTTCATTGGACAAACCCTTTAAAGCGCGCAAAGAAAATAGACTTAAATACAAGCAACATATGGTCCTTCCAGCCGGATTATATCATTAACCAATTCAAAAAGAAAGTAATGATTCCAGCATGGCTCTATCACGTCAAATTCCATAATATGAGGATATTGTGTTTTAGTTGCCGAAATGAAACTGACTAAAATAAAATCAGAGACAAAAAGTAAACTATACATACAAATTTAACGTTAAAAATTAGAAAAATAAAAATTACTTATAGTACACGAGTTCCAAATCGCCGTCAAATGGGAACATTCCCAAAACGTTGGCTGCATTATCTCGTTGAATAGTAGCGCTAATGCGCTACCCTAAATATGGACCAGCCCTTTGACACGTGCGACTTCTATCAAACGAGTTAATAGGTCTCGATAAAGTCGATAAGCTTCGGAACCCCCTGACCCTAGAGTTTTTACACTGAAAGCCATAAATACGTATCTGTTTATTAGTTAATGCTGGACAATGGATTTTGGGTCATGGTAACACTATCTCTTGTTCATTTCAGTGAATATTCTTAATGAATGCATATTTCCTTGTCTCTTGTATAGTGGTATGTATGTATATCTATCTCTGTCCTCCAAACTATGGTTTACTTCACGAAGATGCTGCCATTTTGCTGATGAATTGTGTCAAAAACATAAAGGAAAGACAGGCACTGATGAGAGACTTCAATCTAAATCCTATGGATGTTGGTGCCATTCAGAAAATTCTCTCTGAGCCCACATCAAAAATATCTCAACGGCTGGGTGGTTTAATTGGAGTCCTTCATCAGGCACGACCTTTGTTTTTATAATATAATGTATGTAGAGTAAGGTAGATTAGGGTACGATGGGGTAGACGTATCCATGTGGATAAAAACCCCCCTAATAAAACAATAAAAAAAGATGCCGCCATTGTGTCGTCGGATTAAGTTTGCGGTGTTAAAATAGACATGTAAGAAATAATAGATTTTTAGAAAGTGTAGTGAGTTGGTCAATTTATATTAAAAATGGTAACTGCCACAAGAATGACTGAACTCGGTGAAAGTGATCGATTGAGCTGACTTAAATATATATGTAAGATATATTCTTCTAAAGTCAAAGGCGGACATAGTGTTTGGATATGAGTTTTGGGTGAGCCTATCTACTTTCTCTATATAATATGCTGCTATATATCTGCTAATCTTATAAATTTATTATTGTTATACTCCAAATATATTACTCAATAACTGCAGGCAAGAAAATTATACTATTAGCGTCAGTGGTTTCGTATGTACGGTATATCCGGGGTTTTTGAATTTCGGATCCGCGCATACACAATTGGGATTATTCACTTTTTTTCAATCTAGCTATTTGAAAAACCATGTCGAGGAATAGTGTCTCTAATCATTTTTGTCTAGTTAAAATTCCAAAAAACGTACGATCTTCTTGTATTTTGTCAGAAATGCGTTTGACCTTACTAAATCCAATCAGGTGGGCCGTCTGCCTGTTTGCCTGCTTCAAGTGTAAAAAAGTTCTAGCTGTACATTATTTGATATAAGTTCTGTAACATGGATTTTCCCTAAAGACCACTAATTTAACTATAGAAAAGAATGATGGTTGAACACGAAAAATTATAAGCCTGACGACAAAAAACACCAAAATGATCACGATTTTTTTTATAATGAATAGGTTCGCGTTTGACCGACATTACACCTTATCTCAGGCGGAAATACAGTCTAAGGTGGAGCAGGCTTACCTAGAAGATACCTGTTTACGCGAGACTTGAAGACACTTAGATTGTATTTTTCGGGAAAAACAGACGACGGTAAAGAGTTCCATTCTTCAGCGGTGCGTATGATGAATGTAGAAGCATAGCGTTTCTCGCTTCGTCGGTATTTTCACAATATAACGGTGGCGTAAGTGCGTACGTCTGCTTGTCCGGTGGAAGAATGGTGAGGATGGAACCAGCTCATGCAATTCCGAGGCACACTCACCGAAGTGTATCCTATAGAATACCGACAAACTAGCGACTTTACGTCGATGACTTAGGCTCTGAAGCCTTTCATCGAATAGTCGGTTGTTGCCTAGCAGTTTCCTAGCTCTTTTCTCTGTCGACTCGAGTGTCTCTAACTGGTATTTAGCTGAGCCATCCCAAAGATGAGAGCAGTACTCCATGCAAGACCGTAATGAGTAATGACAGTGACATTTAAATAGTAGCACAGATTACTATGATTATATATAGATAAAACTTACTTTTGTTACTTTCGTTTTCTAGGCAAAGAAATCAATGTAAACTTGTCCCTTATGACGTCATCGGAGAAATAATTTTAAAATCCAATTTAAAAAAAACTAACGCTTAAAATACAAAAATATTCAAATTAGTATCTTAAAATACCCTATTTTACGTAATAAAAATATAAAACCAGAGGGTAATTTTTTGTGCACAATCCCCATTGCCGCCACAAGTCCGTTCTTCTTGCATATCTCAAATAAATTTTCAATCAACCTTTTATTAATTATATTATTTAATTTTAATTAATTTATTAATTAATTTTTATTAATTTAATTATTCAACTTTAAATATACGGATAATAAGAACGTAATGTAATAAATTGACTAAATTATATAAAGTTGTTAATGACATTATCTTAATTCAATTGTTTTATAATTAATATTTAAATAAAAGAGACAATAAATTATATATTAAATATTTATTGCAATTCTAATAGCATCATAATCAGTAACATAATCAATAATATAACCAATATATTCATCATATCTGTGTGTAGTCGTTACTCACCAAACTGAACAAAATTAGAAAAAAAAATGATCTGCACTAAATGTCCATGTTTGAAATAAATAAATTACTCGCACTTTGCCTATTTAAAACATATTTTTTTAAACTTAAATCCGACATAAATTTTAGGTTTTAATGATCTCTTTTTCAATTTCGTTTTCATTGATATCACGACATGAAAATAATTTTATAGTACTCTGTGTATTTTAATACTAGAAATTGGGATAGATTCATGAGAGGGACCTGAATTTCACGCAAGTAAATCGGCGTGGTAAACCCTACTCTTCCTAATGAAATTATAACTACCTAATTAATAATTTAATTATAACAAAAATAACTAAGACATTTCATTTAAAAGCAGACTTCACCAAATAGTTACAACATTTGTATTTTAAATGACTTTAAAAACTTACCTCGTTTTATTTCTATTCGCTACTTCAGCACAATACACTTTTATAAAACGAAAAACTTCTAAAATTCAATATTTAAACCAGTGAATTAATAAACGTTACGAAATCACTTTTACACTTAATTTAAATTTAAAAACGCTACTACACTTTTACCGTTGTCTAATAAATTATTATTGCCAAAAAGTTGTTTTTTTCCGTTTTGATTTTCTTCAAGAAAAGTTTTCAATTTTATTAAAAAAAATCATATAAGTAATTTCTAAATATTTTAGCTACAATGTTATATATTTAAAAAAATATTGCACTGTTGTTTATAAAAAAATATATTTAATACACAACAATATTCCACGCTGTAATAAACTACAGTAAAAAAAATAATGACCAAAAAGGATAAATATCAACACGATGTTGCACTATTTAAAAAAAATCGTACTTCTAAATTAAAAAAAAACAGTTATAAATTTTCGGATATTGTAAACTCCTGTCCACAACCGCACTAATCCGATAAATTAAAAAAAAAATGAATTCATAATTCAAATTTAAATTTCGAACTTTTTGCCGATATATCGTCGTAGGTGACGACTGACAGACGCGCAATCTCACCAGATTACATTCGAGCACTGAAGTGGGAAAATTCACGCAAGCGCGCTATGTGGTTCGCGATTTATATTATTTTTAGAGTTAGGCTTTTTTACCTGTCTGCTCCATAAATTCAAATTTTCAAAAGCAACAATTTTGTGGGCAAGGCATGTATGTATTTAACTCGGGTTCGAAACCTGGGCAGAAGATGCTTTTTCTTTATAACTGTCGTTCTGAACAATTTAACACAAGTAATTATAATAGTGTATAACTTACTTCTCAACTTATATGAAAAATAACTTGAAGTAGACTTATCTATAATATTGTAAAATTCTAAATAAGCTGTGTCTGTACATTGAAGCTATTTAAAAAAACAAGTCAATCAGTCTGTTTGTTCGGGATTCACTTAAAAACTGCTGGGACGATTTCGATAGGGTTTTCACTGATAGACAGAAAATTCTTATTCAAGTCTATGCTAGTGTTAATCTTGGGAATCCAGCGGGAACGTTTTTGGGAATAATTTGAAATATCCAAGTAAAAAAAACGAATTTCAATGCTATTTATTCACTGATCGATCGATAGCAAATTTTATGTAATAAAATGTGTGGAATTTCTCCGGTTTTTAGTTCTTCAGTTGTATAAAAATTAGTTTATTTCGGCACAGTTTTCACTAAACGATAGTTTATATTCTTTTTAAATGCTGTGGTACTTTGAAACCTTTGGGTACCTTTGGAGACCTTTGAATTTGGGAATCCCGCGGTAATTTCAAGTCAAGCACGGAAATAAAAAAAATATTAGCTACACGTGTTGCTGGGTAGTTTCTTACCGCTTCTTTTTTTTCTACAGTGATTACACGTTGCAAAGCGATATACCTAGAATGGAAAGTCGACTTAATTTAAAACTCATACTAGCGGCCCCAGCAGACGTTGTCCTACTCTGAAAAACTAAAAATCTAGTACCCGAACCCAGCGCCACCTACCGGTTCCAATTGTGGAATTAAACCATTCGGGAACCCACCATCACCAAAATAGCTCCAGTGATTAGGAGGATTCTAGAACCCGATCTCAGCGCCACCTACCGGTTCCAATGGAATAAAAAGTATTATATGCCCGTCTCCTGGTTCTAAGCTACCTGCCAAACAATTCTCAGCCAAGTCGGTACCGGTAGCCGTTCTTGAGTCATAAATAGTGCAACTAACACGACTTTCTTATATATATAGACGTATGACTTTCAAACAATTTTCTCCAGTGAAACTCAATTGAAATAAGAACTTGAAAATGAATATGAATTTTGAAGACAGAAATTAATATTGAATGATTAATGTGAAACAACATTTGAGTATTACTATATATGAAATATCATCGAGTTTAGGCGCGTTTCTTTTGTATCTCACAACGCCCAAAATACCCCGTCTGCCGTTCCACAAGGCGACCGCGGTCGTTATAGTCTTGGCGAAAACGTCACTGACGTCATTATTTTCGATCACACAGTGTTAAAAATGACTCAGGTCAAGAGCGGGATCGAGGTTGGCGTTGACCACAGACCATTAATTCTGTCTATCGAGTAAGGTTACTTTTCATTAGGGACGTACACGACCGCGATTTTTCCCGTTGCACTCATAAACGGCGTTACAATCATAAACCCAAGTGGAACGGCTATTCGATCCTCCTCTTGACATGGGTCGTGGTGAGCGTTTGGTGATCGTAAATAATGACGTCCTCAGTGACGTATCGCCACAACCATAGCGACCGCGGTCGCTTTGTGGAACGGCAGACGGAGCATTTTGGGCGTTATGAGCTACTCATGGAACGCCCTATAAAAAAATGGGAAGATTATCAAATCAATCAATGACATTTCTGTATTTCGTCGTTAATGACATCAACGCTCCATAATCCGTTCCACTAGAGTTTATAACGTGAACGTGTTCATTGTGAGTCACTAATGGAACGTAGCCTCAACGAAACTGTATTCTGTCTTTTAAAATAGAACAGTTTATGATTACATTTATCTCCAAATAATCCTTATGTATTTCAAAGTAGACTTTCGAAATTTGTCCGATTATCCACAAGTGTATTTTCCCACAATTTTTCTTCACAAACTAAGCTTACTTTCTTGAAATGGAAAATCCATTTCGTTGTTAATCCCAAAGGAGTACTACTCCTTACTTTGTTAAATGGAATTCTGGTATTACGTCCAATATTTTTGGACTCTAGCGTAAAAATGCCTACAGATGTACCTGCGCAGTCAATCAATTTTAGTAGTGCGCCATCAGTATAGCGTGGTCGAGTTGTAATGTTGCGTTTGCACCATTAAAAAAATAGATATAGCCAATGACAGTACTAATATCTAGCCAACAATGTCACTGTCAAGATTTAAAAAAAGTTATGACGACTATTCAGTTTCGCTCTCGCTCGAAATTCAAATATCACTTGTTCATAATTTATTTTATACATTCCAAAACTTCCCTTAACCTTATTAAATGAACTTTCTTTACCATATATTTAATAAAGTAACTGTTCTACTAGTTAATAATAAATATAATTAGAAGAGTTGTGAGAGCCTTGACCGACACCTTGAAAGGCTCTCGCTTGGTATCTGGTTGAAGGGTAGGATGCAGAAGGCAGCCCTGCTGGACACGGCCCGTATTGTAAGGAGATTCCTGTGTCTGGAGCCTTAACCACCGGTAGTCTGGACCCTAGCCGCCGAAGATCAGTTTTTTATATTTTTTTATAAATAAATGTGTATGTATATATATATATATATATATATATATATATATATATATATATATATATATATATATATATATATATATATATATATATATATATATATATATATATATATATATATATATATATATATATATATATATATATATATTTAATAAGATATTTATAAGAAAAATGTAAAAAAATTGAATAATATAATATACACGTGAATATAATTTATTGGGCTGATTTAGTTTTCAAGGGGGGTAAGGGATCTGCCACTAACACCTTGTGGACCCGATCGTCAGCCTCAACTGCGCGCGGTACCTCGTGGAGTCAGCGAATGAGGATCTGGCGACCGATCGATGGCGGTATAACCAGCGCAAGAAAGCCAGACTATATAAATCCTCTGGTCGGAGACGGGCAGCAGCGTCTAAGATGCAAGTAGGCTGGCATTACGGTTACCAAGGCGCATGCCAAGCGTGGTAACTATGGCATTGACTCCCAATGAAAAAGCACTATAGAAAATGGTCGCGTTAGACATGCACAAGGTCGCCGGTAGGCGCTGGATGGGGAAGGCAGAGGACCATTGTGTATTGTTACCTTTATGGTAGTCATTAGCCAGGTGTGATTCTTGGACAATTCAGTATATGCGGTTGACCAAACATATTGTATTTGTACAGTATAAAGCATATAAATGCTCCAACGGAGGGGTGAGGACTCGAGCGATAAGCACAAGCGAAGCAACATGTGTGTACTACATTCAGTAATCTATTTAGAGAGGGACTTTGCGCGTGTTATTATACTTGTACCTATTTTATACGTGTTTGTATAGTTCTAACAAATTCTATAGTAATTCTAACGGCATTTAAATTCAAGTCCTGCAATTCGTAACATTATTTGGTTTTAATATAATATGCAGAATGTTTTATGTTTGTACTTAAAAACTACATATAATATAATATTTTCCTATATATTATGTTTTTGCGTTTTTATTAGTAAGTATTTATCACGTTTTATTTATTTCATTGCACGTGTATATATCCAATACAATAAACAGACAACAAGAACGCTGAAGTATTGATTTTAACGTCATTAATCATTCAATGAGAATCCTGAACTTGTTTTGGCAATACGGATTTTATTTCGATTGATTAGTATTATCAAAGCATGCGATATTTTAAAACAATTTGATACTTACGAGAGAATTAAAGACGCTTAGTTATAAATATAAGGAAAACTCCTAAATTTTAATGGCCTTACTTATAATCATTTGTTAAATTTTAAAGAACTGCTCAGCAACTAATTAACTAAAATCTTAAACATAAACTTCACTTAAGGATAAGAGGTGGTGGTAAAGTAACTCGTAAATAACTGTCAAAAATAACCATCATCGAGAGGTAGTTTAAGTGACTGCTAAGAGACAAAATGGCAGGTGTTATTTGAAAATCCATTGATTAGGGGCTTAAAAGTCTCATATTTAAGAGCTGGCTAATCCTTTCTTAACGAGATTATTATAAGTAAGGCCCTAAATGATCAAACAGTCTAACAATTAATTTTGAAATAAATATATCAAAAAAATTAATAGAATATTGGTTTCTTAATTTTTTGTTTTGTTTATTTGAATTATTGTAATATGCGCTGGTGGTGTAAGCGTGAAATCGAATTACATAAATCACGCCTAGTCCGTCGTTATAGCCTACTCGTTCCGAAAGTACACTAGGTAACGCCTCAATCGCAGTTGAAACTCAACTAACTGAATCCCCCGACGGGCTGGCCTTATATATTTTTAGACATGGCTCCCCAGCAACATGTCCTCTATTCCTTGGAATTACCGAACTTGCAGGATTAATGCCTTGTCATAATGTGCAATGGAATTAGAACAAATGATAAAAGATGTATGGCGCCTTACTGCGAGGCAAAACAAAGGTATCGAACAAAAGATCACTTGAATTCAAAACGATAATAAAACACCTGTAAAGGATTAATGTCGGCTCGCAACAATATTGTTTAAATTGTACTGTGTTGTAATGGCACAACGTTGCTCCAAACTCCGCTGTTCCATTTTGCGTGAAGCACAACCAAAACATAACTTACCTAATAGCAGTCACAAAAATCACATAGTTAAAGAAAAAAGTTGAAACTCTTACAAAGCTGTTAGAAGATCGTGTTCAGCCAATAACCATCCACTGCTGAACGTAAGCCTCCCCAAGTCGGCGCCACTCATCATGATCCTCTGCCTTCCCCATCCAGCGTCTACCAGCAACCTTACGCATGTCGTCAGTCCATCAGACTCAGACATGTCTACTCCATCGGCCATCGATCCTGCGACAAATGTGAGCGGCCCACTGCCAGTAAACTTGCCACTTCAACTTTGTCGGTTGACTTGGTTCTCTTGCAGATATCCATATTTCTAACTCTATCCAAAAGAGAAACATCCAACATAGCCCGCTTCATAGCGCGTTGAGCTATTTAAAATTTGGGGACCATTCCTACCGTCAAAGTCCACGTCTCGGCCCCGTAAATCAGGATGATACATGAGGTCCACCAAGAACAAAAGCGCAGAACTGTTACAACCCTTGCAGTGTTACCAGTCTCATTAATACACTATCCACAACATAGTGATTCTACGTGTATTTATGTATGTGTATATATATTAGGGTGGTCGTTAAAAATTAAATTTCTTGCGACGCCCCTAAAAAGCTTCCTTTTAAAGAAAAAACACTGGGACTTTTTTTAAATTTTTTCAAGTCAAGACAACACGTGCCTCAAGACGATTCAAGTTAATTTTTGGGTAATATCATGTTTTTTCAGGAAACTTCTTCATACTTAGAAGTAATAATTATTTTAAGATTGGAAAAGTTTTAACAATGAAATACCTTCCGTATTATCATTCTCAGTGATGAATTTCAAATTATAGTTTCAGAAAAAGTTTAAAATTCTTCGTGATTCAAGCTTATCTTTCAAATTTTCTTATACTTTTAGTTTTAACTTGAATCGTCTTGAGGCACGTGATGTCTTGACTTGAAAAAATTATAAAAAAAATCCCAGTGTTTTTTCATTAAAAGGAAGCTTTTTAGGGGGCGTCGCAAGAAATTTAATTTTTAACGACCACCCTAATATATATGTATGTATGTAATATCAATAGGTGTATTTATATTATGTCTATTAAGTATAAAATATATGTAAGTAACTGCATATTCTCTAATATCTATGTATACCACCTTTGACGAATATAATAAGTTTTATTTCTGCCACGGGTTGTCTGGAAGAGATCGCTTCTTAGCGATAAGACCGCCCATTGTGCACATTTAGAAAATTTTTAGTCTATAAGTTCTTCTGTATTTTCTGTAACAGTGTACAATAAAGTGTTACTGATCTACTTTTCTGCCACACCTCGTATATAGATGCTCCTACCACAGTGCACAACTTCTATTTATAAGAAAAGACTGACAATAATATCTAAATGCTTTCATGTTAGCCCCGTGCAATGAGATAAATAATTGTTAATCTCTAAAAGGAGGGTTCGGGAGATCTGTCAATTCAATTAGCTCAACGAAAGCACCGGTTTTACCGTCCCTTGAAGCGAAGGTACCTTGACTTCAGGATTATTATATATTTTAACTACTACTCTACTATTTCTAGCTATATCTTAACGTCCGTTCATTTGCTTTATTATATTGTTACGAGTTGCAGGACTTGAATTAAAACGCCATTCACAATTATACCGTTAGGTGGCACTGGAACGTCAGGAAAACGTCTACCGGAACCTTTAGTTTAATCTTATCTTATACTAATATATAAAGCTGAAGATTTTGTTTGTTTGATTGAACGCGCCAATCTCAGGAACTGCTGATCTGATTTGAAAAATTCTTTCAGTGTTAGGTAGCATATTTATTGAGGAAGGTTTTAGGCCATATATTATCACGTTAAGACCAATAGGAGCAGAGCACCAATAAAGAATGTTTCAAAATCGGGTTATTTTCCTTTTGAGAGCTTCCGCTATGTACGCTGCGTAAACGGTTAAAGTTTCGCAAAAAGTCATGTGTGAGAGAAGTTAGTTAGCTCAAAGTAACTATTCTACGCGGACGAAGTCGCGGGCAGAAGCTAATATATAATATATTATATTATTTATTAATAATCTGAAAAAAAACAAGTTATACAAGACACTTGTTAAGTTGGGGTGGGGTTATTTTCCATGGCTCCAGAGATTACGCGACCAATCCACTTGAAAATTTCCAATGAAAAAATAAACAAAAATGGTAGCTACATTTTCAACCGGGTTTTTTAATATTCATGACTTTCATCCGTTTCCCGACCGCCGGCCGAAAACCGGCGTTGATGCAAATAAATGGTAGTTAACACCTCCGTCGGTTTGCCGGTAGGGACCTCGATTGGTGATGCCTGACACGTCGTAATGATGAGGGTCTTCCTAATGGCAGGACTTCTCACAGTTGTGCTTATAATTATAAAATGGAATAAGGTCTGGCCACATTCCAGTTAACAAGTTCTATCACATGATAGGGCAAAGATCTACACCTCTTTGTGAGCACTGTAACAAAGTAGAGGATCTCATGCATATTGTTCTGGAATGTGGCCAAACCCAACCAAATAGAAGGACATACTTGCCAAACTCGTCACTGCATAGTGGAGGAATTAATATTATTCTAAGCAACCCTTTGATGGCTGGATTATTATTTAAGTTCATGACTAAAATATTTAAAAACTAGCTGTCCCGGCAGACGTCGTCCTGCCCGGAAAAAAATAGCGGTTGATTGTAGAGGGTTGAAAATCTAGGGTTGTATGTATTTTTGTATGTTGTATCATAAAAAAATAGAAATTAAAAATTTTGTCTAAAAAATAAATAAAAAAATTTAGGGGTGGACTACCCCTAACATTTAGGGGAGTGAAAAATAGATGTTGGCCGATTCTCATAGATACCGGATAAGCACAAAAAATTTCATCAAAATCGGTCAAGCCGTTTCGGAGGAGTATGGCAACGAAAACTGTGACACGAGAATTTTATATATTAGATAGAGTAAGTTAAATTTAAGTTTAATGTCATACTTAGGTTTATTTAATATATTTAAAAAAAATTGCCATCACTTATGAGGCTGATATCGTCACTAGTGACGAAAAGTCTGAATAATAAATAACATTAAAAATTAAAAAAAAAAATGCTTTTATGCAAACCGATTCCGCTGAAGAAAGAAACATAGAAAAATAATTATATTTAGGACGTCTACACTTATATAAAACTAAGTAACTTGTAGG
The DNA here is from genome assembly GCA_012273795.1 of Dendrolimus punctatus. Taxonomy (NCBI): domain Eukaryota; kingdom Metazoa; phylum Arthropoda; class Insecta; order Lepidoptera; family Lasiocampidae; genus Dendrolimus; species Dendrolimus punctatus. Next base: position 245,857 of record JAABVI010000036.1, on the reverse strand, counting down.
ACTTTAGATCGCATCTTCACTTAACATCAGGTTAGATAGCTGTCAAACTCGAACCTGTACAACGCTTCACTTTGACATCAGTTCAAAAGATTATAGATATACAGCGTGTTTCATTTCAAATGACAATAAATGATAACTTTAGCGGTCGTACTCCATACAAATTTTTTGGTACCATTAAATCAACCGTAATGTCAAAAATAAAATTTTGAAATTTCCGAACAGATTAATTACAATAAAAAGGGAATAAAAACAGAACATCTTGTAAATATTGATTCGCGAGCGAGAGCGTAAGAATGAACAACAACCGCGTTTAATGATGAAGAGACGAGCTGGCAACATGATACATTGGTCACTAACCTATCGATTTAGACACAATAACTGATACATGTTGTTGTAATATTCTGACATGAAAAATAAGGTCCTGTGGCTAAACCAAAGAAGTTACCTTGATTCATTTTTGTATTTGGGCAGAGTACGTCATGAAGAAAACGTGGTCTGATTTATTGCCGTAAGGTCTGAAACACGCTGTATATCTTAGATATCTTTATATCTAAGATATACATAAGATATACATCTTTATGTATCCGTGCAGGAACGGAGAAAAATACAATATCCTGCGGCCGCGTAGCCTGTCGTAATAGACGACAAAACCACCCACAGCCAGGTGGTATGACACTTGTCCATCTGGGTGGCTATCACCCCTGGTCTAGAGTATATCGCCATAACACCCTTGAGTTGTGTACCAGTATTACTGTCCAGGCTTCAGTCTCCCTTGAGAGAGCAGCACCTTTGGTGTTGCAAATGTCCGTAGGCGATGCTAACCGCTTTCCATCAGGTGGGCCGTCTGCCTGTCTGCTGAACTCGTGTAATAAAAAAAATGTTATATATATATATATACAATCGCAACAAAATTTTAACTTGAAATGGAATTGGACAAATTTTGTTGCGATTCATTTTGTTTTTGTTATTTGTCAGTTGAAGTTTTTCCATTTGTACGTTACGATTCGTTTTTCCACTTGTCCGTTGCGATTCATTTTTCCACCTATCCGTTGCCATTCGTTTTTCCAATTGTACGTTGCGATTCGTTTTTCCACTTGTCCGTTGCCATTCATTTTTCCACCTATCCGTTGCCATTCGTTTTTCCAATTGTACGTTGCGATTCGTTTTTCCACTTGTCCGTTGCGATTCATTTTTCCACCTTTCTGTTGCCATTCGCTTTTCCAATTGTACGTTACGATTCGTTTTTCCACTTGTCCGTTGCGATTCATTTTTCCACCTATCCGTTGCCATTCGTTTTTCCAATTGTACGTTGCGATTCGTTTTTCCACTTGTCCGTTGCGATTCATTTTTCCACCTATCCGTTGCCATTCGTTTTTCCAATTGTACGTTGCGATTCGTTTTTCCACTTGTCCGTTGCGATTCATTTTTCCACCTATCCGTTGCCATTCGTTTTTCCAATTGTACGTTGTGATTCATTTTTCCATTTATCCGTTACCATTCGTTTTTCCACTTGTCCGTTGCGATTCGTTTTTCAACTTGTCCGTTTTTTCATCCCGCTGAATTCTTCGATACATTTTCTCACCAATTTTTAAAGAAGTTCTAGTGATCTTTTCTAGCAAGTGTGGTATAAGATCTAGCCTAATAACATAATTAATGAGAACAACACGTTTTTCCTAACAAAGTGTACTTGCCTTTTTTTTGAACACAATGGCGTACCTACATTTGAATTTTATACATCTAAATTAGGTTTATCTTTTATACGTCCGATACAATGTCGACCGTTGGACAAATTTATGATCACTTAATAATTTATTACGAACTCAAAGAGCTATCGACAGGCTTTTAGAATTGTGTCCCTTGGGTGCGTTTTAAATGCAATCGCTGTTAGTACAAAAATACATCAAATTCTAAATAATCAAATAAATTATGTACACCAACCTTACAAAAATGAGTAACCCGAAAGGATGTTCTTGAATTTTTTATGATTTTAATTGGTATATAAAAATAATATATTCTTAATAAAATATAAAAATGAATGTTTTTCTGAATGTCCTTTATAGAATCGTAAATTACACATCCGATTTTGATAAAATTTTGTCTGTGTTTGAGTGGGTCCCGGGATGCTTAGATTCACAATTGGCACCGGTAGGTGGCGGTGAGATCGGGTTTTAGAATCGTCCTAAGCACCTGGACCGATTTTGGTGATTTCGTTTAGTGTGTTTGAGTGGGTTCCCGGATGGGATGCGATTCACTGTGCGGTTTATACTCAACCATATAATGCGATTTCGGTTGCCGCAATCCGGTTAGCCACATATAAACCGCATGCTGCGGTCAACCGAACGGCTTATCCGACTGGGTTACCTTTGGGTACTTTAACCAAACAAAAAATACAGGTAGAATTTATGATCTCTACGAAACCCTTCACTGTACTGTCACGCACTTGGCCGTTTTTCATATCAGTCATCAATCAAACACAATTTACTAAGTAATAATAATAACAGATGGAATAACACTCGCAATTCAATCACCACAATCAAGTAAATTAATCAATCCGCTCATTCATTCGTTCAATGGAGCCGATTCTATTGTGACCGAATGAAAGGACCGGGACGACATTCAAAATTCGAACGTGTTTGACAATGGTGTTTGGATTCTCAATCTTTTGTTACAGATAGAAATAACTTTTGAGGTAAAATTACAAAAAGGTAAGGTAACTGCCGCAGTCAGAGTTGGATAATGGTCAATTAATGTAATTGTTTTAAATTAAATTGTCATATGGCTGGTTCCTGTATCTTAGTATTCCTTCATTTATCTTACAATAGGTGGAATTTTTGATATTACTTGTAAGGAGCTTATATAGATCTCTCTTGCTTGTGTTACACTCCGACAAAAGTGAGTGACCTGCAGTTTATTACCTTTTCGGCTTTTGGACTTCTTCTGTTTAATCTGTGTTTAAAATTTGTAATTAGAAAAGTAGTCTATTGTGTATTGTAATTTATGATGGTAGTTAGCCAGGTATGATTCTTGGAAAATTCAGTCCACGCGGTCAAGTATTGTGTTGTGTAGTTTAGTATAAAACAATGCCCGAACGGAGGGGTGAGGCAGTCAAGCTAGAACCACGACCGAGGCGAGACTCGTGTACATTCGATAAGCTATCTAGTGACTGACTTTGCGCGTGTTATTGAATCGCGCATTACGTTTGAACTGATTGTGTTTAATTATATTTGTACCTGTGTTATACGTTTTTGTATAGTTCTTATAAATTCTATAGTAATTCCATTTTATATCGAGTCCTCGCACTCGTAACACTTGGATAGAGGTCTGTTGCTCATGTTTATTGTTGTGTAGTTGAGGATACAACAATTATTATTGAATTTATACAAGCAAAACCATGTTCCATACTACAGTAGAAATATAAGTCTTGAAGATATTTTAGGCATTCTAGATATTTCTTGTAAATGGCATTTTCTCCGCACTTTTCGGATGGTTTGCTTAGCGGCTATGGCGACACTTTCACGGGCCCTTATAATAACCGCATTCTATTTCTGTCAGACGAGCGACTATTAGTCGCACTAGTTGCACATATCAATTGCTTTTTTATAATAAACTAGCCTTCCCGCCCGCTCCGCCCGGCGAATGACCAACAAACAAACAAATTGAGATAACATGGAAAAATATATAGCCTGTAACTATCTACAATTAATTCCGCGTCGAATGGTTGTGGTTTCATGCTGATCGGTCCAGTAGTTTTCGAGTTTACCTCGGACAAAGAAAATAAACTTTGCTTATATATAGATATATAGACTAGCTGTCTCGGCAGACGTCGTCCTGCCCGGAAAAGGTTCAATCGATGTGCCAACAGCAACGCCACCTACCGGGTCCAATTGTGAACCAAATTGGAAACCTTTTTTGGCTCATGCACAACAACTTTGCTGAAGATCATCACATGATCAAAATAAATGTATAGTTTACGATTCTATAAAGGACATAAACATTCATTTTTATAGAGAAGATATATTCGCGTTTGTCCAAAATCACGCCAAATGTCGGACGATGATGAAGTTGAAGATGGAGCACCCTTTCCTAACTGACTCCGTTGGCTCACCGACCCAAAATATGTCTTGGCCTCCGAAACGAAAACACGCCAACTGTTTCTGTCCTGTGCGATTTTTTGCCAGGGCATGAAGCTCACACAGCTTCCACTCTGCCCCTCCACCGGTACTTGGGGCGACTGACCGGACGTCGTCCATCCAATCGTCCTAAATAGTCCCTCTTCACGCTTCGATGCTCTCCCATCCGTTTCACATGACCGAACCAATGAAGACGGTGACATTTTATCTCCCCTATTATGTTAGGCTCAGCCACAAGATTTTAGGCTAACCTAGATACCTATTCACACGAGACTTGAAGATACCCAGATTGTGCTTGTCGGGAACACAGACTTTGGTAGTGCTTTTCACTACTCTGCCGTACGTAAAAAAAAACGCGGAGGCGATACGTTTCGATCGTACTGATTGCATTTCCACTGTGAAACATTGGCGTAGACCAGAGTGCTTTGTCTTCCGATGATGGAATGGTGTAGGGGGAATCAGATCGAACAGTTCAACCGTACACTCTCCGAAATGTAACTAAAAGAAACTCTGTTTTATTTTCTCACACAACAATTTATAAGTGATATAGCACCTATTTTGTGAGACTGGTGCTCATTGTAGATCTGTGCAGATCTGTATTACAGATCACCAGTGCTCCACTCCATGGCGAAAAACAAACATACTAATATAAGACGTCCGAGTGAGTGTGTGTGTGTGTGTGTGTGTATTTGTGAGACTGTGCGTGCGTGCGTGCGTGCATACATGTGTGTATATGTAATCATTCTAATGAAGATAAGACATGTATAAATAGACTTATTATTTGTGATAAGGAATCCTATAAAAAACCGATAGACTAGCAACACGGTGTCGATGCTCTAGGCTTTGAAGTCTTGTGTATTACAAGTGCTTGTCGTACCACGCAAAGAAATAGTTTAAACCCTTTACAATGCAATAACATTGGTGGTCTCTCAAGTCCAAATAACTGACCTCACGGGAAGAGAGATGAGCGTACGTGGAACACAAAAATCGCCAGTCTGCACAGGACTCTCCTCGGGCCGATGTTTTGCCGCTGATTCCGTGTCCCTAATTCTTCCAGAACATTTAACATGTCCCTCGATTTATGGGTTTGGGGGACGAATCGCCTGCTGTCATATCACCCGCACTTGTTATGCAGACTCCATAGAGGATGGACATTTTTCATGTCCAATCTATGCAAATATAAATGTGCAAGTCACTTTATTTGGATATTTCTTCTTGTTTATTTTGAAGCTGGAAAACAGGCAGATTTAGCTTTTTGTAGTTACCATCAAATACCAAAGGTGGTTACCGTCACCTATGGAGACTTGTAACTCTATAGGGAGTCTGGAACCTGGCTCCTAATACCGAAACACAACTCAAGGTTCTTATGGCGGCATAGTCTAGGCAAGGGATAGTAGCCTTCCAGACTTGTAAACCCACCATCGGCCTGTGTGTTATTTTCTCGTCTTTCAGGACAGGCCGCCTGGCCGCAGGATATTGTATACTTTCTCCATTTCCATTTCATTTTTTGCATGGATAAAATATCGCGACCATTGCTGTGCCGGACACAACGCTGATTTTCAGTGCAAACATTCCTTTTAGTGTAGTCTGACACTTACTTTACTCTTGGTAGAAAGACATAGTAACATGAAGCTATGTCAAATTTTAACTAGCAATAAGGAATAAACAGTTAGTAAAATCTAGGCACATAAGAGATCGACCATTTATAGGTTAGAAAAATCTATGAGAATCAAAAATTACCTTGCAAGGGCCTCCCAAAAAGTCGGGTATCAAATCATCGGGGATATAATCCAGTAGACCACCAGCCTGAAGATAATCCTTGCCGGCGTAGAATAGGAACTTGCTACGTGTGTTTTCATCTGAAACAATCATATTCCTATCAAAGAAAGAAAGAAACTTTATTCGAAGTAATAGCGATGTAATTACATTTATTACACACAGAGCATAATTTGAAAATTTTCAGCAAAGAAGATTTGCACTCAGCGTATTACTTGCCGGAACACCATTCAAGGTTGTTATGGTGGCATACTCTACACCAGGGGTGGTAGCTTTCCAGACGAACAAATACCCTAGTACCTGGTTGTAAGTTTAAATTATTAAAAAACTAAAAACTTAATTATTATATGAATTAATAAGCTCAACTCACCCAATCTATACAATGAAATTAAAATATCGAGAACACAATCATGGCCGAATGTGACCCCCAAAATACAGGCCTGTCCTAGTTTGGGGGCAAACCGACAACTTAACAGTCTCAAGAAATGTACCTAGCATAAAAATATTGTACATTGTATTGTATTTGTGTTTCAATTACTTCTAAAAATGTAATTTTAAACCATGTTATTTGGAAATAAATATATTTATTATTTATTTATTTATAGACAAACGACCTAATTTCGTTAAACTAATTTTACTTATGAAATATTTAATTAATAAATCAAATAACTAATGAAGTAAAAACTACGAAAACTTTGTACCTCTTTTACCGAAAATTGCGTGGACGGAGGAGTATGAAATTTCGCACAATTGTAGTTTATATAGAGAAGAAATGACGAATGCTAATATTTTTTAAAAATTATACATTAAAAAATATATGACATCAATAAAAAACATTACACACCCAACCATGTACTTGACAAACATTACATACATACATAACTTCATGCCAGGTCCCTTGCGGGGTAAGCACGAACAACAGAGCGCCACACAGCCCCATTGTTACACACCTCACTTGCTTCTTTGACATTCATAGCTCTTGTCATGCACGCTCGTCTGTTCTTAAGGCTCCTAACATCACCTTCTGCTAATACATGATCAATTTGATCATGGAAGGTGTGTCGTGGCCTTCTTAAATAAACATTCTTCTGTTTATTGTTGCCTTGGCGAAATCTGTGATTATAGAAGTATAGTCTTTGACTACAAATTATTATGATCGAATTTCGAGCACGGGCGACTAGTTCAAATAAAAACAACGATAATAATATACTTTGTTACTTTAAAATTAAAATAAATAAATAACTGTAAAATTATCTAAATCTATTGGCATATCCCTGTGTGCGTATTCCGTGTAACAATTTTATTTATTTATTTATTTGATTTTATGGAAGGCTTACTAGTACCGCCATGTACACCTCCTTTCGACCTATTAATACTTTTCTCTTACTATTTAAATTCTTCCTTCAAATGTGACGGCGCGTTCCCCTTTCGCACGTCACTTAAGTCACTCATTGTCATATCATTAAAATAAATATATCGCTCCGCAATGTATATAAATAAAATAACATAATATAACTTAATATATACCGCGCCCACACTATATAAATATAAATAACCCGCTCCGCGCCGCATTTTTATATACGATAAACATATCATACTCTAAAAATAAATACACATAAAATTCTATAAATATATCAAGTAAAATAAAGTGTGTGTGAAGCGAATAGGGAAGAAGAGGAGCCGCATATCATTCCCATTAACCAGGTAAGTGCGTGCTCGTTCTCTAACTCCCATCTAAATTGTCCCACACTTCTTTCCCGCAAGTTTGACACAGTTCGCTTAAAGCTAAATCCAGCGCCGCCGCAACAAATGGTCCTTCGAGCCGGATACTCGATACGCGTAATTTTGACGTAATCGGGCCGGATTTCCTATATTTAAAGCCCTACCATAGGCATATCATATACCGCATTCTCGCATTCGTGTGTTTCCTAGCTTTAGAGCTAGGAAAATTACCGCCCCGCATCCTTTTTTTCACCGCCCTCGGTCTTATAGGTGTTTGTCTAAGCTATATTAATTACTCGCACCCGCACGTTTAGGCAACCCTTAGCCGAGTGTTATTTCTATTTATAGAAATAAATATATTTTAATCTACCATTCATTAAATCATATTTCATATCGCATCAATTCGCCATTTTCATTTATCGATTTTCCGCGACATATTTGTCACTTAACCGCATTTGTTTTTTGTACTTCATTATTTAAATTGAGTTACGTTTGTCATCAATATGTCGTCCACTTTGAACATTGATGACAACGTCGAATTAATGGGTTTAAAGGCTCGACAAAATAGCTTATTTCAAGTTCTTCATTTAATATATAAAAAATCGCAGCAGGCCTTCGACAGTACAGAATGTCTGCAATGCTTTCTGCAATGTGCTGCAACTTTGGACAACATTCGCAAGCAATTTAAAGATACCGCAAACAAATATAACGAAATTCTCCTTATGAGTGTGCCAGGTGCCTTACCTGATTTTGACGCAATGATTCCTTTCGAGGAATTATATTGCAAAACAAAAGCAGCACTTAGGAGACTGCAATCAAAGAACACCATACTAGAATGCAAACATATTCAAAATAATTATCAAACCGCTTTGCAATCACTCGCTGTTGTGTCAAGCACTTCAATATTGCAGTCTTCTACGCAGTCTAATGCTCTTTGTACACCGCAGTCATTAGTAATTAATGACGATTTACCTCATAAATCTACACCGCTCTCGCCTAAAAATTTACACCTTGATTCGTGCCGCAATGATGAGATATCGACGTTAATGGCTTCTTGTAGTCTCGATGTTGAAAAGCGTCGTCAAACCTTATCTTATTCACCCACTTCGACTTTAGCTGTACCAAGCAAGTCGTTACAGTCGCTTATGCAGTTTGATGTTTCACACGTACCGCAGTCTTCTACGTCAAAACCTGATCTTCCTCATAAGAATGTTCTTCTTCCGCTTATTAATATATCTACATCAATGTCTTCTTATAGTCACGATGTTGAAAATTGTACTCAAACCGCATCTGATTCAGATACTTCGACTTTAGCTGTACTAAGCAAGTCCTTGTCGTCTTCCGCACTTATTTACTCCCGCGCCACGTTGACGCCATCTTTAGTTCCTGTGGCTATTGATGAATCTTTATTAAAATCTGTTTCATCAATTCGTTTGATTAAACGTCACTGTGGTTTTAAATCAAACGACTATAAACTCCCGCCAAACGCTGTGTTAGTCAATGCTAGATGTAATATAACATTCAAAGATATTACTGCTTTAACATTTCCACATTTTAATAACTTGTATCCACTCGCATACGTTACGATGTTTAGTCCGCCCGCTTTATTCGAATATTCTTTGTTCCCGCGCCTTTTTAGCCCTAATACGGTATATAATAATTTTAATATACTATCTCCCGCACTCCACACCGTATTAGGTCACGCTATAAGTTTTCTCGCTACCTTTATGATACCGCATGGATCGTTTATCAATTATGATCATTTGGTTCAAGTTCGCTTGACCCTCCTTCTTAGGACATTATATAATCCTAGGAAGAATACCGCTTCGTTGCCTAATATTAAATATTATCACTTGCATGATGATTATCATCGCAAAATTTGCATTAGAAAAATATTTTCTCTCGCTTTAATATATTTTACACCGCGCACTATTAATATATTAGTACAAAATAAAACCTCTTTGAAAACTCGCATACTCTTAGGTTCGAGTTATAAATATAATATTGCGCTCTGTTCTCTAATGACGCTTTACATTCGTTTTATAACTTAAATACATCGAACGATGTCATAATGAAAAGGTATTCTATTGACATTGTTTTACGGGTGATTCCCGGTCATCATAGAGTTTTCAAATACAATTCTTGTTTTAAGCCGACCCGCGAAAATTTAAATTTTTCTTTGCGACAAATTGAGTCAAATACTTTTGTCGCATCGTGCCTCATCCGATGTCTTTACTCGGATCGAGTGATTAATATTTTATTAATTTAATGTTTTTAATTATAAATATTTTTCATCGTATCGTTTCTTAATTGTTAGTTAATTTTAGGGTAATAGGCATCATAACCTTCGAGAGACGGTATATCGTGTATCCGAATATTCACAATGAATGAAGTTCACGCGTTAATTTGGTTGTGTCCAGTGCCCGAACTTAGATTAATATTTTATTTTTAAGTTCTCTATGAAGTATATTTTGTTTGGGTTAAACATTACCAGCGGTCCCGCTTTAGTTTTAATTTAATAATTATAAAATATTTATTTTATTTGAAACTTTTGATTAGGTTAGATTAGTTTCAATACTCGCATTTATTTACTTAATTGTTTTCCGCTTTTTTATTTAATTATGGATTATGCTTGCTTTGGTCTCCTACCCGCTCTTGTAAATATGTATTTGGACCAAGCGTGCTTAAATCCTTCTCTCGCTCTTCTAAGTTTATTCGGGTCTTGATTTGTTTTGGTCCCGCACCGCACTTGTAAATTTATTTTGGACCAAACAAATATAAGCCTTGTTACCGCACTTTATTTTAATTCGGACCTAGCTGTCTTGGTCCCGCACCCGCTCTAATAAATTTATTTTGGACCATGCGTGCTTAGGTCCCAAGCCCGCTCTCGCTTCTTTATAAGCTAATTTCGGTCCTTGCTTATTTAGGTCCTGCAACGGCTCATGTATACTTATTTTGGACCTTGTAAGTTTAGGTCCCGTATCCGCTTCTTTAATTAACTTTGGACTATACTAGTATAGGTCCCGCTCCCGCTCTTTTTATATTAATTTGGACCTTGCTAGTTAAAGTCTCACGCTCGCTTCATTAATTATTTATTTGAGCATTATTTAGTCCAACATCCGCGCTCGCTCCTTTATTATTAGGGTACGCTCTCGTACAGTTATATTTTTATTCTTATTCACTATAATTATATTGGACTTTAATAATTGGTTCTTCGCTTGATGTTTTAACTATTGAATATGCTCTATTAATTTAAGTTACTTACTCGCGTTTGTTTGTTTGCGTAGGACGCTATATTATATTAGTTCTTCGCTCGCTAATTTATTATATTGACTCTCGTCTACTTGAGATATGTTAATTAAGTTGTATTTTAATTGAATATTTTCTGATCCGCATACCTTTTTAAATTGAATGGACATATTATTAGTCCCCCGCTCAAGCTTTATTCATTTATAACCGCTCAGTTTATTTTATTTCTTCGCTCATGTCCATTGTACCGCTCATTTGGAAATATCTTTGAACAATCAGATGTATCGTACTGGAAGTTCATTGTATACAAATACCCGCTCGCTCATTATATATTACGTTTTCGCTCGATTCATGTATATACAGTTAAAACTCCGCTCACTTTTATAATGGTTGCCATTCGCTAATTAAACATTAATTTTGATTTCGCTCACCGCATTAAACTTTGGACCTTCGCCCGCTTGATTAATTTATTGGTCCTTCGTATTTTAATTTACTTTCTTTTTAAAGGCAACCCTTTAAGGCCGGGGGAAATGGTACCGCCATATACACCTCCTTTCGACCTATTAATACTTTTCTCTTACTATTTAAATTCTTCCTTCAAATGTGACGGCGCGTTCCCCTTTCGCACGTCACTTAAGTCACTCATTGTCATATCATTAAAATAAATATATCGCTCCGCAATGTATATAAATAAAATAACATAATATAACTTAATATATACCGCGCCCACACTATATAAATATAAATAACCCGCTCCGCGCCGCATTTTTATATACGATAAACATATCATACTCTAAAAATAAATACACATAAAATTCTATAAATATATCAAGTAAAATAAAGTGTGTGTGAAGCGAATAGGGAAGAAGAGGAGCCGCATATCATTCCCATTAACCAGGTAAGTGCGTGCTCGTTCTCTAACTCCCATCTAAATTGTCCCACACTTCTTTCCCGCAAGTTTGACACAGTTCGCTTAAAGCTAAATCCAGCGCCGCCGCAACACTTACCGACTAATGCATATCGGTATAGTAAAATAAAGTAGTATATAAAAAGAAATGCTGATAACAAGACTCCACCTATTGGTAACAACACAGACATACATACACGATTACTATTGATAATATAGTTCCTAAGTTTTTGTCTTTCCAAAAAATTCTTGATCCAGTCTTCGCTTCACCGAATTTATACTAGTGCTGTATAAGGCTAGGTTCAATTTTACTAGCATTTTGATGAAACAGTTTGAGCTTCGTAAAATAAAGGCGGAAACTTGTATCATATCATTTATTTGAATACAATTCGACAGAGTGATTACCGAGTATTACCACATCACTGACATGAGCAGTAATTTACATTTTGCTAAGTCATCGAAATCAATGTGTAAGACTGGCTAAGTATCTAGCTGTAATGCCATACTGGTCTGTTGTCCGAGTTAAAAGCCCTCCGATCACCTGATTTAGCGATGAACACTGTTTACTCAGTTAGGAATGTACAAAAGTTTTATCCGTTTGTTAATACAATTTAAAGGGTAAAAATTCACAACACCGTTCAGAATCTATCTCCTCCTTTGGAATATTCGCCATTTTTACATTCTACGTAAGATATCGGCGGTACGTACTGACATACGGATTAGGTCACGTCGCCCGTTATTGCATATGTTTGATGTGATCTTGGAGTGAAAGACTGCTATTCAAATGTCAACCTTATTCACCATGCTGTAGAGTAGGAATTGGTTAAACGGAAAATCCTACTTTGAATGTTAAATTATCTTAAGGGCAGTTATTCACGATTTGCGTGTCTCCGGAGGGTATTAACTTCTTGATTTTTTTAGAAGCACATCTTCAATATAACGACGTCAATATTAGTTATGACTGATACACATACATACATACATATTGTCACGCCTGTTTCCCATTGGGGTAGGCAGAGACAATGAATCTCCACTTGTTACGATCTTGACAAACACTTTTCGCTTCATCAACTTTCATTAATCTTCTCATACATACACGCTTATTTAAACTACTTTTTATCTGACCTTTCTTCAAAATATCTTCAATTTGATCATGGTGAGTACGACTTGGTCTACCGGCACTGACTCTTCCAGTCACATTGCTATCATATACTTGTTTTGTGATTCTGCTATCATTCATTCTCTCTACACGGCCAAACCACCTTAACATTCCCTTTTCAACTCTTGTCACTACATCTTCTTTCAATTCACAACGCTCCCTTATCACACTGTTTCTTATCATATCACTTACATTAACCTTACATATACTTCTCAAAGCTCTCATTTCAACTGCATTTATCCTACTTTCATGCTTCTTCTGCCACACCCAACTCTCACTGCCGTACATTAGCGTTGGTACTAATACCCCTTGATGGACAGCCAGACGTGCCTTTACAGACACTTTCTGATATACATACATTCTTTTCATTACTGTATAGGTTCGCGTTTGACCATTGTCTCGCTCGATTTCGAGCGGAGATATAGTCTAAGATCGAGCACAGATTATGGTCTAAGATCGAGCGCGCTTACCTAGAAGATACCTATTCACACGAGACTAGAAGACAAACAGGTTGTATAGGTTTCGGGAAAGCAGACTCCGACAATGAGTTTCGCTTCTTTGCTGTGCGCATAATGAAGGTGGGACTCAAAGCGCTTTGTTCGTATAGGTGGTATGTCCAATATACAGGGATGCTTCTGGTTTGGTTCTGGACCGATTTTGATGTTTTTTATGCTGAGTAACGTCTGCCTAGCCCGTTAATATTAATATGGAAATTGCGAGTAGGAAATAATATTGACTACTATTTACGACATACACATACATTTTGCTTTTGACATTTTAAACTACCTGTTTCATATTTATTGTTTGACGGAAACATCAATCATCGTTTTACTATGCGCAAGATTTTATGACACTATTTGTAATGCAGTTGGTGGCAGGCTAATTAATGTTTTGGATGTTGTGAACAGTTGAACACAAATTATTTACAGCTTTAAGAATAGAATCAATTTTGGAAATGACACTTCTTTTTAGTATAGGCCAAGCGGGGATTTTGGGATTTACTCGAGCGTGGCAGAATAACATAAGGGGAGAAACCTTGCACCTTATTGTTACATGCCGACAAAAAGTGAATGCACACCTGCCTGTCATAAAGCGCAGTTTATTACCTTCCCGTATTTGGACTTCCTTTGTTTACTTTGTGTTTGTAAAATTCGAAATTAGAAAAACAGTCCATTGTGTATTGTCGTTTTTTATGGCAGTCATTAGGCAGGTGTGTTGAACTGATTCTAAGAAATCCGATCTATGCCGACTGGCAACCATATGGTATGGGTGAAGCAATGGCCCAATGGAGAGATCGGTAGTCAAGCAAGGATTACGATAAGAGCAAGACGTACATTCGATAAGCTATATAGTTACGGACTTTTCGCGGCTTATTGAATTGTAAAGTTTGTTCTGACTGCCTCCAGTTATATTTGTACCCTCGTTATACGTGTTTGTATAGTTTTAATAAATTCTATAGTTATTCCAACGGCATTTTAATTCGAGTCCTGCAGCTCGTAACACTATTATGTACCTCCAGAATTTTTATCCTTCAAATTTTTTTTCAAACTGTCGGATTAAGGAAATCCCTCAACGTATTTGTCAGATTATGGGTCAGCACGACAAGGACATCAAGATGAACCCTCTGTATATTAATCTGACGCACTCGAGTATTTCAGTGTTAAGTTTTTTTTTGCATTTTCAAAAAGGCCATGACTTTTGGTCGCGTCCAAATCGTCTGTCTTTTGAATAGGAGTTCCTTTAGGGTTTTCGTAACATCCTTTTTGAATATCTGACACGCTTGAGTATTTTTCGACATTTTTTAACCTGTTCACGCCCCCCCCCCACCAGTGAAAGGGCGTACATCATATAACCTTATTTTATTTTTAACCTTTAATCTTCACAATCCAAAAGGTCCCCGCGACGCTCGAGTAACTCCACATTTAGCATCTTGGGCTCCCCTACTATTAGTACCGTTGTGATTTGAACTCGATGAAACGAAAAAGCGACACTAAAAATAGATACACATACATCGATAAGACTAAGCCTGCGAGAGGAAGAGATAGTATACATTATATTAAATCATTTAAGCACTATTCTCATATAGATAGAGTTGGAAGTAGTTTGAAGATTTTCCTTAATTTTTTCCTGGTATATATTTATATATAGTACTAAATAAAATTAACGAAGCCTAGAATTTGGTATCCTAAAATGTGTTGCAGAGAGCGTTTCGGTGCAAAGAGGTTAAATGGAATAAGTGCTTCGCTCATGTCGCATCACTTCAAGATGGCAGCGGTAATGTGCCCCAGTGTCTTTAGCTGCTGTCTAGTGCTCTTTGTATTCCTATAACTGACAGCGTTTTTGACACAAAAAGCTGTTAATAGATATGAATGATTAATTTTCAGGCTACCATACCTATACCTATGCCAGGTGGTAGGGTATTTGCCCGACTGGAGGACTACCGCCCTTGGTCTAGAGTATGCCGCCAACACAACCTCGAGTTGCGTTCTGGTGTTGGTGACCAGAATCTCACCTTCATGTGTCCTCGTAGTTGAAATTCAATTATCCGTTCACGAACGGAGAAAGAATACAATATAGGGAATTTTCCATATATTAAAGTGAGTTGAGTTAATAACCTTGAGTTTTGTTCCGGCATTAGTGGCCAGGTTCCAGCCTCCCTTTAGAGAGCAGCAGCACATTGTTAGCAACTTTGAAGTTACATATATTCATAGGCGATGTTAACCGATTTCCATTTGGTGGGCTGCCTACTGAACTCATGCAATAAAAAACATTTGAAATAAATGATTGCGACATACAAAGAAATGGATATACATGACAAAAGCATAAGAATCCCTTTTTTCGAAAGAAAACCTGAGTAATGCTAATTATTTTTGCCCTGTGATTGTCGTATTCTAGCATACTTATATAAGAGAGCATACCCCTCTGCACCCTGATACTGCCGACGCCCATAGCTCACGCAGATAGCAGCTAGGTGTCGGTCCAAACATGCGATAAAAGAAGCGGCCTTGGAAGTGGGAAGCACTGAATTGCACTTCACTTCAGGAAGACTATTACTCTCTCTTCCATTCAGCATTATATTCTCTGTTAAATTATTTTTGTATTACGATAATAATAAGTCATAGAGGTGACATCAAGTTTTATTTAGAAGAAGCAATTGTTAGCAATAAACTTGCTGATTTTAATGTTATACCTTAATAAACAGTTTAAACAGATAATACTTAATTACATCACTGTTAGTAGGTTAAACAAACAGATACCAAACCACACGCTTCCCAACATCAAACGGTAATTAACATCCCTTCTACTCAAATCCTTCAGCGATCTTACTCCATTATTATAAGCCATTTAACGTTTGTATTAGACAAGACAGTTCGCTGCTATCCTAGTATGAATGTAAAACCTTCTTTAAACATAAATATGTCATTATTAGTGAACTGTACTTAACCGACTTCCAAAAGGAGGACGTTCTCAACTTGATCGATATATTTTTTTTAATGTATGTACACCGATTACGCTGAGATTTATGATCTGATTTACGTGATTCTTCTATAGTTAGATGCGAAATAGTTGCCAATTGGTCCCCTAAAAATTTAATACACTTTGGCTCTGTGGTTTTCATTTTATGAACCTTTTGTTATTAAAAAAAAATCCCATTCTGTCTTGTATGCACATAGATTACACTGAGATTTATGATGTGATTTACGTGATTCTTCTATAGTTTGATGCGGAATACTTGCTATTTGGTCGCCTAATTTTTTTTTTTTAATATAAAATTTTTAACTTTTTATGAAAGTGTTTTCCGTTTCCGTTTCTTCGGACCTGTTTTTTTTAAGGCGCGGGGCACCTTTTGTCTGCCTAACCATAGCATAAACAGGAACAAATAAAAAAACTTCGTTCAAAAAACCGATTTCAAAAACTAAAAAGTTAAAAAAAAATAAAGTATACACATTATTTCTAAAGCTATTATTAATTATAATAACTTATATTTAATATATATTATCTTAAATTAGTATTAGTCTTGAGGGACTATCGGTAGAATACAATACAAATATGTAAAGTTTTCTTACATTATATTCAATAGTATGTAATTTTATCTTAAACATCTTAAAGTAATTTACAAAGTATAGTAATCTTTATGTTTTACTTTGCTTGCAGCAGATATGTCCCAGGGGACATACGCATTTATCTCGTAGGCTACTACAGCGCCTTAAGACAAACAAAGTTATCTATTGGTTAAACAAAATATGCATTATAACAATTTTGAACGGTATAAAACATTTACTATCTCGTTCGCGTAATCGATTTCGCGTTTAGAACCGCTCTTTGAGCTCTTTCAATTCTTAGCGAACTAGTTGTTTCGAACGCTGCAACAGTATCAGGAGTAACTTGCAACGCTGGCAATACGGACCGCTCATAATGGATGAATTGGGCTATAAACTTAGCGTTGGATTGTGTTATGCTATCTTTTATTGAAGTGAACACTTTAGCCGGCACTTTTTGGTAGGGGAAAATCTCATGGGTTCCAGTCACCGACATGCTCACGACTGGCGCATGCGTAGCGGCAATATGTGCTGTGCGCGTTAGACGCTTTTTGGATGGGTGAAATATTGTGCGATCGCGACACCGACATGCTTTTTTTTAATATCGCCTTCTCCTCTGTCATTTTCCCAGATAGAAATATTTGTTTTTCTCGTCTCTTTTAACCTATCTTTAAAGCCATATACGGGAAATATGTGTGGGGAGTCTTTTTATTTATTTTTTGTATGTTTTTTCTTTTCGTCTTTTCTTTTCCAATGAATCTTATATGTCTATGTTATTATTATATTTATTTATTATATCTAGTCCTATTATACAGTTTGTCTTACTATTCTATGTTTACACACCGACATGCTTATAGCATTATATCTGTAACTATACAGATGACGTATAGTGTAACATTAGTGCTGTGAGATCTTATATGATAAATGGAAAACGCGGAAATGCGGCCAGCATTTTGGGCACTCTCCCCGCCGGGAGCGACCTGAAGTCTATTTTTTACTTATATTTGGTATTTTTTTATTTTATTTATATTTTAGTTTAATTTTAGTTAATATTTATTTATAATTAGTTTTATTTCAGTTAGTTTATATTTCAGTAAAATCACTATGTTTTAAAAGAATTAATTATGTTCTGTAAACATTGTTTTCAGTAACGATTAGGTTCTTATCATAGATAAATTTAATGGATTTAGTGAAAAGTTCAATGTGTATATGCTGTGCAATGTTGAAATAGTGTTTTAATTCAAACATTATGAAATTTCAATTTTTAATACTAAAAGTTCTAAGTTTTCACTTCTATCGGCAACCTCTATAAGTGCCATTGTTTTTTTAACTAGGTCTGTGAAATTGAATATAGATTATAAACATTTTTATATATCGACTAAACTGTTTCATAGCTTAATCACAGATAGTACTATATATATACAAGCCTAACCTAATTCTGTTTATGTAAACACGACATGCATAATTTTAATTGATTATCTACGGAGTACGTATGTGTGATCTTAGACTGGTAAAAACAAAATACAAGTAGGTGTGCCAAAGTTAAGAGGATTTGAACAATAATTACATCTAGAGTACTACTCACGTCGTCTTATTCTGTACTCCCCTGTTCAGAGCCTGAGCCTACCTCCCGCGGCGATAGAGCTATGGGCTCACGCCAGTTGTGCCTCACCCTTAAACAACGGGATATCATCATTGACGCACCACACACTTAAAAATATACCCCCATGTAAAGTAAATAGTGAATTATGATAAGAATAATACGTGAAGCAAAAACACAGAAAAAACTTTATACCGTGTATTTGACACACACGCATATTTGCAAGAGTTTCTTGCAAATCTCTTTGAAGAAACTCTTTGCCGATGGACCCCACAGATCTAATGTTTCAACTCCAAACGGCATAAATATGTAACCCCCTTCCTAGGGTTCCATATTAAAGCGCGGCAATGCAGCCAGCCTTCTGGGCACGCTCCCAGCTGGCAGCGATTTGTTACACAGTCTATAATAGCTTGTAATACTTATTTAGATCAAGAGATTTATTTATTAAATTACATCAAGAGCAAAAAAAAACAAATAAGTATTTAGAAATTACTATTTGTTGGTATAAGTATGAATGTGTGTGTGTTTGTGTATTTATGTGTGTGTCTGTGTGTAGGAATTAATTTTGATATGAAATAATGTCGCCAGTTTCATGGCCCGATAAGGCAGTAACGTTCATCCTTGCAGGCTACGTTCTAGTTGATTTTTACTATAAACTTTGAACCGCCTTTGACCTGCCATCTTTTATTTATCCACTTAGATTTTCCCAACTAGTACGCCGTACGAGTTTGTTTTGTATAAAATACTAGCTGTCCTGGCAGACGTCGCCTTACCCGAAGTAATAGGGGTTGATCGTAGAAGGGTGAAAATTGAGGATTGTATGTATTTTTGTATGTTGTATCATAAAAAAATAGAAATTAAAAATTTTGTCTAAAAAATAAATAAAAAAAATTAGGGGTGGACTACCCCTAACATTTAGGGGGATGAAAAATAGATGTTGGCCGATTCTCATAGATACCGGATAAGCACAAAAAATTTCATCAAAATCGGTTAAGCCGTTTCGGAGGAGTATGGCAACGAAAACTGTGACACGAGAATTTTATATATTAAGAAAATATAATTTTAAATGTCAATTTTTACCAAAGAGAAAGTATTGGGTCGAAAAATATAGTACTTTCAGTACTGATTTCTTGCTACAAACCTTACCGTTGAAAGACAAATTATCAATTGATAAATGCAATAATTTTTTTATTACCTTGCAGAGTAGTATACCGTTTAGCATTACGTCAATGCAGCGGGGAAGAGAGGGTTTTTTTCATTCAATTTCGTCACGAGCCTTTTTGGACATAATTTCGGTGGTCACGTTGTTGACATTATTTCAGTTATTTTTTCATTTTTTAGCATTATATCCAATGTACGGATCAACGTACTGCGTTTTGCTGACGCTGACGCCTATTTTAGGCTACTTTAATATAATAACATCAATATAAATAACGCTCGTTAATATCTTGTAATCTAGTCGCCACTGAGTTGCTATTAAGTCGCTATTGGGCTGCGACCAGGGATCAGCATCCAAGCCAAACCAGTACGAGAATAAATCCCTGAAAGCAACGAGGTGTATTTTCTTCACCCTACTACAAGAAAGCACCAGCGCTTCAATAACAACTGCCAGCATCCATCCACCACTACAAGCCAGAACAAGTGTACAAACTGTACATCCAAAACCTAGTTGTTGTTATGTTGGTACCTACATTTGTCTGAGCTCTTCTTCTCTGCTCTTACCGCCTTTGCATTCTTAAATAGTATGCGCTGCGGTATCCACTCTTTCAAAGCATGGGCATATGTCTGTAACTACTTTCTTAATGCTGCATAGGTCATTCCGCGGCAACGCCTTGTGGTTTACAAAGCCCAGGTGAGGCTGCATATGAAGTACTGCTAACACTTGTGAGCCGGGGCACTCACCTACCAGCTAAATCCCCTGGACAGTATCCAACGTTGAGCCCTTCGCATTTTCGACGATCCCATACTCAAAGACGGTTTAGTTACGCTTGGAGTTCGGGAAGACTTCACGTCTCTCTGTGTATTTCACCGACTGTACAATGGGGAGTGTTCCGAGGAACTGTTCAGATTAGTGCCTGCGTCTTCCTTTTACCACCACACCTCACTCCATCGGTTGGGTGTTCATCCCCACTTCCTAAAGTCGCTTCCCTCTTGTACGCAGCGGTTCTCTAGAACGAGTCTCTTGTGCACCGTGGTGATTTAAAATAAGCTCCCAGACGTGGTTTTCCCACAGTGCTACAATATGGGGTTCTTTAAAAAGAATCGCGTTGGTGATCTGTCTGATGTTGCGAACGTTCTTTCTCCATACCTGCCCGGCTATATATCATAACAACTGTTATTGAAAAATGTTGCGTTCCTTCCCTGATCACACCGGAACTAAGTTACGGACTATCCCCGTAGTTATTCCTAGGTAACCACATAATACAATGTAATTGATGTGATGATTTATTTACCTAATAACCAGCTTATATACTAAATAACTATGCTTATGACGTAGTTATTTATCAGGACATATTACTCAGTTTCTGGATGCAATAGGGGTTATACGGCGACACGACAGGATATAAAATACATACATACATACATAACTTCACGCCAGGTCCCTTGCGGGGTAGGCACGAACAACAGAACGCCATTCAACCTTATTCTTACACACCTCACTTGCTTCTTTACATTCATAGCTCTTGACATGCACGCTTGTTTGTTCTTGAGGCTCCTGACATCACCTTCTGTTAGTACACGATCAATTTGATCATGGAAGGTGTGTGGTGGCCTTCCGTGACTTCTGCAAACATCCACTTTTGCATTGTATATCTGTTTCGTCATTCTTTCATCATACATTCTTTCGACATGCCCGAACCACCGGAGCATTCCTTTCCTTACCTTCACCCCGACACTCTCTTTCAGACCAACTCTTTTTCTTACTTCGGTATTACGAACGCGGTCCCCGAGCGTCACTCCGCAGATGAAATAATTTATAATAATCATAATAATCGGTAAACAAACGCACATATTGTATGTTCCCAAATTAAGCAAGCTACCGGTGTTACGGGTAATATAGAAATGACAACTCGGCTGATCCCAGACACCAGGACCATAGTAAATAACGGAGAAAATTCGTTTCCATAATTTACTAAACCAGGAATCGAACCCTGAGCCTCTGCGTTGCAGTGAGGTAGGCAGCAAAGGCTTAGCCGGCTCAACTACAGAAGCCGTCAAATTATCTTTGCGATAAAGGTACGCGACAAAAAAACATGCGAGATAAAGCAGACGATTTAAAATCACGTTAATATTAACAGCTAAATTCTCACGCTGTTAATATTTCAGGAATTAATCACTAACTTCCGGCGATAATATATTTCCCATGAGACACGCACGTTCCATGGCTTATTTACAAGTTGTCAATTTCTATTTAAAGCTATTTACATTCAATATCTTCCATCCCCGATATTATATTGTTACGAGTTGCATAACTCGAATTAAAATGCCGGTAGAATTATTATAGAGTTTATTAGAACTATACAAACACGCATAACACAGGTACAAATATAATAACACGCGCAGTCGGTCACTAAAAAGATTATCGAATGTACACAAGTCTTTCTTCGCTTGTGGCTGTCGTTCGACTGCCTATCTCTCCATCTCGCATATCTCTCAATATCTCGCCCGATTTCAAGAGGAGATATGATCTAAAATGTAGCACACTTCTTTGTTTATTGTGCACATTTAGAATATTTTTAGGCTATAAGTTCTTCTGTATTTTCTGTAATGGTGTACAATAAAGTGCTATCTCTCTGTCTCTCTTTATCTCCCTCTCTCTCTGTCTCTCTATTCACATGGAGCTTGAAGATACAAACAGACTTGTGCGGTGCGCATATATTAACTGTTTTCTCAACATTTTCCGTGAAAATTAGTTTATCGTTATCATGGTTTTTCCGTATTTTTCAAGGAGCTCCTTAAGCCTCAATGATTAGAGTTTCATCACCTTTTTGATATGTCGGGAAATACCGTTTCTGGAAATAATTAGTCTCATCAATCTTTACACCATACCTGGATAATTCTCGACAATTTTTACACTAAAGCTGGCGTGATTACATGTCAAATCAAGTCTCAAGTTAGTTGGATAGGAAGAACGCATTCATGAGCCTTATTCATCGTAAATAATTCCCGTCTTGAAATATAAATTGGATGTTACTTACAATAAATATGCTAATGTAATACCAACAGTTTGAATTCAATTTGCGATGGCGGCAGCCGACGGACAGCGCGCGTCAACAGTCCTTAATGAATTCAAATTGATCAAGAACAGATATTGCTCTTATCGACCTTAATTTAAACCAAGTTTCTATATCACTTTAACGCAGGAAACGAATGAACAGAGATAGTGTACTGGATCAATCACCTGGGAGTAACTATGTTCTAAATCTCAGCCTTTCCTTCACAAAAAAGCGCAGGGTTGACAGGGAGGAGGGGGTATTTAGTGGGTGTTGGGGTTGCTTGCCCGTGCAGCTTCCTCTGAGTCTTTCCACTCTAGTTGAGTCGATCGCGGATGGATCGCCAAGAGCATACTATTGCTGCAATGATACCTCCCCTGACCGACGTGTGTTGTTTTCCTGGCAACGACCCAGTCTGTGCGTAAATCGATAGCATTTTCCCTCACCTCAAAAAAAATAAATACTTGGACCAATAACTTTGACAATACCTGGAATACGTAAACGATGGATAACTAGGTGATTTTTTTTTTAATTTCTCTGTTTGTTTTGGATTCACGTTAAAACTACTGGGCTGATTTCGTATGATTTTCAATGTTCGAAAGCAAATTAGACTTAAAATCTGCGCTACTTTTTACTCTAGGAATACCGCGTAAAAATGATGAATGATGCAGAATGGCCTGATTGAAAAAAAAAATTCAATGTGATTTTTTTCACTGATCCATAGCAAATTTTGTGTAATAAAATATGTGATTTTTATTCCGGGAATCCCGGGAAAATTTTCCCGGGAGCGGTTTGAAATTGTTCCAGTGCATAAGAACTAGCTCATTCCGACACAGTTTAAACTAAAAAGATTACATTCTTTTTTAATTTAAAGTTAATGAATCATTATCCGATTCTGATAGCGACTGTAAATAATTTGAAAGTAAACTAGAATTAAATTTAATGTTGTTGAAATGTTGCACAGTTTCCACATAAAACACATTTGAAGGTTTTGAATGGACCGGGTTTAGATGCTTGGAGATGCAACGGGCTTTGTGACGCATAAAACTTACCGAGACTGTACAGTCGAGGAGAAAAGTGTTCGACCAGCTTCCTATCTCTTGACGACAGGAGATCCAGTCTACCCACTGCCGAGCTAAGACTATGGGAAAGTGTAGAATTCACTGCGTTGGAGAGGTAATAGTGTCCCCGAAGAAGTGCTATGTGCACACGGACGGAGGAATATCAAATTTCGCAAACTTGTAGCTTATATAGAGAAGGAGCAGTGTGCTATTTATTGTTTTAATTTAAATTTTAATCTTCTAATATATAAAATTCTCGTGTCACAGTTTTCGTTGCCATACTCCTCTGAAACGGCTTGACCGATTTTGATGAAATTTTTTGTGCTTATCTGGTATCTATGATAATCGGCCAACATCTATTTTTCATCCCCCTAAATGTTAGGGGTAGTCCACCCCTAATTTTTATTTTTTTATTTTTTAGACAAAAATTTTAATTTCTATTTTTTTATGATACAACATACAAAAATACATACAACCCTAGATTTTTAACCCTCTACGATCAACCCCTATTTTTTACCGGGCAGGACGACGTCTGCCGGGACAGCTAGTTATGCATATAAAAATACATTAAATCAATAATAAAGCATTACAAACTACCATGTATTTGATACACACATGCATGTATACTTTTTTTATTTTTAAAGTCAAATTAACTGCGTAGCCTTGGCGAAATGGAATAACGAATACAAATCCACAGGTTATATTAAACCTAACGCTAGAAGTAATGAAATACTATCTCAATGTGATTACATTTCACATAAAGTTACTCAAAACGACATTGTAATTTTATGCATAGGGAAACACGATTACAATCCAAACCATATGACTTACTCTTTACGAAATGCTTTAAATAAATTGAAAACAACAAATGTCTTGGTAATATCGGCTAATTATGCTTATCATTTAAATGAAATGTTATTAAATAAGAGTATTAAATTTGTAACAAAAGACTATACCAACTGCAGCTATATAGAGCTACAGGAACCTTATAATAGTATAAATAATAAAACGTACTTACAACAGCTTACAAAGCTTATTAATGTGCAAATTGACAGTGATGATTATGAAAAAAGATTTTTATCATTTGGCCGTAACAGTATACTGAAAAAACATTTATCCAATAATAAGATACATTCTAATACCTCTTTGGGATGTTCTTATACTACTCCTGCGATTTCAACGATACCCAAAAAAGGGACCATCCCCTATTATTTTAAAAAACAAGAAACAAATATTAAATATCGAAACACAGCTTGTAAGGGCACTATCCCGTATTATTTTCAAAAGCAGCTTGCAAATAATAATAGGTCCGTAAAATCTGGCGGTATTAAGGCTATTCACAGTATATCAAAATCAATATCAAAATCAATATCAAAATCAAAGTCACCTAATACGTTTTTTCGGTAATACATTTATAGTATTACATCAAAATATCGCTGGTCTCTTAAATAAACAGCAATATATTGAATTAGCGCTAGATGAATTAAGACAAAACGGAAAAAATATTCAAATATTATGTCTAACTGAAACATTTGTAAAATCCGGTGAAGAAATTAATGTAAATCTAAGTGGTTATCGACTAATATCAGCGTATTCTAGAACTAAAGATAAAAGAGGGGGAGTTTGTATTCTTGCTAAGAATAATATACAATGCACTAAGCTTACAATCTTAGATCGATATGCTGAAGAAAAAAATTTTGAATGTTGTGGAATTGATATATCTGTTAATAATATTATAATAATATGTTTATATCGAACACCTAATTCAAAAACTGACATAATATTCAGCAAACTAAATTCTATTTTAAATGATTTACAATCTAAATACAATAAAAAACGAATAATACTAGCAGGTGACTTTAATATAGATGTTCTAAAAAACACAAGCAACACGAAAAATCTTATAGATTTATTATCTAACTTCAGTATGTCACTACACATAAGACAACCAACTCGAAAAAAGTCTTGTATAGACCAGATCGCCAGCAATGATACCAATGCTATAGGGTACATTTACAAATTAGCTCTCTCAGACCATGAAACAGCACAAACTCTTGAAATACCTGTCAAAATTAAACAACTAAATAGAACATGGTATGAAGAAAAGAGAGAGGTAAATCAGATAAATATCTCTAAATTTGTTGAATGTATTAATAATCTCTCATTCTCAGATGTATATGCAGAACAATCAACAAATAGGGCTTTTAATGTTCTCCATGATACACTGACCTTATTCTTTGAACTATGTTTTCCAAAAATTAATGTAAAAATAACAAATGTTAAGAAAGTACAATGGATCTCAAAAAGTTTAAAACGATGCTGCATAGTCAAACGACGTCTATATCTAGACTATTTATATACAAGAAATAATAAAAAAAAAATACTTAAAAACCGTTATACTAATTACGCGCGAATACTAAAACGTTGTATAAATAAGTCCCAAAAAATACAAAGTTATAAATATATACAGAAATCTCAAAATAAATGTAAAGCAGTGTGGAATCTAATTAAACCTCAAAACCACTGTGACCTGAAGTGTGGGATTACAATGATAGAGAAAGAAGGAAAAATGATTACCGATAAGGTAGAAATTGCTCAATCGTTCAATGATTACTTTATTGAAAATACGAATAAATTAAACACAATAATTAATAATAATAAAATAATAAAATAATTTATTAGGTACCACAGCATTGTAACAACAATAACAGAAGGTGCTATAAAGTTCTAATACAATAAAACAGGTAAATGTAATTAATAACTAGGTATAACTAAAAATAATTCATAAAATTAGTGGATACTAACACCTAAACTAGGCAAAGCCTGTACTATAGGTGCTAGTGCCTTCCTATAATGCGTAAATAAAATGATTTATTTTATGTTCACAAGTGGGTAGATCTGTTACAAAATTTGTGAGATATTGTACTGCGGTATAAACTTGTATAGACAGATGTTAGCGCGAGTATATAAAGTAGGAACTAAGGTAAATGTTTATTGCGAATGTATAAAATACTAAAACTTTGTGAGTTTTAACATGTGTAAAGGTATGCGAATGGTATGTGTGTTTGTGTGAATTTTAGTGTACCTAAGTGTGTAAGTATAGATTTGAATTGAAACAATCATTTTAAAATCTTAAAAAGTTCTTCCACTTGTTCATAGTCTTTAGTCTTTAGCCACGTTGTCAATTTTTTCTTGCATTGGAACCTGTTTAAAGGGTAAATATTAAGAATTTTATTTATTTTATTATAACACAAAGGCCCAAGGAAACATAGGAACTTAGTCATATAAAATGAGTTATAAGAATCGATGGGGAAAATTTTGTCCTTTCTTCGTGTGGAACTATTATTTTTTTTATTATATATTGATTTTTGGTGGTAGGACATGGTAGCATTTAGTATGAACAGTTTCCTGACTGTTAGGACGTCACACTCAGAATAAATTTTAACCGTCGGATATCTATAAGGTTTCGATTTTAATGTTTTTAAAAGTATTCGTTGCGCTCGCTCTAATTTGATTAGGTGGCTTTTCCTTGCTCCTCCC
The DNA here is from genome assembly GCA_012273795.1 of Dendrolimus punctatus. NCBI lineage: Eukaryota > Metazoa > Arthropoda > Insecta > Lepidoptera > Lasiocampidae > Dendrolimus > Dendrolimus punctatus. Next base: position 218,459 of record JAABVI010000036.1, on the reverse strand, counting down.
CAAGATGTAATACAGTAGGACAATACAGATTGAGCTAATGAGAGGTAAACTGTTCTAAGAAGTGAATGGTCAGCCACATTCCTTAATTTCTTAAAAATATAAGTTAGTTTTCTAGTCTGTGTAGTTAATTTATTAATATGCGAGCACCAAGTAAGCTTGTCATCTAGTAATACACCTAAATACTTTATACAGTTTGATTTTGCCAATGTATCACAACTGCATGTAAGACTAGAGGGCTTGCAAGTGTGTATTTGAATACTATAATCAGGATTTAATGGGAGTGAACGTTCAGTGTTGTTAAAAAGAATATAGTTCGTTTTTGTGACATTTAGAGTAAGTTTGTTTAGATTAAGCCATTTAGATATCATGTGTAAACCTAACTCAGCAATGGACTTTGTTTCTTCCCAAGTCTTGCCATAGAAAATAATTGCAGTATCGTCAGCGTAACAAAAAATTTTGCTTTTATCTAGTTCTAAATTACATAAATTATTTATATAAATTAGAAAAAGTGTAGGCCCGAGAACGCTTCCTTGAGGGACGCCATAGGTAATGGGAATTTCTTTACTGAAATACCCTCCAATGGTCACCTTTTGAGTTCGATCACTTAGGTAATTCTTAAGTAGCTTTAGAGCCATGCCTCTGATGCCAATTGCTTCCAGTTTGTTTACTAATATCGGAACAGAAACGGTGTCAAAGGCTTTCGCGAGATCTAGGAAGACTCCTAAGCACTTGTCTTTATTATCAACACGTTTGGCTACAAAGTTAACAAGTTCTGACACTGCCTGCTCGGTAGATTTACCCTGTCTGAAGCCGAATTGATTATCAGATAAGATATGTTTGTCTTCAAGATAGGTCACCAGTCGCTTATTAACAATCTTCTCTAATATTTTAGAGAGCGATGTAAGGACTGAAATAGGACGATAATTACCGATACAGTTTCTGTCGCCAGCTTTAAATATGGGATGAATGATTGATTTTTTAAAAACTTTTGGAAAAACTCCCTTTTCAATACACAAGTTTGCAATGTGCGTAAGTGGTACTGTAAGAATATTTTTTGCCATTTTTATAACTTTAGTAGGTATGGCATCCCACCCTACGGCACTATCAGATTTTAGGCTATTTATTATGGTATCGATTTCTTGCTCCGATGTACCAAGCATGATCATGGACTTGAGGGGGGAAGATAGAGTTAATTCTTCTTTATCAGTGTTGGATGGAGTAATTTTATCCGCTAAATCTTTGGCAATATTGGAAAAATACGTATTGACTGTCTGTAAAGACATTTCAGGCGATTTTTCTATATAGAGTAAATCAGTAGCTGTAGTTTTTTTGTTGTTATTATTTCTATTTGTGACCATATCTATAATTTTCCATTTTTTCTTAGGGTTATTAGCATATTTAGTGAGTTCTTCTCTTTCATATTTGTTTCTTAGATCTTTAAGTAAATTATTACAAAAGTTTTTGTATCTTTTATATGATTTATTTAATATGATGTTTGTGGGATCTTTCCTACATTTAAGGTGTAGGCGATCGCGATGACGCATACAACGTATTAAACCGGGAGTAATCCAGGGTTTAAGACAGATCATACGTTTAGGTTTAGAGATAGTAACAGTATTTTTCATGATAGTTGATTTAAGGGTATTTACAAGTTGTGCTGCTGACCAGTTAGGATCCTCTGATTCCATTATTTTGTCGAATGAGCAATCTTGTAGATCGTCTAGGATTGCGTCATAATTAGTTTTTGAAAATGTGATATTTTTAGTAATATGTGTATTAGTTTTAAGGGCTAGAGAAGTAAAGACAGCATAATGGTCAGTTATAGGAGCATCAAAAACGATAGTGGTAGCTGGGAATTTAGATTTTACCATAATGTGATCTAAACAATTATTATTTCTTGTTGGAAATTCATGTCCTGACAAAATTCCGTGACTTGCGAGTAGATTTAGATAATCGGTTGAATTAGAGTCTTCGTTATTATATTTGATATCTATATTTATGTCGCCGATTATTAAAATACTATCGTGATTACGATACTGGTTTAGTAATGTTTCAAGTGAATCTATAAATGAGTCGATTCTTTTATGTGACGGCGATCTATAGATGCAAATAACAGCAATTTTCTTTTTAATATCTATTACTAAACACGTAGCATCTCTAAGAGACACTTCCAGCACAGAACATTCAAGGTCTTCCTTAGTAAATATAACAATACCATCGTTCTGATTGTAATTTTTTGTAGTATAGTGAGTGTTGTAGTGTTCTATTGAAGGAAAATGTACAATTTTATCATTCCATGTCTCAGTAAGAATGTAGATCTCACAAGGTATATCTATTCTAGACAATAGGATTTCAAATTCAGCAAAATTTTTATTAATGCTTCTGATATTTTGCGTTAATATTTTTAATTCATGTTGGGCTGAGCCTTGTTTCGCCAAGAGAGATTTGCATTCTTCTGGTTTACACATAAAAGATATACTCGGCTGTATATTATCTAAATGATTCGATATATTAATTTCGTCTATACAGTTGAATTTTGGTTAAACTCTATTAATGACATCAATCCTCTGCTTAAATATTTGACAATAGTTACAGCAGTAATCTTTAGATTCTTAAATAATATATAAAGCACACTAGACCCACTGTTACAGTGTATTATTTTTAAAGCGATATAATTTGTTACACAAATAAAATAAATACTAAGAATAACACAAAAATAAGAAATAAAGAAGAAAATTACACGTTTTCTTGACCAATTTCGGACTTTCAGTCCCGCAACGGTTGATGAGTAGTAAATCGTAACACTTACAATTTCATTTTCATACAGTCATTGTGGATTTTTTAGGGAATGTAGCTGTGTCTCACTTTTAATTTCCAGATGAGTTGATTCTGTAGTCTCACGGAGATAAATTCTTCCATTGCTAGTCCAACAAAATTTGAACCCTTGTGTCTTCGCATAATCTCTTGCAAGATAAAATAGTCTACGCCCTCTACTTGACAGAGATTCAGAAATGTATATTGGTATGTCTTCACCCGGTAGCCCGATAGCAGATGAAGTAAGGCGTTTATTTGAGTGGATTTTATTATATGCCTTAAGTCCTTGGAGCACTTCATTCTTAACCATTACTGAATTGAAGTCAGCGATTATTGTACCTTTCCCAGTTTTACCATAGAGTCGGTAAACATCTCTAATAGCTGATTGTGGGACCACTAGGTTTAAAGCTTTACATGTATTCTGAACGATGTTACTTAAATCACCTTTAGTCTCCGGTTTATTAATGATTGGCAGATTCCTAATCTCTATCATAGATGCTTTTGAAACTCTTTGCATGTCTTCTAACTTAGATTCTAACACAGCAATTTGGATCTTTTGGTCGCTACGCTCTTTTTCTAAGCTTTCTACTTTTTGTTTCATGTCTTCATATTGAAGATTAATAAATTCAAGTGCTTTCTCAATTTCTTGGTTAGTATTTTTTATTTCATTATTTTGTCGCTTGATTTCAGCGACATCTGACACCAACTTATTTAATATAGAGTTTTGACTTTCTTTCCACTCATCGAGGATTTCCCTGATTTCATCTTTGAAAATAGTTAGTTGATCATCAGAATTTTTCCGCTGTCTTTTCTGCCGTGGGGGAGCAGAGTAAGACGTACTAGCTGTAGGAACTAGTTTCGATACATCAGAGTCTGAGAGGGTGTGGGTTAATTCTTGATTAAGTGCAATTCGTGGGAACCGAGACATTATTTAACAAGTCAAGTTAAATTACCGAGGTTCAAAGTTTATATGTTTGTGACTCGGTTTGAATGAAAAAATAACCAGTGTTACCTGAGCTCTCAACTGGGTGTAGTATAATGATAATCACGTCTCAATTTAAAATTGTTTTCACACAGCGTAATGGTTTTAAGAATAAAATATTATTTAAAAATATATTAAAGAATTACTTTGTAACAGACGTCCGCACACTTTCGTTGTCCAGTCGGAAGATCAAAGATTAATTATTATTATTAATTAAAAATCAATCTAATATTGACAGTTTTAATGCTAATTTTTTTCTTCGACCAACATCTCCTGACGAAGTATTACGGATTATTTTGACATTAAAAAATTCAAATTCTGTGGGTTATGACAATATCCCAACATGGCTACTAAAAATATGTTCATATAAGCTTGCACCAATTCTGACTCACGTAATTAATTTGTCATTTTCTGAGGGAGTTTTCCCGGAAAAACTTAAACTATCCATAGTCAAACCTATATATAAAAAAGGCGATCCAAACAGTATGGGAAATTACAGGCCAGTTACTTTAATACCTATACTCTCGAAAATTATAGAAAAATGTATGATGACTAGACTAATAGAATTTACGGGTAAGTTTAACATATTATGTACCGAACAGCACGGTTTTAGGAAAAATAGATCAACGTCTCTTGCTATTTACAAACTCATTAAATATGTAGTTGAAACTTTATCGAACGGTGACATGGTTGTAGCCATATATATGGACATGAGCAAAGCTTTTGACTTTGTTCATCATAATATGCTTCTATCTAAGTTACAAAAGTACGGAATTCGTGGTATTGCTTATGATTGGTTTGCAAGCTATCTTAATGATAGGTCTCAATGTACAGAAATTAACAGTATGGTCAATGATAGAAGAGTCGTATATAGATCTGAATACCGGGATAACTGCTATGGAGTGCCGCAAGGTAGTATACTTGGCCCCATGTTATTTTTGCTCTACATAAACGACTTACCAAAGTGTACTAAACATGAAATAATCTTATATGCAGATGATACAACCATTTTAATAAAATCAAATAATAAAATCACTTTGGAAAAAGAAATTAATGAAACTATAGGACATGTAATTGATTGGTTAAATGAAAACAATTTAAAAGTAAATATAACTAAAACTAACATTATGCAATTCCATTTAAGAAATAATAAATTAAATGAACTTAATATTCAATATGAAAATTCTAGATTAAATAGATTTGTATTTGCACTAAAAAGAATTAAGAACACAGTTTCCCAAGAAGCAGCTCTTCAAGCATACCACGGTTATGTTGCATCTGTCCTTCAATACGGTTTGCTCATGTGGGGAAATTCGACTGACGTAGACAAAGTATTTAGATGTCAAAAGAAATGTATACGAGCACTTAGTAGCGCACACTATCTAGAACCATGCAGGCCACTTTTTAAAAGGCTCCAGCTGTTAACTGTGCCTTGTATGTATATAAAACAAGTATCAATGTTCGTAAAAGAAAATCCCGAATTATTTCCTAGACATCACGAATTGCGGTCACGGCAACTTAGGGCGAAAACAGACAATAGATTAATGTTCCCCAGCTGCAAATTATCTTTACAGAAAAATGCAAACTTTATGTCGGTGAAGGTTTATAACAAACTTCCAGAAGATTTTAAATATTTGCCCGCAAATCTTTTTAGACAAAGACTACATAAATGGTTGTTGGATAAATGTTTTTACTCTGTTAACGAATTTTTAGGATGTTTTTTTTTTTTTTTTTACTATAATCATGATTGACATTAATGTATATTTTTGGTGCTTGTTAATTTTATAATAATAATTGTGATGATGTGTTTTGGTTTTTGATGATCTTCTTTCTTGAACATTTGCACGCCTTATAGGCAAAACATGTGAACCTTGTATTCTAATGTCACCTCAAATTTATGTACCATGTTTTAAGCAAATAAATGAATTTGAATTTGAAATCTCTGATTATAGAAATATATATATATATATATATATATATATATATATATATATATATATATATATATATAGTCTTTGACAATAGAACCTTAATAATGTTCAAACTTATTATTTAAATTAATTAATATGGTCAAATCTTGTCCAAGTAAATATGTAAGTACGCATGTATAATATAAAACAAATTCCTCATACTGTTCTCTGTTGTTGCTTCTCTCATTCTGTCTAATCTGGTCTAAAGTATGTCGCCATAACAATCTTGAGGTGTGTTCCGGCATTAATGAACAGGTTCCAGTGTCCCTTAAGAGAGCAGCAGCGCATTTGTAGCACCCGTAGCACCTTTGGTGTTGCAAATATCCATAGGCGATGGTAACCGCTTTCCATCAAGTGCGCCGTCTGTCTGCTGAACTCCTGCAATTAAAAAAAATGGTCATTTTTTTTTAATTTCAAAAGTAATTCTTAGCACTTTTCTGCTTGCATGTCCTCTCGTCTGTCTGCACTGCATTGTTGTGGCGAGTTCTCACCGCACTGCGCGCAAAATTCGTTTCACATTTTCATTTTAAGTGCAATCGTATATACTTGTTTACGACTGTCATAAATATACTATGTATTTATATTGAGTTATAACGACTTTTCGAAGCAAATTTGAAGTGGAGATGTTTTGCTATGCAGTTTACTTTAAATAAGCTCTTTTCAAAAAGGTTTTTAAATACAAGCTTTTGAGATCCTGGATATCCTGTAGCAGCAGAGTGCTAGCCAAGACAAGTAAAACGAGCCCAAACACGACTAGTCAAACTACTTATGTAGCAATGATTTTAAGCGCGGTTATTTATTTGATTTTTACTATTCCGACGTTTTGGTTACTTTTCAGTAGCTGTAATCACGGAAGGCAAAGATGTCCAGTAACAATCAGTATTGTTAAAGTTTTAGTTTGTCTAACCAAACTTTACTGACTCACACTTGACATCTCTGTATTCCCTGATCATGGCTACTGAAAAGTATCCAAAAGTCGGAATAACAAAAACCAAATAAGTTACCGCGCTCATAATTTTAATAAGCTAAGTGTTTTTTTTTTTCTATAAATAAGGTATTTAATAAGCAATACCTTATTAATATTACCATCTAACCTAAGAAGATTAATAAGTAATTTAAATATAACCTAAATTAACTAAAAGTATTATTACTAAGAAAGTGTCCATTAACACTTTTCTTATTGTCTCTATTAAGGTGAAGACACTTTGTTCATGTGTTCTTTATTAATAGCAAGCACATTACACTACACTTTTGTTTTGTTAAACCACTAGTTCAAATGGTTTTGTCCTTTTGAGTCTTCTCGTTAAGTCCGTGTTGTCGAGGAGCTGGATCGCCTCGACATTCACGTGATGATGAAGCCGATGCTCGTGGGCTTCCGCGTACTTCCTAATAACGTTGTTGACAAACTCCACTTTCAGGTCCCGATGGAGATCGCTCGATCTAACGTACCATGGCGCGTTTACAATTCCTTTCAGCACTTTATTTTGGAAGCGTTGTATGATTTCTACATTACTTGGTTTGGTACAGCCCCACAACTGTACACCGTAGGTCCAGACTGGCATCAGGACTTGTTTGTAAAGAAGCAGTTTGTTAGGTACCGACAACTTTGAATGTTTTCCAAGTAGCCAGTACATATTTCTATAGCGAGCCTCCAGTTCCTCGCGTTTCTTTTTGACATGAGCTTTCCAACGCAGTTTAGCGTCAAGTGTCATACCTAAGTACTTTGCCGTATTTTCATACGGTACTACGGTGTGATTTACGTATATCGGGTGATAATTTGTCATTTTGTTAGTGAAGTCAATGTGGATTGACTTGGCTTCGTTGAGCTTAATACGCCATTTTTTTGTCCAGTTGTAAATGGTATTAACTGCTTTTTGGACATTTTCTACAGCTTCTTCGTGGGTAGCTCCCGTAGCCATGATGGCTGTGTCATCCGCGAAGGTAGCTATGGTATTATTTTCTAAGTGTTTATTGATATAGAACTATTTATTATTACATATGCAAATTAATATAATTTTAATGTGATATATAAACAACATAATATATATAATGCCTAAAAACTAAACTAAAACTACTTCGTTTTGCTACAAATCAGTCATTAAAATCATAAATGTTCCAAGTCCCAAGTATGCAGTTTTTTCGTTCACCCCAGACTAACGTGATTTTAGGAAAGATGCAAGTTTTAGGATCGGTAGTTTAACATAAACTTAGAAAGGCATGGACACTCGCTAAGCTGAAAGCGGGGCCGTTTTTCAGGCAGCAGGCATCAAAGATGGAAAACGACCCTGCTAACTTACGTCAATGTAGCAAGGCTGGTTTTTACATATGTCATGTATTGGTGCCGAGGAACACCTCCTTATAAATTCTTCCTCCCCATCCTCGCCATCAAGAATATAATAAAACTTTAAATGAAGAATGCGCTAAACAAGAGACATTCAGTACTGTCAGTGCTGTTATCGCAATAAAAACACGTAAATTGTTCGAACACAAGTAAATAAAATTAAACTGTCCGAAATTAATTTATTCCACCTTAAACCAGAATCCTAGTGAGAGTGTGAACCCCCGTGGGACGAGTGTAGTGCGGCGGCGGACTGGTGGTGAGGTAAGTCCTTCCTTCTTCCCCGTCCCTTTGCTTTCTCCCGGCCATCGCATCGCGCCCGCATATATGATATTGTTATAAACAAAGATATACAGTTGCCAGAGACTTTGTTAGCCATAATATTGACAGACACTTTAAAAGTCGTTGGAAAATGTGGGACTTACGTTATTTTAGGAAGGCTGAATTTTATATATATTGTCAAGTATAATATTTTAAAATATGTTCCAATGAGCCAGACAAATCTGACGGGCCAAACATCCTCCCAGACTCGTTAAGAGTTCAAATACATACAGAAGTTGATTTACAATTACTTTTCAAAGATTGAATGGAGTTCGCTCACAAATATTATCACCATATCTACCAAATAAAGCAAAGGGACTACATAAACAGCGTGCTCGAAACGATCACGGTGGAAATAGGCTCGAAATGCAGTTAACGGAGTGTGTCGGCGCTACTGGTGGTTCCGTAAGCGACTGGTACACTAATATTCGATTATAGATTGTGTACAACGCAACGTGCAAATCAAACTTCCCAGGGATTTGAAGGCTTTCCCATTGAATTGATTGTTTCTTTTTATTTTTATTTTAGAGAGAGAGAGATCTTTATTGCACACCAAAACATACAATTACAAAACAGACAATATTTACAATATTTTCTAGGCGACACAATAGGCGGCTTTATCGCTCAAAGCGATCTCTTCCAGGCAACCTAAATGAAAAACAAATTTGAATCAGACGATGTAGGTGGTACAGCAAAAAGGCAATGGACACATAAATATTCAAACTAATTTAACATATAAATATACAAATACATACATATATATATAGTCATAAATATAATATACTTACAGTAACATGTTACATAATACATATGTTATTATAATAAATGATTTAGCATGATTATATTGTGTTAATCAGACATAGCTATTTATGGACAAATAGTGTTTTCTGAGTAAATTTCTAAATGTTGGCAAGGATTTGGCCTCTCTGACAGTAAGAGGCAGCATATTCCAAAGTTTGACAGCCTGCACTGTAAAAGAATTATCATAATAGGATGATGTGTGTGCAGGCGTCATAAATTATTTTATTTGTTTGAATCAGTTAATAGTAATAAGATTATTGATTACCGTACTGGTTGCTATTTAGTTTTTGTAGTTCTGTTAACGTATATATTTTCTTTTTTTACTATATAGGATAATGATTCTTTTTATTTTCTGTGCGCGTATTTTTCATGTCTGTTTTACGATTCATATACTGTGTTACTGTCTTATTAGATTTACTGTTACTTAGTTACTTGTTACATTTACTGCGGTGATGGGTTAAGAAGTAATCAACGAGGCGGGGTCGGCACTGAAAATCAGCGCTGTGCTAGAGGAAACTCCAACACTTTTACTAAAGTGAAATCTTCTTTAGGCTCTTTTGTGTACGAGGCAAAAGCACTGAACTCACGTGACCGTCACGCTCAAATACAGTTCTCACTGATGTGTAGTCCTACGACTGATAGTTTAAAATTTCTTGTCTGTTTGTCGGTTGGTTCGTGATTGACTAAAAACTACTGGACCGATATCAATGTGGTTTTCATTGATTGAAAACAAATTCTTAGACTTAAAATCTACGGGAGTTTTCATCTTTCAATCCCGTGAAAATCTCCTTTATCTTAACCCTCCTGTCATATCCCATGAAAAAGAAAAATAATTCTAAATGCCAAATGGAATGATAATAATCTCCTCATTCCCGAGCCCAAGCAGGAAGATCCAACAAAACCAATTTCACACTTATAGAATAAACATTGCGTCGTTCGCCCAAATATCGGCTGTTTAAGAGATTTTAGTTTGTAACACACGTCAGCGTCGGCAGACAGACAAAAACTGGCACGTTGGCAACTCCGTCACGTTCGATCGAGGGCCCAATCAAATTATATAGGACTGACTCGATTTTCTCTCTGCTTGAGTCCGAAATACTTGCTGTCGCGATTTTATTTCCCGATTTCATGAAATATGAAAAAACTGCTTCATCCGTGTAGGAACGGAGAAATAATACAATTTCCTGCAGCCGGGCGGCCTTTGGTAAGAGGCGACAAAAAAAATCTACACCTAGGTGGTAGGATATTTGCCCGTCTGGATAGCTATATAGCTATAACCACTCCTGGTCTAGGGAGTGCTGCCATATTAACCTTAATTTGTATTTCGGCATTAGTGGCCTGTTCCAAGTCTCCATATCCGTACCGTCTCCAATATACATAGGCGACGGTAACCGCTGTCCATCAGTCGGGCAATCTACCTGTCTGCTGAACTCATACAACAAAATGAATAAATATAAGTAAATAAATATTTCTCAAATTTAAAAGTTTTTATTCATAACAAGTTCCACTGGAGAACACTTTGTGAAGGTCATGCATGTAAGTCAAAATTTAAATTTAATTCCTTATTCTATGTACACCACTTCGCAATGTGTTATCGCTGTTCAAAGAAGAAGAAGCGGAAAGAAACTCCCCAGCAACAGCTAAAAAAGATTATTTGCGTTGGTTTTGCTCCTGACGTTGCAAACGTATCTATAACGTGAATGTTTCATGTCACGATAATTAAATAATAAATTATAACACTACACAAAGTCACAAACACACAACCAACAACAAAACTTTAACACTTACTCACACCAACGCGCACTACCACTGCATTGCATTACACGCACAATCCACAAACAAACCAAGACACATAAAGAGCCTAAAATTAATAACCTAGGCACAGAAAGAAAACACAACATACATGGCACTAATTAAGATAATGTATATAGGTATAGACATAAGGCACACACTGCACATACTCTCTCACAACAGCAGCATGTCACAGATACACTCTACATGAGTATAAGTTTAGTATTAAAATTAGAAAAAAAATACAATTTATTCTTAAGGTACACAACACAACATAAAAACCACAAAATTAATGTCACACACAATAACATTAAATTAACAATAAGCGTGTATGAACTCAAAAAACTCTCAGTAATCAAGTTGTAAAAAGGGTACGGAACTCGAGTCCGTAGAATTCGGTAGTTGTCAATTTTTGAGAAACAGGTTTATTTTGAGCCTTATGGTCTATTTTATGCAAAATATTAATATTTCAGCAAAAGAACAACATTAACATATTTAATTTAGCCATTTTATCAATATTTTGACATTTCGTCACAAAAACGCGTCAAGCTTTCATGGCGTCTCGTATGACGTCACAGTGTGCAAAACAAACATCTGTTTCGTTGAAGTGTTATCTGAGAAGTCATTGATAACTTCTTGTGTTTTGCGCACTATGACGTCATGCGCTCTAATCGGCGTTCATTGTCACGTAGCTAATAGCTGCAATATAACAATTTTATTTCTCAAATATATCAATTAATATTTAATATTTTGGTTAAAACAATTTATTTTTGTCATATTTAGATCGTAATCTATTAGTAAACGATATATATTAAAATCAGCCTATATTTTTCATACTGTCATGTACCGTATCACTATCATCATCATCATCATCATCATCACTATCACTATCATCACTATAAAACAAAGTTGCCTTTTCTGTCCCTATATCCCTATGTGCGCTTAAATCTTTAAAACTACCCAACGAATTTTGATGTTGTTTTTTCCAATAGATAGAGTGATTCAAGAGGAAGGTTTATATGTATAATACTAAGGCAACATTGCTAATTTTAGAGGTTTCTATGTAGTGATGCCCGTGCAAAGTCGGAGCGGGCCGCTATGTTTTTATATACAACGTTCATAGTTTTTCTGTAGTGTATTTAATTTTGTATCAGCATTGCACCCGTGCGAAGCCGGGGCGGGTCGCTAGTTGTTAATAAAAAAAATAAAAAAACGTATCTATAAGCGAGAATAACCACTGTCCTCTAGTTGGGCTGTCTGTTTGTTTGCTAGCTTTATAATAACAATGACATAACTGTTGTGGTTCGATTATCCCATAACATAAGGACGTGTTAAAACGTATGATCGCAACCGCCTAACCCTTGCGCCATTTCTGAGTCTTAACGATAACTGGCAAACAAACCAACGTAGCTAACTTAAATAAACTTAGCTATTATATAAAACACCGTTTAAAGAAAATTCTGCGTATAAAGCCTACATTTTACTTTCCTATTTTACTGTATTCTGTTATGTTTACTATGTCTATATGTGTGAAGTATACTAGTGTTTTCTATACAATATTCTCAGTGTCTAGACTGAAATGTGTAAAACTAAGGAATACGGGAACTCGTTAAATAAATGAGCCAAGTGCGTGTCACACTACGCACATTTAAGTGTACCGTAGGGGCAAACTAAGACAGACGATGAATGATTGGACATAACGTTTTCATAATGGATTTGTTTTTTCAAAAATATCTACGGAACCATAAGAATGACTGTTGTATATAACTAACTTAATTAACACAACGAACACACACAACTAATTTTAAATGTAATAAAAGAAACCGAGCATAGTTGTTCCGTCCTTGCCTATTATCAAGTAGGTAAAACATCGCTGCATCAATTTTGCTGTCTACCCTCTTTTCTGTGCGAGGCGACGGCTAACGCAGCAGGGTATAGGCAGCCATTTGAGTCAGTTTTTTAGGTCAACGTTTGATACAGAACACATTGCGCCGTGCGCTTATCTTTCCTTATTAACTATTCTAAACTTCTACTAATTGTGACCAGACTGGCCGTGCCAAGAAATTTTACGATACTTGGACTTTGTGAAGTGTTAGCTCCAAGGTGAAATCTAATGCCGTGTGCTGTTCCCGTGTGTACCGAGTAACCGAGCCAGGAGAGGGCGGATCTCAAGGTTGGTTTAGTTTCTGCTTTACTAGTGCAAAGAACTAGGTCATATCTCCCTCATACAGTCCATGTAAGTCGAACCATATTCACTGTAGGCTATAAGCGTCCCACAATAGTAGAAATCTATCGCACCTGCCCACATGAAAAATGTTCATTCATAAAATGGAAACTACTACCAAATATGTTAAATTTTTAGGGGACCAAATGGCAGCTATTCCACCTCGAACAAAAAAAATCACGTAAATCGGATCATAAATCTCGGAGTAATCGGTGACGATACATAAAAAAAGATTCCGACGAATTGAGAACCTCCTTCTTTTTTTGAAGTAAGTCAAAAATTAAATGTAGTGAATACCGTCTATATACAATTGAGAGATTTTGAATTATAATCAGTACACAATTACCACATATTCGATATAAATATTGTGTCATAAAATTATGTTAAATTAAGAACTAATTAACTATACAAAACAGGCGCTAATCACGGAATAAAGAAAAATATAACATTATTATTCAATTAAGGAAATGGCCGATTGTATCGTTTAGAAATAAGAGGGTACATAACAAAAATAACTATTAACTTTAAAAAGAAACATTACAAGAACAACTATGCTACTAAATAACTGTCTCACTAACTCACAAGTTATGTGAGATGGCCGTCGGAGGAAGTTTGAAAAACCAAATATAATTCTTACAGTTTAATTAAATTATATGTATGTCTTTCAAGACCACGGGCCCTAAAAATGGCCCGGACTTTTGGAGGGCTTGCGTGGGGCCATGGGGAGGCCAACACGTAGAGGCCCCTTGACAAATTTAATGTAAATATGTGGCGTGACACTGACCGGCGATTATCCCTGTCTACACCATATAATAATGCATCAAAGGACAAGCCCCGGCCAGTGTAGGACTATTGTGGGAAATGAGGACAAAAAGTACCGGGCTATTGGGGTGAACTGTTAGTGGTACTAGCGGTCTGGGAATATGGGGACTATGGCGTCTGCCCGTCGCAATGTTCAGGGAACTTGGAAAAATGGGCAGATAATTAAATTAAATTGATAATTAAATTCATTATTAAAATATTAACTTAATACGAATTGATCACGATGATCAGTTACGACAGCATGCTACCGCGATTGGAGCCAGTCTGACGTTCATCGGTCCGCAGGGTGGCTCCGAGGCTTCGCAGGAATCTCTCCACTCAGCACCACGCGTATGCATGAGTCACCAATAGGTGGCTTGCATGAGGTGTTTCTTTGAATTTGTTGTCTGAGAAACAACAGGGTTGCCTCATATGTATGGTAAACCGTAGGGTTACCACACATAACACACAAGTAATTAACCCAACTAACTAACACAAATAACTAAAAATACTAACGCAGTTAACTGTCTAAGCGGTGCATGTTTCCGGTTAAGATTTAGAACTTCGTCATTGAAACCAAAAGCCAGCGGGTGAGCCGGTAATATTTAAATTGACACAATAATATTAAATTACTTTTATATAAAACGGGACGGAATAATGTTCGCATTTCACTGCGTGGGTTGTGCCTGTTTAAAAGCTTTTGAAATACTAAACTTGGACATTTTATTAAATATCAAAGATTCATTTTTAGGACTTCTGACGTAAATCAAAAGGTGTATTTATACTTTATTTATACATTTTTTTTTTATTGCAGGAGATCAGCAGACAGGCAGACGGCCCACTTGATGGACAGCGGTTACCATCGCCTATGGACATTTGCAACACCAAAGGTGCTACGAATGCGCTGCTGCTCTCTTTAGGGAGCCTGGAACCTGGTCACTAATGCCGGAACACAACTCAAGGTTGTTATGGCGACATACTCTAGACCAGGGGTGGTAGCCATCCAGTCGGGCAAATGCCCTACCACCTGGCTGTGGGTTGTTTTGTCGCCTCCTACGACAGGCCGCCGGGCCGCAGGAAATTGTATTCTTTCTCCGTTCCTGCACGGATGAAAATGTCAAATACAAAAGAGTATTTGACATTCACGCAGACGAACGAAAGTATAGACAGATGCTATGTGAACAAAAGCGTTAAATGAAGTTAGGCATTTGTTTAGAAACCTGTGTTTGTAAACTTACATAGTATACACGTGGTTTGCGTCTTTTTTGGTAATAGTATTGTTACAACCCGACAAAGAAATGCGCACATCAGGCTGTCGTAAAACGCAGTTTATTACCTTTCCTGCATTCGGATTTCTTTTATTTACTTCGTGTTTAAAATTTGCAATTACGAAAAACATCATATTGTTATCGTACATGTTTTAAGGCCGTCATTAGTGTTGAACTAATCCTTGTTGTTATTGCATTGCGTCGAAGCTTGCCAGATATGCGGATTAAATCACTGAATGCGGCCCTTTCTCGATATCATACAGTTTAGTATAAAACAATGTCGGAACGGAGAGTTGGGGCAGTCAAGCGACGATTACGATACTAGCATGACATGTGAAGTACTTTCGATTAGCGATATAGTGGCGGACTTTGCGCGTGTTATTGAATCGTGCAATTCCTACTGGCTGTGTCCAGACATATTTATGCCTGTTTTATACATGTTTGTACAGTTCTAATAGATTATAGTAATTCCAACGGCATTTTAAATCGAGTTCTGTGTAGCTCGTATCAGTATTGTACTCACAGGAAACGACTCCGCTTTAATCTGAAAGACTGTCCTCTAATTCCTTTAAATAATAATGAGCCTTAAACCAATATTTTCTACCAATGGTATTATTAACCATTGATATCTATATCTGAAATTTACGTAGGTATAAGGTAGGTATAGTAGGAACGCAAATGTATTTATACAATGTGACCCTGTCATAACAAACTTGAATTCGTTATATGAAAAAAATGTTAGAATAAGATTTGTTGTATAGAGGTTAGTTTGGTCAAGATTCATATTAGCAATGTAAGCAAACTCAAAAAGTAGAAAAGGTTGTAATAACCGTAAAATAATAATTATTTTACCTTACAACACTAAACTTTAATTTATGATGACAGTTAAAATTCTTCACTCGTTTTACAGTAAATGCAAAGGTTTTAACATGTTGACCCATACATACATCTTTGTTGAATGGATTTAAAAAATACTTTATGCAAAGGCTGGAGCCTGATGCGTTATATAGAGGGTAATTATACTTTCTAATCTTTCTATTAATGTTTTTTAATGATTGAAAATTCGTTATAATGAGCTTTTTTACAAAAGTGTATTTTTTAACAACTCTACGGACTCGAGTTCCGTTCCCTTTTTACAACTTAATTTCTTTATTTAATTTTTAGAATTGAAACACGTTTATTGATTATTTTGGCTCTTGTGTGTGACATTAATTTAGTGATTTTTGTTTTGAGATGTATGTATTTTACGAATAACTTATTATATTAATTTAATAATAGTCTCTGTTGTTCGTGCCTACCCCGCAAAGGACCTGGCATGATGTTATGTATGTAATAACAGTGTATTTGTAAAGTAAAGGTGTATTATGTATTAAACCTTACGTCCGGTTCTAAGAGATTTCTAAGAATTTGTTTATCCAGAAAATCGTTATAACGAGGTTCTTTATAAGAAGCTTTTACTGTAGTAAGACATAAAATAATTTACAAGACGCAAAGCTACTAACGAAACATTTAAGAAACATAATATTCATTATTGGTTTTGTTAATGAGTCTATTAAACTAATAAAGAAAGAAAACACGCCGCTCTTTATAATATTAGGTTATATTCTTTGCTTACATAATAATTAATGAAGGGTTAATTAATAAGAAACTCGGTTTCATTATGAATATAAAGCCCCATACAGAAAGGCGATTGCATATTTATGACAAGGCATTTACACACTAAGTAACCTTAATAATAGCCCACGAAATTCCCACTGCTGGGCTCAAATGTTCCATTTTTACAGGGGAACGAGAAGTTAAGCAGTCACGCTTGTCCGAAGCGGATTAGCGAGTTTGACACATCGGTTACCTCGACGTGTAATTTTCATCATGATGTTTTCATTCACCTTTGATACATGGTCATAATAACAACATGCATAATAATTCATAAAACTAAGTATAAGTGGTGCCAAGCAGGATTTGAACCCCTGTCCTTTGGGAAAAGTGCGCTAACCACTAAGCTACCGCACTATACTATACTATTGAGGCCTAGAAGGCTAATGAATTTTAAGCACTGACAAACGAACAGATCCATTCTGGCATTGTATTTACCTAAGGCATGGAATATCGTTACTAAGGAATGACAATCACCTAGTAAACAACCTAACTCCTAACGAGATCTTTTTATTGTGCTTACAGTGCAATCTCCAATCACAGTCAAAGAGTTCTGCAATAACACTCAAAGCGGTCTGTAATCACATTTATAGTGTTTTACAATCACAACCTAACAGTTCTGGAATAACAAAGAGTCTTACAATCACAGTCAAAGAGTTCTTCAACCATTATCAAAGAGTTCTGCAGCCACAATAAAAGTCTTTTTTTTAAACGCATAATTTTAACCAGAAGTAAAGATAACGAATAAAAATTGAGATACAGCTGCGGGTTAATGGTTGTCTTGAAGGAAAGGTTACGGACCATCCTTTTTAAATGCTGTAAGAGTGAAGAGTTCATTGACTGAAACCGGAGGTCAAATGGTTTCTGAATAAACCTGAAATGGCTCTTCGACGACTGATGCTGGGAGGCCCTGAATTATTCATGTCCACTCGATATGGCACTTCAGAATTGAATTGGACCACTCCAGTTTTATTGCCACTAGATTGGCAAACCTGATATCTTTTTGAATTTGTTTTTTAAAGCTTACTCGGTGTTTCTGATTCCTAGTCTAGTCTTATTAATAAAAATGTCTTACTCCTAGGATTGTTCCGACGTTAAGCTGGACTATTTACTCTGTAACATAACCAAGTGTTAACTTCAATGTAACAACGTTATTAATAAACGAGCAGTATCCTCAAAGTTACAAACCCTTTCTAACTTATTAATAAAAATGTTTTACTCCTAGGATTACTTCGACTTTAGGCTGGACTAGTTACTATGGACATAACAAAGTGTTAACTTCATTATAACAATGTTATTCATAAACAAGAAGTATCCTCAAAGTAACAAAACCTTCCTTTCTTGTTGATAAAAATGTCTTACTCCTAGGATTGCTCTGACTTTGGCTGGACTAGTCACTATGGACATAACCAAGTGTTAACTTCATTATAACAATGTTATTAATAAACAAGAAGTATCCTCAAAGTAACAAAACCTTCCTTTCTTGTTGATAAAAATGTCTTACTCCTAGGATTGCTCTGACTTTGGCTGGACTAGTTACTATGGACATAACCAAGTGTTAACTTCATTATAACAATGTTATTCATAAACAAGAAGTATCCTCAAAGTAACAAAACCTTCCTTTCTTGTTGATAAAAATGTCTTACTCCTAGGATTGCTCTGACTTTGACTGGACTAGTTACTATGGACATAACCAAGTGTTAACTTCATTATAACAATGTTATTCATAAACAAGAAGTATCCTCAAAGTAACAAAACCTTCCTTTCTTGTTGATAAAAATGTCTTACTCCTAGGATTGCTCTGACTTTGACTGGACTAGTTACTATGGACATAACCAAGTGTTAACTTCATTATAACAATGTTATTCATAAACAAGAAGTATCCTCAAAGTAACAAAACCTTCCTTTCTTGTTGATAAAAATGTCTTACTCCTAGGATTGCTCTGACTTTGACTGGACTAGTTACTATGGACATAACCAAGTGTTAACTTCATTATAACAATGTTATTCATAAACAAGAAGTATCCTCAAAGTAACAAAACCTTCCTTTCTTGTTGATAAAAATGTCTTACTCCTAGGATTGCTCTGACTTTGACTGGACTAGTCACTATGGACATAACCAAGTGTTAACTTCATTATAACAATGTTATTCATAAACAAGAAGTATCCTCAAAGTAACAAAACCTTCCTTTCTTGTTGATAAAAATGTCTTACTCCTAGGATTGCTCTGACTTTGGCTGGACTAGTTACTATGGACATAACCAAGTGTTAACTTCATTATAACAATGTTATTCATAAACAAGAAGTATCCTCAAAGTAACAAAACCTTCCTTTCTTGTTGATAAAAATGTCTTACTCCTAGGATTGCTCTGACTTTGACTGGACTAGTTACTATGGACATAACCAAGTGTTAACTTCATTATAACAATGTTATTCATAAACAAGAAGTATCCTCAAAGTAACAAAACCTTCCTTTCTTGTTGATAAAAATGTCTTACTCCTAGGATTGCTCTGACTTTGGCTGGACTAGTCACTATGGACTTAACCAAGTGTTAATTTCATTATAACAATGTTATTAATAAACAAGAAATATCCTCAGTGTAACAAAACCTTCCTTTCTTATTGATACAAATAGGAAGGATTGCTCAGACTTTAGGTTGACAGGCTTTCCTTACACCATTAGTAATGAATAAGCACAGTAAAATTTATTATTAAATAAAAAACCGACTTGGTTTAAATGTGTTTTTTTTATATAATCTAGTAGCTTTTATCTTTCCACTTACTCGTAATTTCAAAAGTCAGAAGTCAAGTTAAAATTTGGTATCGTGCTATTTTAGTACCTATTAATATTTATGTTGTTGTTTTCTGTTTCGGAAACCATACTGATATATTTTTAAGACCATTAAAATAACTCCTTATTCTAAGCATAATGCCTCCTAAAACTATCCGATGCTTGGAGTAACTCTTACTCAGAGAGTAAAGCCGAAATAGTATACTCCAACTTTACTTCATGTTTAATAATACTGAAATCAGTTAATACTGACTTTGATCTGCGTTTATGAATAAGACGGTTAAGGTGTTCCAGAGAATACTAAATATTACCATTCGCCATTTTCGTCCATCAGTCGATCCGAAAAGGTAGATTATTTCAAGTTGGCTTGTTACCGGTAGTTTTGAACGGAAGTTAAGCCGTTTCCGCTTTTTATAGTACTTTGTTATTCTGTTTTCGAGTTTATGTACCTATCTACACGGGAGGAGGAGCGTTTAGACTGAAGTATTAATAGGGCAAGGCTAGTTGGTTAGTTAATTGGCAAGTAATTTTCTGTAACCTCAAAACCTTTATGCCTATAAATAAGTCATAATGACGGGCTCTGAGGTTAAGTGGGTTAAGCCTTTGCCGGATTACCTTACTGCAACGCTAAGGCTCCTGGTTTGATTCCTGATATGGTAAATTTTGGAAACAAATTTTCTTCGTTATTTACTATAGTCTGGGTGTCTGGTATGACTAGTTCGTCGTACATTACCCAGAACACAAGCGTAACTTGCTTAGCTTAGACATATACAATGTGTGTGTTTGCCTGACAATTATTATTATAAGTCTTTTATTTATTATTATTTTATCATATCATTTATTATTTTATCCGTGCAGGAACGGAGAAAGAATACAATTTCCTACGGCCGGGCGGCCTGTCGTAAGAGGCGACAAAACAACCCACAGCCAGGTGGTAGGGCGTTTGCCCAACTGGATAGCTACTATCCCTGGTCTAAAATATGTCGCCATAACAACCTTGAGTTGTGTTCCGGCATTAGTGACCAGGTTCCAGTCTCCCTTAAGAGAGCAGCAGCGCATTTGTAGCACCTTTGATGTTGCAAATGTCCATAGGCGATGGTAACCGCTTTCCATCAAGTGGGCCGTCTGCCTGTCTGCTGAATTCCTGCAATAAAAAAAAATACAATTACGATATAGTTTAAATAAAAGTATATATGGAATCAAAACTAAATTTCTGTGAAACTTTCGTAATTTTATTGTTAAGTTGTGTTGTTTAATAAAGATTTGTCTTAACTAAATTTTGTCATTTTAAAATCTTCAAAAGTCTAATTATGCGCGAGCGAAATTGAAATCTCCATTTATTTAGATAGCTAGAATAACACAGAATTGACACCATAAATTATAACAGTGTAATTGTATTTTTTCGTTATTTTTTTTATTGTTGGAGTTCAGCACACAGGCAGACGGCCCACTTGATGGAAAGCGGTTACCATCATCTATGGATATTTGCAACATCAAAGGTGCTACAAATGCGCTGCTGCTCTCTTAAGGGAGACTGGAACCTGGTCACTAATGCCGGAATACAACTCAAGGTTTTAATGGCGACATACTTTAGAGTTTAGACCAGGGGCGGTTGCCATTCAGTCAGCCAAATACCCTGTGGGTTCTTTTGTCGCCTCTTACGATAGGCCACCCAGCCATAGGCAATTGTGTTCTTTCTCTGTTCGTTCACGGATAAAACTGGCAACGCCAATTACATACCAGCGTTTTGGTCAAATGAGACTTCTGTGAAGCAAGATGATAGTTCACAATAAAACCGATAGGCTTTATGACAGTTAAGTGGATTAGTCAAGCTACTATGCCGAATTGAACGAGTCACAGAACTATAACAGTAATGCTACACGTTTTATTGTGCCTCTGGGGAAATGTTGTGCTTAATATTTTTTCCTTCCATCGCCTGTGGCTGTTATTGTCTTACTGTTGTTCTATTTACCCCACATTAAATAAAGGTTGTACCTACAAATATTGTTTTGCTTGTAAGCAATATATTCTGTAGGACCTTTATTAAAAATAAAAAAAATACATATACATAGTTAAAATGTTGTTGCAGTATGTTTGTTAGATCCTCACAATTTATACTGATGTGGGTAGTTTTATAAGTGCCGGTGTATTTCGGTCTCGCCGCCATTGCGTGGTAGTGAAGCTAGTCTCCAACGCATCCGAGGTCAGTCCGGACGTTCCGTTTTCTCCATCCTAAGACCAAATGAAGGTTTCACATCCAATTATTCAATATCTCATTGAACTTTATATACAAGCCGTGCTTCCTCTTTGCTGTGAGTGTGCCGTAATTCGAAGAGCTAAGTGCCACCTGAGGACTTGTTAGTGCTGTGCACTCTCACTCACTCAGGAGCTCTCTAACTGCCCCATTGGAGATGGATTCCGAGGTTAGTGGTGCTTATTACCCTATTCGTTTTTGTGCAGGATTTAGCATACCTCTCACTCTCATATTCCCTTAAATATAACTCACAGTGCCAGTGAATCTGTGTATAATCCGGGAATCCAGCATTGCACAAAGTTCAATATAAGAAAATTGGAAACGACATATTATTCTTCTACGGTCTTAGTTGAATATATTTTTTCTGCGTCCCATTTACCACACATGTCTAGATCAGCCGGTTCGGCGGAAACCGCTAAATCATCCAAACCTCGTTTTTTCTTCTTCTTGATGAAACATATCCTACGTCCTATTCTTTACACCTGACAACGTGAATGCTATGTTTTTCCGTTATTTACTATGGTCTGGGTGTCTGGGATCGGCCCCAGAGTGGTCCGTTGTATATTACCCATAATACAAGCGTAACTTGCTTAGCTTCGGGATATACAATATGTGTGTTTGTCTGCTGATATTATTTATTTATTACTAGCTGTTAGCCGACTTCGGCCGCGTGGAATTTAATTTAATTTAATTTTCCTTCCGACTAGCGACCAAAAGGCCGAAAATACCATTTTATTGACGGTTAAGTTTTGCACTCCTCCATTAATATTATTACTGTATTACTATTTCTTACGCTCGGCGGCTTTCCACAGGTATTGTGTAAAATAGCAACTTAAAACCCGATCGGGCATCGATGCGGTAAGATTGCAAAATTAAAAATACTAATTATAATTAGTAAATACGGCCCGATTTATACGTATTTTATTTAGAAGTGTTAGTTTTATTTACAGAAATAAATCAATCAACAAAACCTATGCTTTTGTTTCTATGTTGATAGTGAGGCCATAATTTCTACAACAGCAGGTAGTCGGCGCTTGCATCATACGGTATATATACACCGCGCCACTCTCGCTCTTTCACACCTTAATTACTTGCCTATTTATTTAAAAAAGTTGTTGTAATTTCGAAATTCGACTATAACAATCAATTTAAATCATAAGTTGGAACATTATTAGGGTTTTGTTTTCGAAGACTATACTTCCATAATCACAGATTTCGCCAAGACTACACAGTTAATTGAACAATAAACAAAAGGGTATATATATGCGTGTGTGTGTCAAATACATGGTAAGGTATGTAATATTATTTTGATTGATTTAATGCATTTTTATAATAATATGCATAATTTTCAAATGGATGATGGATAGATGAGATGCATGATCACAGACACGAACTACCGAGAAGAAGAAATACACATTCGTGTCCAAAATGCTCTCGGGTACAGCGCTGCCATACATAGGGTGTTAGTGTCCAGGCTCCTAAGCAGGAAAACCAAAATTTGCGTCTACAAAACTGTCATTAGACCAATTTTGATGTATGGCTGTGAGGCTTGGACACTAACACTGAAGGAGGAGAACCAATTGTTGGTCACAGAGCGGAAGGTTCTCCAAAAAATGTTGGGCTCAACAATAAAAGAAGAAGGCAGCTGGGGGGTCGTCCCAAGTATTGCTGGAAGGATAGAGTGGAAGCTGACCTAACCGCACTACAAGCCCACAATTGGCAAGACACTGCGCAGGACAGAGCCAAGTGGCGTGCTCACGTTTGGGGGCCAAGACTCACTTTGGGTCATTGAGCCAATGGTCTTAGTTAGTTATAATTTTCTAAAAATAGTAGCATTCTGCAATCATTCTCTATATAAACTATAAGTGTGCAAAATTTCATACTCCTACGTTCGGGCAATTTTCGTACAAATTTTTTTGTTGTATTTTTGCTTCACATATATATACAGATATTACTCAATAACAAAATTGAACTTACTCGTTAATATATTAACTATGGAAAGACACTGAAACCAATGAAAAGAGTAATGGTCTCGTTATTAAAATAAATACGAAATTTCTCAAATCACAAAGGGTATAATAAAATACCACAGAATCCGACTAAAGCATTTCGTCTCATTTTAAACAAAACAAGAGAAGTATTTCTAAGAAATTGTTTTAACTCAAAACACTTTGAGAGACATGGGCGGTTGTTTTACATCATTATTTAAGTGATTCGTGAGAATCGTACAAAGTATTTTATTTTCAAATTTTATATTTTCAATACTTCTATCACCTTGTTAAAATTAAACTAAACTCTAAGTAAATTAATATAAACAAATATTAAACAATACTTACTCGTACAAAATATCCATTTATAAGTAAAAAATGGACTCCAGCCCGCTGTCGGCGGGGATCGTACCCAAAATGCTGGCAGCATTTCCACGTGAGCGTTCTGGTCACGCGAGACCAATTAGACGCATTGAGAAGTCTCGACGAAGGTGATGAGCTCCAGGCTCTAACGACCCCAGGGTTCCAACCATTACCAATGGATACATATTTACGGCGTTTCAGGGCTTCCTGGTGTAGCAGCAGCCCCAGGTCTCACTGCTGTGACTGGGAGGTGGAAGCCGCCAAAGTATCAACACTAGTTGCGACCCATACTAAGGAGCGTCCCATCTTCCATGTTCGTATCTAAGGGGCTAAAGTTTGCCCACTATCCCACGGGACAACAGTAGTCCATGTGCTTTTTCAAATTTCATCCAGATGCGTTCAGCCGTTCTGGGGTGTTTGTGTAACAAACATCCATACAAACTTTCGCATTTATAATATTAATATAGAAGTATAGAATTAAATAATACAAATAACAGGTATGTTATTACGAGTCCGAATGTTGGGCCACTAAAGTGATAGACCACAAAGTCTCCACTCAGCTGAGATGAGAATGTTGAGATGGATGTGTGGTGTTACAAGAATGGATAAGGTGAGAAATGAGTACATAAGGGGATCTTTGAAAGTTGCACCCGTGACTGATAAATTGAGATGAAGAAGATTGAGGATCGATGGGTACAGATGTAGTGGTAGACCAAAAGGGAGATGGATGGATTGTGCGAAGAATGATAGGATGATTTGTGGTATGACAGAGGACGTATATCAGAATAAAGCCTGCGTCGACTATATAGCACAAACTGCGGCAAAAAATCATTTTCAAGACATTTTCTGGAAGGTGAGACGGTAAAAATGTGTACTAGATAATAATATTACCTAATAACATATTATTATATTATTTATTTATTGAAAAAATCAACAGCGAATATTACAATGATACAAACAAACAAAAAAATACTAAAAATATAGGGCTAATAATTAGCTCTTCTATAAAGTTAAATTACGAACAAACGAGCGGACTAAATTTGTGAAAAAACCATGAATATATACATAAGCAACCCTCAGTGAGAGTTATATGTTTATGCCGTTTGCTGTCGAGTCGCTTCAACCGTGGGTAATGAGACCATGAGCCTCTACCAAAAATTATCGAAACGGCTCATTGACTGTTCAGGTGATCAGAAGGCTGGTGCCTACCTCGGCCAACGGATCAGTATGGCGATCCAGCGAAACGTAGCCAGCCTTCTGGGCACCTTACCCATAGAAGACGGTGATCTGGGCTCAGTATTCTACTTATAGTCTTGAGGGATTATGGGTAGAATACAATACAAATAAGTTAAGTTTTCTTACATTGTATTCAATAGTATGTAATTTTATAATTGTTTTAGTTTTATTTACAGTTAACAAGTGAAGAAAATACATACATACATAATAACATATGCAATATGCATACAAAGATATCTAAATTAAATACATTGATAGATACATTGTAAAAATGGACCCCGTTTGAAGGGTGTTACTAAGCTAAACCACGTTGAATTGTTGTATGTTGTTTATTGAGATCGTATGATTACCTAAGACTCGCAACTTGCAGTGCACAAGTGATGTTAATAAGTCAGTGTTAGGCTATTGTTTGTTGCGAATTTATATGTAAAACTAGCAGCCCCAGCACAGGTTGTCCTGCTCTGAAAAAATGAAAATCTAGGACCCGATCCCAGAGCCACCTACCTGTCCCAATTGTGGATTTAAACCATCCGGGGACCCACTCAAACACACAAAACACAATCACCAAAATCGCTCCAGGTCGATAGGAGGATTCTAGAACCCGATCTAAGCGCCACCAACGAGATAAAAATATCCTATGTCAGTCTCCTAGTTCTAAACTACCTCCCCACCAATTTTCAGCCAAATCAGTACAGCCGTTCTTGAGTTAAAATAGTATAACTAACATGACTTTCATTTCTATATTATAACTATATAGATACGCTGTACGTGCAATATAGGCTTGTACAAACATATATTTGAATTTTTAGTATTGCTGATTTCTAAAATCCGAACCTTCAAGTATTCAAAAGAGCACGGCACCCGGTACGTACCAGTTTTTCTCAATAGCTTAAGAGTCAGTGATCGGCTATCAGGTCTGTATCATAGTCAGTGATCAGGTCTGGTCAAATACATACAGGTAGCCGATCACTGGCTCTTAAGCAGTATGAAGTATTAAATTTAGTCCGTAAAATATATTTAAATTTGAGCACAGAAAGGTAATTGTGTTAATGAATATTAGAGTAAACTTGACGTTCATTAAGAAGTGTGGGCGCGGGAGCCGTACGCGTGGGGTTACTTCTGGCTCGCTTCTCGTATAAGTAATTAAGTTTGCAAGTTTCATTTAAGGCGAATACTTGTTGGTTGGCATGACTACACTCCAGAATAGAATCTAATAATTTATTGTTAAACTATTTACATAAAAGTGATATATATAGAACGAAGAAGCAACAGTTGGCCCTATGGGAGCGTACAATAACATTTGTTACCTACATAACTCCAATTAGTAATTGTCATAGATTAATTAATCACTGCACTTTCATTAATTATTAAACAAGCATATTATTTTTATAGATGTTATTTTTTTATAGAATGTCAAAAATATATAATTCAATAATTAATAAAACATAATTCTGTATAAAACTTAAAAAATATGAAGAAAATCAATTTTTAGCTAGACGTGTTGCTGCGGAGTTTCTTGCCGCTTCTTCTCTTAACAGCAATAACACGTTGCGAAGCGGTGTATATAGACTAGGAAGTAAAATTAAATTTTAACGTATATGTTTTTTTTTTTTTTTATTGCAGGAGGTCAGCAGACAGGCAGACGGCCCACTTGATGGAGAGCGGTTACCATCGCCTATGGACATTTGCAACACCAAAGATGCTACAAATGCGCTGCTGCCCTCTTAAAGGAGACTGGAACCTGGTCCACTAATGCCGGAACACAACTCAAGGTTGTTATGGCGACATACTTTAGACCAGGGGTGGTAGCCATCCAGTCGGGCAAATGCCCTACCACCTGGCTGTGGGTTGTTTTGTCGCCTCTTACGACAGGCCGCCCGGCCGCAGGAAATTGTATTCTTTCTCCGTTCCTGCACGGAGTGAATATATATGACCATATGTATGACCTTCAAAAAGTGTTCTCCAATAGAACTTATTTTGAATAAAAACTTTTGAATTTATTAACTTGTAATATAATTTAATGACCTAAATTACAATATTCACAGAACAATAAAATTACATTCAATTCAATACTATGTAAAAAAAAAGTTAACCCATTTTTATTGTATTCTATCAATAGTCCCTCAAGACTATAAGTAGATTACTGAGTCCAGATCACCGTCTTCTATGAGTAAGGCTGGCTACGTTTCCTCGCTGGATCGCCATACTGATCCGTTGGCCGAGGTAAGAACCAGCCTTCTGATCACTTGAAGAGTCAATGAGTCGTTTCGATACATTTTGGTAGAGGCTCATGGCCTCAGGACCCCACGGTCCAAGCGTCTCGACAGCAAACGGCACAAACATATAACTCTCATTGCTGGTTGCATATTTGCGCCGCTTGAGTGAATCGCTGTTTCCGCCGCCGAACCGGCTGATCTAGACGTGTTTGGTGAATGGGATGCGGCCAATGTGTCTTCGCAAGTTCCCACATTAATAATTTAATTATTCAGATATTTGAATTCAAACAAACAATATTAATTTCGTTAAGATATTATAAACTAATACAGTAATAAAACTACGTTTTAACGGTTTTAAGCGCGGTAATTTATTTTATTTAGGTTTATCCGACGTTTCGGCCGCTTTTCAGTTGCCGTGGTCACGGAAGACAAAGGTGACATTTGTCAAACGTGTATTGTCAAAGTTTTTATTCAGCCTACCGCCAACTTGTTCATTTTAATTATTTAGTTTTAATTTTGTTTATGGATATTATTTACTCTATGGGAGCCTAATCTAATTTACCACCGCTTCACAACATGTTGTGGCTTGAAGAGAAGAAGCGGCGCAAGAAACTCTTCAGCAAAATCACCAACCAACCAAAATCAAATAAATTACCGCGCTTAAAACCGTTAAAACGTAGTTTTATTATGTGTACAAGTCGCGAAAACTTAAGAAAATATTAACTAATACAGTAAAAGAAATCTTAACTTAGTTATCTACCTACCGACTATAAGTTGAATTTAATAAAAAAAACTTTAATAAGTAACAGAGTTTGTTACATCCATAACTGAATTTTAGCGAAAAAAATTAATTGCAGTACCCTCAATTTAAAGTCACAGAGTGTCTTAGCACGGCAAATATAACTTTATTTATGAAATACCTTCATATTACTTATTAAATGCTTCGCCTTAAACCGTTTACAGGATGGTGTGGTTTCGTTCGAATGCGAGCCAAAACTTGTGCGGGGAGATGCCAATTACTCACTTACACGCACCGAGCTATCTCCCGTTCGAAGCCAACCAACCGAATAACGAGTACCATTGGAGTTCCGAGAAAATAAATCTAGCTATACAAACCAGTCCTGATATTATAGGCAGTTTCAATAATGGTGTTGTACAAAATCAGAAAAAAAAGAAAGAGTTATGACTTTATTTTAAGAAATGGCGACGTAATTACATTCATATATTATTATACACAGAGCATATTTTGAGAATTTTTATGCCGCTTTTTCGGCAAAAAATTGCACTTACTAGGTTAATATAATGTTTTGTACATTATATTTTTTATAAACTTCTTAAAATTTTAATGGGTTGTATGAAAACATGGAACAATAACAAAGTAAGTGTTTATACAAACATCTGATACTCAAGCTTAATTACATTATTTTCACCTTTGTTATTAATCCAAAAGTCTGAATCCGTAACCGCTAAAATTTAAAAATAAATTGACGGTCAGTTGTTTCTTCACGACTATAAAAGCGGAAGGTTCGGCCGGCATAGCTCCTCCGCTCGAGGCTCACATATGCAGCTCTGGCATGGTATGCTCTGTGCTCGGCCACCAGCAAGAAGCTGTTACAAAAACAGCAAAACATCATCTTGCGGATGTGCACGGACGCGGTTCGATATGTCAGAAATGACGTCATCGCTCGCGACCTGGGCGTCCTGTCGGTGGAGGACTTTGTGGCCATGTCGGCGCGTCGAATGTTCGACTGCGCCGACAACTGCCGCCATACCCACCTGAACGGGATCGCCCCGCTACATGCGCGACCTCCAGACAAAAGAAGAAGGAAAACCTGGCTATCGACCCCACGTGACCTCATCCGCCGGGATTAGGGTGATGTAAGAGGTCGCGATTTATGCCCCTAACGCCACAGATAGGCCACCAGACGCCATCGATGGCCAACTGAAGCCCGGGAAGGCCATCGAAAGCCATGACTGGCCAACCAAGCCGCTGACGTAGCCCACGCAAAGCCCGTGAAGGCCAACGAAAGCCGCGGATTGGCCCGCGCGAGCCTCCGACACCACGGCGGCTCCCACACATAGTCACCGGAGGGTAGTGGCCCTCCGAGCTGCAGCCGGGGTAAAGAGCTTCAGCTCGAAGCCCCCTCACCAACGCGTCGAGCTTCGACGTAGTTGAAGATAAGCGACTGGCATAGCTCATTCTCGATCGAGCCGTCGAACAGTACAGAGCTCCGAAGTTGTTCACAACACCTGCTAGGAAGTTAAGTAAATTTTTGTTGTTATTATATACTTATACCAATTTGAATTATATACAAATACAATTGTTACTATGTTTCAACTAATAATAATTTATAGATTATGTACCAATAAATGCGCAATTATTTAAAAATTGAGAATATTTTATTAGCTATTACACTCACCATATTGCTGTGCTGGAATTATATCCAACCAACGCTGATTTTTAGTGCTACCTTCCTTTTAGCGTAAGACCAAAACGACCCGAGTGATAAATGGCATCACGTCTGAAGTAGCTTCGGTGAACCTGCAGCCCACCACTCTACACCCCTTAGCCACTCATACTTATGTTGCCCTGCCTTTTATGGCATTTTTGGGGCCCATGCAGGGAGTGGTGAGTCACCGTCTGCCCATTTTTCCATGTTCCCTGAACATTGCACAACCAGTACAAACGTAATACACGATTCAATAACACGCGCAAAGTCGGTCACTATATAGCTTATCGATGACTTGTCTCACTTGTGACCATCTCTACACTGCCTCACCCCTCCGTTCGGGCATTGCTTTATACTACAAATACAGTATGTCTCAAAACAATACTCGACCGCGCAACAATAATTTCTACGAATCACACCTGGCTAATGACCACCATAAAATATTACAATACACAATAGCCTGTTTTCTAATTACAAATTTTAAACACAAAGTGAACAAAAGACGTTCAAATGCGGGAAGGTAATAAACTGCAGTTGTGAAGTGGTCTTTGTCGGTCGTAACAATATGCTTATAATAATTATGCAATACGTCACTCTCCATCACGTCGATGTGCATTAAAATTCAGTTTCAAGCTCATTTTGGCGCAAAAATACGGCTGCGAAAAGATGTATGATAAAGTTAATTAGCATTTGAATGGCGAGGCGTTGAGTACCCTTCGCTATTCGGGATGATTAATTGCCAGTTCAATTGGAGGGAAAATTGCTTTAAAAATGTATTTTAATTAAATTCTCCCTATTTTTATAACATGCTCGCTTTTACTCGGGACTTTATACTTTTTTACTTTATACACATGCACCATTTTAATCCTATGAACTGCGTTAGCTTTTTTCAAAAACTCTCCTATTTTTGCACATGTGTCAAACATATAGACGCCCCCCCCTCTCCCTGATGGAGAGTGCTTACTGTCACCTATAGACGTTTGAAACATCAGATGCGTAAGCAAAATGTTTCCAGTTTTTAGGAAGAAATAGAGTAGGACCCAGGGATGGAAATTTCTCATCCCCGCTATACCATCCTAAAGATTAGTAACGCCTTGGTCTTTGCCTCTGGTGTTGCCAAAGTCTACAGATAACGGTAACTACTTTCCGTACTTGGGGCGTCTTAGACAGGCGTCTTTGTCAGTTTCGCAATCAAAGGGCATATAAAAAGGGGAAAAGGATAGCAGGTTGGGATGAGATAAGAGGATGGGATGAGATAAGAGGATGGGATGAAATAAGGGGTGGGGGAAGTATGTTAGTTAACATTGCTCTGAAAGCGGTGGTTGACCCATGACCTTTAATAAGTAACCTACAAGATTCCATTTTCAACACATTCATTTTCATTCGTTATAAAAAAAACTCAATGATTTCATGAATCTCTCATATCTTTTTGAAATATTTCTGCAAACAGACTCAAATGTTTCGAAAAAAAATGACATTTAAAGACAGACGAGAATGTCGTATTGGGATCCATTTTTGTCTACATATCTACAAAATCGTAACAAATATTTATTAAAATTATTTAAGAAACTTCATTAAAACAATAGCTATTAATTAAATGTACATATTTCAAGTCTTTCCTATCGCGTGTTGTTCCGCAGTGTTTTATTCATGATTATACTCTTAAAGATGTTATTTTATTGCTTTTGTTGTGCTTTTTTTAATACAATTACTGGGGCGATTTTTTCGCTGTTTCTGTTACTTACATGGACGGTGCTTTGGGTAATGCGTAGTGCCTTTTAAAAATATCTAATATTACTTTCGTGACACTGTCATTTTTTTCTTTTAAGTCTTTTGATACAGTTGCTGGAGCGATATTTTTTACTGTTGCTATTACTTACCTCGATTCTGCTTCAGATGATAGATGATAGAACAAGTTTTATCGTAGAACGTGTTTCAACACATTTGAAAGAAAACGGTATAATAGGTAACTAAACAAACATATTAGCAGAAGGTGATGTCAGGATCCTTAAGAATAGACGAGCGTGCATGACAAGAGCTATGAATGTCAAAGAAGCAAGTGAGGTGTGTAAGAATAAACCTGTATGGCACTCTGTTGTTCGTGCCTACCTCGCAAGGGACCTGGTGTGAAGTTATGTATGTATGTATGTAAACAAACATAAGTTTCAATCGAAAATTCCTAATCTTCGACACTTTTTATATGAAAATGGCTCGCAAATGCACCACGTGCGTATGGTAAAAATATATATTTCGTCTCATTTCCTCTACGGTATTAAAGTGAGATAAATGAATTGATAAAAAGCACTTCCAAGGAGGTTCGAATATCCAGCTTATTAATTCTCGCAATGTGAAACTCTTTGGCGGAATTCTTTTCGGAACGAAGTTTCTTATCGAGCGGTACGAATGGCGAAAGGGGGCTAGATGGAAAATTTTAAGACCAAAAATCTTGTAACGACACACCAAATGTTGTAACGAAATTTTTTTGTGATTTGCCATTTTTGTCATTTTGGTGCATTCGGTCGGTGTGGTCAATGTAGATATATATATATATATATATATATATATATATATATATATATATATATATATATTATTGTATATATATACATATATACACATATATATCCCTATTAATATTATAAATGCGAAAGTAACTCTAGTATGTGTATATATATATATATATATATATATATATATATATATATATATATATATATATATATATATATATGCACTCTGTCTGTCTGTCTGTTCCGTTTTCACGGAAAAACTACTGGGCCGATTTGGCTGAAACTCAGTATAAATATATTTTCGTAGCTGAGAATGAACAAAGGATACTTTTTATCCCGAAAAATGGGACAGTTTCCGGGATAAAAATATATTTGTCTTTTTGTTTGTTATGCTTTTACGGAAGAAGTAGTTACTAAATCTGCAACAAAATATAATACTACCATCGATGCAGTTTTTACAAGACATTTAAATAAAATAGAATCCCAAACAGATGTTTCCTACTTCAGTTACCACAAGCCAATTATTACTAAAATTGAGCCCACTGATTAAGTTTATATTACATTATATTTGTTCACATCAACAAAGTGTCTTCCCCTTAATAGAGACAATAAGAAAAGTGCTAATGGACACTTTCTTAGTTAAATACTTTCAGTCAGTTTAGGTTATATTTAAATTACTTATTAATCTTTTAGATTAGATTGTAATATTAATGTGGTATTTATAAATACAACATTTAAGAAAAAAAATATATATTTGTTAATAATAAAAAACCATATAACTCTTAAAAATTAAATTTTATTACAATTCCTTCACTAATTAATCGACAGGAACTTCGTTCCATCCGGGTGTCCCTTGACATCTGTCAAGTTTTTTTATATATTTTTTTTACCTAAGTATCTATTTAGTTCTCAAGTCGTGGTAGCGTAATGGCTAGCGCATTCGTCCAAGCTCAGAGGGCGCAGGTTCGATATAGGCCAGAACGCACGCACCACTTAGTCAGTTTTCTGATCTTAAGTGCATATTGTTACAATTACCACGTGCTAACAACGGTGAAGGAAAACATCGAGATTCAACCTGCACATCAAGATAACCAATGTTGTTTCAAACTTGCCAAGTCGCCTTGGACAAGAATGGCGGGGATAGAGCGAGCCCGAAAATATGGTTACTAGAAAAAATGACATACTCTATTAATGATTTCCTTAAATATGACAAAGACATGATATTTTAATACTATTTTATATTTTGCTGCGGAGTGACGCTCGCGGACCGCGTTCGCAATACCGAAGTAAGAAAGAGAGTTGGTCTGAAAGAGAGTGTCGGGGTGAAGGTAAGGAAAGGAATGCTCCGGTGGTTCGGGCATGTGGAAAGAATGTATGATGAAAGAATGACTAAACAGATATACAATGCAAAAGTGGATGGATGCAGAAGTCGCGGAAGGCCACGACACACCTTCCATGATCAAATTGATTATGTATTAGCAGAGGGTGATGTTAGCAGCCTTAAGAACAGACGAGCGTGCATGACAAGAGCTATGAATCTCAAAGAAGCAAGTGAGGTGTGTAAGAATGGGCCTGTGTGGCGCTCTGTTGTTCGTGACTACCCCGCAAGGGACCTGGCGTGAAGTTATGTATGTATGTATTTTATATTTTATTTATATCTTTCACTTTTGACGTTTAATTTATTTTGTTTGTTGACATTGTTTCATTTCTATGTTTTTTTTTATAATATAACGAATCATTTACTTTTATACTACCTATTACAATTGTTGTGATTTTTTTGTTTTTAGATTAAATATTTGTATGACCATGTGTATGTCAAATACAGTGAGGACATCTGACTTTTCTACCATCTTAGTTATATTTATTACCTGTATTTTTTACAAATAAAGTTTCATTTCATTTCATTTCTCAGCAGTGAGAACATTTATGGGCTAATATTATCTTCTAATATATAAAATTCTCGTGTCACAGTTTTCGTTGCCATACTCCTCCGAAACGGCTTGACCGATTTTGATGAAATTTTTTGTGCTTATCCGGTATCTATGAGAATCGGCCAACATCTATTTTTCATCCCCCTAAATGTTAGGGGTAGTCCACCCCTAAATTTTTTATTTTATTTTTTAAACAAAATTTTTAATTTCTATTTTTTTATGATACAACATACAAAAATACATACAACCCTAGATTTTCAACCCTCTACGATCAACCCCTATTTTTTACCGGGCAGGACGACGTCTGCCGGGACAGCTAGTATTATATACATATACATATCTATTGACCGCACGTTCCATTATGCGGTGCGTTATTTTAATTTTCGAACAATGTATGCATGCTTCGTAAACAAATTTTTTGATAAATGTGTTGAAAAATAACAAAATACAGGTGTAAACGCTCCGTATGAGCCTTACACACGTCTCCCCCAATTTCCCATACACCGACTCCCATTTTGTTATAATTAATCGAATCCCCTACGCGTTGCTGCTAAATTTTTTACATAATGTAATCAATGAAACCGCGTTCCCAACTCCCACGTGAAATAATTTCATTAATCCAACCACCGGAAAACACTGAGTGATTGAATTTATATTCAGTAAATATTCAAAAGGTTCTATTTTCTGATAAAATTATTTGATTTTATTTGCAATTTATTGTGGTGATTTTGTGTAATTGAAGCCTAACCTAAACAAACCTAGTTAAGGTTTGTTTAGGTTACATTTTCTTCATTGTATTAATGCCAATTAGTTGTATTTTAGCAATAATCCCTTAAGTTTATTATTATTTTTAATCAAGCTTTGTTGGTTATAAATTTATATTACACTAGAGTTTGCCCCGCAGTAGCTTTATTTTACAAAACTTAATTCGGTTTTTACATATAATAATAACAAAGAAACTAAGTCTATATAGTCTTAACAACTGCCAGCAAAATATAGAAATCAGTCGAAGCCAACTTGATTTAAGATATTGTGGGAGCTGCATACGTCTTGTTATCGCAGGGGACAATGCACGACTGGCTAGTGCATTTTTTTTTAAGCTGACTCACCTGAGTAGGCGCAGATGGCTATTTCAGCGATACCGGGCTTTGGGGGCTTCCCGACTCCGTGGGAGCGGAGGCGTTCAGCCCGGATGCAGCACGCTCGAGGAGGCACCTCCTGTGAGGTTCGACCTCGGCTCGACCGCTGCGGGGGATTGATTCTATATTGGGAACAGGCCGCAAAGGGCTGAATGAGCTAAGCCAACAGGCTGAAGTGAATATTTGAGGGCTCGTCATCGACTCCGCCGGCGGAGCCGATCCTAGTCTATCATTATTACCGCTTCGCAACGTGTTATAGCTGGAGGAGAAGAAGCAGCGGAAGAAACTCTCCAGCAACACGCCTGGCTAATCTTGTATGGCTACTGGTATCTGTAATGAGTGATTTGGATTGGTGGGTCTTACGAATGTGTAAGAGGAATCGAGCCGGAGGCTCTCCGGCATCTGTTGGGTCTGCGTCTGTTATGCCAGGCTGATGTTCTGAGCCTTGGGGGGTTCATGATCGCGATTAGACGTGTGATTTTGTCAGGCTTGTCAATGAGTACATTGCGACGCCTGCGTTTGCTCGTGGGAGCGTTTGGAGTGGGTTTGTAGTTGACCGTTTCCGTCACCAGAGGGTTCAGGTGATGGGGGGCGAGGTCAAAGAATCTGCGCGATCGGCTAGTGCAACGAGGGAGCGCACATATTAATAGTTGCTCTATCTCGCTCGCACATCATCCGCCCACTCACACACTGTGCTATTATACATTGTACTAGCAGTATGACTGGTTAATATTTGTACTTAAGGTTACTATTTCTAAAATAAATTAGTTTACCTCAGTTCACATCAGCACTCGAGAGTGAATAATATTTTTTTCTATCTGAAGTATCATTTATACTCTACCTCAAAATAATATTTGTAATTTTAATGACAGTTGTTCCGTCCTTGCCTATAATAGGTAGGTAAAACATCGCTCCGCTAATTTTGTTGACCACCGTGAGCCAACTACTTTTATAGACCTAAGCTATGTACAGTGGTAGCGCGTAAAGTGAAACATAGTGCCGTGCTCTGTTCCCGAGTTCCCGAGTGCAACCTGAACCGAGCCAGGAGAGGCTGATCTCAAGGTTGGTGGAGCTTCTGCTTATAGTGCAAGGATCTAGGTCATATCTCTCTCATACAGTCCATATAAATAAAACCACTTTCACGCTATGGGATCACGCTATAAGAGCCCCACAACAGTGAATTGAAAAATCATCACATAAACATGATAGAATTTGTCCAATAGAATATAGGAAACTTTAGCCCATTTTGATTTAACTCAAGATTCATATTACCATAGCTTATAGCACCTGTCTGTACTCAGCAAGTGTATGGTTTAAAAATATATTCAAAGTGCTTACAATGCTCTATGGGTATCTTTCACTGAATGGAAGCCTATCTACATTTACATATTCACATTTAGTCAGTGAAATTTTGCTCAGGTCATCAATACACCAGCTTGTAGGATGCCCTAATATGGTTGTCAAAGCACATCAGTTTGTTCAATGTCTTGGTCATATTTATGCGTTTCTTTAAGCTCGTCAATTGTTAGTTCTTGATTGTGTGAATCCAGCAATTCTTGAACATCATCACCACCTCTAAATTTAGTTGTTTGGCAATATCAACCACTTCTTCAATTATGCTATCAATTCCTTCCGTGAAAAAAGGTGTATCTCTGAATGTGTGCCAACAATCCACCTAGGTTTTACCATCCAAGAATGTTTTTGTTTTATGGTTTCACGCGTGAAAAAGCAAGTGAGAAAGCAATGCAGGAGCGGAAGTGACCAAAGTTGGTGCTGCAGTCTGAGTACTGGAAGTGGCGGCAGCTGAACGAGGAGGAGGAGTAGCAGGAGTGCGAGCGGCGCGCCGCTGCTCCCACTGCTACAACGGCTTCTCGCAGGAGGACTTGCTGCTCCGGCACAATAACAAGAAGCATACAGAGGTACCACGGGTTTCACTCTTCATTTTTGAATGATGGAAGACAAACACGACATTTTTGTGTTCCGTGGTTATGGCTACTGAAATATGTCTAAAATATCAGAATTAAAATCATTATAATGTAGTTTCATTATTTATAATTCATGATAATTTTTTGGCTTGGTATCTAAACCTTTATGCTAAGTTGATTTGGATGTTCAGTTTTATCATAATTTATTGAAAGTGTTTTTAATAAATTTGTTTAACAACTAGAAACGCTGGTTGTATTTTAATAAGTCATACAAGTGGTGGGGGCACAATTTATCGTAATTTCACATAACTCATTTGCAAGAATTAAATGCTGTAGCGAAAAAGAAAGGCATGAAAAAATAAATGTTGAAAGTCACATAATGGATTCGTTTATAACTCTAGAAATAGAATGTATCAATGGATTAATTAACAAATCTGACGAATTTACTTTATACGTAAATGAGTTTAAAACTGATTTTAACTTTATTGACGTGATATGTATAACAGAACACAATATGCTTAAAAATGATGTGAGTGTTTGGTCAAAAAACTCTTGTCATAAAATAACACAAACAATACTAATTCGATTTTTATTCGCAGGTGCTTCTGCTGTCTTGTATCGAGAGATTCTACAATTATAGCAGATAAGTTATAATTCCTACTTAAGTAATAAAATTTCCTTGCCAAAAGTGGTAGAATCTGGCTGAGCCTTGCTATATATTATGAAGCCCTCGATACAGTCTATCCCGTTGTAACGGTTGGCAACGCGTTGGCTCCGCCCCTGGTGTTCCAAACGCCCATAGGCGACGTTAACTAAATACATTGCTCGGGCCGTCTGCCTGCTTGATAGCTTCGCAAGAATACAAGGGAAAACAACACGTGATTCTTCATTCAACACAAAAACAAAAGTGTATGAAATATATATAGGTATATTTATTAGATTCCAAAAGATGACAATTTAAAAAAAAATATTATAATAATTATATGTCATTGTTGACATCCCACTTAATTATTGGCACCCAGTCCATTTGTTAGGGTCTATCCGCACAACGATATTTCACCGCGAAGTTTTTATTTTCGCATATTGAATTCTGCGATCGGAATTACACCTAATACGCACTGCGAATAAAATTTCGTACTATTTTTGTCAGTTTTGTTTCCGTTCTCGGCTGAGACGCACGTATAAAATGGACAACCGAACTAAAATTTTAATTTATCTAATGCTAGGGCGGCGACACAGACGTATCAAAAGATGTCATGAACATTGGATTCACCCAGTGAGGGAATTGAGACCCATGAAAGGATTTTTCTACATAAAATATCAAGAAATGCGAAAATACAGCAAAAACTTTTTTGGCTATTACAGAATGTCAAAAAAATCATTCGATAATTTACTACAACTAGTTGGTACTACAACAAGTGCGCGACATTTTTTCAATAGCGACGTTGCACGACTGAGCGAAACGCGCGAATTTCATTCCACGGTGTGAATATAGCCATACTACTTTATAGGGTACAAAATATTGGCGTGGAAATAAATCGCACCGCTTCGCGTTCAATTTGTATCAAGTCAAAGTTTTTTTTCCCGTGCGATTTTTTTTATCGCCGGTGCGGCTACTCCTATAATATTAAATGTGTTACAGAATTACTAGAAAAAAAACGTGCGATGAAATATTGCAGTGTGGACAAGGCCTTAAACCTAATTATTAAGATGCTTAATATTTCTTTATTCTGTAGCCATACAATTATTATTATTATTATTATTCTCTATGTCAACAAAATATACAAACAAAATTAAGATTTCTTAATATCTTGGATAAATCGACTGGGTGCCAATAATTAGGTGAATTGTCATGAATGAATTTACCCTGGTATTAGTGAAAAATGACAACAAAAGCAAAAAGAGAAATTTGAAAAATGACTGAATGTTAACAATTCAAGTCATGGATCCAATGCCGCTGCACTGCATTGCTATCTTTATTTAAAGTAGCTCTTAGTGGTGGCAGACTTTTCTGGGTACACTTGATTATCGAGCATATTCACGCGGTTCAGACGATTCAAGTCTTCAATCTCATCGGAGCTCATCTTGTGGATGTCGCCGCCGACCCCCCCGCGCAGTTCCGGGGTGAGGGATTTGGACACTCCACCCCCGGCCTTCAAGCTGAGCAGGCCGTCCCCTTTGCGTATGGCGCCGTTGCCGCTGGCGTCCCCGGACAGCTTGGCGCCGGTGTCGTAGCCCGCGTCGTTGCGCACGCCCAGGCCGCCGGCGTAGACGTAGCTGCGGAGGTTGCCGGTCGCGTCGACCCCACTCTCCGCGTGGGCGCTGCCTCTGCCGCCGAGTTTCCCATCCTTGAAACCGACCGTCCCCTCGGCATTGGCGTTAGCATTGCTCTCTAGTTTTCCTTTGTATGACACTCCGCCACCCCATCCCCATGGCTTGCCTGAAATTATATAGGAAGGTATGAATAAATCAATTAAATTCGCAGCTTTCCATGTAACTACTTTGCTTACGTTAAAATTTAATTTCATTTTTTGTATACCGCGAGTGAAGCCGCGATCTAAATATATCTGCACATAAATAGGAATTAATTATTTAAATAAGAACCATTAACATCCTTCTTGATTGCACGCCACTTCACGCCAGTGAAACTGATAAAATGTACATTTCTTATTTATGCAAAAATAAATAATATTAAAAACTGCCGCGTAAATTACGAGGAGTTAGCAGATATACAGACTTTATTATGTACCGTTTAAAGAAGAGAAGTTATCAAATTATTCGAAAATTTTGAGTTTTTTCAATAAGTACCTAT
Organism: Dendrolimus punctatus; assembly: GCA_012273795.1. Classification (NCBI taxonomy): domain Eukaryota; kingdom Metazoa; phylum Arthropoda; class Insecta; order Lepidoptera; family Lasiocampidae; genus Dendrolimus; species Dendrolimus punctatus. Next base: position 177,881 of record JAABVI010000036.1, on the reverse strand, counting down.
AAGCAATTTCTGAACTATACAGATTACAGCTCCTAGGTTGGGCTTGATCAGCGGCATCATGCCACACTCCCACATAATATAGGTGTCAAATGGTGACACGAGCTGAGCTGCATGAGAGTTGGTGTGCGACTCCTGATCGGCCGTATCCCACTGTGGCCTTCGAACGAAGGAACGAGAGATGGTCGACCGCCAAACTACCCACTAAACCTAACCTGCACCCCTCTCCTATGCGCATTTATGGGTTGCCACAAGAACTGAGCCATAAGTACTATTACATCTGTGACACCCCAACGCTTGACTCTCATTCAGGGCACCTTCTGGAAAGGGTAACTTCTTCGCTGGTCCGCGTGGTCCCCTGTGATACACGCGCTCCTCCCTCTCTCCCTAATTCGCTTCCTTCTAGGCCATAACTTGCTCAGAGAAGGAGGTTTACGGCTGGCCTCTGCCAAGCCCTGAAGCGGGTCCCAGGCGGGGCACCCGACTAGTGTAGTCTCACCACCCCTACCCCATCCGATGTTAGCAACACGTTGGCATCGCCATACATAAACATAAAATGTAATTCAGGCCAGCAGTTTTGGTTTGCGCAGGAAACGGAAGTATTGATTGCTATCCATTCTTACTTCTGTCCCGCTTACAAGATTTCGTACACTGTCGCAATTCGTTTACTGCGCAGGTACATCGCGAGTATAGTTGCGTTATACTATAAATATTTTTTTTTAGGTGGGCTGTTTGTTCTCCCGTTTAAAGACATAAAAAATGCACGGAAAAACAAACGTTTATGAATTATTTATTGACTAAATATTTCTGGTGGTTTTTAACGTATTGGACATATTATCTAAAGGTAGCAAAAATATTTGAATATCACTCACAGTTACAGCTGACGACGACGACCAGCAGCAGCAAAATGCTTGTCTGAAATGAAGAGTGAATTGTTAAAATAAAATTATAGTTCACCCCTATATGTAATAAAATGATGGCCGATGCCTATATCAAATTCAAATATACTTTTGAAGGTCATACATATAAGTTAAAATTTAAACTGACTTCCTATATATTTTTTTTGCAAATAAAGTTTTTCTTTTCTTTCTTTCTTTCTATTCTACGTACACCGCTTCACAAGGTATTGTTGCTGTTAGGAAGAAGCGACATAAAACTAAAGAAATCTTCAAATTCATTCACTTCCCTGCCATGGATTGAATTCAACTTCTATGGAGCCCATCTCAAATGTTACCCGATAATGAAGCAAATAAACGGCCGTCAAGGCATATGATTGGATCGGATGGTCAGCACTCCATGGACAGCTCGCCGAACAAATGCCCTCATACTGAAAAAGCTCTATATTGGAGATCACCAGAGGCTATCAAGCCTAGCAGCACGGTGACAATGGATACTGAAGTACTTTGGCCACATAGCCCGGAAGAACCTAGATAACATGGAGAGACTTCTAGTCACTGGGAAAGGTGAAGACACATCGCAGTAGATCTCCAAATAGGCAGATCGACTAGATTCCTAACCAGCTGGACGTTTTGACGATCCTCGGCAGTGAGGAAACGACTTAGAAAGAGAAGAAGAATAATAATCTCAAGCACACATATTGTATATCCCCAAAAAAACACTAGGATTTATTGCAGTCTTAGTGTTATTTAAAAAAATAAAATAGAAAAAATGAAAACTTCCTTATTAAATCCATGTCTGTTTCTGTGCTTGTGTTGTGGGTAATGTACAACGAATTACTCTGGGGGCGATTCCCAGACACCCAGACTATAATAAATAACGGAGAAAATTCGTTTCGGAAATTTGCAATACCAAGAATCGAACCCAGAGCTTCTGCGTTGCAATGAGTTAAGCCAGCAAAGACTTAGCCCGCTCAACTACAGAGGCCATCATCATCTCTCATTAATACCTTCTTCAGACATCTTTCACAAAATCGGCCTATTAGATTCTTGACTAGGGTACCTAATGAATTTTTCAAAAAATTTATGACACCTCTTTGATTTCATCAAAATCGGCCTCAAGACTGCTTTGAGTGTTTTTCGCTATTTTGCATAGTTCAGGATTTGCCCCTGAAGGCCGACTTGGAAAATTCATATTGTTTAATTATGCAGTCCCAACATCGAGAAATAAAAAATAGTATAGGAGATGGAGAATATCGGGGAGTGAAGAAAGTGTAATTGTGTGTACAAACCCACAATTGCCAAGACACCGGGCAGGACAGAGGAAAGTGCCGTGCTCTCGTTTCGGAGGCTAAAACTCACCGTGGCTCGCTGAGCCAACGGAGTTAGTTAATATCGAGAAAAGTGAGTTAGTTGTTTTCGCTAGATGTGTCTAAATAAAAAAAGAATGTAATTTAGTATGTGAGAGTGCTCGCTCTCAAAATGGAGTTAATGCTAGATTACCAGGGCGTAGAGCCAAATATAAATGATTAATATAGAAAATGGTGCTTACCTTCAGAGCCATGGCGGTTGGTGTTCGATGATCTTCGAAGGGATTAGTGATGATTTCTAAGTGAGCTGTTACTTTATATACTTAAATTAAAGGAAAATTTAACCACTAATTAATATAGGTAACAATAGAGCGTGTTTGAAATGATATCTTTAACACTTCACTTGTCGCCGTGGATTCGTCTGACGGGCCTCGGAGAATATTTTTCTACAATCACCTTACTTTACGCCGTACCTACATTTTTATATATTACAGATAAACAATTAATCGACTCTTTATGAATATGGATTTAAGATTCTAACTATCAAGACTTTATATATATTATATAAGTTATTTTTAAGATACACAACACCACATAAAAACCACAAAATCAATGTCACACACTATAACAAAAGATAATAATGAGCGTGTATAAACTCAAAAAATCAATATCAGTAATGAAGTTGTAAAAAGGGTACGGACCTCGAGTCCGTAGTATTGTTATTAATTTTTTTTTTTAATTATCAAGACTAGATAACACATAACTATACAAAATTTACATCATATAGATACCAACTATATGAATATTCACTACATGTAGATGAACAATGTTTATTGCCTATCACATATATTTCTTCTTCTTGGCAATTCTCTAACGTCCACTCTCAATGTCGGCTCCTATATTGGAAGTGAAGCTCAGCTGGCTGCTAATAAACTGACTACTCGTATACTTTCAAAGGTTAGACGGTGCTTCACTGCAGCGCAATTGCTTAATCTTTACTGTGCTCAAGTAAGATCTTGCATAGAGTACTGTTCTCACCTTTGGCATTGAATTGAGAGAAGAACCAAGAGGTTAATTGGTAGCTACCAGCTTATCATAACAAGGCTTTAAAGCCTAGAGCATCAACGCCGAGTTGCTATTCTAACGGTTTTTATAGGATTCATTTCGCAGAGTGTGTGGTTGAACTGTTCGACCTGATTCCCCCTACACCATTCCATCTTCATATCACAAGGCGCTCTGGTCTACGCTATCGTTTCACAGTGGAAACACTACCAGTGCGAACTAAACGTTTCGCCTCCACGTTCCTTCTACATACGGCAAAGTTATTTAATGCACCACTAGAGTCCGTGTTTCCCGATAAGTACAATCAGGGCCTCCTGCAGTTAAAAATACGTTTATGTATTATCGGTTTTGAGCGATCTCTTCAAGACAATCCTGTTTATGGATTAATTGTAGAGAAATAAATTTATGACCGTGTTGTCGAAATTAAAAAGGTTTTACACACACTACACATATGCATATGTACTCAATACAATAATAAGCTTAGCAATGGTAAAAAAATAATATACATATAATTTGACTATCCACGGCAGTTTTCTTTAGGTGAAGAGGAAATCTGTATGTTGCCTACATATGAATGCCAAACGTGGACATACAACACTAGAATAAAAACTCAACTAATAGTGTGCCAGAAAGCAATGCAGAGAAGCGTACTGAAATTAAGAAGAATACAAAAAGTAAAAAGCAATAAGTCGAAAAACGAAAGTAATAGAGGACTTACAATACGCCCTAAAACAGAATTGGCAGAATTGGCAAAAGATGGACACTAGAGACAGCTATATGAAAGCGACCAAGAGGAAAAAGGGATAGCAGGCAGTGAATGGAGAAAGAAAACTATGGATAGAGAGGTCTGGAAAAAGCTGCAGGAGGCCTTTACCCAAGAAGGGGTTCCGATCAACGGTACTGAAGAAAGTAACGATAGCGAGTAAAAGAAATGAGAAAACAAATTTATATATACACTAGCTGTCCCGGCAGACGTCGTCCTGCCCTGTGAAAAATAGGGGTTGATCGTAGAGGGTTGAAAATCTAGGGTTGTATGTATTTTTGTATGTTGTATCATAAAAAAATAGAAATTAAAAAATTTGTCTAAAAAATAAATAAAAAAAATTAGGGGTGGACTACCCCTAACATTTAGGGGGATGAAAAATAGATGTTGGCCGATTCTCATAGATACCGGATAAGCACAAAAAATTTCATCAAAATCGGTCAAGCCGTTTCGGAGGAGTATGGCAACGAAAACTGTGACACGAGAATTTTATATATTAGAAGAAGATACATTTTTATTTGACACTTATCACTACACGTTATATTTGTATCATACTATATTAGAAGAAGCATGTAATAACAATTGTAGCATGGAAATAAACGGGCTTTATTATTTATTATTATTATAATTTGACTAATTTGTCGGGCTGAAGGTAAGGAAAGGAATGCTCCGGTGGTTCGGGCATGTGGAAAGAATGAATGATGTAAGAATGACTAAACAGATATACAATACAAAAGTGGATGGATGCAGAAGTCGCGGAAGGCCACGACACACCTTCCATGATCAAATTGATCATGTACTAGCAGAAGGTGGTGTCAGGAGCCTTAAGAACAGACGAGCGTGCATGACAAGAGCTATGAATTTCAAAGAAGCAAGTGAGGTGTGTAATAATAAGCTTAAATGGCGCTCTGTTGCTCGTGCTTACCCCGCAAGGGACCTGGCGTGAAGTTATGTATGTATGTATAATTTGACTATTAGTTGTTTAAAGCGCTAGAGAATATTTTTCACAAACTTTATTAAAATGGAAAGTGACTGCCTTCTGAAATGTTCGGAGCCATGCTCGAGTAGTGTACACGGCGAAGGATTTGGTGCATATGTCTGGGAAGCATAGTGGAATCCGAACGGTCCTTTTTGCTCAACGAATCTTATGTCCAACATAAATCAACGCGCATTGACGGGGTTAAGTTTCGATTAGGTCACATTGTTTTGTTCAACTCATAATTTATAATTAAACCAAAATCAGTATGGCGTCATTGGAATTTTACCTACAACTTACTAAATAATAAGACTATTGTTTCCACGCCTGTTATTATTATTACTCATTTACAGTAGCGCTCAAAAGTATTTTTATTACATACTGATGATTACATTTGTTAATATCTTGAAATGATGTGCTTCTAATTAAATACGTTTTTTCTGCATCAATACTTATAAATTTATTTGATGAACTTTCTGAAAAATGTCGATACAGCGTTCAAAAGATTTTTGACTTTTCAATAAATTTTGTTAAAGGAGACTGGACTTTTGGCCCAAAGAAATGTAATGAGTTGAGATATGGCTTAAAAAGGCGTTCTATTTTGCCTATTATAAAATGTCAGCCCTAAATTCAATCTCGAAGATAAGAAATCTCAAAAGTAAGCACACAAACAAAACAAGCTATTGATTACGTGAATAATTTCAATTTCAAGTAATAATGTGTAAAAACTCACATCACGCGATTAATGAATTCCCGATAATTATACTCACTGTAATTATAAAATACTAGCTTCTGCCCGCGAATTCGTCCGTGAGGAATAGTTTAAAAAAAGTTTGTTCTTATCATGATGATATATAGCATATAAGCCTTCCTCGATATATGGGCACTGAAAGAATTTTTCAAATTAGACCAGTAGTTCCCGAGATTAGCGAGTTCAAGCAAACAAACAAACTCTTTAGTTTATATATATATATCTTATATATGTATATAAATCTCCTGTCACGATGTTTGTCCGCGATGGACTCCTAAACTACTCAACCGATTTTAATCAAATTTGCACACCGTGTGCAGTTTGATCCAACTTGAAAGATAGGATAGTTTTTATACCGTTGGAACCGGTAGGTGGCGCTGAGATCGGGTTCTAGAATCCTCTTAACAACGGGGAGCGATTTTGTTTTTGTGTGTTTGAGTGGGTCCCCGGATGGTTTAAATCCACAACCGGTAGGTGGCGCTGGCATCGGGTCATATTTTTTCAGAGCAGGACAACGTCTGCTGGGGCCGCTAGTATATATATATATATATATATATATATATATATATATATATATATATATATATATATATATATATATATATATATATATATATATATATATATATATATATATATACATATATATATATATAGGTGGTAGGGTATTTGCCCGAGTGGATGGGTACCACCCCTGGTCTAAAGCATGTCACCATAATAAGTTTCCAGTCCACCACCAGGTTCCAGTCTCTCCCCTTAAGAGAGCAGCAGCGTATTTGTAGTAACTTTGGTGTTGCAAATGTCTATAGGCGATGGTAACCGCTTTCCGTTAAGTGTGCCGTCTGCGTGTCTGCTGAACTACTACAATATAATAAAAAAACTGATTTAGGTATTCTAGAAAATTTTTGCTTTTTTAGGTTATTTTGTCGATTTCCTTTTTGTTAGAAAATTTTTATTCACTTTAAGTCAGCTATATGGTACTCGATAGTAATGATTTTATAGGAGGAAACTATTCTGAAGTGGTACTGGATCATCAAAATCGGTTTAGGAACAAGAAATTAATAGCAAAACACACCTGTTGCCCCCGTTCAATGCCGGCAACACATCTCAGAGAGTCTCAGAATGGGGGAAACAGAACCTTGTCCATTTCAACCCCAAGAAGACACAGGTCTGTGTATTCTCTGCCAAAAAAACTACATTCGAGCAAGCGTTTCAGTTCCAAGAAACTACCCTTACCATCTCCAAGAGTATTGGGAGCCTTGGCGTTGATGTCGCGAACGATGTACAGTTCGGGGGCCATCTTGAAGGCTAGATAAAACTTGCCTTCACACCGCGCCAACGCTTTGTGCCACAGATGGCTTAGATACGCTTGGCCTTAGGAGAGACTTTGCTTCTCTCTGCGTATTCTACCGACTATATAACGGGGAGTGTTCCGAAGAACTGTTTAGAATGATGCCTTCGTCCTCTTTCTACCATCTCACCGCTTGCCATCGGTTAGGAGTTCACCCCCACTTTCTTTAGCCGCTCCGCTCATGCACGTCACTGTACTGTAGAACGTTTCTCTTGCGTACCGTGGGATTTGGAATAAGCTCCCGGCTAAGGTTTTCGCACAGCGCTACGATATGGAGTTTCCCAAAAAGGGTGTCATAAAATTTCTTCGAGGCCGGCAACGCGTTGGTCAACATCTCTGATGTTGCAAACGTCCATAGGCGACGGTAACCAGTTTCCACTATATGGGCCGTCAGCCTGTTGGCTGTACTCCAGCTATAAAAAAATCTGGGGCCCATGTTTCAATTTTTTCTACTATTATTCTGCCGCGACGATATTGAGAAACTATTTGTAGATTTAGTAGAATATGAGTTTGTGACATTATCGGAACTTTGAACATCTTCGCAAAGCCAAGATTACTAGAGACTACAAGACTAACAGAATTGGGCCCCTGGTGTTGCAAATGTCCATAGGCGACGGTAACCAATGGCTATCATGTGATCCATGAGTGTCGTATCTCCTGTACTTCAGCCATATTGCTTTAGAAAGACAGTCTCTTTGCGGTGTCTATCGGCTGTATAGTAATAGTTAGTGTTTTGAGGAACTGTTCAGAGTGGAGTCATTGTCGTTCTACTGCCCCCCCCCCCCCCCCCCCCCCCATTTTCTCGAGCCGTTGCGTCCCTGTATGGAAACGGGAAACGTTTGTTCTGTCAGAATTTAAAACAGATCAATTTTAAAATCTAAACTAAGTTCCACTTGAGGACAGTTTTGAAGGTCATACGTATAAGCTCAAAATTAAATCTTCTTCAGAACGTGTTATCGCTGTCTAAGAAGTAGAAGAGATCCGGGAGAAGAAGATGAGAGTTACAATATGGTTGTTTTGTAAGTAATAAAAATCCTTCGAGGTTTCAAAAACGACCCACGACCCACAGTCATGTCATAGAACACTTGCCCGTCGGGATGGTCGCCACTCCTGCTCCTGGCCAGTCTAAGGCCATGTAAGTCCTCTTTGAGACCGGCAGCACATCAGTAAACCACGGTGTTGCGAATGAGCATAGGCGACGGTAAACACTTTCCATCAAGCGGGCCTTTATACTCCCTGCAAAAAATAGAAATACTTGCACAAACAGGTAAATGATAAGAATTTATTAACGCCGTCATAACATGTATGCATTTAGCTAATTATATTAATAATGTATTATTATTTCAATTTAAAGTAATGGTTAATTAGTCAACAGAATGAATACATTCTGTTGACTAATTAGCCATTAATTTGATTTTAATTCAAATAAATATACTAATTTTTATTTCAATTAAAAGCAATCGTTACTAATTAGTCAACAGGCTTCACCATGGAATTTACGCTTATTATGTTTTACAATAATAATATGAAATTTATTTTATCCGTGCAGGAACGGAGAAAGAATACAAATCCCTGCGGCCGGGCGGCCTGTCGTAAGAGGCGACAAAACAACCCACAGCCAGGTGGTAGGGCATTTGCCCGACTGGATGGCTACCACCCCTGGTCTAAAGTATGTCGCCATAACAACTCTTAGTTGTGTTCCGGCATTAGTGACCAGGCTCCAGTCTCCTTCAAGAGAGCAGCAGCGCATTAGTAGTACCTTTGGTGTTACAAATGTCCATAGGCGATGGTAACCGCTATCCATCAAGTGGGCCGTCTGCCTATCTGCTGAACTCCTGCAATAAAAAAATTAAAAAAAAATCCAGATGCGTAATCATAGACTCATGATCCAAAAATGGATCTAGTTCAACATTGTGAGGAGGGGTGGAGGCGTAGATGTTGGAAGTTGGTTCGTACCCTAGTATCTCCGCTTACAGAACCCAAGACAGGATGACCTGAGAAGTTTCCTCTCCTCTTCTTTATTATTCCAACCATTTGATTTCGGCACAATATGTCTTTTCCTTCCATATTGCTCTATTCTGACATACGACCTCTGTCACAGTAGCACAAGTCATCATATCATCCTTCACACAATCCATCTACATTTAAATCCATCAATCTTGCAGTTTAACATTATTTTTGTCACGTGACAAATTATGACTTTATTTGAAGAAATAGTGACGTAATTACATTCATACATATACAGAGCATATTTTGGGAATTTGTATGCCGCTTTTTCGGTAAACAAATTGCACTTATTAGGTTTATCTAATCTTTTGTACATTATATTGTTTATGACCTTCTTAAAATTTTTATGTGTTGTATAAAAGCATGGAACAATAACAAAGTAAGTTTTTATACAAACATCTGATACTCAAGCTTAATTACATTCTTTTCACTATGTTTGAACTAATAATGATTTATAGATTACTAGCTGTCCCGGCAGACGTCGTCCTGCCCGGTAAAAATAGGGGTTTGTCGCAGAGGGTTAATAATTTAGGGTTGTATGTATTTTTGTATGTTGTATCACAAAAAAATAGAAATTAAAAATTTTGTCTAAAAAATAAAAATAAAAATTTAGGGGTGGACTACCCCTAACATTTAGGGGGATGAAAAATAGATGTTGGCCGATTCTCATAGATACCGGATAAGCACAAAAAATGTCATCAAAATCGGTCAAGCCGTTTCGGAGGAGTATGGCAACGAAAACTGTGACACGAGAATTTTATATATTAGATGTACCAATAAATGAGCTACTATTTAAAAATCGAAAATATTTTATTAGCTATTACACTCAGTATATTGCTGTGCCGGAATTATATCCGACACAACGCAACTTTCCTTTTAGCGTAAGACCAAAACAACCCAAGTGATAACTGGCATCACGTCAGAAGTAGATTCGGTGATTCTGCAGCCCACTTCTCTACACCCCTTAGCTACTCATACTTATGTTGCCCTGCCTTTTATGGCATTTTTGGGGCCCATGCATGGGGCACATTGCGACGGACAGACGCCATAGTACCTAGTGCCACTAGCAGTTCACCCCTATAGTCTTCCTTAGGTCCTTTTTGTCCTCATTTCCCACAATAGTCCTACACTGTCCGGGGCTTGTCCTTGGGTGCATTATTATATGCACACATACACACATAGACAGGGATAATTGCCGGTCAGTGTCACGCCACATTAAATTTGTCAAGGGGCCTCTACGTGTTGGCCTTGCCATGCCCTTCAAAAGGCCCGGTTATTTTTATGGCCCGTGGTCTTGAAAGACATACAAACAAAGAAACTAAGTCCATATAGTCTAAACCACTGCCAAGTAAAATATAGAGATCAGTCGAAGCCATCCTGATTCAAGAAATAATACAAAACATAGGTATTTGTTAGTGAAATGTAAAAAGCGATTGCAGCGCCATGTATTTAGCTAATCTTTTTATTTTATGGAAACTTCATTTAGTGGTATAGAAAGTATCCTAAGTATTGATTCGGGATATAAGCTAGCTCTATGTCAAGTTTCATTGAAATCCATTTTCGCTCTAACAGAAAGGCAGACAACAATTTAAAAAAAAATCTTCTGATATTTTTCACATTTTTGATCGCAACGTACAAACTCGAACCATTTACAGATTTATTATAGTATATATTAAACCAAAAGTAACTAAAAGCTTTTATATAGAAAATAGAGAGTTGAAGACAAAAGTAAAATGTTGTAAAACTTTCGTTAGAATACAAAAGCTTTCGATTATTTAAAAATCGTTCGCGTGAAAAATTGGAGTGCGTACAAACAATAGATCAAACTTTTTGTCGTTTTAGAAAAATGTAGATTTAGATGATTCTAGAGAGTGATGAACAAGTGTCGATATTACTTTTATCGACATATCGATAAACATATCTACTCCATATCGATGTACAAGACGATGAGGTTTTAGTGATATATTGAATTTTATTCTCAAAACAGCTAAAGATATATACAGACACACTATTAAAACCTATGCGCTATCTAAACGATTAAAAATATGAATAATCTTAATTCTTAATAAAACTACGTTTTAACGGTTTTAAGCGTGGTGATTTATTTGATTTTGGTTATTCCGACGTTTCTAAAATTCTAAATTCAATAAAATAAAATCTAAATTCTTTACATTTTTATCATATAGTTGAATTATTCTGTTCAAAAATTTCAGGAAAATTACTGAGATATATGTCAAAGTATATTTTAACAGCATATCAGAACTAAAGAATTAAATTATCACAGACGTTAAATCTATAAGTAATACGTGAATCAAAAATACAGCAAAAAATCTGTACCCCATTTAATTATGTCAATTGCGCGGACGGAGGAGTATAAGCTTATCGCACACTTATAGTTTATGTAGAGAAGGAGCGACGAATGCAAATATTTTTATTAATTTTGTATATAAAATACATAAAATCAATAAAAAATCTTACACACACTACCATGTATTTGACACACACACACGCATATATACCCTTTTGTTTATTGTTGCTTTGGAGAAATTTGTGACTACAAATTATTATGGTTGAATTTCGACCACGGGCGACCATTAGTACATAGAAATTATGACAAATCGATGCTAGTGATATTTAGTGAACAAAGTGGAACCAATCAACACAGCAAAATATTAAAGTACTGAGGTTGTCATTTCTCATGTTCTTATTCCTTTATAGAAACTATATCACTATGTAAGATTTGTAGTAACTAAAATGTTACTAAACGTTGACAAACTAAACAGCATTATCGACAAATAGCCAATTTATTTCCCATCCCTAAAGGTTTGGCCACATCTACATACTACGTTTTCATGTCATGCAAATAAGCGGCGCTTACTGCCATGTTTACAAACTTGCATGTGCATGCGTGTGCGCGTGTGCACAATTCATGTGCATTATTATTCATGAAACAGAACTTTTAATTATTTATTTATTATTGGCACATGTAAAGTTTTTAAATTGTATGGATTGTCAATGTCAAATATGATAATGGTCTTTGTTGAATAGTGCTAATATTGCAATAACATGCTGAAATACCATAATGGCACGATACCATATTAATCCGTGGTGCCGCACTGTATCGTGGTTATATGAAGCTGATATTTATTTACATAGTGTTATTACCAATTCTTACTTAAACAGTACACACATCGGTTACCTTGATGTGCAGGTTTGATCACAATGTTTCACCGTTGTATGATGTTCACTTAGAAATTCCAACAATAACACATCAGGTCAGAAATTTACCCAAGTTTTGCATGCATTCCGGTTAGGGTTCGAACCCGTGCTCTATAAGTTTGGGGCACATGCGGTAGCCATAACGCTACCACTACTTTCATTAAAATATAAATCTAATTTATAGCAATTAAGATGTAAATATAAATTAAGTAAATCAATTTCATTGAATATCGTTATTTCATTTTAATTCTGAGTTTTTCAACCACATTGATTGAATTTGGTGTATCCCTCTAATATCAGCATTGCCAATGGTACAAAATTTATCTTATTTGTAATGAGTTTATATTAAATTTTAACCAGATGTAAAGTATAAAAATGAATGATAAGATTAAAAAAGGACCCGGCATTTTCTATTGCCTGAGTTCAGCAGACAGGCTAACGGCTCACCTAATAGAAAGGGGTTACCATAGCCTATGGACATTGGCAATAACAAAGACGTTACAAATGCGCTGCTGCTCGCTTAAAAGAGACCGAAACCTGGCCACTAATGACTGGACACAACTAAATGCTGTTATGGTCGTATGCCCTAAACCAGGGGTGGTAGCCATCCAGACGGGCAAATACCCTATCATCTGGCAGTGGGTTCTTTAGTAGCCTCTTACGACAAGCCGCGCGGAGGCAGTAAATTGTATTCTTTCTCCGTTCCAGCGCGGATAAAAGGTCCTTTGAAGGCTTTGTCGCCGCGTCATATTAGTGTGGCCAATCCTTAAAATCCGGGCGATGGGAAAAATTTCCGATCGCAAATAAAATTCAAAGTTGCTATCTAAATATTTTACGCGTGTGTTCGAACAGACTTATGGTTATCTCTATACTTTGCAACATATCCCCATACCTTTTCCCATGAAAGAGGTACTATATGAAAAAGGCTGTAGGGAAATCACTGAAGATGGTTGTAAATGTTACTAGGAGAAAAACATTCGACATGGATTGGAAAATATTTCGAGTTCAAGAAACTTTGTTTGAATTTCTTGTCTAGATTTGTTAGGTATATATGCTTTATATTTCCTGTAGCCTGTATACAAGCAGATGGCCGGAGCTAATCACTGCACTTTCTCATCCAGGTGTGTCCTGCTAGGGCAGCGCAGCATCGTGAACTCGTCGCCACACGGAACTTGATCTTTCACTCCTGACCGTACTTTCATGGTCCGGAGCAACACTGGATGGGACGCCGTTTCTTCGTTCTGCCAGCGAGACATGCTCGCTAAGGAGGAGGCTAATCGGGAGCGTGAGCATGAGTTTACTCCGCTCCTGCCAAAGGACGACGCGTCGGCACCGAAGGGCGTCCCTAGACCTCCACACGGCCCGAGCTGTTCCTGGAAATGATTACCCCCTTTAAGGTCTTTGAGATGACACACACACGCACACATACACGCGGGCGCGCGCGCGCACGTCCAAGCACCCACACAAACAAGTTAACATTTATTTTAAAAATTAATTTTAAAGATATAAATTGTTCAATCAGTCACACGCGTACTTGGTATACGCGATACAGGCTAGTACTAGTGCGGAACCTATAAAAGCGTTATTTCTGTGTAATTTTTGATAATAAATTGATTTGATTTGATTTGATTTGAATAAATACCTCACCGCTTAAAATACAAACAAACCGTCACAATAAAAATACTCCGGACAGAGTGACAGTTAGTTAGTTGGCGAACAAACAACCCCGACCATAAATATGAGCGCACAAAGCCTCCCCGAAACTTGTGCACAACTTTGATTAATCCACGAAAACCCTCTTTCATGTTTAGGCCTTTTCGGTAGGTGTCACATTCATTCGTCAGTTTTCGTGTTATTTCTAAGCATAAATATGCACCGAGAACTAGGTGCATACTTATGCTTAGAAATAGGTATTCATTTGTTTCTAGGCATTATACATGATAAAAAATTATTCATATTTTAATTACAGCAGTTAAATTTTTTTGCGGCAAATGTTGCACTAGACTGCGCGGCAACTAAGTACATATAGACACTGTTTAAAAAAAATGTTATTTAATGGACGCCTGTTAGTTCTATTGTAATAATAATAATTTTTAATATACTAGAATATAATATATATTAATGTTGCCATAATTATATTTATTTTCTACTAATTTATAAAGCTGGAGGGTTTGTTTGTTTATTTGCTTGAACGCCCTAATCTCAGGAAGGACTGGTCTGATTTGAAAAGTTCTTTCAGTGTTAGATGGCTCATTTATCGAGAAATGCTATAGCTTTCCTCGATAAAGCGGAGCACCAATAAAGGATGTTTCAAAATGGTTTTTTTCATTTGTTTATTTTTCTGTTCCACGCGGGCGAAGTCGCGGGCAGAAGCTAGTAGCTTCAAAAATTCAGTCATTTTCATATTGTGTAAAATAATATTTTTTCTAATTTAATATTTATTTGTGAAGTTTTTAGATCTATATATAGAATTTATATTTACATTTTGAAAATGACTGAACCAACTTAAAAAATCTTATTTAGATTCTTGTATGGGTTTGTCAGGCATTTATCTAACTATACATTTATATAAAGACTTGTTTCTTGGCATGATAAATGTAAGTAAATAAGCTTTGCGGCATTTGCTAATGTCTAAGAATTTTGGAGTGGCTACAAGCCTTCTTCTTCACTTCCTTAGCTTGGTGAAAACAATGTGCGTGTTTCTCTTTATCTACAAGTAAATCGTGAAGATAATACAAAGTTTTCTAATATCGTTCAAGACGATCATTAGTTTTAATTTGGGCGTATAAGTGTGAAAACTCCTTAACTTTATTTGAATGTAAAACTTTATAGTTTAGAAGTGGTGTAATAGCGAAGTGGCAGCGATCTCAACAACTGTCATAAACTAAATAATCAACTCATTTAATTGAAAATCTTCAAAATCACACTTACTTTGTATGAAAATTAAGAAAACTTTTCTAATTATGAGAGAGAGAGAGATTACACTTTATTCCACACCAAAATATACAATCACAAAAACAGACCATATTTACAATATTGTTTCATACCGACAAAGACCGCACAACTGCATCTTGTAAAAAAATAAAAACGTTTTTGAAGTCGGTTTTTTAAACGAAGTTTTTATTTTTTATTTGTTACTTTTTAGTGTCTAGCTATGTATGGGTGGACATACGAATGGTGCCGCGCTTTTAAAAAAAATATAGGTCCCAAGAAACGGGAACAAAAAAATGTTCGTAAAATGAAAACTACTGGGCCAAACTATGTCGAACTTTCAAGGGACCAAATGGCAGCTATTCCGCGTCGAACGAAAAAATCACACAAGTCGAAACATAAATCAGTAATCGGTGTAAATAAGGAACGAAAAGGAATTTTTTGATTATAAAAAATGTTCATAAAATGAAAACTACTGGACTACTATGGACAAACTATGTAAAAATTTTAGGGGACCGATTGGAAGCTATTCCACGTCAATCAAAATGAAAATATGACGTAAATCAGATTATTAATCACGGAGTAATCGGTGAACATAGATAAAAAAAAAACAAAAAAACAAAGATCCCGACGAATTGAGAACCTCCTCCTTTTTTTAAAGTCGGTTAAAAACGAATTCTTTTATTCGTGTTTAAAATTTAATTACATCTTTTGTTATCGTACTTAATTTATGGCCGCCATTAGTGTCGGATAATCTTTGTTTTTATTGCATTGCGTCGAAGCTTGCCAGATGTGCGAATTAACGCGGCCCCTTTGACGGCATTATACAGTTTAGTATAAAACAATGCCTGAACAGAGGTATGAGGCAGTCAAGCGACGATTACGATACTAGTAAGACGTATGTAGTACTTTCGATTAGCGATATAGTGATGGACTTTGCGCGTGTTGAATTGCATTGAATCGTGCATTGTGAACTGGTTGTATCCAGTTTTATTTGTACCTGTTTTCTACGTCTTTGCACAGTTTTTATAAACTCTATAGTCATTCCAACGGTATTTATTTTAATTCGAGTCCTGTAGCTCGGAACAATATTTTCTAGGCAATACAATAGGCGGCCTTATCGCTCAAAGCGATCACTTCCAGACAACCTAAATGAAAGAAATTAAATCAGGCGAAATAGGTGGTACAGGAAAAAGGCAATAGATACATATATACTCAAAGTAATTTAAGAAATAAATACATATATACAAAGTTATTTATAGTAATTAGTTATAATAATTATTAGTTATGAAACTTCTCGAAATATAACTGAAAATGGTTGAGAATAGAAATACGTTGTATATACTGTTACGAGCTACATGACTCGAATTAAAATGCCATTATAATTACTATAGAATTTATTAGAACTATAAAAGACGTATAACATAATTAAAATTATAACTGGACACTACTAGTACAAACTCCACGATTCAATAACACAGACACGAAGTTTGTCACTATATCGCTTGCTACGTCTTGCTCGTATCGTATTCCTCGTTTGACTGACTTACCCCTCCGTTCGGGCATTGTTTTATACTAACTAATAATACAACACTCAACCGCGTGGACTGGATTTTTCCAAGGTCCAACAATCCTGTGATATACGTGTTTCTATATTTCTAATAAATTCTATAGTAATTCCAACGGCATTTTAATTCGAGTCCCACACTCGTAACAAAATCATATTATATAGTTAATATAAATAGGAGAAAGATTTCAACGGTTAAGATGTCAGACAGGGCGTAAACTGGCAAAGTTTAAAAAGATTTCTAACTAAATGAGGAAAAGGGCAGTTGCTCGAGGGTGATTTTTTTTAATGAGACTACGATATTATGAGCGGCGCCTGGTTACGGCGGAATCGCGTCAAATTTTATGCGAAAGAATTTTTAATAACGTATTTTCGTTAAGAAAACTTGTGATAGTCGAGTTTAAATGTCAGTAAGTGAATTATTAAGTATGCTTTTTTTGCATGAGGTCAGCAGACAGGCAGACGGCCCACCTGATGGAAAGCGGCTACTACGCCTATGGACACTTGCAATACCAACTGTTAGAAATGCGCTGCTGCTCTCTTAAGGGAGACTGCAGTCTGGTGACTAATGCCGGAACACAACTCAAGGTTGCTATGGCCGCATACTGTAGACTGATGGAAAGCGATTACCATCACCTATGGACATTTGTAAGAACAGGGGTACTACTACCAATGTGCAGCCGCTCTCTAAAGGGAGACCTGGTCACTAATACCGGAACACAAGGTTATTATGGCTGCATACTTTAGACCAGGGGTGGTAGCCACCCAGTCGGGCAATTGCCCTACCACCTGGTTGTGGGTTGTTTTGTTGCCTCCTACGGCCGCCCGGCCGCAGGTAATTGTATTCTTTCTTCGTTCCTGCACAGATAAAGTAAATCAAACCTAACTAACTTTAGAACTGATTGTGGTGAAAGGTATATGTTGGCGCGGGCGGGAGCGGGGATAAAAGAGAAGGAAAGGACTCACAGGATAGGTCACCGTACTAGACAGGCTACGAACGATGCGGGCTTCGCAGCGGCAGGCACGACTTCCTCGTGATCCTTTCTTCACATATTGCGGTTCCTTCAACGAGTGGACCAGCTGGGTACGGCACAGCGGGTATAAAATGCGGCACAACTAAACGCGGCGAGATTTTCGCAAAGCAGTGGCGTGAACAGCGAGACGTGGACTATAGCTACGTTCCATTAGGAACTCACACCACGTTCACGGCCGCGATTTTTCCCGTTCCACTTGCTCGCCGACATTACAATCGTAAACCCGAGCAGAGCGGCTATTCGACTTCCGTCTTGACATGAGTCGTTGTGAGCGTTGTGTGGTCGAAAATGATTACGTCGTTGGTGACGTTTTCGCCACAACCACAACGACCGCGGTCACCTTGTAGAACGGCTAACGGAGCATGGGCGTTGTGAGCTACTAGTGGAACGCCCTGTATATCACATTAGATAGTGACAGATGCTGCGAAAGAAAAAGAAACCAAGAGACTTTGACTAAATAGGTCGGCGTTAACAGTATATTTTAAATTGGATAATATATACGGTTTTGTAATCATAGTATTTCTTTGTTCGCTTGAAAAAAGCTATCCAATAATTATGTCTTATCTTGATTACACGTGGGTACCAAAATGCCCATCGTCTTTTTACAAGTTCGTATTTAACTTTCAATGGATGTATGTAAGTTTTGGTGGAATCTTGCAAGTTTTTGACCAACTTCCCGGTTTCCGATTGAGCTGAAATTTTGCACGCATATGTGTATCGCGCAAAAATGCAATAATATGGTACCATAGAGCTGATCTGATGATGGAATCGGAAGGTGGCCACAGGAACTCCTGTACTAAAAAGATAGACCCGTCGTGTTTGGGCTCGTTTTACTTGTCTTGGCTACCACTCTGCTGCTACATGATATCCAGGATCTCAAAAGCTTGTATTTAAAGACTTAAAAAAAAAATTAATTACGAAATAAAAACAGCTGGTATTTAATTATCAGCATATGACTTACTGTTATTCGATGACCTTTAACATGATCGCGAAAGTACTTTTTATTTTCTTTGCAGGAATAGCTGCGAGAAAATGTGGGGGTAGTAATAAGCAAAATCATTTGAAAAACACGCATACTACCCTGTGACGTATTGCCGTGCAACAGCGCTTTGTCAGTACTAAACAATCTTTACTATTAAGTATTGATTTATAATCTATGAAGATGTAATGCCGTCTCCTATGTCATTTTCGGCAATAAACGTTATTAACATAATGATGATGTCGAGCAAAAATATTGTAAGCGCCCAAAAAGCCTTAAAATCAAATATTTTTTCATAAATTTAATCTGTTACAAGTAAGAGTTTAAAAATCGTCACTACATTTTAAATTTCAATTTAATAGCACTTTTATTTGTAAAATTATTAAAAAAAAACCTTCTCCTGTAAAATTTGTTTTTTGTCGCTTACGATAAAATGGCGGTAAGGGTTCGATGTCTTCCTAACCAATGTCGGTTACGGCGATAGCTTCAGCTGTTGGCTGTTCGACGTTCATGCCCACGGAGGTGACTTGCGTAGCCAACCTTATTTATGCAAAAGCGCTTGCATCTCGAACACGTCAGAACAACATTCACAAAATTATAAGTAATAGTTGCAGGTGGACAGGCCTTAAGTTCGTCGCGCTTTTTATCGAAATCGATGCGTCGACGGGATTCAAATTCTTGCAATCTTGACTTAACTTGGAATCTCCAGTCACAGCGCTTCTTAGCTAATATTTCCCATCGATTGGGCGCAAAGGACCATGAACATATGCGTGATACAAGTGAGAGACTGAAATTCCTACAATCAGTTTTTACTTTAAATCCGTAACAACTGGCTAATGACTGTCTTAAAAGATTACAATATAACAATAGGCAAGACCATTTCACACCTGCATACCTGCACAAAGATATTTTATTACCTTTCGGCGTTTGGACTTCTTTTGTTTACTTTGTATTTGAAATTTGTGATTAAAACAGCCCATTGTGTATTCTAATCTTTTGCGGCCTATTTTTGTACTGTGATCAGTAGCCAGGTGTCTTGGATTTAAAGTGAAACTAATTCTAGGACATTCGGTTCATGCGGCCGGGTAGACATATTGCATCTGTGCAGTATAAAGCAATGCCCCGATTGAGAGATGAGGCGGGCGATAACCACGACCGAAGCAAGGCTTGTGTACATTCGTTAATCTATATAGTGACGGACTTTGCGCGTGTAATTGAATCACTATCTTCTATCGATTATATTTGTACCTGTGTTATATGTCTTTGTATAGTTCTAATAAACTCTATAATACTTCGCAGCGGCATTTTAATTCGAGTCCTGCAACTCGTAACAATATGTATTTACGTAATACACTTTAGCCAATAACTAATGGCGGTATTGTATGACGGTGCATATCAGCATAATGTTAGTTCTACAAACATATTTCTTGGTGGCAGCCAGTCTCCTGTTTCCAGACCAGTCGGCGCCCAGACCGGCGACGCATACATCAGTCGTAGCGTCTTCATGCCAAGACCATAGTTTATATATTACTACCAGTAGTTGCACGGCGCCTCTTGTGCAGAATTTCACTCGGTGGCCAAAGCAGTAACGTCCAGGCGTTCTTGTATCAAATAAAATTTGTTGCAGTAAATGGAATTCTATTATAATTCTCGTGTAAGTATATGATATTTATATTATTATACTCTTTTTAATTATGTATATCTATATTAGTTTATTATTGGAGTTATTTTGTTTTTTCTTTAATTAAGATTCAATTAGTTTCAATTTAGTTACCACCGAATATTATGTATTTTTCCTTGGACACCGGGTTACCTGGAAGAGATCACTATACGCGATAAGGCCGCCCAATGTTCTAATGCAAATGTGTTTATATTAAATATCTAGGTTTAACTTATGGTGAACAATAAAGGGCCTCATTTATAATGATCTCGTTAATAAAGAATTAGCCATCTCTTAAATAAGAGCTCTTAAGCCCCTAATCAATAGCTGTTTCAAATATATCTTGCCTCTTAGCAGTCACTTAAACTACTTCTCGATGTTGGTTATTTTTGACAGTTATTTATGAGTTACTTTACCAACACCTCTTATCCTTAAGAGGAGTTTATAAGGGTAAGATTTTCATAAATCAGTTGCTGAGCAGTTTCTTAAAATTTAAGAAACGATTATAAGTAAGGCCATAAGAGTTTCATTCGTTCATTCATTCACGTAAGTATGTTTTATATTCAGATAAGCAGAGTATTTCTGTTTACAGATCTCATTCAAAATAATTATTATACGTAACTATGATTATATTTATAACTAGCTGATCCGGCAAATTTTGTACCGTTTCAAAATCAATAAATAAAAAACCTGAATGATAATTGAAGAATGATTCAGCTTTTGTAAAAAATGTGGTTCAAACCTAACCGGAACGAATATCAAACGTTGACATTCAAATATGAAAGTGAAAAAAAAACTTCACTTTTAAATTTAATTTGATTTCTGAACGACTTTTAAATGTAATTGATTTCTAAATGACGGGACGAACATCAAATGTTTGACAGGTAGGAATAGTTTCTAAGTGATAGTGAAATTGTTGTTTTTACTACATTCCAAATATTTTTTTCATGTTTACTCACCTTTTAAACCTTCCCTGGACTTCCACAAATAATTCAAACCTGAAATTAGCCAAATCAGTCCATTCGTTTTCATTCGAATTTAAGACATACTTACGAACAGCAATTGATTTTTATATATATAGATTTACAGGTTTACGATTAAACGAGAGTTCCTGAGCAAATTGATTCAGGCCAAATATCAGATATAATCCATAACAATTGCAATGTGACAAGACATACATCATGTATTAATCTCTGTATTCATGAATATTTTTTTTCTTATCTGTCATTTTTTTTAAGCCGCGCGAAATGCATTTCGCACACGACCTTTACTACGGATAAGATCAAAGCAACGAGAGGTGGGTGGGCATCAGAGTCAAATCTCCGGCTTGTGTGGAGACTTGAAAACTCAATACTCCACTAAAACCCTCCTCCCATGTACCCCGCGCTTATGGAAAGAGCGTGGGACTTAGAACGTAGTTACGCCCACGCTGATCCTAGCATCAGTGCTTGAGAATGCCCCGGGAAGCAGTAATCTGATATAACTCAAGCAACATCAAGACACTGTAGACTCCCTCGATATCAGACGCGTGGGCTTACCAGTAAACGTATCTACACTGTGTCAAGATTTCCAACTTTAACCACCACCACTTTGTTATTACAGTTTATATAATGTTATGAGGCATACAAGTAATATATAGTCCATTCATATTTATTGAAATAAAAGAAATAATATCACCCATATTTTTGGCTATGTTTCTACCTATATATCTTACAAGTATATGTGCATTGTCCTCCATACAACTAAGTCCTAGATGCCGACAAAGACAGATTCACACCTGCAGAAACACATTTTATTACCTTTCGGCATTTGGAGATCTTTTGTTTACTTTGTGTTTAATTTTTGTGATTAAAAAACAGTCCATTGTGTATTGTAATCTTTTATGGCTTATTGTCGTATTGTGATCACTGCCAGGTGTCTCGGATTTAAAGGACAAATTGATTCTATGAATTTCGGTCCATGCGGCCGGGCAGACATATTGTATCTGTGCAGTATAAAGCAAGGCCCCCAATGGAGAGATAAGGCAGCCGAGCCATAACCACGAGCGAAGCAAGACTTGTGTACATTCGGTAATCTATTTATTGTCGAACTTTGCGCGTGCATTTGAATTGCGATCTTTTGCATTACGTTTGGACTAATTCGGTTATTGATATTTTAACCTGTGTTATACGTGTTTGTATAGTTCTAATAAACTCTATAATAATTCTAATGGCATTTTAATTCGAGTCCTGCAACTCGTAACAATACATTGGTAGAAAATTAAGTACCTATATAATTATACTAGTGGGTATGAAGTTTGAGAACCTTTTAACTGGAAGAAGAATACTAAGACAGCTGTGCTTTTTCAAAACCGAGCAAATAACATTTTTAACCAACATCAAAAAACGAAGAGATTTTCAATTTGTCAAGTAATTATTATTTTTTATGTACTCATGTCGACCCATAAGTTTGTTTTGTTTCTGAACCGATGTTGCCACCTATTTCCCAATTAGCAATTGTGTCTTGGATTTATAGCGTCTTGCAACCCCCATACGTTGCCAAACGCCACGCTACCGCGACGCACGCGCAGTAGGATCGCACCCGCCTTTATAACCACACACAATTAAACCATCGAAGATTTCCGCATCCAGTTAGTTATTAGGACATTCGTCTCATCTGATATATAAACTTAAGTGGTCAGTGTATCTGCGTCCCTGGCGTCCCGGGGCTCGTGTAGAAGGACCTTGCCACCTTTCGTGTCTTGCCACGTGATTGGCAGCAGCAGACCACCTAAACCAGCGTTGTCGTGAGCTGGCGGCTGATTGCAAGGTAAGTGAAAGATTCTGTATTCTCCGGGTACCAGTTTTTGATTGGGGACTAAGGGATGGCCATATATTGAGCACATAACACCCTACCCGCGGAGATTTGGAGAGAATGGGTAGCTTTCCTTTATTACCGTATGGTCAAGAGTACCAGTGTCAGGGTTCCTTAGGATAAGCACATCTAGAAAACCTAATTTATGGTTTGCCTATAGTTCCATAGAATGTTACTGTTTATGAAATTGAGATGATCTAGAAATGCAGTAACTTTAATCGGAGCGGCATCCAGTGCCTTCCGTTCGAAGTCTTCCTTGTCTTCCGTGATCAAGGCTACTGAAAAGTGGCCGAAACGTCGGAATAATACAAATCAAATAAATCGCGCTCAAAACCGTTAAAACGTAGTTTTATTATTTATGGTTAGTGGAACTTATTTAAAATAGAAAACATTTGAATTTGAGGCGAGTTCGCGAATCATTAAGCTACCATGGTTCATACAACTTGAATGGCAATGTAAGTAAGACAGTAAAGCCATAAAGCCTTGCCCTGGAAAGGCAGATAACTCACAGTTGACCTTGAAAGGGTGTCCTCCATTCAAGCACCCCCTGGTTATTAATATGCAAATGTGATAGCCGTCTGTTTGTAAGGCAAACAACGGTTGGGATTGGATGGAATTCTATATGAAGGTAGGTTTTCATTCAAAAAGTTGATTGTTCTATCAACTCGTAAAATGTTTCGTGAATTTTTAAAGCGGGCCTTCGGAAACGAACTCTGAAACTATTTGTGAAATAAAAAAATCGGCTAAGTGCGTGTCGGACCACTACATGCTACAACTTGGTTATATCTTCGAGAAGTAATTGGGTTCATCTATAGTAGAATTATTTTGTCCGTGCAGTTTTGGTCATAAATCAAACTCGGCCTCAGACCGGCTAGGGCGGTGATTATGTTGCGCGAGCGCAACGCCATTATCGATAAAAACTCATTCTCATCAAAGAAAGATTATCATTATTATCTTTTTTGCTGTTAATTTTAAACTTATCTTATAAGTATTTATATTTATTTTTAATATAACTTGTTACATTTCATACTTATAGTTTTTTAATACATAGATACCTAATTAATAATTTATTTTCAATCATTATCATTCTTATTTTAATAAAAACCTCTTTTTATCTATTTTTTCTTTCATTTATATCACTAACCCACAAAATGACAATACTAAATAGTGTATTTAGTTTTGTCGATAACGCTTATCGATAACAATAATGCGTATCACTATGCCTGTCTATAAGGCCCGTGAGTGGAAGAGAGAGCGAAATACTCGCTTCACCGCTCCGATTATTTATGAGCCAAACTGCACGGAGAAAATAATTCTACTATACATTTATTAATCTTTTCCGTGCAGGAATAAAGAAAGAATAGATTCTCATCCGGCCGCGCGGCCTGTCATAAGAGGCGACATAATAACTTACAGCCAGATGGTAGGGTATTTGTCCGCCTGTATGGCAAACACCATGGTATCGAGTATACCACCATAACTACCTTGAGTTGTTTTTTTTTATTGCAGGAGTTCAGCAGACAGGCAGACAGCCCACTTGATGGAAAGCGGTTACCATCGCCAATGGACATTTGCAACACCAAAGGTGCTACAAATGCGCTGCTTTCTTAAGGGAGACTGGAACCTGGTCACTAATCCTGGAACATAGCTCAAAGTTCTTATGGCGACATACTTTAGACCAGGGGTGGTAGCCATCCAGTCGGGCAAATGCCCTACCACCTGGCAGTGTTCTGTGGGGATTCATGAGGGGAGTACAAAATAAGAAGACGAGTTGTTGTACTATTGCAGTATATTAACTTCTTAATTGTTCCTAATTTAACTTAAACTATATACAGAATCCTTATTGCTTACGTGATGTGCACACCAGTATTCTAATCAACATTAAATATTATATTTACACGTTTCTGAGATTAAACATTTTTGATGCATGCAATCATTCATCACATGCACCTCTATCATCTATTAAATCATTGTCCTCTAATTTATCAAAAAGGAGGTGTTATTTGCGACCCCAAAATGCCGGTAAGTTAAAAGGACAGGTCTACAAATTCATTAATAGACCTGTTGTGGCCCTGTTAGCCCGCCGGAGCACACCTACTCTCCGCGCCCCGCATACCACCGACGCCCATAGCTCGCGCTATTAGCAGCTAGGCGTCGGAGGAATACGGGATATAGAAGCGACCTTGGAGGCAAAAATATTATAATACACAATTCTCATTGACGACTTACCACTCTCTCTCTCTCTCGACTCTCTCGCACAATTCGTAATTACGTACTTCTTTAATGTATATTTCTAATTTATTAATAATAATCATAAAGACCTTTATATCGAGTATAATTTCCGAACAAGACGCAACTGGCACCGACAAGACCTGTTCTTTTATATGGCAGTGAAGCGTGGCCTGTACTTGAGCGACACAAGCAGGAGCTGCGTGTCACGGAAATGAATATGCTTCGGTGAATGTGTGGAGTCATGCGAGAGAATCGCGTCAGGAACTCCCGCTTCCACGGCAGCCTTCACGTCCGTGACATAGCAGACAAACTGCAGGAGAGTCGTTTGCGCTGGTACGTTTTACGGAAACCGGCTATGCCGCCTCCGCCAGGCCCCAGTCGAAGAGATTGGACCAAGAAATGCTGGCTTAACCTTGTCAAAAATCAATCACTTGTCAAGTGGAGAAAAAAAAGTAGGAAAGCGGACCCTGGGTCTCGAAGTGATCACTCCGAACGCAACTGGGATTTAACGCTCGGATGATGATGATGATGGTTATCAAAAGCCGAACAACAATCGATAGAAGGAATCACTCTACTAAGTCCCCATCAGTAACATACGAAAGATTTAAGTTAATATATTCAAAAGCCCAGATTAAAACTTTTATTTGTATGTCTAGTATATATTTGGCAAGCGTGCCTCGGCCTAAGCGGCCCCGTCGGCGCCTCTATTTGTATTCAGGAGGATATTGGAAGCTATCACTAAAGGGGGAGTCGATGGAAATTTATTCAAAGGGTACCACTATTTAGAAGAAAGTTTTAGCATCATAAATAAGTTTCATAATACATCTATTGGAGGTCTCAAGTTTGAATTTAAAAAATAAAAAACCGACTTCTAAAACTAACAAGTCTAAAATAACTTAATAAATATTTTTGACTCAGAATTTAGTAGTAATTTTTATGGTTTGCACGGCAACGACTTCAAGATGTAGGAAATTTTATACTTTTTAGTTTTTGAAGTCGGTTTTATTAAAGGATATTTTTTTATTAGTTACTTTCAGTGTCTAGCTATGGGTGACCTACGAAAGATGCCGCGCGCCTTAAAAATATAGGTCCCAAGAAACGGAAAAGGGAAATTTTCATAAAATGAAAACTACTGGGCCAAACTATGTTAAATTTGTAGAGAACCAAATGGCAACTATTCCGCATCGAACTAAAAAAGAATCACGTAAATCGGAACATAAATCTCAGAGTGATCGGTGTACATATTTACCATCGGACAACCAGACGGACCGGTTTGCGCCACCGTTACATGGTGAAAACACCACTAGTCAGAACCAAGCGTCTCGCTTCATCTTTTCTGGTGCGCACTGCCGAAGAGTGGACTAATTTGCCGGAGTCTATATTTCCTGATAAATACAATCTTGAAGTCTTCAAGTCAGGTATCTTCCAGGTAAGCGTGCTCCATCCTAGATTGCGTCATCATTCCATAAAAAAAACATATGTAAAAAACACAATCAAGTTGAGAATCTCCTCCTTTTTGAAGTCAGTTAAAAAATATGAAGCAGACTAACTAGGACCAGTAGATTCTGAGAATGCTTGTCTGTCTGTTAGAGTCAGTTAGAGCATCACGTGAAAACTACTGAACGGATTTTAATAAAACTTAATAAAGCTAGCTTATATACCGGTTCAACGCTAAGGCTACTATTTATTCTACTAATAAATGGCCTTAGTTTCGTAGGATATATAAATGTACAGAAAATAAGGCGCTCAATTAATGTCAGAAAGTTTTCAAGCCCTGAAAAGTAAATCTTTTTCGAATGTAAATATTATGCTACTGTAATCTGTGGGAAACGACTTGCGAGAATTACGATTAATTTCGTTTAAAATGTAATTTAGGTCAATGCTGAAATAACAACAAGATGCAATCCAGATGTAAACAATATGGCAAATTAAACAAAAATTTTATAATTATAATTAAAATGTAACAGCGTTCTTTACTTGATTAATAAAGAAATTTAGTAGTGCTAGTTTGTCACATACCGAAAACATACATACATACCGAAGTAAGAAAGAGAGTTGGTCTGAAAGAGAGTGTCGGGGTGAAGGTAAGGAAAGGAATGCTCCGGTGGTTCGGGCATGTGGAAAGAATGTATGATGAAAGAATGACTAAACAGATATACAATGCAAAAGTGGATGGATGCAGAAGTCGCGGAACGACACACCTTCCATGATCAAATTGATCATGTGTTAGCAGAAGGTGATGTCAAGAGCCTTAAGAACAGACGAGCGTGCATGACAAGAGCTATGAATGTCAAAAAAGCAAGTGAGGTGTGTAAGAATGGGCCTGTGTGGCGCTCTGTTGTTCGTGCCTACCCCGCAAGGGACCTGGCGTGAAGTTATGTATGTATGTATGTATGTAGTTTGTCACGTGTATCTGTCAATTTGGACGAAGCAGTCAAAGCGATCCATATATACTGTTACGATATTTACGGCATTTGGACTTCTTTTGCTTACTTTGTATTTAAAAATTGTAATTAGAAAAACAGCCTATTGTGTATTGTAACCTTTTATGGTAGTCATTAGCCAGGTGTCATTCTTAGAAATTCAGTCCACGCGGCCGAGAGACATATTGTATTTGTGCAGAATAAAGCAATTCCCCAATAGAGAGATGAGCAGTCTGGCGATAGCCACAAGTGAAGCAAGACGTTAATGACGAACTTTGCGCGTATGATTGAATCGTACATTACGTTTTGGACTGGTTGTATACAGTTATGTTTGTAACTGTGTTATACGTGTTTGTATAATTACAATAAATTCTATAGTAATTCCAACGGAATTATATTCCGTGTCCTGCAACTCCTAACAATACGTTGTAGTCAAACATCGAAGTCCTGGCGTTTCTAGGTTTGACTAGTCAAACCTCAGATCTGACATTTTTTTTTTTATTGCAGGAGATCAGCAGACAGGCAGACGGCCCACTTGATGGACAGCGGTTACCATCGCCTATGGACATTTGCAACACCAAAGGTGCTACGAATGCGCTGCTGCTCTCTTTAGGGAGCCTGGAACCTGGTCACTAATGCCGGAACACAACACAAGGTTGTTATGGCGACATACTCTAGACCAGGGGTGGTAGCCATCCAGTCAGGCAAATGCCCTACCACCTGGCTGTGGGTTGTTTTGTCGCCTCTTTCGACAGGCCGCCGGGCCGCAGGAAATTGTATTCTTTCTCCGTTCCTGCACGGATAGATGACATAGTCCAAATAAATGAAGTTTTTCTGCCTTTGACTAACGTTTTTTGTCTAACCTAGAAGAAACTAATTTATACAGGCATTAAAATTTTAACAAGTGCAGTACGGACCGATGTTTGACTGAGTCTGCCTTAGTCGCTTCTAGAATCGACTACGCAAAGCCCGAAATAGATTATTTACGTTTGGTTAAAAGCATTAATTTTCTGTATAATAGTATAGACACAGAAATGGCCCTAATTCCGAGTAGCTTTTTGATAAAATCCATTATTCAGTGTTAATTATAATATTGCGGTGAATGTCGGGCGGGGCAAACCCGAGATTGAGCTCTTTCAGGCCGCCATTAAAACCTCATTTTCATTCATTGTGCTGAAAGCTTGGTGTGGAGAGGGATCGTTCGGTTCTGCCTGACATGAAAAATGTATTTTCATGATACGGTGTTTAATGATCCATGATACAAGATTTATCGAGACATAGCCAAACGTCTGGTGGATGTCTCGCGTAGCCAAAAGACTGGTCTATGGTCGGGAAATGCTAATGCCATTTAGCGAGGCAACGTGGCCAGTCTTTTGGGCATGTTTCCGACTGACAGCGGTCTGGTACTAGCTTTTATAGTTCAAATTAACTTTGTATATTTAGTTTATTTTTAGTTTAAATTATTTATAATTTAGTTTATTTTTAATATATAGTTGAATATTTTAAACTTTGTTTAGTATTGTTATGAGTTTATTACACAGGTACAAATATAACCGAACACAACAGATCCAAACGTAATGCAGAAGATCGTAATTCAATAAAACGCGCAAAGTCCGTCACTATTTGATTCCCGAATGTACACAAATCACGCCTGTATCGTAGTTAAAGCTCAACTGACCGTGAAATTGGCTGTCGTTTTACACTTCACAAATGCAAACCCGGCAACATCGACATAATTTCCTAGAGTTAGCTTGTACTTGTAATCCGCAACACCTGGCTAATGATGATTCTGAGCGAGTATGACAATATACTGTACTCCACAATAACTAGAAAAGTATGCCTGTAAATAATTGAAAAAAGAGGACGATCATAAAAGGATTACAATAAGTTCAAATGCTGACAGGTAATAAAATGTGCTTTTACAGATTTGTGCGTGCAATTTGTCTTTGTCAGGGCCTGAGTTGTAACAGTATATTTTATAGTGTAGTTTAATTTAAACCAGTGTTCTCCCGTGGTCGATATTCGACCAATAATAATTAATTCAAATTATAAATTTGGACATTAATAAGGTTCTGTTGTCAAAGACTATACTTTTATAATCACAGATTTCGCCAAGGTTACACTGTTAATTTGTCTTTAACTATAAACAAGATATATGCGTCTGTATATCAAATACATGGGACTACCATGTGTAATGTTATTTTTGTAAATATGTAAAACCTTAACATGTTCGTAGATGCATCTGCGAACGTTTTCTGTTTTCTTTATTGACAGATTTTGGATTGACAGTTTAAGCCTTGCTGACTATATAGCAAAAAATTATTTCATGTACGTAACGTATCAACAGACAAACGCAGGTGGACGGAGATGAAATTTTCATAAAGGAAAGAAGGAAAATTATTCTCAAATATACAATTCGAACATCAAGAACTTTTTAGAATAATATCGGGTTACCTGAGGCTGCAAACGAAGCCAGACCAAAGTAGAATCAAAACAAATTTATTTCACGAAATAAATAATATTCCTTAGAATTTATACGAGTTCAAACTTGTCTAGAATTTCTGCCGCTACAATATAATTATAATATATATATGAATAATAGTATTTTACTTTAGCACCAGCGAAACTTCGTTCACGTTATCATAATGAAGACGCATTTTTTAGTGAATTGTAACGGCGGTACCAAAGCAATCTTTTGGCTTTATTCGACTACTCCACGGAAACGACATTGTTTTTATAAATAAATAGTATCCTGAGTCCTGACCTGGAGTATAAGCTAGTTCTTTCTCAAATAACATTTTAATTTCACCCATTTTCCCTATCTCAAAAAAAAAACATCAAGACTCATTAAGAACAAACTAGAATGGGTATTATACTACTTACATAGGAAAGAAGTGTGTCTGTCTTACAATGGTGCCATCAGGTGCAGTTCAGCAAATGCCAGGAAACGGGTGCCTGTAAAATAAAATCTCTTTAATAGTTTAACGTGATGCTCTTATTTAATTCAAATAGGTGCATACTTATATCAGTATTAATTTGGTTTTAATTATTGTTACTAATGTTTGAATATTATATGTTTAACTTATTAATAAAATACTAATACTTAAGTTGCATAAGGTTGCTTAAATTTGTTTAGGAAACACAAAACGTATTTAACACCCTTAAGTACAATTAGCGTCTTGCACAACGCAAAATTTGCCGCTAAATATGTTTAAATAACTGTCAATGCGTTTTGTGTAAAACGTATTTAGGCAGTCTATTATGATTAACTATTTTTATTTAAAGGCGATCGTTATGCAAGCGGCCCTTAGTGTTGCGTTTCTCAGAAGATGCAATTTTATTTTTTTGATGTGTAAGGGGGCTTAGTAGAAGTTTAAGTTCAAGTCTGTGGAGTCGCTGCCCTTGTGCCCCGGCCGCCATCTTGGAAAAAGTGGTGCAAAGGGTTTTCGCGCTGTATCTCGTAAACTAGCAACCCTACAGAAATTTTTATAGCACATTGATTTTAGAAAATTAAATTTTGTACAACTCTTATCACTACATTCAAAACTTATCATTAAGGAACTATCTAACAGACAACATTTCTAAAAGATGAATTTTCGGAATTTTTAAATTCATTGTACGAAGTTAAAACATAGAAACCGGTAAGAAAGTCGAACTGGTCACAGCCTGAGTACATACAAACTTTTCTGTTTGTTCTTACTTTAAGCTCAATCAACCGGTTTTTTGTAACAAAAGTTCGTTAAATAGGTTTTATTGAATAAACCGGTTTCGAACGGTTTTTGCAGTACACCTTCCAAGCACAGCCCTATGGTATAGCAAATTTTCAGTCGCACACAAACATATTATGTTAATAGAAATGGAATGATACTTCTTCTTCTCCTGGAATAAACTGGTTAATTCAGGATTAGATACATAGATAGATAAAAAATACTTGTTCACCACATACACATAAAGTAAATCATCTACAGTCAGTCCGCTTTAGAGCAATCTCTTCGAAACAACCCGGATTGTGTAAAAGGAATCGATAGTGTATAACGGTGATGTGCAAATCAAATACATGTAGTTAATAGGACACATAGATATAACACTATACATATAATTTAGATAAACAAAATTAAATAGACAATAACAAATATTAATATTATATATAATCAAATATATACAATACTAGCTAACCCGTCGAACTTCGTACCGCCAAATTTTCTGTATTCCTAAAAGACTTTGTTCATGACACAATATCACCAAAATCGGTCCAGGTGATTCGGAGAATTCTAGAACGCGATCTCAGCACCATCTACCGATTTCAATTGTGAATCTAAACCATACCGGGATCCCCTCAAACACACACACAAAATTTCATCAAAATCGGTAGTCGTTTTCAGGTTATGCGCGTACATACATTTCTATGATTAATTTTTATATATAATAATAATAAGATTAATATGTGTATAGCAACAAAAATAGCTAAACAAAACTTATGATAGCCATAACACAGAACTAAAACAGACTTCTACACAAATTTATTCTATTAATTGCAGATAATTTACATTTTAACGAGAGAATAAAAGCATAATTTAATTTATTGCAATAAAAAATCGACTCCATGCTTTTAAGATATCTGGCTGGGACATTGAAGAGGCTCTTGGCCCCTGTACACAATACGGGGGCCCACGGTCAAAAGGCCTTGACGTGACGAGAATAGAATGACCCATCCATACGCCACTATAAATGTATTGAATGAAAATCATAGCAGTTTGGGATCAAGTTGTTCTTATGATAAAGAAGGCATAACTTCAACTTCTGATTTTACGTAGTGACACCTCTTATATTCCTGCTCTAGTAGCAGTACTTAGTGCTCATGTCAGCGTTAGTAATTGTGGTTAAATGCGTCTTGCTCATAACGTTGAAAATAATGCCGTTATCGAATAGTTACATTAGTATTATTGATGGCTGTTGCTTCTTCCAAATAAAACTCGATGTGGACTGTATTACTTATTATTATAATATTTACAATACATTTAAAATTTTACATAGAGGAGTAACAGAGAATATAATGCTGAATGGTAGAGAGAATAGTAGTCGAATTGTAAAATAGGGTGGTCAAATGGTAGTTTCGGCCGCCAAGGCCGCTTTATATGTGGCATGTTCCGTCCGACGCCTAGCTGCTAATTGCGTGAGCTAAGTAGTATGCAGAACCCGGAGAAGGTATGTTCCACCGGTAGACGGGTCAGGGTGGTCCTCTTTATCCGTAAAAAGTGCATTTACTAATACATATGTTACCTGTTCAATTTTTTTATTTCTTACGAAACTGGTAGACGAGAAGACGGCCCATTTAATGGAAAATGGTTACCGTTGCCTATAGGTTTTCTGGTTTGTGTTTTGACAGATTTTGACACATACGAGTACAATACTCAATTTGAACTAATAATATAATAATACTAATAGTAAATATGTAACATACTTCTGAGTAAAACTTATAAAAAAGTAACTTGAGATATAAATTGAATCTTATACTATTATATAAAGTTGAAAAATTTGTTTGGTTGCTTGAACGCGCTTAACTCAAGAACTACTGGTTGATTTGA
Source organism: Dendrolimus punctatus (assembly GCA_012273795.1). Taxonomy (NCBI): domain Eukaryota; kingdom Metazoa; phylum Arthropoda; class Insecta; order Lepidoptera; family Lasiocampidae; genus Dendrolimus; species Dendrolimus punctatus. Next base: position 144,285 of record JAABVI010000036.1, on the reverse strand, counting down.
AAAAATCTTTCAGTGTTAGATAGCCTATTTATGAAGGAAGGATATAGGCTTTATATCATCACGTTAAGACTAATAGGAGCGGAGCACCAATGAAGAATATTTCATAATCGGGGGTTTTTTAATTTACATTTTTTAACTACTCTTCTCCACGCGAACGAATTCGAGGGGAGAAGCTAGTAAGAAATATAAAGAAAAACATAATTTATCTAGACGTATTGCTGGGGTGTTTCTTGCCGCTTCTTTTTCTTAACAGCAATAACACGTTGCGAAGCGGTGTACATGGACTAAGAATTAAAATTAAATTTTAACTTATATTGTTATTCATAAAGTGTTCTCCAGTGGTACTTATATAGAATAGGTACTAGCTATCCCGGCAGACGTCGTCCTGCCCGGTAAAAAATAAGGGTTGATCGTAGAAGGGTGAAAATTGAGGATTGTATGTATTTTTGTATGTTGTATCATAAAAAAATAGAAATTAAAAATTTTGTCTAAAAAATAAATAAAAAATTAGGGGTGGACTACCCCTAACATTTAGGGGGATGAAAAATAGATGTTGGCCGATTCTCATAGATACCGGATAAGCACAAAAAATTTCATCAAAATCGGTCAAGCCGTTTCGGAGGAGTATGGCAACGAAAACTATGACACGAGAATTTTATATATTAGAAAATCTTTTGATTTGGAATTTGAATACACTAAGAAAGAAATGTTTGAATAAAACCGATTGTAACAGACAAAAATTAGTCACTTAAAAACCGGTTCTAAGTCTTGTCTACACTTGTACTTTTCGATGAAGCAATATAGTACCTGCCCGGCGCTGCTTAGATCTTGAACATCCCACTGTGACACAAACAAAGTCCTGTAGGTAACCATTTTTGAAACAATAAAGAGAACCTTTAAATGTCCGTCTATACACATAAAGCAGGTCATTCAAGCCACTACTCGATTTAGGGGAAAAGTCGCGCTGTTATTATCACGGGCTCTTGATTACTGTAATTTTCACAGGTCATTACCCGAAACGAGCTTTCCTTCTATCGGAGTAAACACCATTAAGGCGTATGCGTTACACCTTGACGCATTCTCTATAATATGATTGATCTTTGGCTTCTTATGTTTTTTTTCATATTTTTAAATAAGCAATTTGGCAGATGGTTTAACATCATCATCTCTTTCTAAAATGAGACCCGGTCAAAAATTACATCTAGCTCGCTTGTTTTTGTTCTTCTAAAGAACATCATCATGTAGTGGAACACTTATAAGCCAATAGATGGCGCTGTGCAATAATAGAGGTCACAAAAGTTAGAACAAATTAAACATACTATAATACGGCCGGCGTAAATGTGAACATAGGCTCTGCGAACTTTAGAGCAAGTACACTCGTGTGATGAGTGGGCATACGACTCGTCAGTGAATACAATTGTATTGAAATACAGGACGTTTAAAATACAGGGATGAAGGGCAGGTTGCCCTTCATCCCTGTATTTTTTCATTGCTTTGTACTAGTTGGTCACTGTATTTTCTTCACGATTTTATGTACATGGGCTAAAGTTCGCAGAGCCTATTCACATCACATCCTCAGCCACATTCGCCAAGATACGCCGGCCGTATTATACATAATTATCTTGTATAGTTCATTGACTCTCCTAAACATATTATGTCGCCACGGAGGAGGAGCTGATTCTTCCCCCTCGTCACATTCTCTGTGTATAAGTTTGGCCTACAAAACAGAGTATATATTGGTTCATGTGCTGTTTTCAAAATGCATCGCCTTTTGTAATGTATAGTGTAAAGCTGCGAAATTGTTGAATAATAAATAAATAACATTTCTTCTTGGCTTTTCTGTTATCATCCGCAAAACTAATTTTGGGGGTCAATGAATGGAGTGCGGCTATTTAAATCTCATAAAGGTGAGCGAGTCTCATCAAAAATTCATCGCGTTAGGGCACGGGGGGAACATCTGCGTTATATTATTTATAACGCATCAAGATTTATGTTACTTTATTTGGTCATATTTTATGGATAGCAGCAGTCATAGCAAAAGTTGATGTATTGCAGAAAGGAGTAAAACGATCTTGCGTGAATCTCTAAAAATATTATTGTCTATGATGATTGTCTATGTGAGATTAATATACCCTATGGTTCTCATGACCGCTGTGGTGGACAACGTGTAACACGTATTTGGTAAATGGTAGTAAACTAAATTTTCAACTATGTTTAATAAGAACCAAGCACAAATATTATGCTAACATTTCAAAGTACGAAAAAGCACCTCTGTATATTTCTCAACGGCCTTTATCCGTGAGTTACTATTGTATTAAATATCATCATTCTGTTAGGTGAATACACGATGAGGTGTAAATCCACTCAAAGCGAGAAAATGTTGAATGCCGACGCGTACCGACAAAGAGTGTAGCGCGAGCTTTAGTTACATGTCTGACATACGGCTTAAAAAACTAACGAACAAAGTATGACACTCGACGTATTTTTTTTAAAACAATTATACACTAGTACTATTTGTACCCGGCAGACGTTGTCCCGTCCTTAAAAAATAAAAATCAAGAACCCGTTAGCAGCGCCATCGACCGGGACCAATTAATTTAAATCATTTTCGAATCCACTTGAACGAACACAAAAAATATTTCACTTAAACCCTGTACCCCGATTGCAGCACAACCTATCTGATTCAAAGAATCTAAACCATCCAGGGACCCACTTGAACAATACAACACTGTTACACGCCGACAAAGTTAATGCACACCTGGTTTATTACCTTCCCACTTTTGCACTTTTTTGTTTACTTTGTGTTTAAAATTTGCAATCAGACAATAGCCTATTGTTGTTGTACTTGGAAAAATTTGGTCCACCCGGTCGGGTGTTGTATTGTATAGTTGGATAAAACAATCTCCGAACGGAGGGGTGAGGCAGTCAAAGCGATAAAACAAGAGAGGCAAAACGTGTCTACATTTAGTGACGGACTTTGCACGTGTTATTGAATTGTGCGTTATATTTGGACTTATTGCGGCCACTTGTATTAAAATTTGTAACTGAATAAAAAGAACTGAAATAAATTTTGTAGCAATTCCAACGGCATTTTAATTCGAGTCCTGTAACTCGTAACAATGCAATAGGCGGTCTTATGGCTATTAGCAATTTCTCCCAGACAACCTTTGGATGAACAATAAGTTTTAACAAGAACAGATGTATGTTGGATTATTCTCACTTTACCGACTCCGTAACTTTTAATGAATAAATATATACATACATGATATAACATATATGTATATTTTGAACTGGTTAGAGGACCTACAGCGGTCGCCTTCGGAAAATCGCCAAAAAAAGCCCTTAGGTGAGTCTAAACTCTTGAAAAAAAAATACATGCAGGCCAATTGAGAACTTCCTCGGTTTTAAAGAACTACCTCACATATGGGCAATGGTTATTGACTTATTGTATGTTGTATTGTAAAATGATTAATAATAATAATAATAATCGGCAGACAAACACACACATTGTATATCCTCAAATTAAGCAAGTTACGCTTGTGTTATGGGTAATATACAACGGACCACTCTGGGGCCGATCCCAGACACCCAGACCATGGTAAATAACGGAGAAAATACGTTTCCGAAATTTACTATACCGGGAATCGAACCCGGAGTCTCTGGGTTGCAGTGAGGCAGGCCGGCAAAGGCTTAGCCCGCTCAACCACAGAGGCCGTCAATATTATAATGCATATCATTCTATTCCTAATAAAATTCTTATACACTAAATGAAAAAAAAAACTAAAAGAAACACGAACCTTTCAGTAAAACTTTGTACTGTATTTCCTTCAACAGTTAAGACGGCGACACTTGGAGTACGAAGTAAACGGGTTGCCATCTAAACTATAATATAAAAGTCAAATGGCAAGTTTTTGTATTCTCCTGAAAATTTTATTTTTAACCGACCTCAAAAGAGAAGATTCTCAATTTGTTTGTATGTTTTTTTTAAGATACGAGTTTGAAATACTTAAGTAAATATGAAGTTACTATATTTATTTACATATATGCTTTATCCGTGCAGGGACGGAGAAAGAATACAATTTCGGGCGGTCTGTCGTAAGAGGCGACAAAACAAACCACAGCCAGGTGGTAGGGTGTTTGCGACTGGATGGCTACCATCTCTGGTCTAGAGTATGCCACCATAACAACCTTGAGTTGTGTTCGGGTATTAGTGACCAGGTCTCCCTTTAGAGAGCGGCTGCACATTGGTAGTGGTACCTCTTTCCATCAGTCTAAAGTATACGGCCATAACAACCTTGAGTTGTGTTCCGACATTAGTGACCAGGTTCTAGTTTCCCTTGAGTGAGCAGCAGGCGCATTCCTATTATATTGGCTACCATCCCTAGTCTAGAGTATGCCGCCATAACAACCTTGATTAGTGTTCGGGTATTAGACTGATCAGGTTCCAGTCTCCCTTAAGAGAGCACCTTTGGTGTTGCAAGTGTCTATAGATATCGGTAACCGCTTTCCATCAAGGGGCGGTCTCTCTGTGTGCTGAACTAGTAAAATTTTTTTAAAATGCCGATCGTGAGTGCATTGTGTAACAAAAATGCGGTAGCTCATCAAAATTCAAAGAAAAAGTCTGTCTGTAACAAAGTTTTTTTCTTTCCCTATGTCTAAATGAAGGCAGGTGCCTCTTCCCTCCCTTTAGCATGTAAATGTCCCCTGGAGCTGAGTTAAAATGTCTTTATTGCTGCCAATATTGGATAAAGGAATGATATATTTGCATTTCTGGAAGATAAGGTACAATCCTTATTCTTACCGCGAAAAGTTGTACTATGAATACAGAGAGAGAGAGAAGGGGGAGAGAGAGATAACACTGTATTTCACACCAAAATATACAATTACAAAAACAGAAAAAATAATTTGTATAATGTCAGACCATAAATGTCCCACTCCTAGACTCGGGCCTCCTATTATAGGGGGAACGGACAGTATACCCCCGCCACGCTTGTACAAGGCGGCTTGGCAGGTTTGACACATCGGTTATCTCGACGTGCAGGTTGCATCACGATGTTCTCCTTCACCGTTTTTAGCACGTGGTAATTGTAACAATATGCACATTAGATCAAACAACCGACTAAGAGGTGCATGCGTTCCGGTCAGGATCGAACCCGCGCCCCTCGATCTAGGGGCGCGTGCGCTAACCATTACGCTGCCACGACTTAAAAGTCAGACTTAAAAAACACAATATATTTACAATATTATCTAGGCAATACAATAGGCGGCCTCTTATCGCTAAAAGCGATCTCTTCCAGTCAACCTAAATTAAAGAAAATTGAATCAGGCGATGTAGGTGGTGCAGGAAAGAAAGGCAACAAATTCACAAATACTCAAACTAATTTAAGAAATAAACATACAAATACATACATATATACAAATACATACATATATACATAGCCATATATATACACATATACAATAATATATTTCAAAATACATAAGTTCTTAGAATATTTAGTCTGCTAATACATTAGCAGGATTATATTGTGGTAATCAGACATAGCTTTTTGTGGACAAATAGTGTTTTCTGAGCAAATTTCTAGATGTTGGTAAGGGTTTGGGTTTGACTGTAAAAGGGTTTTGCATTTTATTCTACACATAGTCCCTCAAGACTATAAGTAGAATACTGAGCCTAGATGACCGTCTTCTATTGGTAAGGTGCCCAGAAGGCTGGCTACGTATCCTCGCTGGATCGCCGTACTGATCCATTGCTCGAGGTTACCAACAGCCTTCTGATCACCTGAAAAGTCAAGTCGTTTTGATAAATTTTGGTAGAGGCTCATGGCCTCAGGACCGCACGCTCTTAGCGTCTCAACAGCAAACAGCATAAACATAAAATTCTCACTTAGAGTTGCATATGTCGTCGCTTGAGTGGTTCAATTTAAAATTTCCAACCAATAGTGTATTAAATTGTTATACTTCATAAACTTTTTAATTAAAATAGTATAAATCATCTCAAGACTTCAATCCGCTATCGGTTGTGCAAATTTGAAAGTTTCTTATACTGTAAAACTATTGGAGGTATGGCGAGGTGTTCTAAATGTTTGAGTAGAGTCATACACATACATACATACATAACTTCACGCCAGGTCCCTTGCGGGGTAGGCACGAACAACAGAGCGCCACACAGGCCCATTCTTACACACCTCAGTTGCTTCTTTGACATTCATAGCTCTTGTCATGCACGCTCGTCTGGTCTTAAGGCTCCTAACATCACCTTCTGCTAACACATGATCAATTTGATCATGGAAGGTGTGTCGTGGCCTTCCGCGACTTCTGCATCCATCCACTTTTGCATTGTATATCTGTTTAGTCATTCTTTCATCATACATTCTTTCCACATGCCCGAACCACCGGAGCATTCCTTTCCTTACCTTCACCCCGACACTTTCTTTCAGACCAACTCTCTTTATTACTTCGGTATTACGATTGCGGTCCGCGAGCGTCACTCCGCAGATTTTGCGCAGTGCTCGCATCTCGACCACGTTTACTCTACTTTCGTGCTCTCTATTCCATACCCAACTCTCGCTTCCATACGTGAGCGTAGGTACCAGAACCGCGTTGTGTATGGTAAGCTGGGCCTTCTGGCTGAGGTTCTTAGCACCTAGAAGTTTACCTAACGCTCCATTCACACTATTCCCCAAATTTACTCTTCTTTCTATGTCAGCGGTGTACCTCCCATCCCTGCTAAAAGCACATCCAAGATATACAAACTCATTCACTTGTTCCAGCATAACATCATCGACCATTATACTTGCATTCGTTCTGGATTCTTCTCTTTCAAACACTTTGTGTAAAGTCGGTGTACGAAATATGTTAAAACCGTAAGGTTCTCTGATTATAAGCATAGTGACCAGTTGCAGTTCTGTTATTAAACCTTTCTGAGTTTATGCAAGTATTAGAGCACTTATTTCTCACCTTATCCATTCTTGTAACATCACAAGTCTCTACTCAGTCGCTGTTTCATTAAATATATGAAACCCGTAAATTTCCTCTGAATAAAAGTTTGATTTTGAAATCATTTATATAAACCACCCACCGCCCACAGAACTAAAAGGGCACACGCAACTTCTTTTGCGTTCCAGTTTACTTAATTTAAAAGGCCTTCAGCTCACCCTAAGCCAAAAACAATAGAACCTTCCCAGAATCAAAGTGAATGTTGTAACCAATGATTTGTATGCGAGAGTGAGAGCTTGTGTTGCCAAGGTATTTAAACCAATTAGCAGTACAGCGAAAAGTATTAAATAGGCAAAAAATTACGCAGATACTCACTACGACTTGATTGATGTGGTATAGACACGCTGGAATCAAGGAAATACGAATAAACGTATTATTTGAGTAAATCTAGCAAAAAGCCGTGCTTTAGAAGCTCTTGCTAAGTATTCGACCTAATATTAATTAATTAATTATTTATTTCCGCTTAACCGAAAAAACCCGTCGCATTTTTAACTGTTTAATACATGACACTAGTTAGAATAATATATATATAGTATAGACATAAGGCACACACTGCACATGCACCTCCTCACAACACCAGCATGTAAAAGATATACTTACTCTACATTAGTATAAGTTTAGTATTAAAATTAGAATAAATTAATATAATAAGTTATTCTTAAGGTACACCACAAGACAAACATACATTCATTAAATGTCACACACTATAACAAAGTAACAAATAAGCGTGTACAACTTCTTCTTAAATTTTATTGTAAAAAAAGGGTACGGAACGGTATCGAAAGTCCGCAGAGTTGTTAATAATAAAAAAACTGTTTAAGCAACATTATGTTTACATAGATTCATTAGTTTTCGAATAGATGGCGTTAGTAGTAACAATCCAATTGATATTACACACGTTTTATAATTTTCGACAGATGACAATAGGAATACAATAAATTTCTAATTAATAAAAAATGTAATATCTTCAATTTTTTTTATGTGTAAAACAATATTTTTAAATAGATAACACATCTAGAAATAAATTGAAATTACTAATTCGAAGCCCAAATTTGAAAATTTAATAGTTTTTCAATAAAGTATACTACAAAAATGCACCCCGACTAGGAGACAATGGGACCACCTCAAGAGATATACTATTATGAATAAAGATAAAAAAATTGGTCCACAATTGACAGAGAAACAAAGACAAATAACATATACATATTATTTAAAGACTTTCTTTGAAGAAATAGCGATGTAATTAAATTCCTTATACATTATTACATCCTTATATACAAAGAGCATATGTTGAAAATTATTACGCTACATTTTCATCATATACAAAAGTCACTCACAAAATTCACAGTACAAAATTCACTCGACCATCAACATATATTTACCTCTATGTTACACTGATTCGATCGCAATTAGATTATGCTGTGTCCATATGGAACCCCTTTTACAATAAATATAACAATACACTAGAGCAAGTTCAAAGAAAATTTCTACGTTGTGTACAATATAAATGTTTTCATAATCGCTTGTCCTATGAAAATCTGCTTGATAAATATAATTTTATGAAACTTGAGCACAGAAGATTGCAGCTTGCTGCGATGTTTCTATATGATTTGTGTCATAACAGATACGACTGTACATCTTTAATAAATAAATTGTGTTACAGGGTTCCTACCAGGACGCATTGCCGGGGCCCCTGCCGATTGTTTGCGACCACGCGTTGTCGAACAAATGCCGGCAAACGATCCCCGCTTTACCAACTAGTGCATTCATATAATCAGAACTTCTACTTGATAGATATAGCGGCAACTAGGCCTAGCACTTACAAACAAATGATCCGTGAATGTTTGAAAACCAAGTAAACCGCTATCACTATCAAGAGTTTCTGGTAATAGGTGTACTCCTTGCGGCTGGTTGCAGGCATTCGGTGTGATCTTGGTTCCGGCTCTGCGTTCTGGTGAGGTTTTCCTTTCTTCTTCTTTTTCCTGTCTTTCTTTTTCTTACTTTTTATTTTTATGTTTAGAGTATTTTACGGTAGTTAATATAATTTAAATTATTTAATATGTGGCAAATGATGTTGGTATTGTATCAAGTTAAAATATTTATGTATAAGTTTCATAATAAGTTGTAAATTCTGTACAATACTGTTTTTTTGTCCAAATAAATAATATTTAACCCGCTCCATTTGGAAATCGATTAAAAAGCCGGGAAATTCCTTATAAATTAAGGTATCTGGTAACACTAAAACCAACTTTGTGCTTGCCAACGCCCTTCTACGAATTGTTAATCCGCACGGGGTCTTGCATTCGTCGTGCGTGGCAGGAAACTGTGGTCTTTGTTTTAGATATATGTTTAGTCTAATGGAAGGAACAAACAGACCAGACGAAATATTGACAGTTCATTTGTTAGACCTTTCCCCGCCTGGTTTCTGGCATGGTAAATTTTGTAGACTAACTTATTCTTATTTCTGCTATTGTACTAGATACTAGAGAACAAGAATAACTACATGTGACAAAAAGGTTGGATGTGTATCAGGACGCAAGTGTAGATTGAATCAATGATGAAGATTTGATTTCAATTGGAATGAATAGTGAGCTAGTTGTCGTAAGTTAAGAGCGTAAGAGGGTGGTTGGGACGTGTGTTAATTATGTTTTTTTAAGGTATGTACATTTAAGCGTTTATTCAAAAATTTGATTTAATTCAAACTAATTTCCAAGAACCACGACCCCTACATACATATATTTGCGTTTGGGTATCTAACCAGTGTAAATCAATCGTCAATATCTAATATGTAGAAAAATATTGAATAATAAATAAGCATTTACTTTGTGTACCTTTGGTACTTAGCCTTCAACGCACACATATCAATCTGAAATGGCGTGAGTTCAGTGTTTAAATCCTGATTAGAAAACATGCACTTCGGTAGTTTTCTGTGCCAATTTTACAATTGTGGTGAAGAAAAATCTCGTGGTGAAAGTTGCACATCGAAATAAATGATATGTCAAGCCCCCTTAGACAACCCTGGTGGGTAGACATTCCTTTTAAGAAATTGAAACACTTTAGTCCAGCAGTGGGACTTTTTGCGAGCTGTTATCATTATTATTATACACCAGCACCAGATCTAAGTAAAACCCATGTAATAAAAGCTTCGACGTTATTGTAGATCTTTGATTAACTCCAATGTTGTACGTATCGAAAAAAACAGACTCCTGCAATGAGTTCCACTCTTTTGCGGAGCGCTTAATAAAGGTGCATGTAAAGCTCTTCGTCCATGTAGGTGGTATGGCCAAAATATTAAATATTATACACTAGATGTAGTGTAAGTTGTTCTTGCACAAAGACTTAAAAACTTATTGCTAGATAGACAGCTATTACTATATCATAATCATACAACTCTTTACGTTATGTAATGTTACAATAATATGCAAATACATCGCACTTGGCCTTTTCGTTAGTGATGGGAAATAAACTAACTTCGAGTAACGAATCGTATCGGAACCAAATGGAGCGGCAAAGATTATTGGCTCCGCTTTAGTATAACACTAAATATACAATCTAGGATGTACTCGCAATGTGCACGAGATAACCGATGTTTCAAACCTGCTAAAATGCCTTAGACAAGCGTGGCGGGATTACTATCCGTTCCCCTATAGTGGAACGTCCGAGTCCACCATTGGGGCGTGCGTATTTAATCTTAAGTTATCCTGGTTGTCAAATACTGACTAATATATACCTCCTGATAGAACTCTGCACTAAGCAAATCCATTTAAGTGCAAATACTCAGAGCATATTCCGATAAAAATAACTATGACATACAAAGACAGATGAATTGACGGATGCTGGACATAGGTTTTAACTGGGACCACACGAAACCTTAAAATCCGAACAGATTTAAAAATTAGTTATTTTTTTAATTCTATAATTGATGTGACTAACATTGTTACGACATCCCGTCACATTCCCGGAAAGCATCCCTTTCCCGGGAACATTTTCTCTTCCACCTTCATTCGGCCGGTTTGTACCAGAGGGCGCTGCGCACACACACATGCACCTAATTGGCCGAGCCGAATCTTAATGGCTGCCTAAATATCGTCGCGACGCCACGCTCGCCGATAAATAGTCAAAAATCTTCCGAAAACTACTGCATTTTGCCATCAAACCGCTCCCTAAAGTGCTAACTGTGTCCCGGACATCTGTGTAGTATTTGTGTGAAACCAGGACACGCGAATCCGGCCGAAATCCTGCATTATTCCTTACACAGTTCCAGTGACGGTAAGCTTTCATTTTTTTCTGCTTGGTTCGCTAGGATTTGCGAGGCGGCATCAGGTCTAATAGAGATCAGGGTTTGCTCCGGCTAAGTAGCCACTCATATCTTATCAAACATGGTTATCGGACTATTATCTCAAAAATTATCGTATCGTAACGGAACGATATATCAATATTGTAAAAGGATGTCAGAGCCTGGGTTGTCTGGAAGAGATCGCTCTAAAGCGATAAGGCCACCCCTTGCTCCTAATGTTACTTTTTAATGTAATTACTGTAAATTGTTTATTTTATGTGTATGTAGTGAACAATAAAACTTTTTCTTCTTCTATTGTATCACTCCACTAGGCTATACCGATGTTAAGAAATTTGAATTAAAATCTGGTTCACTTTAAGGTTTGTGTCACTAGGAAATCAATATGGCATCCCATGTAAAGTTTACGATTCGAACCTTTAGTTGAACAATTTTCGTTGAGTTGTTTAAAATATAAAATACAATATTTACAATCAAATTATTTTCTAAGATACCATAACCAAATCAGTGTACATTATTAATCACCTCTTCTGAATTTTTTGTTATGTCTCGACAGTCACGCAGTTTCTATGTCTCTCTTAGAAAATTCCTAAATTAAATCCTTATCGGACTGTCATATCAAAAATTATCGTATCTTAACGGAACGTAATATCGTAGAACTGCTCTAGACTATTCCAATGTTAAGGACGAATATTTAAACCTCGTTCACTTTAAGGTTTGTACCACTGGGAAATCAATATGGCGTCACATGGAAAGTTTACGAGCCGAACGTAATATTTTTAGACATTATGAAAATTCTGACAGCTAGATTTATGTCCGTCAAGTGACGTTCCTATTTTGGTTTGAATTTGTTTCTTTTTTATTTTGATCATTGGGACAGTCGTGATTCGTGACTAGGATTACAGTACTATGTTTTTATAGACAATTTTAAGTATTTTGTAGTCATTTTGACTACAATGCATTTTGATTTTGAAGCGTTTGTCGTAGTATACCGACAATATAGACTGAAACACTTTTACTACATAGAGCGAAAGAACCCAGACCATATAGGCTTGGCTTGTGGTCAATCGGAAAGTTGCAGGCAAAAGACGTGATAGATCTCCAATTAATAGCTGGATTGACCAGGTTGCTAACCAACCAGGCGTTAAGCCTTACACAGTACTTAAAATAGTCGTCGTGAATTGATTCGTTTAGGAGCTTCCCGTTTGGACACGGACCTGACGTTTGTGAACAACCCTTCAAGGCAATGACTTAACTGCCATCAAAGTCGTGATCCCCAACATCATAGGAACGAGCTGAAAGAAGTTATTTTGCAAAAATATCCTCATACAATTTTCATCCGTGCAGGAACGGAGAAAGAATATAATTTCCTGCGACCGGGCGGCTTGTTGTAAGAGGCGAGAAAACAACCTACAGCCAGGTAGTAGGGCATTTGACCGACTGGATGGCTACCACCCCTGGTCTAAAGTATGTCGCCGTAACAACCTTGAGTTGTGTTCTGACATTAGTGGCCAGGTTCCAGTCTCCCTTAAGAGAACAGTAGCGCATTTGTAGCACCTTTGGTGTTGCAAATGACTATAGGCGATGGTAACCGCTTTTCATCAAGTGGGCCATCTGCCTGTCTGCTGAACTCCTGCAATAAAAAAAACAATTGTCATGGCTGTAAGTACGACTACTATATATGTAGATTGTATATGGTCTACTGTACTGTATATGGTCTACTCCTGTTTAGAAGTTTTTGAGTGAATGAGTAACAAATAACCTCTCACACAAATTTCTCCCTTATAATAATTAATTTTTATTTGTTTTGGAACTCCAAGAACTACTAAACTATTTCTACAAACGTACACCATTTACCAAAAAAAACAAAATGATCTTACCTAAATTCTAGTCACGTGTGACCCGCTATCGTTACCGACTCCCCCCTACAGGCTGCGTCGTGATGACATATTACGGCGCAATTTCCCTAAACGCAGACGATATTCTAGGAAAATTTGGGAAAACCGAATTGCTTTGAAATGCAAAAACAAAATATTTTTTCCAGTGAAAACTTTCATTTTATTTTCTACTAGCATGTGTTAGTCCTGTAACAGCGGGAGGTAAAGGTTAAAATAACTGAAGTGAACTAATTTATTTTGAAAACAGTAACTTTAATTACAAATATTGACAAATCGTACAGCTAGTACAGTATATAGCGAAATGTATGAGCGGGACGGATGATGTGCGAGCGAGATAGAGCAATTATTAATATGTACGTTCCCGCACTGCGCTAGCCAGTAGTTCGTTGTCCACTGCGATAGCATGCATAGCATAGTCCCTTAAACTAGAAATAAAAAATCGGGTAAAGAATTGAAAAACACGTTTCAATAACGTCTTTCTCGGATTTTAATCAATAAATTACTACTAAAATTAGAAGCTAATATAAAAAGACAGGTTTTTAAGTTAAGTATTTTCTTGTAAATCGTGTTTCTTCAATTTTATTAATTGTGAAGTTCTAAGTCCCTTAGTTGCTTTGATCTTTTAGGTTTAATATAATATCACATAATAAATTTTTGACTTTTAATAAGTTTATTAAAATCGATGAATAAAGATATTTATAACTTAATTTTACCTTTAAAACTATGTAAAACATTCATATAAATCAATATATTATTAATTTATGATTCCTAATGAACGATAATCGTAAAACATTGATGTGCTAAAAACAAAACTATCCTATAAATAAAACTAACTTAAAATTATATGTACAATAGTAAAAATATAAACCTATAGCCCTTCCAGCCCCGCCAGACCACTGTCTGAGCATTATACCTAGAAGATTGGCAGCATTACCTCCCTGGATACAGAGGCTAATCCTTTGACCGAAGTAATCCAGCCTTCCGGTCTCATTTTGTAACGACTAGACGTTACTAAACAATTCCTAATTAAAAATGTTTGTCTCCCTCATTAATAAATTATAAATAACCATTCAAACACGCACAAAAATCATACAAATATTTTTAAGAAGAAACAAATTTTACGTAGGCGCATAAAAAAATGACACATACTAGATTAATGTAGGTACTCTGTGGAATTCCCGTTGTAAGTCTTACGTTTGGTGTAGTGTTGAAATCAATATCATGCTGCGAAATAATTCTGGTAAAGGAAGATTAGGCAACCTAACTCGTACACAATTTGTTATTATTTTTGAGTTTTCAGGTCACAAGGTCGAAGTTAAATAACATTTCGTTTATTTAATTTTTAACTGGCATTAAATAGAAAAAAAGGTATATTATACTTTCTCCAACATATCAAGTTAAATCATCAAATCCATTATCGTAAAAGCAAAATATTCATACTAACCGATAGTTTTTTAATCACATAGCTCCGAACAATAAATACAATACACACAAAATTAGGTTCACAAACAAGGTTTCAATTTCTCAAATAGCTTCAACCTCATATACGTGTCTATGCTTTCTTCCTTTATGGATACCTTCAAACTCGCTCAAAATATCTTCAAGAGTCCTGTCTTTTGTTTCTGGTACAAAAAAATAAACAAAAATAGTTGCTATCACACAAGTTACGGCAAAATGCCACAATGTCCATCCTGGGCCAACCATGTCAACTAAATTTTGATACAATTTCGTAACGCCAAAAGCTAAGAACCAATGCACACCTGCAGTAATCGCAGTTGCACGTCGAGTTGCGTTTGGAGGAAATATTTCTCTCAACATCAACCAAGGAATTGGCCCAGCACCAGCAGCATACAGACTTACATACAAACATAACGTTAATAAAGGTATCCATGTACAACTGGTTGATAAACTTGATGCCTTTAAATGATAGTATATTGCTAGACATCCCAAACTAACTGCCATTAAAGAAAATGATAGCATCAGTAGAACTCTTCTCCTTATCATCTTTAGTAACATTGTGGAGAAATATGTTGATGAGACTAAACAGAAACCTAATATTATTGCAGCGTTTGGTGGATTTAGAGAGATAGAAAATGTTTCGAATATCTTCCTAGCGTAAAACAGCACGGGATAAATGCCACTTAATTGCTGAAATATCATAAGACCAAACGAAACGATAAGTCCCAGCACGGTTGCTCTGGTAGTAAAGAGTTCTTTAAAAGTTATTCTGTTTTTAGGGGTACCAAGCACGTATTCTTTTAGGCCCTTGATTTCTGAGTCAATATCATTGTCAATGCCTCTGAAGTACCGTAGAGATGCTTTTGCTTCATTAGATTTCCCTTGAGATACCAAATAAGCTGGTGATTCCGGTAAGAATATGAAGGCGATGAAGAAAGATATTGGTATACTAGCGCAAAGTACAGACAGCCAGGACGTGTTTTCTACCATACCTGAAAAGATATTAGGTATTATTAAATTTTAATTTTGACCTATTAAGAAAATGTATTAGACTATTTTACATCCATTTATGTATTAGGAAAGTTTATTTAACGGAAGAAATTTCATCATAGTCTGCCAAACATGCTCCAAAAAGATCTGGAGCGGGAACCAGAGATTCCTGTAAGAGAGACTGTGTATTTTTGTACTCCGTATTATTAATATCGTTTTGTTTATCCTGTAATCCTTGTTAACGAATTATTATTTCAATACTTATACCATTATATTCTATAAGTTTTCGTCCCATTATCTACGGACTTATCCAGAATAAACAGATTCTTCATCAATCAGATTAAAAACACCATAATCATCATCAAAGGCACATTATTTACCGTATTTCATAATAATCGGTTCTTTTTAAACATCATAAAATAGGAAATGATAAAATCCAAAGAAATTTACTTTCATAACTATATTCATTTATCTGGAAGGAGTATAGTTAGACGAAGAGATTAACAAAACCACTTACCAATAATATAACCAAATAATACACCACAGCTAAAATGCACATGGTAGAAATTAGCTAAGGTCGGTAGTAATTGTTTCTCTGCTATATCTTCCACATACGGTGGTATGGCAACACTGAAAGCACCCACAGCTACTCCACCGACAAAGCGTCCCACATAAAGACCGTACACGTTCGGACTGAAAAACAGAAAAAAAAAAAAAAATTCAAAAACTCATCACTATAAATAAAACAAAAATATATTTTACTACAGGAATATTAATGTATAATTTTCTCTTTCAATATCTACTTGTTCATTGCCAAACGAATTAATTAATGTACGATTAGATTTGCGATTATATTCGGGCTCAATCTGGGATAATATCGACGGGTGCAAAGTAAAAAGAGATATCTGCAAAATAGCTACTTTACAGGAGAACGAAAAGATGGTTGTATTAACTTCGTAGTATTTGAAAGAACACACGTAGATGCCTTATTTTACGTACGAAAATTTATTGAAATAATGTGATATATGCAAAACAAATAATGTCATATTGCGAAGAATTGTTTTATTAAAACGATTGTACAATAAACTAAAAATCATCATTTTGTAGATAACTTTATTACTTTGCACCCGTCGATATTATAGTTTTTGGCTGAGGTCAAATGCGTCTTTTTTACTATTAAAAGTACCGT
Organism: Dendrolimus punctatus; assembly: GCA_012273795.1. Lineage (NCBI taxonomy): Eukaryota > Metazoa > Arthropoda > Insecta > Lepidoptera > Lasiocampidae > Dendrolimus > Dendrolimus punctatus. The sequence continues at coordinate 127,457 of JAABVI010000036.1, read as the reverse complement.
CATCAATGAATACCTACATTATTAGTACAGTATATCGAATTTAAAAGTTATTTTTAGTTTCGTATAATTTTGAAATCGATGTCCAGAAAAATGTTTATACAAATAATTTTGAACCTATAATTCTTTACCTAGAAGCAACAAGTATCCAAGATATCACCAACGGTAACGCCAAATAAAGCAGTGTCTTCTTTCTGCCAAAGTATTCCGATATCAGTCCAGAAGGTACTGCTCCCCACAAGGCACCCAAACACAGAAGAGAAGCAGCCCACGATGCCTCTGAAGACGTTAACTAAGAGACAGATATAGGTTAAAGTAACGTACATAAGTCTACCTAATAATTTTGGCATAGCAATCAGCGCAGTGTAAAATTCTCATTTGGTGAAAATGTGTCGTAGAAATTCGCATTATTTGCTTTTAGGGGGATTTTATAACCATTCGTTCATTAACGAGAAAGTGAAGATATTTACGGCTGAAGATATTTTTTAAGTGTCAGTTTAAGTTATTAACTTTGCTCAAAATTTTAATTGTCTCTTATTTATAATATTATTTATATGTTATACGTTTGATCTATCTATCTATTATCCCCGCAAATTGCTAATGCGCTGGAACCTTGACAAACATTCACGTGACGTAATCAAGAACTCGATATGTACTCGTACTCGCCGGCCAGTGATGCTTACGGTACTGAGCGTTTGGCTACGGTTACGTCACCAAAATGGCGGCCAGGCGCATTACCAATTTGCGGGGATAATACTTCAAATATTTGCTAATTCTTCATACCACATTTATAATTAGATTTAGAAATAATCTTCTATGTGTTAGCGTTCCGAATATCCCCCTTCTCCATATCTTAAACCACAAGATCAGTAAATGGTTCTCCCTGCTGGATTTAGGTTTATGCCATACTTAATGTCTTGATCATCTACTTTTCTTATCAAGCCCTAACCGGTCACCTTTCTCAAGTCATCGGTCCACCAAATACATAATAACAAAAATATACTTACTGTTAATTTAGGATGTCCCACATCCATTATGTCTGTCATGTTCTCTGCTGATGATATTTCCACTACTCTGGCAGTGCTCATCTACAAGAGAAAATAAAATTCAATGCAATAACTTGGTTATCAAATATAATTATATTATTGCAAAATGACCGCAAAGCATTCACACGTCCAATTTAATAATCAATATATATTAAATCAACACACGAACCATCAACGGATTTTACTTTGTAAAATAAAATCAAATAAGGAGAATATTTTTTTTCAGCAGACAGGCAGATGGAAAGTGGTTACCATCGCCCAAGGACATTTGCAACAACAAATCTCCTACAAATGCGCTGGTGCTCTGTTAAGGGAGACTGCAATTTGGCCACTAATGCCGGATCACAACTCAAGGTTGTTAGGGTGGCATACCAGACCAAGGGTGGCAGCCATTCAGATCGGCAAATAGCCTACCACCTGGCTGTGGGTTGTTTTATCACCTCTAACGACAGTCCGCCCGGCCGCAAGAAATTATATTATGTCAGATAAATTTTAAATTAAAATTTTAAGATATAACAATAAATGTAAAAAAATCAAACACGTAAGAAAAATAGCCAGTCATATAATATTGTCAATTTCAGAATGTAATTGACGCAAGGAGACGCCAGTGAAGTGTAATGTGTATTGAGTGTATGTATAAATTAGTGTTTGAATAAGTGCGTGGATGAGTGAGTGAGTGAAAGACTGAGTGAGAGAGTGAATGAGTGAGTGAGTTAGTGAGTCAGTGAGTGAGAGAGGGAGTGAATGTATGAGTGAGTCAGTGAGAAAATGAGTGTATTTTACCTACTAATAAAATCTGTGTGGCTTAAGTCCAGTAAAGATTTATTTTTGATAAATTTACTTTCTCACATTTTTTCGTGTTAATATTAGTTTACATTCCGAAACAGCATTGCAAATTATAAACTTAATAAATATTAAATATTAAACTTTCTGCTGAATTTTTTTTTACCAGCAACTGCTATAAGTATTTAATGTAAGCAAATATAAAAATTTAACACGAATAAGATATTGTCTATTGGTGTAAAACTGTTGGTTTAGATCATTTAAATGGTATGAATTAACAGCGTTATAAGAGACAGAATGCGTTTTTAGATCGATTTCTCAATTATTTTTACAGTAGTTATACACACTTATTGCGGTGAAAAAAATATATGTCAATCTTGATCATATTTCTGACGTAAACTTTGTACTCGGAACGCATTTGCGATAAATTTTCTCGATAGAAAATAATTGCAAAGTAACCTCTAAACGAGTTATTTAATCTTCGTTATTGTTATTACTGTTAATCGTACATCGATAAAATAAATAACAGTAACATATCATATTATAACAAATACAATTATAGAGTTTTATTCGGTTACTTAACTTAATTTGGAAGTAATTAATTATTTTATTAAAAATGACTGCAAAAATCCCGCCTGCCGGTCCCAATGTATGGAATTTGTTAGATCGCTTTAGAGCGTCGGCTAATATGCACGCGCTGCTCTTCTCCACGACCGCCATTGAAAAATAATTTTAAATAAACGAAGGAGCAATAATAACAAGAATTTTGAAACGGTCGCGCTATACTTATTTGGCTTATACGGTAGAGGTCTGGTCTAAATCACTAGTTGTGTGGGTTCGAACCCTACTAGTTTCACTTGATCCAGAAGATTTTTTTTTTATAAGAAAGTTGATAAAATGCTCTTTTTCTCTTCGTAAATAATTTTATAAAATGCCATAAAAATACTTTTCAAAATTTTTATATTTCATTTCATTTGGACTTTTATGCTATTGACAATAAAATTTTTACCTTACCGGTAACATTAAAATTCTAAAGCGCCATCTATGTTTCTCAATAGAAATGACGTAGACACATGGATAGTTAGAAATATGAAGTTTCGTTGTTCAAGTTGAGTGCTCGCTCCATTTTCCTTTTCTAACAATTTTTTTTATTTAGCCCTATTATGTTTTTAACACGCTTTTATTAGCTTCACCTGTATGTATGTATGTATGTTTGTAACCTTCCCCTTTGAGCTCGATTTTGTCCTACTTTTAACGATCAGATTTAATTCAAAGTTTGAACACCTGTCAAAGGTCGATGACAATGCAATAATATGGTACCATGGAGCTGATCTGATGATGGAGTCGGAAGGTGGCCATAAGAACTCCTGTACTAAACAAGATAAACGCGTCGTGTTTAGGCTCGTATGTTTATATCGCGTGCCAATGCAATAATATGGTACCATGGAGCTGATCTGATGATGGAGTCGGAAGGTGGCCATAGGAACTCCTGTACTAAACAAGATAGACCCGTCGTGTTTGGGCTCGTATGTTTATATCGCGTGACAATGCAATAATATGGTACCATGGAGCTGATCTGATGATGGAGTCGGAAGGTGGCCATAGGAACTCCTGTACTAAACAAGATAGACCCGTCGTGTTTGGGCTCGTATGTTTATATCGCGTGACAATGCAATAATATGGTATCATGGAGCTGATCTGATGATGGAGTCGGAAGGTGGCTATAGGAACTCCTTTACTAAACAAGATAAACGCGTCGTGTTTGGGCTTGTTTTACTTGTCTTAGTTAGCACTCTGCTGCTACATGATATGCAGAATCTCAAAAGCTTATATTTAAAATTTAATTTAAAAAAACATTAACATTTAAAAAATAACAACTAAAAATGAAAAATAAATAATAGTTTAAAAAAAGGCGCTCTTTAAGATTTTAAAGAAGAAGAAAAAGCGCATTGAATACACCGCACGCTTTTTTTAAGACCCCATTCATCAGAAACCAAATTTATTAAATTTTATTTTCTGTTTTTTAGTTGGATTTTTTATGAAAGCGTGGTTTTTTTTTAAACTATTATATATATCTATTATTATTATATAGTTCTTATCTATACAGATAAATAAAAGTGAAGTGCCTGTTTGAAATCTCAAAATAAAGTCTAATATAATCGGACCAGGAGTTTCCGAAAATGCTATTTATAGAATTTTTGTCTGTCTGTCTGTGTGTCTGGATGTTCCGGCTAATTTCTGACACAGCTGGATCGATTTTGACGTAATTTTCATTGGCAGATAGCTGATGTTATAAGAAGTAACTTAGGCTACGTTTTTAGGGTTCCACGTAAAAAAATCCACAAGTATATTTGTCTCACTGTTTGTTATCCTTTTATGGAAAGACTATTGAGCTGATTGACTGAAATGGCCCAAATGACCGAAATGACCAAAATGGCCTAAATGACCGAAATGACCAAAATGGCCTAAATGACCGAAATGGCTGAAATGGCCCAAATGGCCGAAATGGCTGAATTCACTGAAGTGGCTGAAATGGCTGAAATGGCCCTAATGTTTGAAATTACTGAAACTGCCGAAATGTCCGAAATGACCAAAATGGCCCAAATGGTTGAAATGACTGAAATGTCCGAAGTTGCCTAAATGGCCAATATGGCTGAAATGGCCCAAATGGCTGAAATGGCCGAAATGGCCCAAAGGGCTGAAATGGTTGAAATGACTGAAATGGCCAAAATGGCCTAAAAAGCCCAAATGGCCGAAATGACCAAAATGGCCTAAATTGCCAAAATGACCCAAATGGCTGAACTGGCCGAAATGGCTCAAATGGCTGAAATGACCGAAATGGCTGAAATGCCCGAAATGACCAAAATGGCCTAAATGACTGAAATGGCTCAAATGGCTGAAATAGCCAAAATGGCCGAAATGGCCCAAATTGCTGAACTGACCGAAATGGCCGAAATAACCGTAACGGCCTAAATGGCCAAAATGACTGAAATGGCCCAAATCGCTCAAATGACCGAAATGGCTGAAACGGCTGAAATGACTGAAATGGCTGAAATGGCCCTAATGACCGAAATAGCTGAAATTGCCCAAATCGCCGATATAGCTGAATTGACTGAAATGACTGAAATGGCCGGAATAGCTGAAATGGCCCAAATGGCGGAAATAGCTGAAATGACTCAAATGGCCCAAATGTCCCAAATGGCCGAAATGGATGAAATGATTAAAATGGCTGAAATGGCCCAAATGGCTAAAATTGCCCAAATGCCCTAAATGAACGAAAAGGCTTAAATGGCTGAAATGACCGAAATGGCTAAAATGGCTGAAATGGCTGCAATGGCCCAAATGTCCCAAATGGCCGAAATGGATGAAATGATTAAAATGGCTGAAATGGCCCAAATGGCTGAAATGGCCCAAATGGCTAAAATTGCCCAAATGCCCTAAATGAACGAAAAGGCTTAAATGGCTGAAATGACCGAAATGGCTAAAATGGCTGAAATGGCTGCAATGGCCCAAATGTCCCAAATGGCCGAAATGGATGAAATGATTAAAATGGCTGAAATGGCCCAAATGGCTGAAATGGCTGCAATGGCCCAAATGACCGAAATGGCTGCAATGACCGAAATGGCCGACATGGCCAAAAACACTAAAATGGTTGAAATAACTGAAATGGCTGAAATGACTGGAATGGCTGAAATGGTCCAAATGTCCCAAATGGCCGAAATGGCTGAAATGATTAAAATGGCTGAAATAGCCCAAATGGCTGAAATGGCCCAAATGGCCGAAATGGCTGTAATGGCATAAATGGCTGTAATGGTATAAATGGCTGAAATGATTGAAATGGCCCAAATGACTGAAATGATTGAAATGGCCCAAATGGCCGAAATGACCGAAATGGCCGACATGGTCAAAAACACTAAAATGGTTGAAATGACTGAAATGGTCGAAATTTCTGAAATGACTGATATAGCCCAAATGGCCCTAATGGCCGAAATGGCTGAAATGGCTTTAATGGTCCAAATGGCTGAAATGGCTAAAATGACTGAAATAGCCCAAATTTCAGCAAATCGTTCCAGTAGTTGTTCCCTGAAAACGGAATAAACAGACAGACAGTTTCTTTCGTATTTATAATATTAATAGGGATAATAGGGAAGGGCTAATATGAATTCATTGTTATTCCATAATACAATGAAATAATTTTAATAAAATTTACCTATCTAAAAACTAATATCATTAAAATATTTTTACTGTATCAAATTTAGTTAGAAAAAGTGAAAAAAAGAACTAATTTTATGGGGATCGAATCTTATACCTCCTCACTACCAGAGTATTAGAATACCATTAGGCTAAACATTCTTAGTGTTACATGTCGAATTTTCAATAAGTATTATATCCATGTGAACTCCTCTCACTTTAGGATGTGAAACACCGATTTGAATTAGGGTGTTCACCTAAGACAGTGCTACGATAATTTTGAATAATAACCTATTAGTTATGACTGGTTTGGAAGATTGAAGTATTATTATATTGTAAGTATAATATTGCAATACACGACGATAATTCAGTGAAGAGTTACAGAATTAAAAAAGCGCTAAATAAGGTGTTAAGCGCTGAAAAATAATTTACGTAAAGAAAAAAAAATTAACACTGAAAGCGCTAATTTGGCAACACCGCAAGCCGCGCAAAGGAACTTCATTCGAATAAAAACTAAATAACAATATTATGTTATGTAAATGTAATTGCAGATAATCAATGCTGTTATTTTTGTATAACAGTAAGAGGACTAACGATATTTAAAGTGACCTGTTATTACGCTATATCTATCTCTACCAAAACTTAGTAATAAATGTAGTTTAATAAGGATCCAGATCGTGTGACACCGTTTACCCAGTCAAAAATTTGATAGTAAGTTCCTCTTAATTTCTTAAGAGATGGCTACCGCCCATGGACATTTGCACAGATGCAAAGTTCGGCTCTAGGCAAGGAATAATATGAACTCATTGGTGTTCCATAGTACAATGAAATAATTTTAATAAAATTTACCTATCTAAAAAGTTCTTGGGAAAAAGAAACGTAAAGTCTGAGAGGAGGATTTGAACCCTGTACCTCCTAGTTACCGTTGAGCATGGTAAGCCGTTGGGCTAAAGACGCTTAGGAATTTGTGTCAAAATTTCAATAGGAATTACACATATAAACGGTCTATCTCACTTTAGGACAGTTTGTCTCGCTCTCGTGGGCTTTAGAATCAAATAAATTGAATCAAGTCGGCAAGGCGCGCGGTGCGCGTCGGTATGGTCAATTGCAATATTTCGCCACGGTCGAAGTTTTATTTGGCGCTGTTCCATCGAAGTAAATATCGGACGTGCGGGGTTGATTTTATGAAATGCCGATTTGAATTAGGCGTACATAGCCTCTTAAGTACCAGATTTGAGATTAAGTGCTATCTGTCGTCATTACATTGCGAACATTAGTAAAGTTGCCGAAACACCCAATTATATCTGAGCTGTTTGATTAATTACCATGATATATATAACAAAGGCAGTATATGATAGTTCCGTGGCTGGAAGGCGTATTCTGTATTGCTTGATGTGGTTATATGGGATTATATTTGGAACTGATAATCGTAATAGCCTTATAGACTTTCCGCACTATAATCCAAAACCATTAATAAGGGATATGTAAGTCATGTTTAAATTATTAATATATAATTCAAAGTATCTATTCATCAACACCTGTAAGGGCGTGTAATGCTGGGGCTTCATCTCCGTAAGTGTTAAAAGCATAGACTGTGGTCGGATGCGTTTTATTTAAAGCGTCAAATATAACGTTGGCGGATAGCTACTACACCTGGTACATCCTTTACTAGGGATTACTCCAAAGCAATAAGAGGTGAGACTACGAATAGGCACCAGAGTCAAATCACTGGTTTGTGTGGAGACTTGAATACTCAATACTCCACTAAAATCACCATCCTCCTATGTGCCCCGCGCTTAAGGCAAGAAGAGCGTGCGACCTAGAACGTAATTACGCCCACGCTGATTTTAGTGCATCAGTGCTTGAGAATGCCCCGGGAGGCAGTGCAAACTCACTTCACTCCTCGGCTCCCTAGATGTTAGAGGGCTCCCTGCAGCGGTATTTACGGGAGGATATCTTGCCATATCGCATATCTGCACCTCCGGGACCCCGACTGACGTCGGTCCCCGTGACACGTATGCGCACCTGTCTCCTTTTCTCTTTCTGCGGCCTGCTATTGAGACATCACTGTGTCGCAGAAATTGGACGCACCTACTCAATGATTGATTATCGCTATGCAGCATGGCTTGCACCAAACTACCCAGCGAATCGAGGGGATAAACGAGTGTCTCGAGTTCAAATCTCTGCGTTGCCCATGCTGCGCACTCAACCAGCGTATGAAAAGCAGTGTCTCGTACGCTACACTGGTGACATTGAGGTGAAGGCAGGCAGCCCACAATCTGATTCAGATACTTATCCACCCCTGGAACTGTAACGGTCAAGTCCGCAAACGTCTATGGAACATGATAGCATCCGTTTTCGCGGGGGGACCTTCATGCCCAGCCTACCTATTTTCTAGATCACGATCGCCAACCCGTCGTTGGCGAGGTCAACCGGTTCAGTATATGACACAGCGCGTGCCGTGAGTATCTCGGCCAGGACCAGAACCCGAAGGATCCAGTCATAGCCGACGTTCCAAAGGATCGGCCCGAGGACCGACTCCTGTGGGACATAGCACGCGACGCGTCGTCTACCTAACGCGTGATTCTCGGACTCACCGCCCTCCCAAAGGATGTACCTTTCGTGGAGGTACGCGCCCAACAGCCTCGTGAGTTACGGGGGAATTCCGTGTGCACGGAACCCCTCCCTGATCTTCTCGTCAGGGAGGCTTGTTAAAGGCGTTCGCTATGTCAAGCGACACGGCCAGGACAGTATTCTTCGCATGGACGGCTTCGTCCGTTACAGTACGGTCAATATATGCACATAAGTTATCTGTCAATATTTAACGCCATTAAAAATTTTAAATAAGTACTTTGCTTTTATAGTTTAATCACAAAAAGGTATCTATAAATAAACAGAGCTGCTTTCGCAATCATACATTAATGGATAGAATTCGTGTAATGTCAGAAGTTTTACATACGGCGCTGGAGTTGTGCATGCAATTGTTGTCTGCTTTTGACAAATCCAATTTCCGCAACTACATCACCAGCGATACTTTCTGCTTTGAAAGTTGAATAAACTTCTTTTACTATAAACAAATGCGCTTATACAAAATCAGCCAACTCAATGTATTAAATTTAATACTATATCTATGTGTGTGTTGAAAAATTTTGCATATTTTAAACCGACTTCCAAAAGCAGGAGGTTCTCAATTCGACTGTTTATTTTTTGCGCGATTTCTCCGTTAATTGTGAACAGATTTTTTTTATTCCAAAACGTATATTCCTGATATATATACCCAATGATACCATCTCATGCTCTGATGAGTGGTTTCTAGGGCAATCGATAGCTGCCCTTGTTGAAGAGCGCCTACACTTTTCCAAAGGCTAACTAATACTATACGCATGCCAGTACTACAATTTCTTCTTCTTCCGTGCAGGAACGGAGAAAGAATTCAATTTCCTGCAGCCGAGTGGCCTGTTGTAAGAGGTGACAAAACAACCCACAGCCAAGTTACCCGGCTGGATGGTTACCACCCCTGGTCCATAGTCTGCCGCCATAGCAACCTCAAGTTGTGTTCCAGCATTAATGACCACGTTCCAGTGTCCTTAAAACAGCAGCATTTGTAAATCTCCATAGGCGATGGTAACCGCTTTCCATCAAGTGGGCCGTCCGCCGTGAGCTCATAAAAAAAATCTATTCAAGCAACTAAAAAGTAAAGAAATATTTTTTAGTAAAAACAAATCAGATTTCAAACTGAAAAACAATAAAAAAGCCACACAAAAAACAACAACAAAATTGCCAAATGCACAGACTTCAACATGCTGTAGAAAGTATTTATTTTCTACGTTTTAGATTGAAGTCGTTTTGTCTTTTTTAATATATAGCGTTAACTCCATATAACTACACTGAAGGGACTGTGCATTTTATGGCGTTATAGGGAAGTATGTTATTTTTGTCGAACATCTTTTCAGAAGGTGATGTTAGGAGCCTTAAGAACAGACGAGCGTGCATGACAAGAGCTATGAATGTCAAAGAAGCAAGTGAGGTGTGTAAGAATGGGCCTGTGAGGCGCTCTGTTGTTCGTGCCTACCCCGCAAGGGACTTGGCGTGAAGTTATGTATGTATGTATGTATCTTTTTCTGCATTAATATTTTTTTGCTTTTGTTTACTCTATTTATTCATATCTTGCGATATTGAGGCATCTTGTTGTTAAAGGAAGTACTTAGAAATTTAGCTATATTGGAATTTCTTAGAAAGAAGAGAGAAGAGACGCCAACAGTCGAGTTATTGCGAGCTAGATTAATAAAGCAATAAAAGAAAGTAGACAGCTGCGCAGTTTTTACTAATTTTGGCAACATAAAGAAACTTTTTATTACTTAATTGTTGTCGTTATTGAGAGTGGGTGTAATGCTATATAGAGTGTATCGTTGTATGGAAGACACGCTAAACCAACCAAAGCCAAATGTTTTCGACGGTTAAGGAAGTTTGCCGTTAAGTCGAGTGACGTTACATGGAGTTTACACTGTATCACGATATTTTACATGTATAGGACAACTTTATGTTTAATGCCTATACCTGCCAACAGGTCTTCATTACTGATCCTCCATAAAAACAATCAGCATAATTGCCAAACTGAAATTTGGCAGCCAAATTGCCAATTGCGTCCCGACTGGCACATGGACTGCCAACTCCCACCGCCCACTTTAAAGTCTAATAAATTAGGAAGTTACCCGCGATATCGAAAATTTTGACCGAGCAAGGTGCAGTCGAATGTTGCCACATGAAAGTTATTTATTTGCCGAGGTGTTTTATTTCAATTTATTTTCCGAAAATTCGTATTTACATTACCAATAGTATAATTAACATTGGTTTACACTAGCTTTTGGCCGCGACTTCGTCCGCGTGGAATAGTTTAAAAAAGTTTGATCTTAGCGTGATGATATATAGCCTTTCTCGATAAATGGGCTACCTAACACTAAAAGAATTTTTAAATCAGGCTAGTAGTTCCTGAGATTAGCGCGTTCAAGCAAACAAACAGCTTTATACGTTAATATAAGATAAATGGCTTAGTTAACTATCTCAGTCCCAAAAAAATAAAATTCTGTGTTGCGGATGTTAAGATGCGTTTGACAGAAAATTTGCTTTCGTCTACATCACCTGTATGTGTATAAAAATACATATATATAATGGAGCTATGCACTTATAATGTTTATAATTACTGTTAGTGCCGTTTGCTATTGAAACGCATAAACCGCGGGTTTTTGAGGTCATGAGCTTCTACGAAGAGCTTTCAAAATGCCTAAACGACTCTTCAGGTAACCAAAGAGCTGGTTGCTACCTCGGACAACGGATTAAAATTACGCTGTTACTGTCGTTGTTATATAGTAGTATATGTTTTTTAATTGTATGAGTTCAACAGCCAGGTAAAAGCCCCGTCTGATAGAAAGCAGTTACCATTGCCTATAAACATTTATAACACCAATGTGCGACTACTCTTTAAGGAGAGACTGGAACCTGGCCAGTAATGCCGGAATACATACTCAAGGTTGTTACGGCGGCATACTTTAGACCAGAGGTGGTAGCCAATCAGGCAAACTAATACCCTACCAGCTGGCTTTGGGTTGTTTTTGTCGCCTATTACTTTAGGCTTCCCGGCCTCAGGAAATCCGTATCCGCAGTATCCGTGCAGGAACGGAGAAAGAATACAATTTCCTGCGGCCGGGCGGCCTGTCGTAAGAGGCGACAAAATTACCCACAGCCAGGTGGGAGAGTATTATATATATGCTCGACTGGATGGCGCCCACCCCTGGTCTAGAGTATGACGCCATAACAACCTTGTGTTGTGTTCCGGCATTAGTGACCAGGATCCAGTACCTCTTAAGAGAGCAGCAGCGCATTTGTAGCACCTTTGGTGTCGCAAATGTCCATAGGCGATGGTAACCGCTTTCCATCAAGTGGGCCGTCTGCCTGTCTGCTGATCTCCTGCAATAAAAAAAAAGGTAATTGTATTCTGCCTCTGTTCCTGCACGGATAAAGTTGTTAGTGAATAACAATGATACTGTCAATAAAAAGAATCGGAGTGCCATCTTCTTTTTCTTTTTATCTAGATGAAAGGCATCCTATGTTCTTTTTTATACCCATAACAAAGTGCATGCAAATTTTCCTAACGATATGTCGAGTATTTAAGCCATGAAAGCATTATATAATAGAATAATTATATATTAGTTAAATGCCACAAAGTCTATGTCTAAACAATTATTCAAAACAACAGGGAAAACCTTTTATGTGACAACACCAAACAACCGAACTTGGCAACTTTGTGGTTTTAAACTTTTGTCATCGCCGGCAACTTTAGTGGCTATAAATAGCTGGCTGGAAGTTCTGCGCTTTCAGTCCTGAATATTTTTACTTTTGTATCAAGATGTATTGCTTTTGTTTGCTCTCGTCTCTTTGCCTGTTTAGAAATTTCACTTAAAGTTTTATTTACCCTATTTTTAGTTTATACAGCCATTGTGATAGCTTTTTTTTTATTGCCTGAAGCAGGCAAACAAGCGGACTGCCCACTTGATGAAAGGTGGTTACCGTCGCCTATGGACATTTGCAACACCGGGGGCGTTGCCAACGCGTTGCCGGCCTCTAAGAAATTTTATAACGTCCTTCTTAAACGACCGCATGTTGTAGCGCAGATGGAAAACCTTGGCGGGAAGTTCTCTCCAGATCATTGTTATACGCGGTATAAACGTTCTAGAGAACAGTTGCGTAGTTGAGCGTGGGAGCTCTAGAAAATGTGGGTGAACATCCCGTCGATAGCGAGCGGTGCGGTTATAAACGTTAGGTTAGGGTAATAACAACACAACACAACAATACAACTATGGAGGGTAGAGGTAAGGAGAATCATCTCATATAGAAAAATAGCTGAAGAAGTGTTCAGTTGTAAGCTGTAAATAACAGTTCAAAAACCGTCCACAATAGCAATGAAGTAGACAAAGGGTATGGTATGAATGTAGCTGTTGTAGACGAATCGAAGAATGCCGAGTTAAAAAAAAAAATATCTTTGGCGACTAGAGTAGTTGATTATAAAACGTCAACTATTTACGTAGTACAAAGTAATTTACTAAATCTAACCTCAAAGAATTGTTATGTGAAAACGTGAATAGTGATTTTATTTCGTGAATTTTGAATAATACGCTTAATTAATTTTATAAAACTAAAAAACTATAATACTACTGTAGTAACTTTTAGTGCTTTCTTTAAAATTCACCCTGATGCCAAAGTGGAACCACCCCAATTTAATGCATTTCAATGGACACTTCTTCATACTACCCTCCATAAATACAACAAAATCCCAAACAACGTACAAGAGCTAGGAAGGTTATTATATATAATTATATATTATACTAGCTGTCCCGGCAGACGACGTCCTGCCCGGTAAAAATTAAAAAAAAAAAAATAGGGGTGGACTACCCCTAACATTTAGGGGGATGAAAAATAGATGTTGGCCGATTCTCATAGATACCGGATAAGCACAAAAAATTTCATCAAAATCGGTCAAGCCGTTTCGGAGGAGTATGGCAACGAAAACTGTAACACGAGAATTTTATATATTAGATATACTGTTACAAGTTAGGCCATCTGCATACCTGATTACAAGCAAATTTATTACCTGCCGCGGCGTTTGAGCTTATAACATTGAAACTGACTATCTCCTTTTGTTTACTTTGTGTTTAAAATTTGTAATTAGAAGACAGCCTATTGCGTATTGTACTCGTTTATGGCCATTCGCAGGCATATATACGCAGGTGTGCGGATTACGTATTCTGGGAAATTGCGTCGACGCTTGCCAGGTAGACATATGGCATCGGTGCATTATAAATCAATGGCCCAACGCAGAGATGGTCAGTCAAGCGAGGATTACGATACTAGTAAGATGTGAGCAGTAAATTCGATAAGCAAAACAGTGACGGACTTTACGCGTGTTTTTTTTTTTATTGCAGGAGATTAGCAGACAGGCAGACGGCCCACTTGATGGACAGTGGTTACCATCGCCTATGGACATTTGCAACACCAAAGGTGCTACGAATGCGCTGCTGCTCTCTTTAGGGAGACTGCCTGGAACCTGGTCACTAATGGCGGAACACAACACAAGGTTGTTATGGTGACATACTCTAGACCAGGGGTGGTAGCCATCCAGTCGGGTAAATGCCTTACCACCTGGCTCTGGGTTGTTTTGTCGCCTCTTACGACAGGCCGCCGGGCCGCAGGAAATTGTATTCTTTCTCCGTTCCTGCACGGATAAGGGTGCGTGTTATTGAATTATGCATTACATTGGAACTTATTGCGTCTAGTTATATTTGTACCTATGTTATACGTGTTGGTATAGTTTTAATAAATTCTATTGTAATTACAACGGCATTTTAATTCGAGCTCTGTAACTCGTAACTGTATGTTGTCATCATAATGTGTATGTTTTTCAACTGGCTTACCCTTGCTGAATTTCCACCCGCACTGGGTGTATAGTATAAACAAAAGCGACAAACGACACCGTATAATTTCGTTGAGAAGTCAAGTTTCTGCTAATTGCAAGAAACACAATACTGTCCGCTGTCCCTTAGCACTAAGTACCAAACAGGATACTTCAAGAGAATATCAAATATCTCCAACGAATTTCTATTTCAATTAAGACACTTAGGGTCGCTTGCATAACGATCGCCTTTAAATAAAATTAATTAATCATATAAAACTGCCTAAATACGTTTTACACAAAACGTATTGACAGTTCTTTAAACATATTTAGCGGCAAATTTTAAGTTATGCAAGACGCTAATTGGGATTGTTCACTTTTTACAATCTAGCTATTTCAAAAACCCATTTCGAGTCTAGTTAAAATTCCAAAAAACGTACGATCTTCTTGTATTTTGTAAGAAATGTGTTGTAAATTGTAAATGTGACCTTTATTTGACCTTCCTAAATCCAATCAGGTGGGCCGTCTGCCTGTTTGCCTGCTTCAGGTGTAAAAAAAATCTAGCTGTACATTATTTAATTTAAGTTCTGTAACATGAATTTTCCCTAAAGACTACTTTAAAAAATTTAACGATAAGTATAGAAAATAATAATGGTTGAACACGAAAAATTATAAGCCTAGCGACAATAAACACTAAAATGATCACGATACGTAATGAGTAATGACAGTGCCATTTAAATAGTAGTAGCACAGATTACTATGATTATATATAGATAACACTTACTTTTTATTTTTGTTTTCTAGGTAAAGAAATCAATGTAAACTTGTCCCTTATGACGTCATCGGAGAAATAATTTTAAAATCGAATTATAAAAAAACTACCTCCTAAAATACAAAAATATTCAAATTAGTATCTTAAAATACCCTATTTTACGTAATAAAAATATAAAATCAGAGGGTAATTTTTTGTGAACAATCCCCATTGTATGTTCTTACATACATACATACATAACTTCACGCCAGGTCCCTTGCGGGGTAGGCACGAACAACAGAGTGCCATACAGGCTTATTCTTACACACCTCACTTGCTTCTTTGACATTCATAGCTCTCGACATGCACGCTCGTCTATTCTTAAGGCTCCTGACATCACCTTCTGCTAATACACGATCAATTTGATCATGAAAGGTGTGTCGTGGCCTTCGGCGACTTCTGCATCCATACCCACATCTTCTTACATTATGTGTTAAATACGTTGTGTTCTTAAATAAATTTAAGCAACCTTATGCAACTTGCTATATGACTTATATATTAATAGAATTAAAATTAAGAACCGTATCGCCGCGCCACCTACCGGATCCAATTGTGAATCTAAACCATTATGTAACGGACACAACGATCATTGGTCCAAAGGAGAATGAAAACAAGGTTATCGAGGGTTCGAAAGTTAGCCATTGAGAGAATGGAATCTATGGCACGTACTTCACTCAGTCCAATCCCGAGTGAAGTACGTGTGTTCAGTTCTCTATGCTTTCAGATAGCTATTATTTATTCATAAAAACATACATAGGTAAATGCACAAAATATTACATATCGTCTTTTATATATGTACTAGTGATCGCCTAGTGATGATGAATTTGAACATTATTAAGGTTCTGTTGTCAATGACTGTATTTCTATGAACACAGATTTCACCAAGGCTGTTATTTTATTTTATTTTATTTTTATTATTTCTGTTATAAACACAGAAGTATAATATATATGCTGTGTGTGTCAATTATATAGTAGTGTGCGTAATATCTTTTTGATTGATTTTTAGTATTTTTTATGCATAATTAAAAGAAAATATTAGCATTATACACTCCTTCTATATATATTTGCTTCACGTAATAACATAATGATATGTTTATTACTTGTATTTAATTATCTAATTTATTTAATTTTACAGGCAACACCGAGTGGGCCGCTCATACAATGGATACCATCACGTTTATAAACCAATCTATAATCTAATAGTTAAGTCCATTTAACTATAAGTTACGAGTCTTGCACAGTAATTAGTCACTCCAGAGCGCTAATACTACTCGTGCATCAGACCAAAGTCGGAGTGAGAATCTGTATCTCCTCCTACGTCCGCACTATTTTATATGCTTTCTATATATATATATATATAGAACGAGTCGAGTAGTGGGTTAATCGATACAAACTGCCCTTTTATGTTATTTACTCAGTATTTCAACTTATTAAAAAAAAAAAATATTATAATATAAATTACATACTATTGAATACAATGTAAGAAAACTTAACTTATTTGTATTGTATTCTACCCATAGTCCCTCAAGACTATAAGTAGAATACTGAGCCCAGATCACCGTCTTCTATGGGTAAGGTGCCCAGAAGGCTGGCTACGTTTCCTCGCTGGATCGCCATACTGATCCGTTGGCCGAGGTAGGCACCAGCCCTCTGATCACCTGAAGAGTCGATGAGTCGTTTTGATAAATTTTGGTAGAGGCTCATGGCCTCAGGACCCTACGGTCCAAGCGTCTCGACAGCAAACGGCACAAACATATAACTCTCACTGAGGGTTGCATATTTCCGCCGCTTGAGTGATTCCGCTGTTTCGGCTGCCGAACCGGCCGATCTAGAAGTGTTTGGTAAATGGGATGCGGCCAACGTGTCTACGCAAGTCGCATCCCACACCAAAGGCTTGCCACGCTGCCAGGGAATTAGAGTCATTCCGTCAGGGCGCTTGCCATCATCACGTGCAATACTTATTAAAAATAGTACAATAATTCAAAAAAAATCTAGGATGCTCGTACTAACCTATAATATAGTATAATTTACCTAATTTTAAAGTACAACAAAAGTATCCAATATCAAAAAGCGAGTGTACAAAGGCGCTTCTAATAACACCGTCAACATAATTATGCTAATTCTGATCAAAGTTGGCACAATCACAAAATTTTTACAAAAGAGTCACTCCGTAGAATATATAGAAGCATGTAGATCTGTTCAAATTGATCCAGTAATGTTTTTATCTTGATCAACGAATTTATGAAATATAATCATTTAATTTAATATAGTCAAACTAGTGTTTTAGGCCGTCTTTATATGTCATTTAAAAGAGCATTAAATATTGTTTAAAATATACATTTATTATAATAACTTATGTATTATTGTATATATATGTCGGAGGGAAGCTTTAATTGGACGTATTGTTGACTGGATGTATAACGCACAATATCATTTGTTTACATTTTAATTACTTCTAAAATTCTTAATTTAATTTAATTTGATTTATTAAATGTTTCTATAACTTAAAGATCGTTCTAACCTAATAAAAGTTATGAATATTGTAATTTAATGAACGACCAATGAGAGCAGAGCATGTCTAGAGCGGGGACAGACGCGCCCTCTATACTTTGGTAGTATCTACTTCGGTAGACGGAGGAGTTTTTGTAACTCATTGGGTTGATGGCAGCAGGTCGAATTGGACCTTAGAGTATTTTTAAAGAAAGTGTTTTAAGTTAGAAGTATGAGCGGGTGCCCTGAACCTGCTGCTCGGTCTAAACTATGTCATATTGTTGATCAAATCTAAATTAAAAGTGCATAAACCGTGGCTATTGTGTTTTATGCTCGCATTTTATCCTGATGACGCCCACTAAACCTACCATAACTAAAGAAGATGTCGTGAGAACGAGGCCGTTCTGCGACATATATATATTATATATCATGTGTTAACGCCAACCTGTTCCGTCGGGGAGAGAGGGGAGCGTCTTTAGTATGTACCGAATTTATAATTTTATATCACTTGAACCCTCTGCCAGTGTTGTGGCCAAAGCAAACTTTGTCGCCGGTCTGCTCAAAACTCGGCTAATTTTCAGTTGGAACCCGACTTTATGAATCTTAATACACCGCAACAGTGGGATTAAATTTAATTTCCCATTTTGAAAATAAATAATAACTTTGAGTCAACCTTGTTGTTGAGAAATGGTTACTTTGAAAATAATATTGTCAGACGTGATTTTGTACGATAGACTTTTTGGGGGGAGAAAACATTTGTACATTATATATCTATAAAAAGTTTTTACATAAAGAGATTTTATTTTTATTCTAATAAAGTTTTATACATTTAATCAGTTACTTGACTTAAAACTAAGGTTTACAATACGATGTAAAAACTAATAATAGATGAAAACAACTTGCAGTATAATTTCTTCATTGTTATTTACTATGATCATAAATATAACAAAAATGTGTAGGGTATTGAAATTAGTCTGTCCGTCAGTATGTCTAAGAAGTGTCCTGTTGGACTAAACGAATCTATATTAATATTATAAAGCTGAAGAGTTTGTTTGTTTGTTTGAACGCGCTAATCTCAGGAACCGCGGGTCCGATTTGAAAAATTCTTTCAGTGTTGGATAGTATATTTATCGAGGAAGGCTATGGGCTATGTATCATCACGCTAAGACCAATAGGAGCGGAGCAGCAACGAAGAATGTCTCAAAAGCGGGGCGTTTTGAAAGCTAATTCCACGCGGACGCATCACTGCTGCTGTTGAGAATTCTACACATTCTAGAGATAGGGGAACTAGCACCTAGTACTTTTGTGCTTAATGGGGGAAAGAGGGGGGTTATAATACTATATTTGTATAAACAATCACATTTTCCGCAGGTTAAATATATGAATTATAAAATTATAAACAATTAGGTAACAATTATTATGTAATTATTATGAGAAAATGTGTGCGTTTCCCCCGCGGTGGGAAACTCTCAACGGATTTTTTTAATGATCGATAGCAAATTTAATGTTATAAAATGCGTGAATTTTTTTAGCACGGGAATCCCGCGAATATTTTCCAGCGACCGGTTGCTTGTTGTTCGGGTGCGTAAAAATTAGCTTATAGCACAGTTTTCACTAAAATGATAACTGCGGTACTTTGTGCCCCGGGAATCCCGCAGGAATTTCAGGTCAAGCGTGACGAAGTCGCAGGCATATCCTAGTTATATTGAATGAATTTACGGAAACTCTTTATTGTTCACTATAAATTAAACCAAGACTTTTAATTTTATATTATATAACATTTCTTTAAAAAAATACTTACCTCAACTGCTCCGGAAGTAAGTAAAGGCAGTGCTGATGAAGACCATGCCACACAAACACCAGCCGCGAAGGCTCCAAGGTTTACTATAATAAACATAAATTTATAAAAGATAATATCATATAAAATAGTATATAGTATAATAGCTACATACATATACTTGTCGTCGCCGGTGTGAAGTAAAACATGAAAATTGCTTACTATATCTTGGTTTTTTGTTTTATTTGACACCGACTTTAAGATGTCGAAAATATCCATTTTTAGAAATCTGTTTTGATTTTTGTTTAAAAATATATTTTCGGGTTTTTTATGTACTCGTATACTTGAATAGCTTTAGAAACATATATATGTACTAGCGGCCCCAGCAGACGTTGTCCTGCTCTGAAAAAATATGACCCGATCCCAGCGCCACCTACCGGTTCCAATTGTGGATTTAAACCATCCGGGGACCCACTCAAACACACAAAAACAAAATCGCTCCCCGTTGTTAAGAGGATTCTAGAACCCGATCTCAGCGCCACCTACCGGCTCCAACGGTATAAAAACTATCCTATCTTTCAAGTTGGATCAAACTGGACACGGTGTGCAAATTTGATTAAAATCGGTTGAGTAGTTTAGGAGTCCATCGCGGACAAACATCGTGACAGGAGATTTATATATATAAGATATGATATGATAACATGCATATGTATATGAAACACGTTGTACGTACTTATTATATACTTCTTATGGAATCCAGTCATTAGATCCTGATTTGGTGACCACAGGATTACCCCAATATAACTCTTTTGAATATATTTTTTATATCGATCCAAAATTAACTGAGAAATAGCGTAATACAGTCGAATTGAGAATCTCCTTTTTTTAGAAATCGATGAAATAACATTTCATTCATACAAGGACTACCACTAGTAGAAAGATTCCTCAAAACTAACCCTAGAGCTTTGCTAACTATGCAGAAATAAATTAATACATCTATTTGACATAGCTGGAAATTTAGTTATAGGGGCTTCACTCAAACTCAGATTAAAGTGCAGCTCAAGTATGACAAGATGCTTGAGTATTTATTCCTTACCTATCCCAGTGCCGATATACTGTGTGGTAATTCCAGACGTATCCCGTTTGATATCAGGAACGGTTTCCATTCTCTGCAGAACCCTGGGTTTCCCATTTTGATTGTCAGCTGGGTCTGGAGTGCTTGATAGCGCGGTCTCAGCGTCTACCGTCGACGTGCTTTGCTCGTCCACTGAAAATAATAAATAAATAAAAATATTGCATAAATTCAGCAGACAGACAGATGGCCCGGCCCACCTGATGGAAAGTGATTACCATCGCCTATGGACCTTTGTAACAACAGAGGCACCACTACCAATGTGCAGCGGCTCTCTAAAGCGGTCTCCCTTTAAAGAGCCCCTGGTCACTAATACCGGCCAACTCAAGGTTGTTATGGTGGCATACTTTAGACCAGGGGTGGAAGCCATACACCCCTGGTCAGTCCAGTCGGGCAAATGCCCAACCACCTGACTGTGGGTTGTTTTGTCGCCTCTTACGACAGGGCCGCCCGGCCGCAGGAAATTGTATTCTTTCTCCATTCTAATTCTAAAATCTATCTTTTGTAGTTTTTTACTGCTGTTTATTATGATTTGGTGGATAATAGAGAGTTATCTACCTTATTTGTGACCCCAAAATGCCGGTTGAATTCAAAGGACAGGTCTATAAATCCATCATTAGACCTGTCTTTTGTATGGCAGTTAAGCCTGTACTTGAGCGACACAAGCAAGAACTGAATGTCACGGAGATGAGTATGCTGCGATAGATGTGTGGAGTGGGAAAGACCGGTTCAGGAACTCCCTCATCCTCGGCAGTCGTCATGTCCGTGACATAGCAGACAAACTGCAAGAGTGTTGCTCCCAAGGTCCCGGTCGAAGGGGAAGGTCCAAAAATTGTTTGCTTGACATTGTGAAGAATAACATGCGTGCCAATGGTCTCAAAACGGGGGATGCTGAAGACCGCGCGAAGCGGAGTAGAAAAGTAGGAAAGCGGACCCTGAGCGTCGGAGTGAACGCTCCGATCGCAACCGGGATTTAACGCTCGGATGATGACGATCAGAGAGAGAGTTACAAAATATATAAACAAAATTTCCAATTAAACTTTGAACTGTGTCATTCATTCAACTCATCTGTTATCGTATGCAGTTAAATGCAATGAATCTGACAGAAAGTTGAATGGTTAAAAAATTACATTCATAACATATTTAATTGGAAGACGAAAAATAATTTGAACCTTAAATGTATTCACACTAAGGTTTAAAATAACAACGACAACTAGGAACTGCATATTAAGAAGTGTTTATAATAGACACTGTGACTTGAATTCTAATAATCTTACTTAATAAGTAAGCAACGTATTTTTTTTAACTACATGTCTTATTACAATGCATGAATACTAATACAGCTATTATATAACAAAAAAATAAATTGGCAGTAAGTGTAATAAAACACATAAGGGGGCGTCCATATATTACGTGAGGTGTTTTTTTAAATTTTCTGCCCCATCCCCCAATCTCACGTGAGATTTTTCAAAATGTGAGTTTCTTACGTAAACGCGTTGGATTGTTATTGTAAAAAGAAAAAAACAAATTTGCTTCGTGCTTTTATTTACGACTAGTTAAGACTAGTAATCAATATTGCTGAGAGTTTAATTATTTATAATATATATTAAATATATAATAAACGGAGAAAATATGTTTCCGAAATTTACTATACCAGGTTCCGGGTTCGATTCCCGGTATAGTAAATTTCGGAAACATATTTTCTCCGTTATTTACCATGGTCTGGGATCGGCCCCAGAGTGGTCCGTTGTATATTACCCATAACACAAGCGTAACTTGCTTAATTTGGGGATATACAATACAAGTGTGTTTGTCTGCCGATTATTATTATTATTATTATAAGTGTAATAAAAATTTAACAATAGAATAATTAAATCGTAACTACTGTGATTAAAAAAAGAATACCTACTCTAATTCAGTCCATGGAGAATCATGCACGGTCTCAAGAGAGACTATTGGAACCAACATGTCCATTTGATTTTCAGTAAAATCATCTGCTCCTTCAACTTCGTTCTGATCTAGCCACTCTAAGCCATTGGCACTTGCACAAAGTAACTCATTAGCTCGTCTTGTGACAATCCGTGAGGTTGGAACCTGTCCGTGTGTCGCTGCCACTCAGCTCGTACGCTCTCGTTCATCGAGTCGCGCGTTCGGCTGACAGTGGCGCGAAAACAAAGGATGGGCTACACTGTACCGTAAATTCAGATTAAATTGAGCTATTTGGTATAAAACAAATATGGTGGTTTGACAGTCAGTAAATGTATAACGTTGAAGTATGAATGAAATTATTTTCTTTCGAAAGAATTAGTAAATGATCTTAATCGTATTACGATTACGCTTAAGATTAAATCTTAAGCATGTAATGGACCAAAAAAGTATTTTTTTTTGTTTCAATCAGAAAAAAAATTGCGTGATATTCGCCGAGACCCCCCTCTCTCCAACGTAAGATTAGATGAGATTTGACTCGACCCCCTCCCCCCCTTAAACACCTCACGTAATTTATGGACGCCCCCTAACAACACTCTTATTTCTGTGTGATACAAGTATGTGTGTATGAGAGAATTCTTTACATATTCAAAGTAGAATAGAATATTCTTTATTGCACATAAGAAAATAATAATACACATGAATTAAGAATCTTATAACTAGTACAATGGGTGGTCTTATCGCTAACAGCGATTTCTTCCAGACAACCTTCTGGAGATAATTTGAAATTTTTCATAATAGGTCGGTATTTCGTGCGCATAATTTAGAATATACACAATCATATATACATATATTATAAGTGAAAAATAAATAAATACACATACATATTTGTATACAAATATATGTACATAGGGTTACATAGACATACATAAATTACTGTTTACAAATTTAAATAGTGATCTTTGAGGAGTTTATTTAAAGATGTAAGTGACTTTGCACTTCTGATACTGATCGGTATTGCATTCCACAAGCTTACAGCCTGCATAGTAAAAGATTTCTGACAACATTGGGAAGAATGTATTGGCATCATTTGTCGTAGATTTGCTGAAGATCTCAAGAGTCTCGTGCTACTTTCTTGAAAAAATCAAAGCGTTCCTTCAAATAGGAGGGCGCTTTTGGGCTAAAGAGTACATTATACAAGAGGGATGAGCATTCCGGCGAAGGCGGATAGGAAGCCATTCGAGCTTACTACGAAATTCAGAAATGTGATCATATTTGCGCAAACCAAATATGAAACGAATGCAGAAGTTTTGGAGTCGCTCTAGTTTATCTAATTGGCTTTCGGTGTTATGTAATTAGCTGATGTCACCATAGTCAAGGATAGGGAGGAGAAGGGATTGGGCAAGGGCAATTTTAGTATTAAGTGGGAGAAAGTGTTTCAACCTTCGAAGAGACGCTGCACTTGCAAACATTTTGCGGCTTACTTCTTGTATTTGCGGGCCCCAAAATAAAGATTGGTCGAAATAAATACCTAAAGTCTTGACCTTCTCACTAAGATTTATGATAACACCGTCAAACATAATTTTCAAAGTAATTGGCGAAATTAAAAATTATGTGTTACTGTGTAAAATAAAGTTTCATTGTAGATTATAAATAAAATTAATGCATTTACATACTTAATACGAAACTTACATATACAACGAAGTAACGACATTTCAAGTCAATATTGTTTTCATAATTCTACGAGTATATTTAATTAAAAATACTACAAAAAAAAATCTACCTACAAAACTGTTTTATCGATCTGCTTTGTATTGGGCAGCGCCGTGTTCACAGGTAACCGCACTGTTTTCTCAAAGCATAGGTATTCAATGAAATTACAAAGAACCACTCACCAGAAAAAAATATAGAACAGATAATGATAAGAATATAAATTACAAATTTTCTCCAAATTAGAATCCTCAGAAACTAGAAAAAAATACTTTTTTAAAATCGTACTGAAAGTAAAATCTGGCAACAATAATCACTAGTCATAAAAGGAATTAATTTTCAAGTCATATAGTGTAATGTATACAATACCATTACAAGTTGGGAATTATGTAAACAAACCGGTTATTTTTTGAAATTTGCATTTATTTGCGATATTTACCTACATTAATGGTGATTATGTATAATTACTATTTTAACACTTTTACCGCAGCATATACACTCCTTTAATGATGGACGCTATGAATCCCAACCCTGGCACTCATTCAGAAGTCTGATTGATAAATGACAATATTACTATCAAATTGACAATAAATTGACGTTAGTTGGGTGAAAAAAATACATGCTAAAGGTACCTATGAATACAGCTAAAATAAAAAAGACCCTAATGTAAAGTCTGGTACAATAGCCACTAGTCAAAATCAATTTTCAAGTCTCAAAGTGTATTGAAAACACTCTTTTAAAGATGGACGCAATGAATCAGTATCTTTTACTCGATTTAAACTGTTAAATGAATTATTTTCGACGATATTGTTAGCAATAATACTTTGACTGTAACAAAAAAGTACATACAAGACATTTCTAAACCAGAAACACTTATCCTAAATGAAACTTTGATAACATTTGTCACTGATCACTGTTACGGTGCAGCACTAGTTCAGTGGCGCAGCACTAATGATTTGTTACTTTTTCGTTTGTTTTTAATTTGGTTTTTCCCTTAGCTACCGTAAAATGTATTGAACATTTTAAAAATCTATTTACAGTTTCATTTTCCAACTGTAACCTATATTATATATATATATACGTGAAGCAAAATCACAGCAAAAACTTTGTAACCCTTTTTACGAAAATTGCGCTGACGGAGGAGTAAGATATTTTGCACACTTATAGTTTATATAGAGGAGAGCAGAATGCTAATATTTTTTAAAAATTATGCATAAAAAATACATTTAATAAAACTACGTTTTAACGGTTTTAAGTGCGGTAATTTATTTTATTTAGGTTTATCCGACGTTTCGGCCGCTTTTCAGTGGCCGTGGTCACGGAAGACAAAGATGACATTTGTCAAACGTGTATTGTCAATAAAATACATTGAATCAATTAAAAAAACATTACACACACTACCAAGTATTTGACACTCACACGCATACTCTTTTGTTTATTGTTCAAGAAAAATCAACATTGCCTTGGCGAAATCTGTGATAATAGAAATATAATCTTTGGTAACAGAACCATATTAATGTTCAAACTTAAAATTTAAATTAATTATTATGGTCGAATTTCAACCACGGGCGACCACTAATATAAGTTTTTCGAGTCATATAGTGTTATGTAAACACTCCTTTATAGACGGACGCCATCAATCTTTCTCTTTCACTCGTTTTTGTAGTAAAATTGATAAACGTATCCAACACATTTGGTGATATTGTTATCAAGTTAACAACAAAACGTTATCTGTGACAAAAAGTAAAAATAAACTTTTAAGAATGTTTTTAATTCAAAGATAAACCATGTGTATTATGCTTTTGAGTTGTGTTTAGACCTTGACTGTAATGCTTTTAGTTAAATAATCATTATCTTAACGGTAAATCCCGGTCGCAATATTCATATATGAGCCAGTTGTCGATTATCATACTTTTCTTCTCTTCTTCGACTTGACTTTCGCCTATGATTTATTTATTTAGGTTTATGGCTTGGCATCTGGGCCTTAGTTTACAATATAATTTCTTAATTTTCTTAAGCCTATGTGTAGCAAAGCTGAACTGTAGGTTTGTTTTTTTATTGCAGGAGGTCAGCAGACAGGCAGACGGCCCACTTGATGGAGAGCGGTTACCATCGCCTATGGACATTTGCAACACCAAAGATGCTACAAATGCGCTGCTGCCCTCTTAAGGTAGACTGGAACCTGGTCCACTAATGCCGGAACACAACTCAAGGTTGTTATGGCGACATACTTTAGACCAGGGGTGGTAGCCATCCAGTCGGGCAAATGCCCTACCACCTGGCTGTGGGTTGTTTTGTCGCCTCTTACGACAGGCCGCCCGGCCGCAGGAAATTGTATTCTTTCTCCGTTCCTGCACGGAGTATCATCATCAATCATCTAGTGCCATTCAACGGCGTTTTTGTGACAACTCAAAAGACCACATTTGACTATACAGTTCACATTTCTCACAAAACACATAACTACTACTCAAAAACTATCAATATCTTACAACTATTGTTCATTTTAGAGAAATGTTACACATTTTTAGAAATTAAACTGCACAGCACAACATCTCCCTTCAGTTCTCGCCAAAAACTCTCGCCTATGATTATTTACAACAACAGGAGAGTGATGCTGCTGGCATTGAAGGAATTTTATGACAGGTGTTTCCATATTTATCTATAAAATCATCTAAGAAGCAGCTATACACTGCAGCAGTAGGCATAAATACGCATACACAGAAACCCATTCACTTTAATTCAATTAATTAATTTAATTAAGTCATTCAATTAATTATTTCAATTAATTAATTAATATATCTATTCCTCTTGTCTGATTTTTTCCCCTCTATCCCTTCCTCTTTATTTAGAAGAAAGAAAGAGAAATATTTTAGTCGAGACAAAAACACAAAGATAAAATAAATAGAAAGGCAATAAAAAAACTTAGTTTCGAAAATAATACTACACATCTAATAATCCTATTTTCACTTTTCTATGTAAAGCATTTATTATGAACTAGCTGTGCCCGCGTCTTCGTCTGCGTGGAATTTATTTCACGGAACCAAAAAAAAGTAGCCTAACTTACTCATTATAACATAAGCTGTCTGCAGTGAAAGTCCTGTCAAAATCTATCCAGCTACTTTAGAGATTAGCCAGAACATCAAGACAGACAGACAAACATTCTAAAAATTGCCTTTTTGGAATGTCGTGATCCGAATTATACCCCCTATTTTTTCACGTTTTTGTTTTGACATTACAAAACAGGCACTTCAATTTTTCATTTTTCAATTTTTTGTTATTATAGATGATATAAGATAGTAGCTGTGCCCGCGACGTTGTCCGCGTGGACTTTATTTTCAAAACCCCCCGATTTTGAACCATTCTTCATTGGTGCTCCGCTCTTATTGGCCTTAGCGTGATGATATATAGCCTATAGCCTTCCTTCATAAATGGGCTATCTAACACTGAATTTTTTAAATCAGACAAGTAGTTCCTGAGATTAGCGCGTTCAAGCAAACAAACAAATTCTTCAGCTTTACATATTAGTATAAGATATGTATGCTAACTAACTAACTAACTTAAAAATGGTTAAACCATATTTTGAAGGCACACACTGCACATGCACTTCCTCTCAACACCAGCATGTAACAGATACACTCTACATTAATATAAGTTTGGTATTAAAATTAGAAAAAAAAATATTATAAGGTAGTAGTACTAAGGTAGACACAACACAACGTAAAAATCACAAAATTAATGTCACACACAGTAACAAAGATAAACAATAAGCGTGTATGAACTCTAAAAACTTTCACAGTAATTAAGTTGTAAAAAGGTACAGAATTCGAGTCCGTAGACTTGTTAATAATAATAATAATAAGGGGGGCTTTGTGGCGAAGCCTTAGGTGAGTGGCGACACCTCGTACCTGACTCCGGGGGCCAAGATAAGGCCCCCGCCTCCGTGCTTGCCTTAATCAGCAGGCACGGAGTGGATATCGCTAGAGCTAAGACTCAAGCTCCAGGGGTGGAAGTGATAAATGGCCTAATGTCGGAAGTAGCTTCGGTGAACCTGCAGCCCACCTCTCTACACCCCTTAGCCACTCACACCCATGTTGTCCCTGTCTTTTATTGCATTTTTAGGGGCCCATGCAAGGAGTGGCGAGTCACCGTCTGGCCATTTTTCCATGTTTCCTGAACATTGCGACGGGCAGACGTCATAGTCCCCATATTCCCAGAGCCCTAGTATCACTAACAGTTCACACCAATAGCCCGGTACCTTCTCTTCTCATTTCCAATAGTCCTACACTGGCCAGGGCTTGTCCTTGGGTGCATTATTGTATGGTGTAGACAAGGATAATCGGTCAGTGTCACGCCACATTTACATTAAATTTGTCAAGGGGCCTCTACGTGTTGGCCTCCCCATGGCCCCACGCAAGCCGTCCATTTTTATGGCCCGTGGTCTTGAAAGACATACAGTATAATAAAAATAAAAAAACCATGCTTTGAACAAATAAATTTGTTTTGATTTGAACTCTACACCTAAAGCCCAGTAATCTCCAAGAAAACGTTCAAATCTGATTACATTTTAAGCTTTGTAAGCGATTCCTTGTCGCAACGCTTGTAACTTCGTTTTAAAAGATTTTTAAAGCCTTTAACGACTTGAATTTTCAGTTAGAAATTGAATAGTTATATTTAACTATATAATTTTATTTTCAAAAAATGTATAATACGGCCGGCGTATCTTGGCGAATGTGAACATAGGCCCTGCGAACTTTAGCGCATGTGAACTCGTGAAGAAAATACAGTGACCAAATAGTACAAAGCAATGAAAAAATACAGGGATGAAGGGCGACCAATTGTATTCACTGACGAGTCGTATGCCCACTCATCACACGAGTGTACATGCTCTAAAGTTCGCAGAGCCTATGTTCACATTTACCAAGTTACGCCGGCCATAGTATA
Organism: Dendrolimus punctatus; assembly: GCA_012273795.1. Taxonomy (NCBI): domain Eukaryota; kingdom Metazoa; phylum Arthropoda; class Insecta; order Lepidoptera; family Lasiocampidae; genus Dendrolimus; species Dendrolimus punctatus. The sequence goes on along the minus strand of JAABVI010000036.1, from coordinate 98,210 downwards.
CAACAGTTAAGTTTGGGGCGACGGGGATTTATTATATTTAAAGAAAAGAGAAGAGAGTGTCCGGAGGTTTGATACAGAAGTACATTACATTGAAATTAAAACATAATGAATATAAATTAAAAGCACTCTATAGATATACAACGGACCACCCAGACACCCAGACCATGGTAAATAATGGAGAAAATACGTTTCCGAAATTTACTATATCAGGAATGGAACCCGGAGCCTCTGCGTTGCAGTGAGGTAGGCAGGCAAAGACTTAGCCCCCTCAACTACAGAGGCCGTCAAATAATAACAAATTAAATTAATATCTAATATATAAAATTCTCGTGTCACAGTTTTCGTTGCCATACTCCTCCGAAACGGCTTGACCGATTTTGATGAAATTTTTTGTGCTTATCCGGTATCTATGAGAATCGGCCAACATCTATTTATCATCCCCTAAATGTTAGGGGTAGTCCACCCCTAAATTATTTTTTTTTAGACAAAATTTTTAATTTCAATTTTTTTATGATACAACATACAAAAATACATACAATCCTCAATTTTCACCCTTCTACGATAAACCCCTATTTTTTACCGGGCAGGACGACGTCTGCCGGGACAGCTAGTTATATATATACTAGGATGGCGCAAAAAATCCGATCATTTTTCATAGGCCCGAGTGAGCAAATGTTAGTTTTTGATGTTTTAAGAACTCCCTCCAAAGGACAGCTCAAAAAAAGTATATAAGATTTCAAAAGTCGCCAAAACTGATATTTTTTATTAATTTTTTCGCGTTACGGTATAATTGTATAGACAAAAAAATATAAGTTCAAAATATGAATTTTACGAGGTCGCTTATATTTCTTTTTAAATTTATTAATAGTACATTACTAGCTCGAAAAAATCTAAAGTAACGCACTACAATTAATTTAATCGATTCCAATGACAAAAACTCTAAAATTTAACCAAACCACTCTATAATAATAAATACATACATAACTTCACGCCAGGTCCCTTGCGGGGTAGGCACGAACAACAGAGTGCCATACAGGTTTATTCTTACACACCTCACTTGCTTCTTTGACATTCATAGCTCTTGTCATGCACGCTCGTCTATTCTAAAGGCTCCTGACATCACCTTCTGCTAATACACGATCAATTTGATCATGGAAGGTGTGTCGTGGCCTTCCGCAACTTCTGCATCCATCCGCTTTTGCATTGTATATCTGTTTAGTCATTCTTTCATCATACATTCTTTCCACATGCCCGAACCACCGGAGCATTCCTTTCCTTACCTTCACCCCGACACTCTCTTTCAGACCAACTCTCTTTCTTACTTCGGTATTACGAACGCGGTCCGCGAGCGTCACTCCGCAGATTTTGCGCAGTGCTCGCATCTCGACCGCGTTTACTATACTTTCATGCTCTCTTTTCCATACCCAACTCTCGCTTCCATACGTGAGCGTAGGTACTAATATAATATGATATAATAATAAAAATTATCTTAAACCAAACAACTATGCTATCTGCTCGCCGGTGGCCCAGGTGGTCTTTCTTATCAGCGGGAAACCGTCAGCAGTTCGGCGTTGTTATGTCTCGGTCAGGAATTGGTCTCAACCGAACGAATTATAACTAAGTTAAGCGAGTTTATTGATTTTTGTGTAAAAATTATAAAGAGAACCATTTATAGAAATAAAGATATAAAACTTGAGAGGTATCAAGGGACACCCGGATGGAACGAAGTTCCTTTCGATTAATAAGTGAAGGAATTGTTGTAAAATGTCGTCGCGACACCACACTGTTCAATGCGAAATAGAAAGACGAAACGAAAATAACTGATCTGCTTTCTATGAGAGAGAGAGAGAGAGAAACACGCGCACACCGCACGGCTTACAAATATAGCAAAAAGTGTCGTTACAACTTTTGGTCTTAATTTTTTCCGTCTAGCCCCCTTTCGCAACGCGAGATAAGGAACTTCGTTCCAATAAGAATACACAATTATATATTTAATATTCTAGTGGTCGCCCGTAGTCGAAATACCTTATTATCAGTATGTACCTGCTACTTCGTCCATGCTGGACTTGAAATTCTCGTAGGATTCCCAGCTAATTTTTATACCTACATCCGAAGAACTTCAAACCGCTCCCTGGAAAATTCTCGCGGGATTACCGAGATAAAAAATATCACACATTTCATTAAAATAAGATTTGCTATCTATTAGTAAAAAAATTACATTGGAATTCGATTTTTTCGAATACTTCTATAATCACAGATTGTGCCAAGGCTACACTGTTAAGTTGACTTGACAAAATAAACAAAAGAGTATATATGTGTATCTGTGTCAAATATATGGTAGCGTATGTAATGTTTGTTATTATTATTTATGTATGTTGCATGCATATATTTTTTTTAATATTAGCATTCATGGCTTCCTCTCTACATAAACTATTAATGTGCGAAATTTCATACTCCTCCGTACGCGCAGGTTTCTTAAGTGTTACAAGGTTTCGCTTCACGTATTAATATATAGATATATAACATGTATAAATGTTAGTTAACAAATAAACCAATAATAATAGCATATATAATTATATAAGCACAGATATAATAAATGTAAAACAAATATAGAACCAAGGACCTAATGTAAGTTTTTTAAAAGGGTCAAAAAGATAAATAAAATACGACAAAAATATACAAAAAGATAAAATAATTAAAAAATAGTACCCAAATATAAAAGATAAAAATGACCATGTTCGTCCGGTGGAAGGAGGAAAAACATAACTAATTTAAAATAATTAAATAAAGTAATACATTCATTGTATATCCCCAAACTAACCAAGTTATTGTGTTATGGGTAATATAACAGACCAACTCTGAGGTCGATCACAGACACCCAGACCGTAGTCTGTGTCGTTTTCGAAGGCCAAAAAGGCTTAGTCCAGTCAACAACAGAGGCAAATTAGTTGTATATCTTATAGACGTTGATAATCTGTATTGTTAAGTGTAATATGCCTTTTCTAGTTGTGGCAACATTACAATTATTCTTAAGTTTTTTTGTTGTAACTGTCCTGAGACGTAAAAACTCTTACTTGACACTGGTAAAACACAAATTGTACAAAGCCATATTTAAAACAAAAATTATTTTTAAGATCGAGTCGATTTCCTTGATAATGGTGTCAACTAATTAAAAAAAATTAAATCCAACTTACTGTTTTCTATAAATAACTTCACAAAAACTTAAATGGGTAATTAAACTGAGCAAGCAAAGCTGTATCTCGGTATGGTCTGACTCAATAGCACCGATCTTGATAACCAGAATCGGATGACATAGCCCAACTACAGATCTGGGGCACCATTGGCTCATTTTTAATCAACTATACAAAAGGTTCACACTTTGACTGTGCATACGTGTTTTTGATTTAAAAATTCTTTAGAATCGTTGTTATTACAAACTCAACGAAACGAAAAAGCGACACTAAAGACAAATCAACACATAAATCTATAGGACAAAACCTGCGAGAGAATGAGATAGAATACATTATATTTAATAATTAAAACACTATTCTCATTTATTTCATTTTTCTATTGCAGAAGTTCAGCAGACAAGGAGACAGCCCACTTGATGGAAAGTGGTTAGCGTCGTCTATGGACATTTGCTGCACCAAAGGTGCTACAAATGCCCTGCTGCTCTTCTGAGATCAATATTGTATATATTACATAGAAAAAATTATTCTGACAAACATAATATGGGAAAATTAAAAATGACACTCGCATGAATAAAACAGTGGAATTGTTTCATTTTTTAATTTAGTAAGGTTACAATTTGTTTGAGTGATAACTTTTTGATTGCACGAGTTCAACAGACAGGCAGACGGCCCACCTAATTGTTAAGCCGTTACCATCGCCTATGGACATTTGCAATACCAAAGACGTTACAAATGCGCTGCTGCTCTCTTAAGGGAGACTGGAACCTGGCCAGTAATGCGCCGGAACACAATTCAAGGTTGTTATGGCGTCATACTCTAGACCAGGGGGTGGTAGCCATCCTGACATGCAATACAACTTTTGCCAATGTTGTATTTTATTTCTCTTAATTATTATTATAGTTTTAATGAAGTTTTAGTTATAAATGAAATGTTGGTTTCATACTGGAACATGACAACCTTAACTCAGTCGCTATATAAACGCGTTATACCGTCTGTCTGCAAAACGGGAATCGCGTTAGAAGTCAACAGCCTGCGAAATACGCTCCGTTGCTTACAGCAAAGTTTATTCTCTTTAAACATTATTAAAATGGAAGAAATAATATTTTTTATCGCTTGAAGCGGACAAACGGACTTGATGGGAAGTTCCCACACCAACGCGTTATCTCTCAAGGATGGCATAGGAGAGATAGGTTAGAGGGAATGTAACTTAGTAATGCTATCGGAACTTCGTTGGCGTTGCTATGTCGACTTGTTTGTTTTTAGTGTACTGAAACAACGGCACCAAACAAAAGCGGTTTTTGCATATATCGTAATAGACGAATATTACGAAGAAAGTGACATCATTCATCGGGATAAAATATATCTATCTATCTAACTGACTTAATTTAATTATTACTAAAATTATTATTCTGAATTAATTGATTTCATTATATTGATGTAGTTTTAATATTAAATAGATAACAACTATTAATTATAATAATAGGCAGAACATTTTGAACGCTCTAAAGGCAAAAACTCGTGAAATTTGGAATAATCCTACCACCTGTTAATGTACCATATTTTATGCAATAAATGATGATTTGACTTTAAAAAGTATCCTAAGTGTTAATGCAGAGTTCAAGTTAGCACTAAGTCGAGTTTCAATCAAATCCGTTCAGCATCTTTCATGGGATTCTCTAAAACAGGTTTTCAATCTGTGGGTCGCGACCCTAGGGGGGTCGCAGAGCCTTGCTCGGGGGGTCACCGGCAAAATGGAAAAGGGAATTTAAATTCATAACTCATACTTAGGTTCTTTCCAAGCTCAGCAGCTTTGTTAAGTATAGGTCCTAATAATGAATATAAGTAACAAAATAGAGAAAAATAAACGTAGTCTTTTTAACTATGAAATGTATGTAAGTCCAGTCCCTATATATTTTTAGACATAAAAATACGACATTAATTTGGTTGTCATTTTAAAATTATCATAATATTAAAAGTTCAAAAATCATTTGTTGTTCGTGTTTCATTTAAATTATAGCGCTCTATGGTAAACATTAACAAAGGACACACCAACAAAGTATCTGCCCCTTAATAGAGAGAATAAGAAAATGTTATTAAAGAAAATCTTTATATAAATTTGCAAGATTTGTGTAACAATTTTCTTCACCTTTACATGTCGTAAAAATGAGTATGTTTATATATTTTTAAAAATTACTTCTAATTATTTTAGTTCATATTTGAATTACTCATTATTCTTATTTCCAAGATTAGATTGTAATTATAAGGCTGTATTTTTAAGACACACCACAAAAAATGTTATCGATTCCTGCTTATTGATACCCTTAGCTCGTCTGGTAACCCCGTGCCTATCTCTGTAAGAGCTATACAAACATGTTTACATACATCAATTCAATATCAAAGATTCTTTAGAAAATCGATTAAGTTGCAAAATATTTTTTACCCGCTTGATTTAGTCACTTCATTAAACAGTTATTATTCAAGTTGATTGTATATATTTCAACAATTTAAACTACAAATGCGTTGTAACTAGTTTTAAGGAAATGTCGAGGGAATAAAATTAATATAAAAATAATGTTACAAATATTGGCCGTTTCACGCAGATATGGCAATTACGTTAACGACTTTATTATTTAACACTTTAAATAAGAGGCATTCGGTCACAGCCTAAATATTTTATACCGACACAGATGACCTCACAGTTGCACATATTCACTTGCAACAATCTTATCCGTGCAGGAACGGAGAAAGAACACAATTTCCTGCGGCCGGGCGTCCTGTCGTAAGAGGCGACAAAATAACCCTAACATTCAGAGGGTTATATTCCGTTTTAGAAATCCCAATCAATGTATTGTTTGGGTTGCGACCGTTTTCATCCCACTGCTATTGTTGGCTTGTCAAATGAGAGACTTCCCAGTGACCAATAAAGATTTTTTGCTCTTTGTTCAACGTTATCGTTATACGTATAATAAAAATAAATATAAAGCCTTTTTTAAACATTTCTATGTATATTAACTTGTTATGCACTGTAATTATTTTAATTATAAAAGAAAACTACACGTGCGTTATATGTGACGATTTTAATGGAGGGAGAATTATACAGATAAAAAATAACACAAGAACACTGTTCCATTTTTAAAAATTGTATTTTGTGGCCAGTAACTTTGTTTGTTGTTACTCACAATAAAAACTAGTGGAGATTCCAATACCTTTTATTCCAATTTTTTTTACATGTGTTATCCGTGCAGGAACGGAGAAAGAATATAATTTCCTGCGGCCGGGCGGCCTGTCGTAAGAGGCGGCAAAACAACCCACAGCCAGGTAGTAGGGCATTTGCCCGACTGGATGGCTACCACCCCTGGTCTAAAGTATGTCGCCATAACAACCCTTAGTTGTGTTCCGGCATTAGTGACCAGGTTCCAGTCTCCCTTAAGAGAGCAGCAGCGCATTAGTAGTACCTTTGGTGTTACAAATGTCCATAGGCGATGGTAACCGCTATCCATCAAGTGGGCCGTCTGCCTGTCTGCTGAACTCCCACAATAAAAAAAAAATCACTTTTCAAAATTCGACAACCGGAATCGGGAATGATTTTTGGCAGGCAACCCTATACCACCGTGTTCATAATGAATTAATTTTTATTTTCATTAATTTCAATTCTATAATCATACCGGTGCAAAATGCTAGTATCGATTTACCTGTTTATACCTGACTACCCGAGAGTTGTGACCGGAAAAGAATAGGCAACCTAACATTTGCATATTCTATGGGCTTCATATATTTCGATTGGTATAGAATTTGTTTAATAAACAAACCGGTGAAATGTTTTTTTTTAATTATCAATTAATCGCTGGACTGATATTTTTTAAGCAACCCATATGCAATATATTTATTGACATATTAAATTTAATATATGAGGTTTCATCAAATAAACACTCGGTGAAGGTCGTTGTATAGCGCGATCCTATATTATTACCAATTTCAAAATTTGGTTAAGTGAGTTAATTTGACACCTTGATTAATTTGATTTATTTATTTTGTTAAATTATATAAATAAAATTTAATAAAATAAACAAGCATAAAATTCAGTAAATATCAAGTTAAATTGACAATTATTAATACAAATTATGTGAAAATGCTTAATAGGTAACTCTTTTTTTTGATAAACCTTTAAAATCGCAAAGTAAAAATTAAAAATCTATGTGATGGACGAACCTGGTGACTTTCTACCAATCTAGCTAAATCTGAATGAGAACTTTGTTAATTAAATAGTGCTCGACTTTTAGACCTTGTCGATGCCCAAAAAATAATTTTTGTTTATGCCGACCCCTGGTAAACCGATTTCGACCATAGGGACTCGATATCAACCACTTTGGGAATCCCTGTTCTACAATTAACATACTATTCAACTATCTATACCTATACTTAAATTGTATATTTAATTCTGTATGTATGTATGTTTAAAGAATAAATAACACACCTAATCACAACACACACACTCACTCTCGCACATACACACACTTACTCACTCACTCTCACCTACACACACACACACACACACACACACACACACACTTACTCACTCACACACATACACACACTAGCCTATTACACAATAGCTCTCACACGCTTGTAACACTCATTAGTATTTTTTGCGATTAAATGTTTCGACTTTCTAGGGAGGGGGCCTGGTGATCAGTCAAACAGGTTTTTTTTTAACCTAATACAGACACCAGGCTCTTTCTAAATCAACTTAATATGTATAATTACCTATCGTACTATGTAACATGTTTGATTTATTGAGAGCAAATAAATATATATTATTATATTATTATTATTATTATCTTAACCGAAATTAATCACCTACCTACATATTTTCTAGTAATGTTTACATAATATTGTAACAATGTTCGAACTTGAAGCTGACCATAGTTATCACGGCAATAAAATAAAATAATCACGGTCTACAAATCAACAAAATAAAAAAACAATAATTACACATAAAATAATTAAACAATCACACTTAATTAACACCGACAAGTTTAACGGTATAAACCAATTAACAATAGTTTAATGAAAAACAATTATAGTTAGGAGACAATAAAAAAAGTGTTGTTGGACACATTCTTAATATAAATAATTTAATCTAGTATTTTAGGTCAGATTTAAAATACTTATTAGTCTTGTTTCTTAGATGATATTTATGCGATTTAAATAAATGTAATCTACGAGATGCATAATCTGTATTATAATATAAATTACATACTATTGAATACAATGTAAGAAAACTTAACTTATTTGTATTGTATTCTACCCATAGTCCCTCAAGACTATAAGTAGAATACTGAGCCCAGATCACCGTCTTCTATGGGTAAGGTGCCCAGAAGTCTGGTTACGTTTCCTCGCTGGATCGCCATACTGATCCGTTGGCCGAGGTAGGCACCAACCCTCTGATCACCTGAAGAGTCGATGAGTCGTTTTGATAAATTTTGGTAGAGGCTCATGGCCTCAGGACCCCACGGTCCAAGCGTCTCGACAGCAAACGGCACAAACATATAACTCTCACTGAGGGTTGCATATTTCCGCCGCTTGAGTGATTCCGCTGTTTCCGCTGCCGAACCGGCCGATCTAGAAGTGTTTGGTAAATGGGATGCGGCCAACGTGTCTACGCAAGTCGCATCCCACACCAAAGGCTTGCCACGCTGCCAGGGAATTAGAGTCATTCCGTCAGGGCGCCTGCCATCATCACGTGCAATACCGTTCGGCTCCAATAGGGCCGGTACGTTAGCGGTGGCAAGCGCCCTCCGTAAGACCATCTGCCGGCACTGCGGCGGCAAGAAAGACCGTGGTATCCCGGGTCGATTATATCTATTCCACAACCACATGTGTGTGGTGCACATATGCGAGAACCTAAGCGCAGGTTTATAGCCAAAGAAAAGGAAGTATTATCCATTAATGTACCTATGTTTGGGGAGGGGATAGCTTGGAGCCAAAAACCAGACTCTTTGCGAGAAACAGCAAGGTTGCGGGCACGTCCTGTACAGTTAGTTGAATTTAGAAGTTTTGTGTTTAATCCTCTACATATAGGTTCATCCCAGCATCGTTGCGGATTCATGATCGTGGGAATGTCTTCACTAGGGCAGACCTTTTTCCAGGCGTTTAGTGCTTCATTTAAAAAGGATGTATTGACATTATCCCAGTTTTGCATAATTTTTTTAAATAATGAGCCAGTGCTGTAGGCGGATGAAAGAAAAGCCGGTAGAGCAACGCTAGAGATTTTGCGGATGCCTAAACCTCCATACCTAATGGGTAGGGAAGCTTGGATCCAGTTTCTTAGATTATATTTTAATTTTAGTGTTGTATCTTTAAGACGCAGCATTAAATAAAAAAAACTTATAGTTACAACTAACAACAAGTATAAAATTGTAATTGTATTTGGCTTCCTAAAGGAGGAGGTTCTAAATTCATCTGTGTGTTCTAATACTCAATTTCTCCGTCAATTGTGAAACGATTTTCTTTTTTTTTTCTACTATATTTTGCAAAAATTACTGTATGAAGGAATGAATGTAAACTCATTATCGTTCTCCATAAACTTAAACATTTGCATTAGACTTATCGCCTATTGCGATCTCTTCCAGGCAACCCAGTGTTACAACTTTTCTTGAGGCATGGCCAATCAGTCTAATAAATGAACCATATTCTTCATGAAAAACATTTCCCAAAGCACCACAGTAGTGCTCATATCTCCTAATATAATACATTCTCTTAATATTTTTCCTGTGGGACGAATCTTCGGGTTTATGTCCTTATTATATATCCCAGAAGGTCGTTGTCAGTTATCAAAGGTGCGCACTGGGGACGAGTCTGTCCTGAGGGTTTTATCGGTTGCACAAAAAAAATGAACAAAGGGAACTACATCAAATACCAAGGGTTCCCTATATGTCATGTTGTAAGGGTTTTTATTATTGCATAGAGACTATTGTTGCTCGTTACCAGAGTTGCGTCGGACACGTATGAGCCGGTACATTTGTCATGTACAAAATCCAATTGTACTGATACGCTACAAAATCTTAAAAAGTAATTAATGCTTCATATATTTTGTCGCGCTACTACACAATGTACTACTCGCGCCTCAAATGCAAGAGGAAGGACGGAACGAGGCATAAGCTACAATATTACAATAACACCTCTTCGGATATTCACATGACAAATAGGGACAACATGACTCTGTAATACATAGGTACAATTTGTGAGAAACGTTACAACCAAGGGAATGACAACCATCGCTACAACTGTACTGGCACGGTACAAATGTCATGCTAGTACTGGCTACGCTACAAACGTACTGGCGTGTAAAGATGTGTAACTCAGGAGTGACTGATTTAAAAGATGTATAATATTTCAAAATTCGAAATCACTCTTCAAATCTTTGGTTTGGAAAATACATCTTTAACTCACTGCGTTAAGATTGATTTTAGTCACATGAAATGATGAAAACTAACAAATCAGATACTTAGATGTAGTATGAGACAATAGATACAGGATATTGTGAATTGAAAAGAGATAGCGTGCGCATGTTCACTCTACGAAATACAATGATGATACACAGTAAATAAGACTCTCTTGCGTTATTTTAAAGCTTAAAACCGGTCAACTGAATGAATTATGTCATTCGAAACCAAAGATTTAAAAGAGTGATTTAATTCTTTCAAGGAAAAAGATTTATAAATCACTGATCTCATTGGTGATTCAGTTTGCGCATCGCTAGTACATTGTACTGGTTCAGTACAAAATGTCATGTACAATCTCATTTCAATATCATTTACTGTCCAAGACCACTCGTCGCAAACCTAGGCCTATCTATTATTGTTGGAAATTTGCATATATTATTTGTACGTGTCGGGAAACGCTTGTGACCTCAATTATTGTACAACGCCATCTATTGGCTTGTAAGTGTTCCACTACATAAGAACGCCATTAGGAAAAAAACAGGAAGGTATACTAAATGTCGACTCGGGCTTTAAGCCTACTCTCCGTCGAGGTTCTTTGAAATCTGTTCAGTAGTGATGCTGGACTAAAAATGCACACTTTCTTAATATGCATAGTTTTAGTTAATTTAGGTTATATTTAAATGTTCGGTGCAGAAACAGAGAAAGAATATAACTCCCTGCGGCCGGACGGCCTTTCGTAAGAGGCGACAAATCAGGCCAGGTGGTAGGGCAATTGCCCGACTGGATGGCTACCACCCCTAGCCTAGAGTATGCCGCCATAACAATCTTGAGTTGTGTTCCGGCATTAGCGGCCAGGTTCTAGACTCCCTCAAGAGAGCAGCAGCGCTTTTTTAACGCCTTTGGTGTTGCAAATGTCCATAGGCGATAGTAATCGCTTACCATTAGGTGGGCTGTCTGCCTGCCTGTTGAAGTCATGCAATAAAAAAAAATATTTTAGTATTTTTAGATTAGATAATAATATTAATGATGAATTACCATGTTCTTAAATATTCCATTTATAAAAAAAAGTAGTGATTCTCTAACAAACAGATAGATGGACAGATATATAGATAGTCAAAAAATCTGAAAATTGCATTTTTGGAATCTTCTGGATTCGCCTATTTTTAAATTTACTGTCCGAACTCCAATCATCTACTGCTTTATTATACTATATAGATTACTAGATATAAAGAATAAACAACTGAGGTGTCTTTGAACAACTAGTTGCAACGAACCATTCGAAGTCAGTCAAAAATCCAACAATCCTCCACGGTATCGACAATACATATATAACGAGGTTCATCCAAATCGGTTCAGTCGATTTTCCGTGAAAGCGTAACAGAAAGGGTTGGTGCACATTTATTTAAATAATATATTTACAATAGTAGGAAAGCTAAAATTAAAATACAAACCTTATTAAAGCCCGTCCAGCCTCACCAGACCACTGTCACTGGGCATTATACCTAGAAGGCTGGCAGCGTTACCTCGCGGGATACAAAGGCTAATCCTTTGAGCGAGGTATGCACCAGCCTTCCGGTCTCCTGTCGTTTCGACTGGGTCTTTTTTAAGTTTTCGAAATAGTTTATACACACTTGGCCCATGAGCCGAAAGTCTCCACCCCAAACGGCTCAAATATGTAACCTGTTCCAAGGGTTGCATATTTGAGCCGTTTGAGGTTTCCGGCAGAAAAGGAAGTTGAAGTTGAACACTTATAATATTAATAAGGATTAGTATACAACCGACATCAAGTTACAGTAGTATTTCGCAGACTACACAGATGGCATAAAGAGGCATACACTGTACAGCGGCCAGCATTTTTCATTGTGATTGAAGAGTGAACTATGATATTATTATTGTGATGTAAGGTTCTTGAATAAATATAACCTTGATCTTAAACTGGCTTTTTATTTTCACTTTTGTAAGTATCTTTTTGTCGTACAAAAAATGGTCTCTGCCTAATTCATTTCAAAAACGGTGTCTACTTTTATTTTTGAATTCCCACCAATGAGAGCGACTTTTATACTCGTCTCTCATTGGTTGGTCAAATCTTTACGTCCTGGCTAACAGAGGCATATAGGCATTGAGTAACGAAATAGATTAAGATGTAGCTGATAAATTAAATAAATAAGAAAATTGAAATAGATATTTATATGTAATTTGTTTTATGATTATAAATTATTATTTAAACATGAATGGAAAACATACCGTAGATTAAAAGAATGTTTTTGCTAAGTATTCTATACGCTAGCACTTGTCAAACGTCAAAAGTCAAATGCCAAAAGGCTGACCTTGAACTTGACCGGCTTTGGTTTACGAATGAGAATTAGGTTAAAAATACAAGTTTTATTTATTACAAATGCTTCCAATAGAAATAAATTGAAATACTATAAATGTAAGCAAATGATTGAGTTGAAAGCCTGAGCTTGTGGTAACCAGGATCGTGGTACATTTCAAGCAAATATAATATAAAATTATCTACGACAAAACGTGGTAAGTGCATCCACTACATGATTAACACTTTTCCGTCTAGCTCCGATCCGCCGAGTAAGATGCGATAAGGAACTACGTTCCCAAAATGTACGCGGTCCCCTAAAAAGTGACTGATGTAACGCTTAGAGAGATTAGGCAAGTGTCAGTTAGATAACAAAGGCTTTTTGCTGAAACTAAGCGACCGCCTTCACCGGCTCCACTGTGACAAAGACAAACGCTACTCTGTCCTGCTCTATTTCTCAAGACTGGACAGTGATGTCATTTAGACGTAATAATACTTTTTACGTATATCCATTTATTTTTAAGGTTCCACAGCGTATAACTTTTGAATTGTGAGCCGCAAGAATCTGAAAAATCATGGTAGTAAAACTTGAAAGATACTTTACAATAAAAATCAATTGCTGTTCGTTGGTCTCGCTAGGACTTAAGAACGGCTGGACTGATTTGGGCGACTTTGATTTTGAATTATTTGAGGAAGTCCAGGGAAGGTTTAAAAGGTGAGTAAATATGAAAAGATTGCTTGGAATTTAGTAAAAACAATAATTCAGCTTTCCCTTTAGAAACTGTTCATACCTGTCAAACATTTGATGTTCGACCAGTCGTTAAGAAATCAATTAAATTTAAAAGTAGTTCAGAAATATAATTAGGTTTAGAAGTGAATTTTTTTTTTGTTTTGAATGTCAAACGCGTGATGTTCGTCCCGTCGTTCAGAAATCAAATTAAATTTCATAGAATGCTTTTGAGGCGGTACGTAATTTGCCGGGTCAGCCTGTCGTATATAATTATTTACTTACTATTTGCATAATTCAAAATTAACGTTTATATCTGAGTATCTGTGCAGGAACGGAGAAAGAATACAATTTCCTGCGGCCGGGCGGCCTGTCGTAAGAGGCGACTAAACAACCCACACCCAGGAAGGGCATTTGCCCGACTGGATGGCTACCACCCCTGGTCTAGATTATGCCGTATAGCATAGCAACCTCGAGTTGTGTTCCAGCATTAGTGACCAGGTTCCAGTCTCCCTTAAGAGAGCAGCAGTGCATTTGGTGTTGCAAATGTACATAGGCTATGGTAACCGCTTTCCTCCATCAAGTGGACCGTCTGCCTGTCTGCTGAACTCCTGCAATAGAAAAAAATAACGTTTTTATGATGCCATACTTGAAAGGAATATATGGAGATATGTTGCAGGTAAAAAAAATTAGTAAGTCATGTCTTTATATTACAAAATATAATTATATTTTTCTATCCTATTTATTGTGTCTCTGTCTTATTGAATATGCACTGTTTGCTACAACTCCATTATCCTTCAAAAAATATTCTGGAACATAATTCTGTATAAAATCTTTTTAAAAAAAAGTACTTAAATGTAAAAAATAGAACAACAAATATAAAGAAAAACAATTTTTAGTTAGACGTGTTGCTGGGGAGTTTCTTGCCGCTTCTTCTCCTTAACAGCAATAACACGTTGCGAAGCGGTGTACATAGACTAGGCAGTACAATTAAATTTTAACCTATATGTATGACCTTCAAAAAGTGTTCTCCAGTGAAACTTATTTTTAATAAAAACTTTTGAATTTGATTTTAATCTATAGGTATTGAAACAGTCTTGAATACGAAATGATTTATTTACTTTAAAAATGTAAAAAATTTGTTACAGTGACATAACTACAATAGTTAGATATAAGGTATCGCGAAATTTTTTGTAGATATTGATGAATGAATGAATGAATATGCTTTATTGTGTTTTAAAGATACAGTTAACAGAAACAAAATTTTACAATACAACAAAATTTTTTATCCGTGCAGGAACGGAGAAATAATACAATTTCCTGCGGCCCGGCGGCCTGTCGTAAGAGGCGACAAAACAACCCACAGCCAGGTGGTAGGGCATTTGCCCGACTGGATGGCTACCACCCCTGGTCTAGAGTATGTCGCCATAACAACCTTGTGTTGTGTTCCGGCATTAGTGACCAGGTTCCAGGCTCCCTAAAGAGAGCAGCAGCGCATTCGTAGCACCTTTGGTGTTGCAAATGTCCATAGGCGATGGTAACCGCTGTCCATCAAGTGGGCCGTCTGCCTGTCTGCTGATCTCCTGCAATAAAAAAAAAAAAAAAAAAAAAAAAAAAAACAATAGGCGGTCTTATTGCTATTAGCGATTTCTTCCAGACAACCTTTGGATGGACAAAAAAATTGATAAGAACAGGGGTATGTTGCATTATTCTCACTATCGAATCAGTATCTTATAAATTGATATTGTTACAATTTGGACCACCTGCATATCTGTAAATAAAGCACATTTATTACCCGCGATTGAGCTAACAACGTTGAAACTCTTATATGTCCGTCTTCTTTTGTTTACTTTGTGTTTAAAATTTGTAATTAGAAAAACAGCCCATTGTGTATTGTCATCTTTTATGGTAGTCATTAGCCAGGTGTGATTCTAAGAAATTCAGTCCACGCGGTCGAGAGACATATTGTATTTGTGCAGTATAAAGCAATGCCCAATGGTGAGATGGGCAGTCTAGCGATAGCTACAAGCGAAGCAAGACGTTAGTAACTTTGCGCGTGTTATTGAATCGTGCATTACGTTTGGACTGGTTGTGCACAGTTACGAGTATATTTGTTCCTATGTTATACGTGTTTGTAAAGTTCTAATAAATACTATAGTAATTCCAACGGCATTTTAATTCGAGTCCCACACTCGTGAGAATACAAATCTTTCCTCTTTAAAGTTAATGAACGATCTGACTCTGAGTATGGCAATTAAAGCAGCTATATAATAACACCATCCCAGACAGACGACATTTATGCATGTCGAGTTCACAGGCCAAATTGATACGCATACTAGGCGTAAATTGCATTAGATAAGTATAATAAATTAACCGTCTATTGATAATTAGTTATTGAAGTTAATTACTTGATCATGAATGACCGATCGTATGATCGGTTTATTTATAAACAGGAAGGTATAAGAAAACAAGTTAATCTTTATTAACCCTATACCTTGTGCAACCTATAGTCGTGGTAGCATAATGGCAAGCGTAGGTGCCAGAAACTCAGTCCTGGCTGAAACCCATGCAACTAGTCAGTTTTCTGACCTGATGTGCATTTTGTTACAATTACCACGTGCTAACATCGGTGAAGGAAAATACCGTGATGCAACCTTTACAGTGAGGTAACCGATGTCAAACCTAGCAAGCCAGCAAATACGTCATCGTTAGGGCAACGCCAACGAAGTTTTACTAACACATGCTAGTTGAATAATTATATATTTTTTATATATGGACTTGACTTTATACTGTTGATCCGAAGACCTCATAGATTTAATTTGGGGCCCTGGCTTACATGGTCTAAGAGCCTGTGGGTAACCTGCTTGTGGAAGCCTCTAGGGATACAGAGAGACGCTGGAAGGCTTAGTGGGCAGTCAGGCGGCCTGTGCTTGCAACTTCTTGTATCTTTATTCTTTCTTTGTTCTTTATTGTAAACAGTAAGCACACTAAGTAGACTGTCCGTTCCCCCTGTAATGGGAGGCCCGAGCCCAGTAGTGCTGCCCATATGCACCTTGGTGACTTCTAGAGACGGAGGTTATGCGCCAAAGCATTCCCCTAGCATTAACAAAATAAAAGGGGCTTTACCTCAGCTGGACTGTTGCCATGAATGATATGAAGCCCGAGGGGAAAGATCCCAGCGAACCGGGATCGGAGATTCGGGGCGACCTACATACACTATCTTACTGGCGTTTCGCAATGTGTTCTGGCTGTGACACGCCTAGTTTCTTCTGTGGAGGGCATATCTCCTGGCGTCCCTCGCAAGGTCGTGGAGAGATCGTAATTAGGGGCGTCCGAGACGCTGCCGTCTGTGATTTTCTGTCGGTTCCTGCCAGCTTGGAGTCCTTACCGCGGGCAGTCTGATCCGGGCCAGCAATTTCATAAAGCCGCGTACACATTTGCGAACCGGTACTGTAACCAAATGAATACAGTAACGTGCTCTAATGTGTATGTAGGAATTATCTTCTCTTGCGGACAACCAACAAGCCGCCTTTGACCGCGTAACCATCAACAAGCTCTAACTGTAACCAGAATACAAGAATGAAGGTATTTATTTCAAAATGGAGTTTTAGATATAACTTATCAAAAGTCAGAAGTCTACCGCTTCCAAAGTAATTTTCGTTACTGTTAAACAAGAAGAAGCAGCGCAACAAGCTACCCAGTAACATATATATATATATGTAATGCATATAACAGTACATACATAAAATTATCAAATAACAATTGTATATATACAATAAACACATAATATACATATAAAAACAAAAAAAACTATCAAAGTTGTATTATGGCTAATCTTTAATATATATTACTTTATACCAAACTTGTATTTAATTATATTACATATTATAATACATAGTTATTATGTATTTATAATTATTATAGAAGATAAATGTATATGTGTAATAAAAATAAAATATATGTGTACATTTATTTTTACTAAACAAATAACGTTGCTATCTCTGTATTCTTTACATATACTGTATTATTGGTAATGTACGAACTCATTTTTTGTGTGTTCAGAAATTATTTCAAAGGTAGTTCGAAAATAAATAACTATCTTTTAGTGATTAGTAATTAACTTACGGGACGAGAATTTACTCTGCCGTAACACAGTTTTAAACTAGTACGGGGAGTAATGATTGTCGCATATTGTTAAAGTTAATCATTATTGTATATTGTACTTGTTTAGCTTATATAACTGGAGAGCAATAAATTCTTTAATTCTTTAATATCTTTACTTCATAATAATTATTATTCGACCTCTTTTTTAATGTATTTTATACTACACGGTTTATCATAGTTATAAAAATAACTAATTACTGAAATAACTTGGTAGTGGTCGCATTATTCCCGTTCGGTGCGGTCGTCGTTAGATACAGTAATGAGGTTCTACTGTGTACGGGACTCGCGAGCACCCTTTGATGCGCGTAATTTTGCCTTTAATGGCTTATTGCTGCAGGCTTTCATTCGAGGCAAAAACCGACAGTCATCGGCTCGCTACGATCCGCGTACACACTATCGTATTTGGTTACAAAAATGTGCAACGGTCACAGTTACAAAAGGGAACATATGGCTATCGGCTCGTTGCGTGCGTACCGCGTGCCGCTTACCTCGAGCTCACAAGCCACGTATACAGTATAATCTTTGGTTACAGTAATGTGCAACGATCACAGTTAGAAAAGGGAACATATGGCTATCGGCACGTTGCGGGCGTACCGCGTGCCGCTTATCTCCAGCTCAAAATCCACTAAACACTATGAGTATAGGTTATAGTATCGTACAACAGGCTCATAAATTACGGGTTTTGGTTACAGTAACTGAGAGCTTACTCCCACACCCTCTTTCATCGTTCGTTTTCATTTTTTTTAGTTTATGTGCATTTGCCATTGCATGTTCCATTTATTTTTGTGTTACAGGGACTTTGTTGTTGTATTTGAAAAGAACCATTTGGTCTTCCTTTCTTCTGTCTAAAATTTCATCGACTCTTTATGACTGATCGGACGAAAAGATCGACCAAAAGCATTTTGAAATTAAGGCCCTTGTAACGGTTATGACTCGCGGGTGAGTACCCGGCTTAATAACGTAGACCCTGTCAATGACAACTTTAATACTGTATATTTCTAGAACATTCACAGCTGCACTTATGTAAGTAGTATATAAAAGTGTTTATCAGTAATTCAAAACAATATATTATTGTAAAAATACATTGTTTTAATTAAATAAGTGTATCAGAATATAAACAGAGTAATAGGTTGAAAAGTTCATTTCACAATAATTGATTTTATGACATTTAGGTATTTTATCGCATGCACCTAGAGTTCTTAATCCTCATTTATATTACGACAGCAAAGAAAAGCCCTTACCACCTTTAAGAATTCAAGGACTCCTTGGTGTTGACATTGCAAACGATGTACTACAGTTCAGGGTTACCTTGAAGGCAAAATAACATTTGTCTCCAAGAATTTGGGAGTGCTAAACAGGTCTAAACGGTACTTTACTCCGTCGCAACGACTTGTGCTTTGTAAATCCCAGGTGAGGTCGCATATGGAGTACTGCTCATACTTATGGGACAGTATTCAACGTCAAGTCGTTCGTATCATCGACGATCCCATACTAACAGGCGGCTTAGAACCGCTTAGTCTTCGGAGAGACTTCACGTCCCTCTGTGTGTTCTACCACCTATATGACGGGGAGTGTTCGGAGGAATAGTTTGATCTGGTGCCAACGCCTCACTTCTACAACCGCACAGCTCGCTTTTCTGGAGCTCCCACGCTCAACTACGCAACGGTTCTCTAGGATATTTATTCCGCTTACAACGATGATCTGGAGGAAACTTCCCGCCACGGTTTTCCCCTTGCAAGTAGGGCATTATAACATTTCGTATAGGTCAGCAATGCGTTGGCGACACCACTGGTGTTACAAACGTCTATAGACTACGGAAACCACTTTCCATCAAGTGGGCCGTCTGCCTGTTTTGCCTGCCTACTTCAGGCATCATAAAAACCGAAAAGAAACCGGGTTGTTAGCAATTATGCTGTATCTATATAATTTGTCCTGAATAAAACTATTTTCTTTCATCTTTCTTTAAAAAAAACTTGTCTGAGAGGTGCATTATTTTTTAGCTGGGATTAGAATGCGCGTCTTTTGAGTCTGAAAGTGCATTAATCATTAAGCAACTACGTGTTCGTAGCGAAGTATATCATTAAAGTTACGTAACTGTATGTTTGTTGGTTTGTTTTGTCTTATACTCAACCCGGAACCTTGACCCGCGGCCTATCTAATCTGTTGCAACATTATCTTGCATTCACTCGGGTTAATTGAGACAGGGAAGAGATGTAATTATGCCAAACATTTAATATACATATTTTATACATGTTTATAAATGTATCTATATACCTATTGTTTCGGAGCATGCCTACTCTCCGCGCTCTGCATACCGCCGACGCCCATAGCTAGTGCAATTAGCAGCTAGACGTCGGTCGGAATGCGGTATATAGCGGCCTTGAAGACCGAAAAAACTACTTGGTACTAGCGACTCACTACTCTTGATCATTCGACTCTCTCGCGCACTTATTATATGTATATTTTGATTCATGTAAATAGTTTAATAATAATAATCATACAGTCCATTACATCGAGTTTAATCTCTAAAAAAGAAGCAAGCCACCAATACATATTAAACTAGTTATTGCTTTGGACGTCCCTCGCATAAATTAAAAATGCTCCTAGTTTGAAAGAAAGAAAACAATGTTTAGAACTAGCTGTGGCCGCGAAATCACCCGCGTCGATTTTTTTTTGAGGATTCCTAAAAAATGTTAAACAAAAGTTACTTCTGATAACATAGGTTATCAGTGAAAGTCCCGTCAAAATCGGTCCAGCCATTTTAGAGATTATCCAAAACATCCAGACACACAAAAGTTGCACGTTCGGAATCTCCTGGTTTGAATTATCCCTCCTGATATTTTTCACTTTGTTGTTTTGTTGTTTCTTCACGACACGCCCCCGCTCATTGATCGGAAGTTGCGCTCAACTTCTTGAGTATCACTTTAAATTTTTCACTCTTTTAGTAATACCATTATCAGTTTTATTTCGGTCCGAATTGGACCTATGTTTAGGAATCGCTCTTTTTGACTCTAATCTGTACTGCACAATACAAAACTCGTATCTCATTATTTTTAAAACGTCGTTTTTTCGTTTTATCAAGTTTTAAATCGCAACGCTTCTAAAGAAGTTTCACTTCAAAAGGTCTTATCCAAGTTCTGTATAGTGCTACGTACGGTTCAATGACTCAATAACCGTTGCGTGGTGACAAATCAACCGACGCGCAGTCCAAAGGTCTACCCCTGGCATATAAACTATTTGGCCAAGCCGCCACTACCGCCGCACCGCAAATGGTTATTGGAAATTGGCCCAATGGATTATCTACCAAAGATTTGTTAGCGTAGAATGGAATTATTGTATTCGTTTTACGACATTCATGCACATAAGAACGTGACACACAGGATGTGGTAATACTCGACAATCACTCTATCGAATTGTATTCGAATTTTATATTATTTGATTAACTAATTAAATATAACACAAGTAGAATTAGTTTAAATATTATTTAATAGGACGACGCTCTTGAGCAGGTCATCAGTCCACCGGGCTGATTTGATCTGATTTATTATTCAGACTCAAATATAGCCTACGTCACTAATAATTATAATGTAACATTCTACCGGTGAAAGAATTTTTACAATCGACTCGGTAGTACTGAAGATTACCCTGATCATCCAAAGTCACAAACTTTACCTAGACCAAAAAAAAGATGAAGACAGAGGATATATCTCAGAATAGAGGAATATGTAAAGAAAAGACGTATTGTGCTGACCGAAGAAAATAATTTTTTCTTCATATATTTTTATAATTAGTTTATTTTGTTTAGTATATTTTTAGCTCTGTAAATCTGAAATATGTTGTTTTCTTTGACCAAAGTATGAGAACTAAATATCAGTAAGCTTCCAGAAATGTATTTAAATCTCTATATGTAGAAAATTTAATTGGCGTGAACTTTGACGCCAATTCAATTTTAAGTTCTATAAAAATATTAGGTATGAAACGCTGATTAATTGCGACGCATCTGCATAATGTATTTAATCTATGAATCTCAGAACCCTAACCATATTTATGCTCAGAGGAAATGTGCCGAGATTTCCAAAGACGAAAAAAGGCACAAATGTGATCGTCTTTTTGCAAACCGAGGATTATAATAGTCTTTCTATGAAGTCTTTATGTTGATGTTAAATATATTATATATATTTATGTTATATGTCATATGATGGATAGAAACCCCTTGGCTTGTACCTTGCAACAGAATCTCTCATGATGATAAATTATCTCATCGAAGCTTGGTATTGTTACGTGCAGTGGGTACCAGGATTGGATGAAACACCAATCTAGAAGAATACGTTTTATTTAAGCCAATGCAAGCATACTACTTGAGGACAAAAGTCTTTGAGCAGTGCGTCCTCCCCGCCCTGACCTATGAGCCCGAGTCATGGACACTGCCGGCACGATTGGTCCACAAGTTCCAAGTTGCTCAACGAGCTAAGGTGCGAGCTATGTCGGGTGTTTCCTTTATGGATAAAATTAGAAATGAGGATATCCGTAGGAGAACCAAGGTAATCGACTTAGCTCGCAAAATTAGCAAGTTGAAGTGGGCCGGTCACGTCTGCCGCAGGAACGATGGCCGATGGAGAAAACGAGTCTTGGAGTGGAGACCACATCTCGGTAAACGTAGTGTCGGACTCCAGCCCGATGGGTCGACGACCTATGCAAAGTCGCTGGTAGGCGCTGGATGAGGAAATTGGAGGACAGGGATGAGTGGCGCCGTCTTGGGGAGGCCTACGTCCAGCAATGGACTGTAAATGGCTGACGACGAAGTATAACTCACACTAAACAGTCAGTCAGGTACGTTATCCAAGT
Organism: Dendrolimus punctatus; assembly: GCA_012273795.1. Classification (NCBI taxonomy): domain Eukaryota; kingdom Metazoa; phylum Arthropoda; class Insecta; order Lepidoptera; family Lasiocampidae; genus Dendrolimus; species Dendrolimus punctatus. Next base: position 75,527 of record JAABVI010000036.1, on the reverse strand, counting down.
CCGGGATAAAACTACACTCGACGACAACACAAACTCATAGGCTTGTTATCCTTATCCGGTTTACGTTGTGTACGGGCCGTTCATTCCATTCGTTCACTCCTTCCCGTTCCGTATTCAAAATCTCCCCCCTCTACCCCGCTACCGCACAAAAAGAAGACGTTGCAAATCTCGCTCGCTACGCACGTACGCAACTAAAAAGTATCAACTCAAAATATTCAAATAATTACTCAAAGTCAATCCATCCGCGCCGCGACGTGTGTAAAATATTAATATTTTTAAACTAGAAGATGTGAGAGAGTGTTATACTGGTGCCTGCTCATCAAGCTATCGAAGGACACGAACAATTTGTGCAAGGTGCGTACCCTTTTATCTCACATCTTCTCTGGTCCTCGATCCGCATCCTTCTCCAACTCTATCGCCCTCGAGCCTTACAAATCTCCTCTATTTATATATCTATTTTTCACACGCAGATTTACTATATATTTAGTATATTTTTACATTTTATTACATACGGCGCGGCCGCCATTTTATTCACTCGCATACCTTCATAACGCTAACCGCTACACTCAATTCTTATACTCATATTTCAATTTATCTCAATTCATTATACGCATACTCTTATTTACACTTTATTTATTATTATATATTTCACACGCAAACACTCTTCCTCTAAACACTCACTCTATTGTCGATAACAATGGCAGAGAAAGACTTACGACGCAAGGTTACCCTTTTGGAATCAAAGAAAGAAGCTTTGTTCCAAAGAATACAAGAGTTGTATGATCTATCTCAACAAGTTACAACTGACACAGCGCTTGAAACATTATTTTTAGGCCGTTTCCAGTCTTTAGAAAGGACTAGGCTTGACTTTTTAGATACTATTGACACTCTAAACTTGCATTATTTAAAGCTAGATGAGGACGCTAAACCTTCATACGCTGAAATTAACGCATTCGATGATTTATATTGTGTGATCATTGCTACCGAAAAGGCAATATCTAAAAGCCGTGAGAACTCTGCGCGTGATACACACAATCTCACTAAAAAATTACCGCCACTTGAATTAGCCTCCTTTGACGGCACACCCACTAAATGGCCTGTGTTTTACGAAAACTTCAAATCGCTAATCCATGATAACCCTACGCTCACTACGGCTGAAAAAGCACAATATTTAGTAGGAAAATTATCTCGAAATGCTCTGACGGTTTGTTCAGGTGTTCCACCAACCGGTGAAAACTACCACATTATTTGGAATGCACTAATTGATAAATATCATGACGTTCGAGTACAAGCCTCACAGTATTTCGAACAAATGCTTAACTTTAAATCGCAATCTTTAGAAACCTTCCTAGAACAATTTTGTTCAGCTGAGGCAGCTTTAAGACGCCTGGAGATTGAAGATCTCTCAGATTTCATTATCACACATATTGCGCTTAATAAACTTGATAAAAATACTATTACTTTATTTGAGCAGTCTCAGAGGAATATAAAAATACCTTCTTTCAGTTCTCTAAAACAGTTCATAAAAGAGCAAAGTCGAATGCACTCCTTACGCACAACATTTACGCAAAACAAACCTAGTTACATCCAAAATAAACCTAACATTACTCAGTCCAAACTTAATCACACACATTCATACTTTATTAATACCACTAACAAAAACCTTTCGCAAAACGCTAATTCTCCACCTCACTTCAATCGACACAGTCAAACACAATTTAACTCAAACATTCCCAAATTTTGTCCAATATGTAAAATGTCTCCCGCTCATGCACTATACAAATGCACTCATTTCCTATCTCAAAACATACAAACTCGCAATATACTCGTCACTAAATACAACTTTTGTCAAAACTGTTTAGGTTTTCATAACATTAAACAATGCAAATCACAAAATCGCTGCTCAATTTGTCAACGCAAACATCACACATTTATACACATTGATTATTCGCACACTGATAACAATAATTCTAATACTTGTGGCATACAAAATACAACATCCGCGGACATGTCTGCCCATCCCGTAACATCGCAACAAATAAATTCAAGATGTCGCCCGATCTCGCCGAGTACGGCGGCGCACGCACATTCGTCGCCGCCCGACTCTTCCGCGCCGCTTACACCCTCAGCACACACGCATCATATTTCTCACTCGACCCCGCCGGTTCCGTTCACTCAGTGCAACACGCATTCATCTATTCATTCACAGGTCGCTAGCGCAGATAACTTACAAACGAAATATGAAAGAAACAACTTATCGCTTTCTGCTACAACCTACCCGCAATACAATAATTCTACCGTGTTATTGCCTACCGCTTCTGTATATGCGTACGATACTCATAGAAATCGTCATAAGTTGCGTGTATTTCTTGACACGGGATCTATGACTAACTTTATAACGCAGGATTGTTGTAATCGACTTAATTTAAAAATCAATTATTCTCCTTTATTAATCAAAGGAATAGGGCGTTCGGAAAGTGTTTCGCAAGGTTTTGTCAATTTAACTTTTCAGTCTCGTTTCAATACGCGATTCAAATACACAGTGTTAGCCCGCGTTATTGACACTATCACAGACTATTTACCGAACGCACCGATTTGTTTATCTCAGGCAACGCATTTACAAGATTTGCCCATGGCAGATGAAGATTTTTACACGCCTGCATGCGTTGACTGTTTGCTAGGCAATGAAGTATTCCCATTTTTATTAGGCAAAAATAAAATATGTTCTCCGCAATCCTCCATCGTAGGTGTTGAAACTACACTAGGCTACGTCGCGATGGGTCGAGCTCAGTGTGTTGTCCCGCGTTCGCAACCAAAGCAACGTATTAAAACATTTATTCGTAATATTCAAACACCTCCTTTAGATTTTTAACGAAAGCTCCAACGAAACCGCTTCCGGAAAAAACGCAATTAACTTTTTGCGAGTCTAAATTAAAACTAATATTTTCGAAGTTTTCATTCATTTAATCGTTCTAATTTATTTAATTTAATCGCTCTAATTTATTTCATTTAATTGCTCTAATTTATTTAATTAATCGCTATACAATTACTCTATTCGCTAATTCATAAAAAAATATAGCATTTTTGTGTAAAATTAAATCCTTCTCATCAATCTTTTCAACGCATTTTATTTAGATTTGATTCAGAGTCCGCGATCGATACCTATCAATTTAATAGGGTTTCTTTCGGTGTTTCAAGCTCGCCTTATCTCGCTATGCGCGTCGTACGGCAACTTGCTGCTGACGAACGCGACAAATACCCAATCGCCGCTAGTGAAGCCACAACTCGAATGTACATGTACGACTATGTATCGTCCATGGACGGCCTGGTCGACGCCGAACAGGCATATAACCAAATGGCTAATATGTTCTTGGCTTGTTCTTGGTTTCAAATTAGTAAAGTGGATCTCAAATAACTCGAAACTTATGAATATCCTTAACTCACATAAGAATACCCAACTTGTAGATTTTGATTCTGACTCTAACGCCTGCACTAAAATTATAGACATGCAATGGCAGCCTAAAGAGGATATTTTTCTCTATAAAACTTGTACTATTGATGAAGGTCAATGTACAAAGCGCAAAATCTTGTCCGCTACTGCTTGTTTATTTGACCCCTTGGGCATTTTACGCCCTATAACCGCCTTTAAGAAATTGTTAGTACAGGAGTGTTGGCAACGTGAATTATCATGGGATGAGGCCGTTCCTTATTCCATTGAACGGAAGTGGACCCAGTTCAAAAACGAACTTACGTATTTATCGCTAGTAAAAATACCGCGCCATATAGGTATAATTGCAGGTTGTCACGTGTCGTTAGTGGACTTTGCTGACGCTAGCGAAAAATGTTATGGCGCAGTTGTATATATACGCGTTAGCCCAGACTCACGTTCGCCTGGAGTTGTTAAACTACTCACCTCAAAATCGCGAATCGCTCCGCTTAAGAAAATCTCGCTCGCTCGTCTTGAATTGTGCGCTGCGCTTCTTTTAGCTAACCTTACCACTTCAGTCCGCGACATTATATCTCAACGTTACCCTATTAGTTCTATTCACGCTTTTTCTGATTCCACTGTCAGTTTGTCGTGGATTCATTCACCCGCCTTTAAATTCCACACTTTTGTAGCCAATAGGATAACAGAATTGAACTCTAAACTCCCCTCTGATCACTGGTATCATGTCGGCGGTGATGAAAACCCCGCGGACGTGCTATCACGACCTGTGACACCCAAACTCTTAATAAACTTACCGCTTTGGTATCACGGACCCAGTTGGGTTTCCCACCCGCTTTCGCAGTGGCCTATTAAGCCATTCCAAGTCATTTCTAATGACGAAAATTTACTAGAAATGAAAACTATAGCTTATATAGCTATATATAGTTTCCAACGTAGATATATCGGAAACTCACATTCTCGATCAATTAATAGAACGCATTTCATCTTATAGAATACTATTACGCGCAACGGTTTATGTTTTACGCTTCGCAAAAATATTACGCTCAACATACGCCATTAGATTTAGATTACGCTGAACTCTTTCTTATACGCCATATACAACATACATTTTTTGCTCAAGATATACACGCTATTAAAAATAATAAACGCATCTCTAAAGCGCTTCTCAAACTCAACCCATTTATCGACTCCGATAATATTATTCGCGTCGGAGGTCGACTTAAAAACTCAAACCTCAATTTTGAACAAAAAAAAAAAAGAAAAAAAAAAAACACCCCATTGCACGCACTGTCTTTAAACATTGCTTAATTCAGTTAATTTTGACTATTTTTCATGTATCTAATTAGATACTGGTCCTTCATTTCACCACGCGAGATGTGGAACACGCTGACCGAACCCGTGGAGTTAGATTCGGTAGTGGTTATCAAAGATAATATAGATAAAGATAATAACACGCATCCTATATTTTGGCCATTAGGAGTAATCGAAGAAGTCTACCACGGCAAAGATAATGTTACACGCACTGTCAAAGTTCGCACTAATAGTGGTAGTTACATTCGTCCTGTGGTCAAAGTCTGTCCTCTACCATCGCAATAAAACACTCACATATATCGCTTATTTATATATTTATTCTATTATTTTATCTCACGCTATGTAATGTATAAGTACGTATAATATGTATTTATATAACGCTATTATTATTTAATATATTCACTCTATTTCTAGAGGATAACCTCTAGGCCGGGGGAGATGTACGGGCCGTTCATTCCATTCGTTCACTCCTTCCCGTTCCGTATTCAAAATCTCCCCCCTCTACCCCGCTACCGCACAAAAAGAAGACGTTGAAAATCTCGCTCGCTACGCACGCACTCCTACTAAAAAGTTTCAACTCAAAATATTTAAAATAAATGCTCAAAGTCAATCCATCCGCGCCGCGACGTGTGTAAAATATTAATATTTTTAAACTAGAAGATGTGAGAGAGTGTTATACTGGTGCCTGCTCATCAAGCTATCGAAGGACACGAACAATTTGTGCAAGGTGCGTACCCTTTTATCTCACATGTACAATATACACAAAATAATACCATATATAACACGTCTAAGTGTGTTTTCTGTGACGAGAGGCAACATTGAAGCCGCATTAGATAGTATAATAAGCCAGTAGCGGATTCACCAATAGGCTGAGTAAGCCGGAGCCTAGGGCAGCAAATTTGAGGGCAATATTTAAATTGTCTTACAGAAATTTTAAGCCTTATGTAAACAGCCTTGCAGAGATTTGGGTAACAAAATACCATATATACCAAATATTAACTATTTGGGCAGTTTCCCCTTTATTGTTCAGCCTTTGGTGTGAATATTCACACCGCACAGTAAGCAAATGAACCCCGTCTACCCGCCACACCGTCTTTTTATATGAAAATACTACGAAAACTACCCTACAAAATAATAATATTATATCATTGCTAAAGATATTTCATAGTGTTGGCAGGATCATATTATTATCTATGATGATTGTCTATGTGATATTAATATACTCTATGGTTCTCGTAACTGCTGTGATGAACATCGCGTAACACTTAAGATAGCTTTTGAAGTCCACATAAACAATTCCACATGTCATGTTTCGACACTCAGATAAAATTTTCTACAATTTGAGTATTTAGCCGCTTTTGATGGCTACGGCAGAAACAGATACATAGATGCTGCTTCACAATCTACTAATTACGAGAAGAAAAGATTGCGTAGTTAAGACAGTGGTGCACAACTAATCATAAAGTTATATTGACAAATAATTTAATTAATAGGATTATGAACTAGGGCAGTGATTCCCAAACTTATTTTGTATACCGCCCACTTTGAGAATAAATTATTTTTTCACCTACTTAAAAACAAATCAGTTAAAAATAAATCAATTGATTATTGAGAGCTACATTAGGGGGCGTCCATAAATTACGTGAGGTGTTTTTTTTTAATTTTCTGCTAGTAATCAATATTGCCGAGAGTTTAATTATAAGAGTAATAAAAATTTAACAATAGAATAATTAAATCGTGACTACTGTGATTAAAAAAAAATACCTACTCTAATTCAGTCCAATTTAAAAAAAAAGCGTAATATTTGCCGAGACCCCCCCTCTCTCCAACGTAAGATTAGATGAGATTTGACTCGACCCCCTCCCCCCCCCTTAAACACCTCACGTAATTTATGGACGCCCCCTTAGCAGAGATTAAACATTCATTCTAAACGAGACTTTTACTATAGCCCGCAAGAGTTAATTTGAGACCTAAGCACAGTAGGTAGTACACAACGGCGCTGAGGTCTCAAGTTAACTCTTAGGGGCTACACATGCCAATGGCCATTTTTTTCTGGGTCTCTTACCGCTCCCTTTTAGGCCTGCAGCGCCCACAAGGGGGCGTTATCGCCCACTTTGGGAACCACTGAACTAGGGTATCGATATGTACAGTTCGTTATTGGCGACAAAATTTGAGCAGCCTACAATCGGCAAATGCCTAAATCCGCCTCTGTGATAAGCGCTTATCCTTTGACGGGACCACCACAGATTTGTTACCAAAACTGTCATACAAGCACCATAAAGTGGTCAAATACATACAATTGAAACGAACGTTGAAATGACGCTTTCTCCCTCTAACTGCATAGAATTTGTATTAGAATAAAAGAGACGATATAATTCTGTTGGTTTTGGCGCGACAATTTTAATGGCAGTTGGCAGTTTGGGGAAAAATAATATTAAATTTGGCCCTTAAAGGTTAAGGCCAAATAACGCTACAGATTAGATACGGAGAACAAATAAATAAACCATGGATAATCATAGTATTTAATTAGAAACAGTAAATACAGTTATAATGTACCTAATTTTTATATAATTATTTTTGATAAATAAACCTTATTTTTACACTACAGTATTTCATTACCGAAACATTACATACAAAACTTAATAAACAGCTTATATACAATGAAATGAATGATGATTGTAAATTTATTGTTTATGACCCATTGTGCGAAAGTTCTGTCAAAGACTTATCAACTGCTATAGATTCTGTTATTACATTTTAAATGGTAAATATACAACACACTAGCTGATACCCGCCCGTTTCGAGTGCCGTTGAAATCCGTTCTTAGCTGACCTCTACTTGGCGAAAGAAAGGTCCATGACAAGTTTCAAGTCTATAGGTATATAGTTTCTGAGTATCGTGATGAGTCACTTACAAATACGTGGATTTCAATTATATATATATATATATATATATATATATATATATATATATATATATATATATATAAATTCTGGCTGGTTACTATATCTTACTATCCATTCCAATTGCCTAATAACAATTGGTTAAAATTTGACAGTATCGTTAATGTCAATTTTCTACCTATGGTCTTGCACTTAGTTTAGCACCTGTCTTTTCTAAAATTGAAATTTGCATAATCAATGCCTGTTCACGTCAAAATAGATAATATAATATATAAGAAATAATAATGCTAACATCGTCTTCTACTACAGAGGTAAAGTATTGATATATTGTCCCTTGGTTGCACAAGATTAAACTAGATGGCGCTGTTCAAAACCGAGCAAATCCTACATGTTGTTGACGTGTTCATACGAAAATAAAGGTAATATCATGTTTTGGTCAATGATTTTTAAGTAGTAGTAGCGCAAACAATGCCCATACATAAAAAAGTAATATAATTTGTAATTAGGTGGTTCCTATATACTTCTATTCATTCATTTGAATCACCATTGTCTTGTACGGGGCTTGTATCAAAGTTTAACTATTAGTAAGGCAAATAATGTTTAGTAAGATATAGAAACTGATCAAGTTATGGAAAACTGGCAATAATAAATACAACATAACAATCAGCTAAGTCATTAGATCACTTTGTCTTGTTCAGTTGCTTTAAGTTACTAAGTATAGCAATAAATAAAGTTGCAAGTATGTTTGTGATTACACAATGATGTGAAAAATTAAGTTTATAACAGTTTTTGTACCCTAATTATATGACTGTTTTGAGTTTTTTTTTGTATGAAAGCTTTTTTTAATAGGCTCCCAAAAGACTTAAGAGATTTGTATGATTAAATGAGAACTTTATCCTAAATCAGATATATTCCATTTTTTATATTTTGCAGGGTAGCATATATAAATACAAATATTTGGGTCAAACACAAAAATGTTTATCATATCTAAAGGGGAAGACTACAAACGTTGAAACAATATTTTTTGATTGTTTGATTTTTACATGTTTCTACAATTATAAAGTTTATTGGATTATTTTTCAATCTCTACCAAACTGAGGTATTCAGTATCCGAACAGTCTACAGAGGAGACATTTTGGTTGAAAACGAGAGCAATAAAAAATAATTTATTTGTATATACAAGTCTGTCAAACCTAACGTACCCACAATCTTATATAATAAAAAAATACATGAACAAATAATGTACATATGGTATTTATGTAACTTTAACACTATCTTCTGTTTTTGTTTGACCCATTTGTAATCTAGCTTGAATCAATCATCAAATACTACGTTAGACTAAATAACAATGGCCCAGTTTTGACCACACCCATCTACTTATGTATTTCGATGTGCTAAATGTGATTGTGGGGTCAGTTTGGTCCAAACACCCTCAAAATTTTGAGTAATTTGCTATTTTTTTTAAACCAATCGTTGTATTTTTTTGCATTTTTGAGTGCTTATGGGCCAAATGGGCTTGACATTCAGATTCAGGGTTTTTGGCGGGAACTCGTTGAATGGTGTCAGTTAATAAGCTACAGTTCAGCTAAGTATTCATAGGCTAAGAAAATGAAGAAACTATATTGTAATCTAAGATCTGGCTTAAAGGCTTAGCTGCCAAGCCATAAACTCTGGTCTGGTCTGGTCAAAAATACAGATTATCAAAATGCTGCCTTCATTTTAGTTTTGATACACCCAAATCAAAAGGTAAGTAAGCACATACTAGCAACTATATATACATTTTGAAGGCATTAAGCAAGTAAACAAGAAAAAAATTCTTAACATATATAATTCTTTCACAAGTTTTCATGACTTAATCCAAACTGACTTTTAGCAGACATTAAATCTGTTAGGATAACGTAAACTATAAAACAGAACAGATTAGAACTTCTAGTAACCTGCATAGAATCCCATTTTGCGAATTATCAAAACAATATATTATTTTTTGAGTTTTCGCAACTTTTATACATAATAAAACAACGTTTCAACTGCTTTAAGCGCGATACTTTATTTTATTTTTATTATTCCGACGTTGACAACTTTTCAGTGGTTGCTATCACCACCAGCAAGTAGTAGGCAAGTACCGCCTGTTAGGGTCCAATCATCAAAACTATTAGGACCCAAAACCAACTGCCAGACCTCAAGACATTGTGAGCTCTTTGTACATGCAACATAACACAAACCAACTAGATTGATAATTTGTTTTATTTTTTCTTCCACCCATTTTAAGATTATATAAAATTATTAGAGTTAGGGCTTCTTCTATTCAAGCCATAACATGTTGCAAAGTGGTGGCAAATTAGATTAAGCTCCCATAGAGTAAATAATAATCATAAACAAAATTAAAACTAAATAATTAAAATGAACAAGTTGGCGGTAGGCTAAATAAAACTTGAACAATACTCATTGACACTTTAAATCTTTGTCTTCCATGATCATGGCTACTGAAAAGTAACCGAAACATCGGAATAGTAAAAATCTGATAAATGACTGTGCTTAAAACTGTTAAAACATAAGTTTTATTATCAAAACAAGCACAAATTTATATGATATTTTATACATTGAAAAATTGTAAGACTACTTGATACACTAATGCTTACAAATAAATTCAACTAAACCTTCTTCACTTTACGAAACATGACAATTATCCTGTAAAAGCTATTTATTACCACTTAATATTTTTCAAAGAATTTAATCAACAATTATACGAGTGGCACTCTACAGTACAATTTCGAAACAGATTACCTCTTGCATTCACTTGAAATTTTATATCAACTTTAAGAACATTTCTTATAAATTTCATAAAAATTATTACCATTTAATAAAGATCAGTATTTTAGTAATTTTGATATTGATTCTTGTGAAATTAAAATCTTTTGTTAACATCATCTATCATACTAACAAGTATAGTGAGATGGAATGGAATGAGTATTCTTTAACCATACATTTCCAGATATAACACCACTATGAAAGGAGTTATTCTAAAGAGTTGAGCATGAGGAGTTGTTTCAATACTTTAGTTTGTGAAGTCTCCCTTATTTCCCCAGCTAAGAACATCTCGTCTACTACTGTATACACCTGAAAAAGAAAATGTAGTAACTCTAGAATTGCCATGTTTTGTATTTATTTTTATTTAGAAGCCAGCACGCAAGCAGATGGGCTCACCTAATGGAAAGTGTACCATCGCCAATAGACATTTGCAATAACAGGGCGAAGTCAACAAGTTGCTAGTCTTTAGGATGGGTTAGAGGGGATTATTATTTATTTATTTGTTTGTTTTGGTAAGGCTTACAAACAAACACTCATAAAAATTAGTCCATATATATAAAAATGTTATTACAAGTCTAAAGGACTTGCTCGGATAAGTAGCATAGAGTATGTATTTAATTTATTTATTTAAGGAAAAAGTCTATAGAATGAAGTGAGAATAATCTGCAGTTTGGGTAAAATTAGTTTACATTAAAAAAATATATATTCCTAAGTGTTGGCTTTAGTTAGCAAAATGTCAAAGTTAACTTTTGATGCTCTATGAAGAGTTTTTTGGGCTGAGATAGAGGTCCACATGCATCTGGTGGTGCAGTGGAACTAAACCTCTGTTGGTGGAGTGAGTTACTCTGCTTCCCAGGGTTACTCAGGCCTTGATGGATGAACATGAATGTAACTACACTCTAAAACTCATTTTCTTCCAACTAAAGTGCGAGCACATGGGAGACAAGTTCAGGTTTAGTTCAGAACATCTTTACCAGAGTCCCACGCAAGCCGTGCAGCACTTTATCTTGCTACATAAGGTCTAACCCCCACAACGGGCCTGGTATTTTGCAAAATGTGATTCCCCTGCTCCAACAAAAAAAAGAACAGCTCGGAGAAGAGGAATGGGATAGAGAAGATATGATCCATCTCTCACTCTGAAGAGGAGAAAATTTACCATTGGATGTCCAGGTCTTTTTCTGACATGTAGGTGGAATACCAAGTTATCTGGAATGTCCATAAAATATAATATATAAATAAAAGATAACAATGTTTTTACCTTATAGAAGTTGAAGACCAGATCTAACTCACAAACATTGTGGAAATATTCATTTAGGACCTCTACAAAGTTGTGGATTGCCTCCAAATAGCATAGGTTATTGTCATTAACATCTACGCATATGCAGAAGTACAAGCCAGCATATCTTCTGTACACAATTTTGAAATTCCTGAACTGTAATGGAGCAGAAATAATGGTGATACATAAAATATGGAACACATCAAGTATAACGTTTGAGTTTATTTATTAGACATATACAATAATAAGTTGATACAATTAACCTGATGACAAGTCTGTAACTCCTAAAAGGCCATCAGACCGCTTTACATAATATAAAAACTAAATATAAACAAATATTCTAAGAAAAGGCGAATTACTTCCTGAACCGAAAAATGTGTGATTTATACTTCTTACCTCAACAAAATTGGTGTGTTTGGCATCCCTAACAGTAACCACAGCGTGAACTTCTTCGATTAACTTCTGTTTTTCATCGTCATCGAAATTCATGTACCATTTCGCCAACCTAGTCTTACCCGCTCGGTTTTGGATCAAAATGAAACGGATCTGAAAATGGTTACAGATAAAGTTAATGATTATCTAGATTCAAACTTAAAATTAATTACGATAAAAATAATAAATTATGTACCATTTCTGTGAATTACAAGGAAAGTTAAATTTAGTAAAGAAGTTTACGCCTCTTTTCCCTAAATTTCAACTTCCTCTTGACAGTTTCGATTTGAGAATGACAAATAGTCAGTAATCACTTTTTTTAAGTAGAATTCGCCACAAAGGCAGGTAAAGGAATCTTAGTCCATACAGCCAAGTCTGATGTCTAAATCTTAGTATAGTAGCGCAGTTGCATTATAGGCTACAACCCACGCCATTTAACGAAGTTCTTGTGAAAACTCGAAAGGCCACATTTGACTATACAGTTCACATATCTCACAAAAACACATAATTATTACTCAAAAACTATCAATATCCTACAACTCTTGTTCATTTTAGAGTATTTTTAGAAAATAAAACTGCACAGCGCAACGTCCCCTTTTAGTTCCCGCCAAAAACTTCTTATAATCACAATTTGACAATTATTGCATTAAAAATAAAAGCTAAGTTATCTATGATTTGATGGATATTGATTGCGAGCTAAGAATATTATTAACTCTTAAAAGTCAAATTTATTGCTTAAATAAATTAATATAATTTAATAATACTATACTAGATTAAAAATCATAGAAAAAAAATTACAAAGATGACAAAAGCTAAAAACATAGAATTATTGTCTACAGTTTAGCACATTGAATGTTGCTAACAATTAAAACATACTAATGTTTAGTAATATCTCAGTTATTTTAATGCCATCCTTTCTATTCTATTCTATTTTTGCGTATAATGGCTCCAACGCATTAGGCATTGATTTTGCCAACGTCACAGTTTAATTAAAAATGACAGGTGTACAAAAGGTTAAAATTATTGAAAAGAGTAATTTTGATGTTTACGTGTTTTCTGAAAATCTGTGGACAACACAAACATGAATGTTAGTTAGAATAAACTATAAATAAATATTATTAATAGCTATAAACTTACTTAATATATATATACTATCAGGATTAAACAGGGTCAGTAGGTAATTTAAGTTTATAGGGCGGGGAAATTTTTTGGGTAAGATATCATATAGTGGAGTAACAATATTTGGGCATTCAAAAAATATATGGTGTAATGTTCCCTCTGCTAAACCACACTCGCATATAGAATGATCTCGGATTCTGATTTTGGCCAGAAAGACCGGTGAAGAGCAATGGCCAAGGCGAAGACGGATAATCGATGAAATTACCTTTTTAGGTAAGTTGCGGTGTGTGAAAAACCAAGGTTTAGGTGGAATAGTAGGCTGGAGGCAGCCATAGTGTCTGCCCACTGTCTGACGAGCATTTTTCCACAACGCTTCCCATGATTGGATCATTTGGGGTCTAGCTAGAGATCGGAGGTCTCGAGGGAAATTTCTCTTATATTTGTCCATTCCTGTATGAATAGCTTCCTTGGCGCAAAGGTCAGCAACCTCATTGCCCCGTATTCCTGAGTGGCCAGGGATCCAGGCCAGAACTATTTCTAGACCGGCAGAGAGACAGCGGTGGAGAGACTCTTTGATTTTGAGGGTAATATCGAAATTATTTTTAGAATGAAAGGGGAGTTTCAATATATCCTGTAGGCAGCTGAGTGAATCTGAAGCAATGATGGATTTGCTAATGTTGTGGGCCTCAATGTAAAGGATGGCTTCCAAAATTGCCACAGCTTCTCCTGTGAACACGGAGCTAGAAGGAGCAATTTTAAAACTTAAAATAATTTTATATTTGGGGATCCACACTGCAACTCCAACAGGTTCATTTTGAGTTGTTTTTGAAGCATCAGTGAATAGTTGTAGGTGGTCTGGCCAACGTTCTTGTACTATAGAAGAAAAATGTTGATTAGCCTGAGGAGAATTTTTTGAAATACCTAAGTCAGTTATAACATTAGGAGAAGAAACAAGACTAGTGAAGTTAGTTTGGAATAAAGGTAACATATAGTTTTGAAATATGCCAGATGGTAGGTCAACTATTTTTTTATAGGAGTGGATAAGGAGCGGTAAGGGTTTATGAATCCTGAAGGGGGTAGTGATTAGTTGGGATAATTGGTCAAGGATATCTAAGAGGGGATGATTTGAAAGCTCCACTATTTTACAGAGGAATCTATCAGAGAGAAGCTGTCTGCGTAATGTAAGAGGGGGTTCAGTACACTCCACCTGAAGAGCCTTGTTAGGCGAAGATTTCATAGAGCCTGTAATAATTCTAAGACATTTAGCTTGGATTTTATCTAGTTTAGATAGAGCTGTCCTATTACAAGGCTCCAACAAGAAACAACCATAGTCTAAGTGGCTTCTGACAATTGCGTTGTAGAGAAGCTGTTGGCAATATGGATGAGATCCCCATCTGACCCCAGATAGAGCTCTAATAACGTTGATGTTTTTTTCTGCCTTTTGGCATATATAGTTTAGATGAGTTACCCCAGAAAGTTTGCTGTCTAAAAAGAGTCCTAAAAATTTAACATTTTCAGAGATTTGTATAGGTTGATTGTATACATGTATGTCAATTTCTGGGATTATTCTTTTACGTGAAAAAATCACTGCCGTGCTTTTTGGAGGGGATAGGGACAGACCGTGCTCAAGTAACCAAGTGTTTAAGTGGTATAATGCTGAGTTAATGCGGGAAGAGGCGTCGCAGAAAAAACGAGAAGTGGCATAGAGAGCAATATCATCGGCATATTGTAGAATTTTACAGAAACAATTAACTGTGGAATCAATATCGGCAGTATAAATATTGTAAAGGAGGGGACTAAGGACTGAACCCTGTGGGAGGCCTTTCCAGATCAGGCGAGGAGATAGAGATTTTCCCATGAAACGAACAGAGATAGATCTCTCCACAAGCATATAGTGTATGATATTTGTGATCTTCAAGGGAATACTCAGATGGAGCATCTTCTCCCTGAGTATGTGAAGATCTACGTTATCATAGGCAGCAGTAATATCTAAGAAGACCCCCACGACATGTTCGTTTCTGGAGAAAGCAAGACGAATATCGGATGTAAGGAGGCTCAGACTGTCCATAGTTCCCATACCCCTTCTGAACCCGAATTGACTTTTAGATAGGAGACGTCTGCTTTCGACGAACCACTCCAACCGGTTTTTAATTAAATGCTCCATGATTTTCGCTATAACTGAGGAGAGAGCAATAGGTCTATATGAGTTCGAATCTCTTGCATCTTTACCTGGTTTTAATATTGGAACTATGGATTGGAGCTTCCAGGAGTCTGGTATTGAGCAGGAAAGGAATATATGGTTTAAAAAAGAAAGAAGGAGGTATTTTGAGGATTCGGAGGATTTGATGATGAATGAGTAGGGGATACCATCCATGCCAGGAGAAGAGTCCTTAAGGTGATCCAAGGCGCATAGAAGTTCCTCAAAGGAAAACAAGGAATTCATAGGGTCGGAGATTGAGGCGAGAGAGTATTGTATAGGGGGATATGGGTTAGGAGGAACAAAAGGAGGGGCGAGCTTGTTTATAAATTCAGAAAGCCATGAAGAGGGGTCATTGCTGTTTACATTGTTATCTATCTGGGATCTACGAAAAGCTTTTACTTTCTTCCACACCAACGAAGCGGGAGAGCGTGGAGAAAGGGATTCACAAAAAGAGTGCCAGCCTTTCTTTTTTTTTTGTCGTAGGATCCTTTTACACGCAGCAGATGTTTTTTGATATTCTAGATAGTTTTCCAATGAAAGATCTTGGGAAAACTTTTTTTCAGCTTCTTTGCGTTTTTTAACAATTAAAGTGCACTCAGAGTCCCACCAGGGAGGTGATGAAATTTTATTTAAAGAGGAATTTTTAAGAGGGATTGACTCTTCTGCTGAAGAAATTACAGCAGATGTAAATTGTGAATATAATGTAAGACAATTTGAGTTAGTAATGGGAGGAAAACAGTCTAGTTTGTTTTGTAAAAGGTTACAGTACTTTTGCCAATTTGCTTGTTCTAATCTAAACTTCAAGAGGGGAGTGGGACTAATGCAAGGAGGAGATGAGTCAACAAAGGAGATAAGAATGGGGAGGTGATCACTTCCGTGAGAATTGGGAAGCACACACCAGGAAAGAGAACTTGTTAAACAAGGAGACGCTAGGGTAAGGTCGGGGACACTTGGGTTTTGGGTAGGGGAGACCCTTCGGGTTGGAGTTCCATCATTGACGACACATAAGTCCAGTTCGTCCAGTATGTTAATTAGATCTGAGGAATTTGAATCGCAGGAAATTGAGCCCCATAGAGTATGATGGATATTAAGGTCCCCAAGGATAATAATGGGAGGTGGAAGAGAGGATAAAAGAGTAAAAAGTTCCTGGATGATGGAGGGGTTAGGGTGAGGTATATAGATTGATACGAAAGTTGTGTTATTGAAGGAACGGACAGCAACAATATTAATGTTAAAAGAATGTGGAGGAACAGGAATACGGGAAAATATTATGTCTCTTCTAACCAAAAGGGCACAGCCAGCCCAACCATCTACCCTGTCATCCCGGAGGCATGAGAAACCTGGCACCCTAAATAGGGAGCCAGGTCTCAGCCAGGTCTCGGAGATCGCAAGAATGATGGGTTTATGCTGATTAATTAGATGAATTATTTCATGTTTTTTATTGTTTATGCTACGGCTATTCCATTGGATTAGATTCATTCGATTCGGCATTTTTTAAGTAAGAATTAATTAATGTAGTAATGACAGATCTAATCATTTCGAAGACATTGTTCGGTGCAGAAACTCCAAACTTGGAGAACATGTTTATTAAAGTAGCAGATAAGAGCTCTGCCAAAAATGCCATCCTTAGAAAGCATCCTAGCATAGCAGTTTGTCTTACAAGATTAGGTACTGATCCATCTGAAGGGTGAATAAATAGTTGTAGGACGCATTTATTTATTATGAACTATTATGAACATATTCGAACTTTTTAATCAGGTTAGAACGCTTTAACTTTTGTGGTATTTTTATTTACAAACACACAACATTCACATTATATTTCTAAAATGCGCCCTATAACTATACCGCATCTCATCCGACTGCCTTTTCTAGTACAATTCAGTTAGTGCTTTCAAACCTCTTTAGGGGCGATTCACAAACTACGTCACACGAATTTCATGATTTTGGCCCGTCCCCCGTCCTTGTTACAACTGGTCATATTTGTGAAATTTTGCCCTCCTGTAGTGTGGTGTCACTAATTTTTCAAATTTACATCAAGAACAACAACAACCCCGAATTTAGTTTAATATATTAGACTTTAAAATATGTTTATGTGTATGTGTATATATATGTATTTCGTCGTTAATAACATCAAAGCTCCATAATCCATTCCACTAGAGCAGTGTTTTACAATCTGTGGGTCGCGACCTTTAGGGGGTCGCAGAGCCTTGCTCAGGGTGTCACCGGCAAAAGGGAAAAGGAAATTTAAGTCATATCTCATTTTTAGGTACTTTCTAAGCTCAGCAGCTTTTTGCAAAGTATATGCCGTATTAATTAAGACATAGATACATAACTTCACGCCATGTCTCTTGCGGAGTAGGCACAAACAACAGAGCGCCATTTACGCTTTTTCTTACACACCTCATTTGCTTCTTTGACATTCATAGCCCTTTTCATGCACGCTCTTTTGTTCAATGTAGGTTACAAACTAGGGACATAAACGTAGTCATTTAAATTACTAATTTTTAGCCTGTCTATGGTGCAAGGGGGGCGCTAAATTTTTCAACCTACAAAGGGATCGCGTATCTAAACAGATTGAAAAGCACTGCACTAGACTTCAGAATTGTAACGCCTGCAAACAAGTGGAACGGGAAAAACTGCGGTCGTGAACATGGTCGTTGTATATCTCTTCTGGATCGAAGCCAACATATTTGGAATCGTTTTAATTTTTTTGATATTACTTACTGGATCTAGCAACACGAGAATTAATATATAATAAAAAAAACAAAATTGCAGCATTCAATAAAATAAAACATACTTATGCATTTTTTGTGTATGTGTTTAACACTTATATAGTGTGGAACAATAAACAAAATATCAACAAATTACAGCAGTATTTTCAGTACTTTTTATATGGCAACATAAATATCGAGTTGTTGTTCAATTTGCCAGTGGTTTTTTGACGTCGGTTGGTGTTGCTTGTCGTGTAATATAACAATTTTTCCTCCATGTAGCTATTAGGCTTTCCACTCCACAATGTTTTTAATATAGATAGTTAAGTAGTAATAAACCATTTAACAGTTAAATGACGCCCACGAAAACGACAAAAACCGAAGTAGAAATGGTGATACGAAACAGAAAAACAGCGATGAAAGACGGAATCATGACAATGTCGGGTATCGGCGATCCATCTGTGTTCCATGCGCTGGTGGTTATATTCTTGGAGTTCTTTGCGTGGGGCCTGCTCACGATGCCTATCATATCTGTGCTGAACGCGACCTTCCCCGACCATACTTTCCTAATGAACGGCCTCATAATGGGTATCAAGGGCATCCTATCGTTCCTGTCAGCGCCCCTTATCGGAGCTCTATCCGACGTGTGGGGACGCAAGTTTTTCCTCCTGGTGACAGTGTTTTTCACTTGTGCTCCCATCCCGCTAATGACAATCAACACCTGGTGGTTTTTCGCAATGATTAGCATCAGTGGTGTTTTCGCAGTAACATTTTCGATAGTATTTGCGTATGTGGCCGACGTGACAACAGAAGCTGAGCGCTCGAGAGCATATGGCCTGGTCTCGGCCACTTTTGCAGCCAGCATGGTCATCTCACCAGCATTAGGAGCTTATCTGATGGAACTGTATGGCGAGGCGCTGGTAGTCGCAGCAGCCACCGCAGTGGCGGTTTTAGACGTTTTCTTCATCATGGTCGCAGTGCCAGAAAGTTTACCTGAGAAAGTGAGGCCAAGTGGCTGGGGCCCAGCCATAAGCTGGGAGCAGGCAGATCCCTTTGCAGCATTGCGCAAAGTTGGTGCAGATCGTACAGTACTGATGTTGTGTGTGGCTGTGTTTCTCTCGTATTTACCAGAAGCCGGACAGTATTCATGCATATTCGTGTATTTAAAACTAGTGATGGGCTTTGGAGTGGTCCAAGTGGCGATATTCATCGCAATAGTCGGTGTTTTAAGTATTGGTGTACAAGTAGTTCTTGGATTCTTGATGAGGTCACTCGGTGCTAAGCATACCATCATGATGGGACTGTTGTTTGAAATGTTGCAGCTCATGTGGTATGGCTTTGGGAGCAGTACTTGGATGATGTGGGCTGCTGGAGTGTTGGCTGCATTAGGCTCAGTGACATACCCAGCCATAAGTGCATATGTGTCTGTAAATAGTAGAGCAGACAGACAAGGAGTTGTCCAAGGCATGGTAACTGGAGTGCGGGGGCTATGCAATGGTTTAGGTCCAGCTATGTTTGGAGTAATCTTCTACCTGTTCCATGTGGATTTGAATGAGAAACATGCTGGCAAATCTGAAGAAGATAAATATGTAAGGATTGTGCCTGGGCCACCATTTGTACTAGGTGCATTGTTAGTTATATGTGCATTGCTAGTGGCTGCATTTTTGCCAGAGGATGGCACTGTTGGGAATCGAAGAACACCACCGGATTTGAAGTTTGAGGTTGAGCGTGGACGCCGTGTGGCGGGGCCCCTGTCTCCTTTGATGGCTCCAGAGTCTGCAGCACTCTAGCTAGCGGTGAAAGCAGGCCGTGCAGCCAGCGTGTGACTTAGTGCAGTGCTCCACCAACACAAATGCATTTACTAAGGTACCTTAGTTCTATCTATTGGGTGAATTTGTGCATGCCAGCTCCTTGATTCCTAGAGGCTGAGCCAAAGGAAATGATTTGATCTCTTTTAAACATTTTTGAATAAATTTTATTTTACTTATGTAACTTCAAGTAGGAGTTTATAGTCATGTTGCTAAGTTATCAGTGACATAATGAATAAAAATCTTGATTATTATTTTAGTATTCACATTATTTTTTAATGTTATGACTAACTTTTATTCCAAGAAATCCTTGAAATTTATTTTAATTTTCAAATAAATTCATTGTCTTGAAGACATTATATTTTGTCTTTATTATTAATTTATAGATAAAATTGTTTTAAATAGTTTTACATTAAATACCTGAAACAGTTTATGAAACCTTTTATAGAATATTTCCTCCACATACCTATCTAATCATATATACACAGTGATGGATATATAAGATATATTATGAGCATATAAAATTTCCCTTGGCTCATTCTCCATGCTTATTTTCAGTAAGCTATATTTAATAAGTATTACAAATTAATAATTTGAAAATGGTAATAAGCTTATTAGTTTTTTTTAAATTAGGTAACATACTAAAACTACGTTTTAACGGGTTTAAGCGCAGTAATTTATTTTATTTAGGTTTATCCGACGTTTCGGCCGCTTTTCAGTTGCCGTGGTCACGGAAGACAAAGATGACATTTGTCGAACGTGTATTGTCAAAGTTTTTATTCAGCCTACCACCGCCAACTTGTTCATTTTAATTATTTAATTTTAATTTTGTTTATGGATATTATTTACTCTATGGGAGCCTAATCTAATTTACCACCGCTTCACAACAAAAAACAAATCAAAAAACACCCAAATTTCAATAGAGAAGATGGTTGGCAGGTACCACCTGTTTGGGATCCAATCATCAAAACTATTAAGACCCTAACCCAGCAAAAACTAACTGCCAGACCTCAAGACACTGTGAGCTCTTTCTGCATGCAACGAAACAAACCAACTTGACTGATAATTTCTTTTATTTTTTCCTTCCACTCATTTTAATATTATATAAAATTTTTTAGAACTAGGCATGTTTGCTGAAGAGTTTCTTGCGCCGCTTCTTCTCTTCAAGCCACAACATGTTGTGAAGCGGTGGTAAATTAGATTAGGCTCCCATAGAGTAAATAATATCCATAAACAAAATTAAAATTAAATAATTAAAATGAACAAGTTGGCGGTAGGCTGAATAAAAACTTTGACAATACACGTTCGACAAATGTCATCTTTGTCTTCCGTGACCACGGCAACTGAAAAGCGGCCGAAACGTCGGATAAACCTAAATAAAATAAATTACCGCGCTTAAACCCGTTAAAACGTAGTTTTATTATGTGTACAAGTCGCGAAAACTTAAGAAAATATTAGGTAACATACTCCTATTATGTGACTCATCTTTTAAAATTTTTACAAAATGATTTCTCTCCTTAGCCATTTAAAAGGCGCCTTTTTCGTTTTACCTTTGTTCTGTAAGAACTCATCTCATTTTGCAAAATACAAAGTACTCCATGGTGGGAACCTATGTAGAAAAGTACTTTAGTATCATATTTCATAAAAATCAGTTATCCTAAGCAATGAAGAAGGAATGTACAAACATAAATGTAAATATAGTTAATAATTATGACTTGTATTTAGGTTGTTCCTAATAGAGAAATAAAAGCATTGCCAGCAATTTATTGGATGTGTATGTTCCAATTAATCTACAGTTATTATCATAAAAAAACGAAGACATTGAAACTAAAATATATTATGTAGCAACGGAAAGCGTGCCCAGAAGGCTGGCTGCATTACCATGCTGCATAACTATTTTTCATATAAAGAAATCTACATTAAAGATAAAGGTACAAAAGTTATCGCTATTTATTTCAAAACAATACTAAAGTCTAGTTGTTGTGGTAATATGGAATTTTACTATGGTGGGTAAGGTATGCAGCTGCTGTTTCACAGAAGTATAAATAATTAGTGTGGAATTCCGTATTTTATCAATTTGTGAATAATTATTAATACTGTTTTATTATATTAATTAATATTTAACCTCAATAGTCAGACAATTGTGTCATAATAAAGCATTGGTAAACTTCTTGTTTACTTCACTAGCAATAGGTAATCCATTATTTGGTTTAAGTTGTTTAAGTGCTGGTAACTTTAGGTAAAGGGAACATAGCTTATTTTTGATTTCATTATTATTGCAAAGTTGGCAAACAGGTAGAAGGTTCAGCTCATGAAACCTGGTTACTATCGCCTATAGATGCAACACTATTTTTTTTTATGATAAACGGGTTTGCATTTGTCTGAAATTGCACCTGATGTCAGTGGACAATTGTAGAAGCTAACCCATTGCCAGCCTTTAGAATGAGATACAGACAATGATATAGCAACCCGTAAAAGCAAATAGGGGAGGGGCACGGGTTCGGTTTAGTGGGTAGTTGAATGATTGACAACCCCATGCCTTCCGCTTGGAGACGACATTGGGCATACAGCCCTTGAGGAGTCCCACACATCCCTCAGTCTAAAACCTTCTAAGCCCGAGGATGGTGTCCAATGATGTTCCCCCCTGCATTGACGGAAAGGTGATATGATAGAGGGATCAGACAGGAGTGGGATAAGGGGTTTGATATATGGGATTAGAATAGGTCTGGAGGAGAAGGAGGATTTTTTATTGCCGGATACAGGCAAACTGGTACCGAACCCATCTGATGGAAAGTGGGTTACCGTCGCCTATGGACATACGTAACACCATTGGTGTCACCAACGCGTTGCCAACCTCTAAGAAACCCTTCTTAAATAAAAAACCTCATGTCATAGCCTAAACGGAAACCACGGAAGTTCCCTCCAGATCAATATTATATGCGACTAAATGTTGTAGAGAACAGTTGTGTAGTTGAGTATGGGAGCTCAAGGAAATGGGGGGTGAATAACCTGTCGCTGGCGAGCAGTGCAAGAGTGAGGCTGGTTGTAATATTGTAAAAGTGAGGTGTTGGGCATTGGAACTCACTCATAACCTCAATTATACATTTGTAGAATAAAATGCTCAATGCTCTTAATTTCCGATAAAACTATTGTTTTTGGGTAATTAAACTTTTAAAGGTTTATTATATTATGAATTCAAATTACATTAATTTGAATTCATAATATAATAAGCCATAATTAAACATTATACTATTGTTTTTAGAGGAAAATGAAATATACTTTAAATTTTTTGCCAATGCTTGTAAATAAATTATAACATACTTAATTAATTAATTACGACAGTAATTTGAGTAATACTGGCACATACCATGATCAAATAGAAAGATATTTTGATAAAAAGTCATGTGAAAAGCACTTTATATAGGTATTATGAAAAAGCCTCCCACTATATGGACAATATCCCCGCCACGTTTTTCCAAGGTGACTTGGCAGATTTGACACATCAGTTATCTCAATGTGCAGGTTTCATCACGATGTATTTTTTCACCGTTGTTAGCACTTGGTAATTGTAACAATATGCACATTAGATCAGAAAACTGCCTAAGTGGTACATGCGTTCCGGCCGAAATCTAACCCGCGCTCTTCGAGTTTCAGATGCGTACGCTAGTCATTACGCTACCATGACTTTTTATCATGTTGTGTCAGGGTACTTAAACTACTTAAAATACTTAACAATGTTAAGTCTTATTTAAATCTTACTTACAACAAATAGCCTTACACGATACCTCCCTACTTATAATCACACACGTAATCCAAAAACGTGACTTAAATGCAAAAATGACTCACGTAAAAGAGTTTGCTCTGTACATGAATATTGGAACATTTTCAAAATATCTTAATGTTTTGGTGGTCGTTTTTTCTCTCCATAATTATTATGTAAAACTATTCAAGGTCAATGGCACTGATCTTTAAATAGATGAATTGCCAAATATTTTAGTGTTGATCATGTAAGATCTCCATTCAAACTGGTTTATATTTGTATAAAGTAATATGTTTTAAACATAATACAGTGTAAACTCTATATAACGAGACTGAAGGGACTGTGCATTTTATGGCGTTATAGAGAGTTGTCGTTAAATAGAGAGATGTTTGTTATTTTTATCTGACGTTTTTGGCAGCACCGGTAATTTTGTTATATTTTTTTACTTATTTTATACATATCCAGCGATATTGAGGCATCTTGGTGATAAAGAAAGTACTTAGAAATTTCGGTATGCATGATGCGGACAGTCGAGTTTATTATAGGCTAGGCGGCTAGGATAATAAAGCCTGGGATCTGTACTCAGCGCGTCCGGGGACATCGACCATGACGTCAAGGCCCGAATATGGCCAAGTGGCGTGAGGTGACAGGTGTCATTTGCGACCCCAAAATGCCGGTTAAGTTAAAAGGACAGGTCTATAAATCCATTATTAGACCTGTTCTTTTATATGGCAGTGAGGCTTCGCCTGTACTTGAGCGACACAAGCAGGAGCTGCGTGTCACGGAAATGAAATATGCTTCGGTGGATGTGTGGAGTCACGCGAAAAGATCGTGTCAGGAACTCCCGCATCCGCGGCAGCCTTCACGTCCGTGACATAGCAGACAAACTGCAGGAGAGTCGCTTACGCTGGTACGGCCACGTTTTACGGAAACAGGCTAGTTACGTGGGGAACAAATGTCATGCCATGCCGCCTCCGCGAGGTCTCGGTCGAAGGGGTAGGCCCAAGAAATGCTGGCTTGACGTTTTGAGGGATGACATGCGTACCAACGGTCTCAACACAAGGGATGCCGAAGATCGCGCGAAGTGGAGAAGAAAAAGTAGGAAAGCGGACCCTGGGCGTCGAAGTGATCGCTCCGAACGCAACCGGGATTGGACGCTCGGATGATGATGATGAGGCGGCTAGGATAATACAGCATTAAAAGAACGTACACAGCTGCACAGTTTTTATTGATTTTGGCAACTTAAAAGGTACTATTTATTACTTAATTGTGTTGTTGTTGAGAGTGGTTGTAATGCTATATAGAGTGTATCATTGTATGGAAGACAAGATAAACCAACCAAAGCCATGTGATTTGGACGCTAAAGGGAGTTTGTCGTTAAATCAAGTAATGTTATATGGAGTTTACACTGTAATATACATTTAGTACAACAGCTCAATCAATCGTATAAAGAAACTATTAAAATATTATTATAATTTTGTTGTTAATGCTGCATGACTTTTTACTTAACTTTTTCGTGGGTCGCGACATGAAAATCTTTGAGAAACAATGGCCTAGAGAATTCCACATCAGTTAACCGACCTGTCGTAAGAGGTGACAAAACAACCCACAGCCAGGTGGTAGGGCATTTGCCCGACTGGATGGCTACCACCCCTGGTCTAAACATGTCGCCATAGCAACCTTGAGTTGTGTTCCGGCATTAGTGACCAGATTCCAGTCTCCCTTAAGAGAGCAGCAGCACATTTGTGGCACCTTTGGTGTTGCAAATGTCTATAGGCTATGGTAACCACTTTCCATCAAGTAGCCCGTCTGCCTGTCTGCTGAACTCCTATAATAAAAAAATAAATAAAAAATCTCCACTTCAGCTTTCTAACGTTTTGTATTATATCTTCTACTTTGGTTTTCAGTCTGATATTGAGTGATTATTTTATCTTTCGATATAAACCCATTGTTACTATTTACCCTTTAATTGACTATAAAAAATATAACCCAATATTACAGTTGTGTATTTTGTGCGGCGAAGTATTGATTGTGTTTGATATGTTATCAGTCGGTTGTAAAGCCACTCGTTTGATATCAGCTGTATCATACGAGCATACATAATTGCTACCTTGTAATCTCGAAAACGGCTTCGATAATCAACATTCAGTTTTTTGTACTGAGTTAGAAATCCTCCTATTCTTCATGAGCCCAGGTACCAGATCTACATAGATGTATTAAATTATGATATCTGATCTACACTTGAACTAGGATCATTCATATGTCTGTTTGTTTCTCTGATAGGGGCCACTCTCAATTAATTTTTGTTTGTTCTTTTCTTTTTTGATGTTAATCGATATCTTATTAATATTTTAACGTATTTACTGTATAATTAATTGAAATATCATTTGATTATCGCCATACACATGCATAAAAGTATATCAAAGTCCTTGATATAGTTGTTTCATTCGCATTTACTCGTGTGATATTCAAAATAATGCATCAAATCCCCTTTTTTTTACTGCAGGAGTTCAGCAGACAGGTAGACGGCCCACTTGATGGAAAGCAGTTACCATCACTTATGGACATTTGCAACACCAAAGGTGCTACAAATGCGCTGCAGCTCTCTTAAGGAAAACTGTGGAACCTGGTCACTAATGCCGGAACACAAATCAAGGTTATTATGGCGGCATACTCTAGACCAGGGGTGGTAGCCATCCAGTCGGGCAAATGCCCTACCACCTGGCAATTTTTTGGGATAAAAACTAACCTTCGATTTCTAACAATGTCTTAGTTTTTTTTTAAAACTTAAATTAGTCAAATTCGATCCTATTCCTCCTTTTTAATTTAGTAAATTAATGAAATTAAAATTAATTTTAATAATAAGACGTTGATTGAAACTTTTAATTGAGTTTTTTTAATTCTAATAACAAGAGCGGACTGGTGGCGCCAACTGTGATTGTCGAGTGTTTTGAGTTACTTTTTTCACTGGGTTTTTGTATTTATTCTTTCATGACTAATCTCATAAAGTAAAGGTCTTTTACCAAAGCATTCGTCAGACAATCGTAATTCGCCACAAACTTACACGAAAATCCAACCCAAAGTGTGAGTCACTGTCACTCTATTCTATATTTTATCTGCGTCCACATTCAAAATTACTTTAGTAGACGTAGTTTAGCACAGCTATTTATAATTTGAATACTAGTTTAGTAAAACTATGCCAGAGGTGGAGGTATTACATCAAACGGAAACTGTAGTTTGCGCGAAGGTCTAGGTGTCTAGCGCATACGCATAGCCGGTCCGTCAAGTTTGTTACGTCACATACGTGCGCTTGCGCTGGTTTGCGGTCAGAGTCAAGTGCGTAATTATCTATGGCAGTGTAATCTCACCCGACTTACATTCATTAAGATTATAAGACTGCAAGGTCTTTGCATATTCAAAGCAAATTTTTACATCGAATTTGCTTCGAGTTCTGGCGTGATGATACAAATTCATTATTCACATATACTCACATGACATCCAGACTGTCAACATTATGAAATAAGTTTTGGGGTTTAACTCGAATTTTTGCATCCTAGAGACAACATTTTATACCTGTCATTCTTTTGTTTTTGTGGAAAAAATAATACTAGACAAGAAAACACTCGTTATGTATAATCCAATAAATGTTATCATGTTTTTTAACATTTACCTGTTATATTCGAACAAGTTACCCAGGCTATTATGTTTTACAATAAATATTTATAGGTATAAGGAAGGATTAAATGTGATGTATGTAATATTCCTTAAATACGAGGAGGCATTATAATATCTAAGTTGACTTGTTGAGGATCAAGCGGCTTACTCGTTGTATCAGGGCAACCGCTGAGACAAGACCATTATGTTTTCAGTACTAAAGACATAAATCTGGCCCAGTGACTCCCAAACTTTTATTCGTCGACCTCCTTGTTTTTCGTAAAGATTGCCCGGATTGTATGGCTGGTGTGTGAGTGGGTCCAATTAATAAGAAGTCCTCGCAATATACACATATTTAATATTAAGGAATTGGTGATATTTTATTCTAAAATAAATCTAAGTCAAGTTTACTTAAATAATCTACATTGCAATTTCTGTTGGACTGACCGTCCTCTGGTCAGAGGATATATGTCAGAATATGTCAGTGGGATTTGTAAGTAAAATACATATTGGCCGACCCAAGATGATTGGGATAAGACGAAATAAAGAGGGATTACAATTACTCTTGAACATAGACAAAATTATAAATTTTATAAATTATTATTTTTAAGAAAGTAGAAAACACTTAAAGGTCTAATAATAATTTGTTAGTTAAGTTATACTCAATTACGTCATAATTTACATTTCTATTAGCTCATCTTAATTGTTGGCCTTCTCTTATGTATCTTTTCGTGAGCTTACTAGTAAAATGACCTCCAGGGGCTGTAATGACAACATTGGGAATCGCTGAAATGTATCATAGAAAATCCTAGCATAGTCATAAAAGTAGCGTTTCGGGGGTCACGACAAAGAATTACCCTGGCACCCGTTGTCTCGATTCTGATAAGACTTCATATAAACGGATATTACATTACATCATACATATGACAAACC
This sequence comes from Dendrolimus punctatus, assembly GCA_012273795.1. Classification (NCBI taxonomy): domain Eukaryota; kingdom Metazoa; phylum Arthropoda; class Insecta; order Lepidoptera; family Lasiocampidae; genus Dendrolimus; species Dendrolimus punctatus. Next base: position 47,164 of record JAABVI010000036.1, on the reverse strand, counting down.
ACGTCACGAAAGACGGCTTCCCTGGTGAAAACTGTGTCAAGTATTGTGACGGTGGTGCGATAATATTTTTTTGTCCATCACCTTTTTAACACGCATTTTGTACCGGCGAGATCAGTTACCCGACGGCACAAACCCACAAGATAATTTTTGGTACTTAGGTGCTAGGTACTTGGTACTCCAGCCGGCGGTGGTGGCATTAGGAACAAGGGGAACATTAATCTGTCAGTATTGTAAGGGAGGGACACCCCTTGAGAGGAAACATATAAAATATCCTACTAAACTACTGGAAACACTACGGGGGATAGATAAATGTCTCTCCAAATACAACCCGCGCCTCGTCCATTTCACTTGCTCACTGAGTATATTAACTTATTATTACTATTATAGTGGTCCACATACTTGCAGCTATATAAATTTTCAATAAATATTAAAATATATCACGCGAGAGCTATCACACGGGGCGTCTTCAAGGTAATTCCCCTGCATACCCCGCTTTTCGACGCGATATAAAAGTGCCCTCGTATATATGACGTAACACTCGAAAATCTGTGTTTGATATTTGTATCCCGAACACTTTTTATCTTCACTTGTATGTACAGTCGTGGTATGAAAAGGTTCGGCAGTTTTCATATTAATCCATTTAACTTTCCCCGACCGGATGTTGTTACCCTTTCAAACTAAGTCACAGAACAGACTGTTCCACAGACATTGTTTAACTATTTGACAATAAAGTTTAAAATTATTTAGCTTAAAGCTGCTTGATTTTGTATCTTGTCTAAGAAATATTGTTTAGAGTTTAGATGTGTAAAAAAGCTCTTTTACTGGTTTAAATATTATATAATAAGTGTTGTGATTATATCCTCTTTGTTTATGATGATTAAAAATATTGTTAATCTCGATGTCTGTCATTGTCAACATGGCAATTTTCTATTTTCACGTTTCTATAATTTAGCAACGTGACATTTCTCAAAATGTTGGCAGTATTGTTTCTTTTACTCGTACGACCAAAGTCGACTTTAAGGCGACGAACCTTTTCTTACCGCGACTGTGCGTAACGGAAACTTTCAACGTAATTTTCACATACTTCCAGACGTCTGATTAATTTTGAAAAATTGCATACGTATTGGTAAGGCTGACAAGAGAATAAGCTTATTCTAATACATAAAGCAGAGTTTATTTGTTTAATTAATCGCGCTAATGTCAGTCTGATTTGAAATATTCTTTCAGTGTTAGATAAACCATTTATCGAAGAAGGCTTTATATCATCACGCTAAGACCAATAGGAGCGGAGCACCAATGAAGAATGTTTCAAAATTGAAGGATTTTTAACTATTCCACATTATAAAATTCTAAAAATGCCATCGAAGATCGCGTAAAAATTACTGGGTCGATTTTGATGCGGTTTTCGCTGATCGACAGGTAATTCTTAGACTTAAACCTGCGCTACTTTTTTTATCGCGGGTATCCCGCAACATTTTTTGTAGGAACGATTTAAAATGGTCAAATTAAAAAAAACGAAACGCAAAAAAAAAATTACTTGAAGTTTTAGTTTTACGGGCAGGTTTTCAAATTGGACAAGTACATTAACCCCAATCTGCCCGAAACACTTGAAGTTAACATTTTTTTGCGATTTGTTTTGCCACATGTCCGTTGCGATTATGTGTCTCAGCACACATTTCAATTTTTCGCAGGTTTACTGCAAATTATGATTTGGTTAGGTTAGGTACATTTTAATGAATGCACAAATGCATTCATTAAAATGTACCTAACCTAACCTAACCTAATAACAAATTATTGAAACATATTTTACCATACAAAAAAACTGAATTCGATCCGGAACAAAAAAAAACATTCATTAATTATGCCGCCTCTCACCACGTCTACTCTAAACTTATGCGGCTCTCCACACGGCCGTAACATGTTTTTGTGACAGAAAAATCTTAACACCCCCGTCTATAGAGAAGTTTCACTTCAAAAATCGAATTCCAATGCGGTGTTTTCACTGATCGAAATGTCTGATGCTTTTTATCACGGGAATCCCGCCGGAAATTGTTTGAAGCCGTTCGGGTGCATAGAAATTAGCTTATATCGACACAGTTACATTCTTTGTTAAATGTTGTGATACTTTGCGTTCCGGGAATCCCGCGGGGATTTCAAGTCAAGCGTGGACGATGTTGCGGGCATATCGTAGTACTAAGTAAATCTCGAGCCTTACGAGACGAATATAATCGAAAGATAGCGCTTTACCTTTTTTTGCCATAGCAACGTGAACACGTGTCAAGTAGATGGATAAACTTTATTGCACACCAAAATATACAATTACAGAAAAAGACCATATTTAAAATATGTTCTAGGCAATACAATAGGCGGCCTTATCGCTCAAAGCGATCTCTTCCAGGCAACCTAAACGAGAAAAATTTTAATCAGGAAAAATAGGTGGTGCAAGAAAAATACAATAGATACATAAATATCCAAAACTAATGTTAAAAAAATATACGAGTATATACATATGTACATAATTATATATATATATACAATAATACATAAGTTATCATAATAAATGTATTAGCATAATTATATTCTGTTAAGACATGACAAGAGCTATGAATGTCAAAGAAACAAGTGAGGTGTGTAAGAATGGGCCTGAATGGCGCTCTGTTGTTCGTGCCTACCCCGCAAGGGACCTGGCGTGAAGTTATGTAAGTATGTATATTCTGTTAATCAGATATAGTTATTTGTAGAAAAATAGTGTTTTCTGAGCAAATTTCTAAATATTGGTAAGGATTCTGACATGTTCTCTGAAACTAGTAGTTTAATAAGATAACTACTATAACCTGATTGCCGCTGTATAATTTGTTATACGTTGTTTTTAAATTTGGTAGTTGGCACGCATCAATGCCCCCGAGGCTGCCGGCGTAGTGGACTTCTTAATAAAGTTTAATTGGTTAATTTGGTAGCTCCCAACACAATGGCTAAGTACACTCTATTTGCAACGATTGTAATAACAGATATCTGTATATTAATGCGTGAAACAAAAACTTTGTACCCCTTTTTACGAAAATTGCGCGGACGGATGAGTAGGAAATTCGCACACTTACCGCCTTACTTATAATAATCTCGTTAAGAAACGATTAGGTATCTCTTAAGTATGAGAATCAGAATCAGGCCCTAATCAATGAATACGTTTTATTTCACCTGTTGACCCTGTTGTTTGCCTAAGAGCACAGATAAACGAAATTTTAATGATTAACGTAGGTTGTACCCAAAATATTCGACTAAAGAGGAGTTTATGGGTAAGATTTTCACTAATCAGTTGCTGAGCAGTTTCTTTAAATTTTAAGAAACCATATAAGTAAGGCCCTTATAGTTTATATAGAGGAGTTCAGAATGCTAATATATTTTTATTAAATTTTGCATGAAATATGTACATCAAATCGATAAAAAAAAATTACAGACACTACCATGTATTTGACACACACACACGCGTATATACTCTTTTATTTATTGTTTAAATCGAATTAACAATGTAGCCTTGGCGAAATTTGTGATTTTGGAAGTATAGTCTGTCGTTTATTATTGTGGTCCAATTTCAACCACGAGCGACAAGTCTTAAAAGGCGAAAAACAACCTACAGTAAGGTGGTAGGGTATTTGCCCATCTGAATGGCTACCGCTATCTAGAGTATGTCGCAATAACAACCTTGAGTTGTGTTCCGGTATTAGTGACCAGGTTACAGTCTCCCTTTAGAGAGCGGAAGCACATTGATAGCACCTTTGGTGTTACAAATATCCATAGACGATGGTAGCTGCTTTCCACCAGGTGGGTTGTCGGTTGCTTCTGAACTGCTGTAATAAAAAATATATATGTGTGTACAAAAATGTGATAGCTATGACAAAATCGATTATATTAAGCCGTTATTTACCGATAAGGGAGTGAATCATTTTACATGAATATTACATTCATTGTAGAATGATACAGAAATTTTCCGTAAGTGACGTAATTAATTTAAAATTTACTTATATCCCGGGGCGGTCCCAGATTCGCAGACTAAGCAACTATTTAACGTTACTGTCATTCATAGACATGTTATTTTTAAATGGGAAAAACAAATCTGCAGATAAACACATCTATCATTAATGGCGGGGTCCTATATCTTAGTATGCATTCACTTGTCCCACTATCGGTTGAATTTTGACATTACGATGTATGGTGCTTCACTCGTACTTCTAGTAAAAAATAAATGAGTCGTCGTCAGCCAATAACCGTCCACCGCTGGACGTAGGCCTCCCCAAGTCGGCACCACTTATCACGGTCCTCCGCCTTCCCTATCCAGCGCCTACCGGTGACCTTGCGCAGGTCGTCAGTCCATCGGGATGGAGGGCGTCTGACATTACGTTTTCCGCGACGCGGTCTCCACTCCAGGACTCGTCTGCTCCATCGGTCCTGCCACAAATGTGAGCGGCCCACTGTCACTAACTTGCTAATTTTGCGAGCTATCTCGGTTACCTTGGTTCTCTTACGGATATCCTCATTTCTATCTCGCTCCATAGCCCGTTGAGCGACTTGAAATTTGTAGACCAGTCCTAACGTCAGTGTCCACGTCTCGGCCCCGTAGGTCAGTAATTAGAATAAATATGAGTAAGCCGGTTTTCTTAAAACTTAGCCCCCTCGAAATGCTGTTCTTTTAATAGGTACAGCAAAATGTGTATTCATCATGTGACGCAGTCCCACGTTTAATCGTATAACACCTGAACCGTAATACGCCGAGTCGCGATTAGTCACTGATAACGAGTGTTATCGTACATTTGCTATGCATGTTACTAAAATCGATAAGTTCACACGTTCAACAATTTCTTTGGCCTAGGCGTTGTCTGTGGTTCGCTGTCCTGAGCTAGTAATTCTAGTTGATAGTAAATTTTTCCGCCATTCTGACTCTGTGCGTAGAGTTTTTGTATGGCTTCTTTTTTTCATTGTGGATAAATCTGTCGCCTCTTAGGACACTACTCGGCCAGGGGAATCTTTAGATATCACAACAACAAAATTTTGTTTACAAGCTCGATTGTGAATGTGGTTTATCATACATTGGGCAAACAAAGAGGAGCATAAAAACACGGGTAAAAGAACACATTGCTGACATGAAACACGCAAGGTCTACGAAGTCTGCGATCAGTGAACACACGCTGGATAAACCCAACCATTACATCAGATTCGATAACCCACAAATCCTCGCGAAAGAGAATCGTTTCATACCAAGAATGATGCGTGAGGCTATTGAAATCAAAAAACACCCAAATTTCAATAGAGAAGATGGTTGGCAGGTACCACCTGTTTGGGATCCAATCATCAAAACTATTAAGAACCAAACCCAGCAAAAACTAACTGCCAGACCTCAAGACACTGTGAGCTCTTTCTGCGTGCAACGAAACAAACCAACTTGACTGATAATTTCTTTTATTTTTTCCTTCCACTCATTTTTTAATATTATATAAAATTTTTTTAGAACTAGGCATGTTTGCTGAAGAGTTTCTTGCGCCGCTTCTTCTCTTCAAGCCACAACATGTTGTGAAGCGGTGGTAAATTAGATTAGGCTCCCATAGAGTAAATAATATACATAAACAAAATTAAAACTAAATAATTAAAATGAACAAGTTGGCGGTAGGCTGAATAAAAACTTTGACAATACACGTTCGACAAATGTCATCTTTGTCTTCCGTGACCACGGCAACTGAAAAGCGGCCGAAACGTCGGATAAACCTAAATAAAATAAATTACCGCGCTTAAAACCGTTAAAACGTAGTTTTATTATGTGTACAAGTCGCGAAAACTTAAGAAAATATTAAACAAAATTTTAACTTGAAGTTTTACGGGCAGGTTGTCAAATTGGACAAGTACATTAACAAACTGCCCGTAAAACTTCATGGTTCCGTTGAAGTTTCACTTTTACTATGTGTCCCAGAACACATTTCTGTTTTTCGCAGATTTAATGCAAATTATGATTTGATTAGATTAGGTACATTTTAATGAATTCATTTTTTATTTAAACATACTTTTATTTTATCAAACAAAGAAATTGAATTCGATCCGAAACTAAAAAAACGCATCCATAGTCGACTCTAATATTATGCCGCCTTTCACCATGTCTAGTCTAAATTTATGTCGCTCCTCATCGCGGTCGTAGTATAGCTTTTTTGTGACAGAAAATGACGGGGGGGGGGGGGGCATCTAAATAGAAGTTTCATTCAAAAAAAAATATAAGATCAGCGACTTTTCCCGAAGAACTGATCTTATAATGAGTGTATCAAAGTCCATTCGTGTATTTAATAAAACTGTCTGCCCACCCACGTCACTCGGCGTGACGTCACGCGGCTGTTCATTGTTTGAATTACAACATCTAGCCTTACGTATCGATTAGGTCTCCTTTTATTGTTCATTTGGGCTGCTTTCTAATGTTTTGCTTCAATAAATAGTGTACCGTACCGCAATAGAATATAATGCAGATCACTTAACGCCATATTGTGACGTCATTGCCAAAATAGACCCATTTGATAGGAACAATAAAACATGGATTATGTTTCAGCTGACTGAAATCTTATTTTATTTATTGGCTAGTGATTCGGCGCGGTTTCACCCGCGCCCTGTCCCGCTCCCGTGGTATATATAGCGTCATGTTATATAGCCTATGACACTTCCTGTTAACGTAGCTTTCGAACAGTAAAATACTTTTTAAAATCGGTTTAGTAGATCCAGAGATTATCCCCTACAACCTCACATACTCACAAACTACTTCTTTGTAATATTAGTATAGACTAGTTGCGCCGGAGAAACTTTGTACGTGTTGCCACGGCGACAAATTTATTAGGGAATTGCAATGGTATATCCGTCTATCCCACGGAAACGACTTAATTTACCGGGATAAAAAGTATCCCAAGTCTTATTATCATGGATGGGCCGAAATTCGTTTTCAGAGAGCTACAGCGCATTTGTAGCGCCTTTAGTGTTGGAAATGGCCATAGGCGATGGTAACCGCTTTCGATCATGTGGGCCGTCTGCCTGTCAGCTGAACTCCTGCAATGAAAAAATTAAAAAAACGTTGAAGATAAAGTGGTGTATTTTTCTGCAAACCGTACTTTTTAAGTGACAGTTAACAGGCGAGATCATTGACTTTCCTCTGAGAATAATAACTAACTAGTTATTGTTCTGAGACTATCCTCTTATTGCCCGGGTAACTTATTATATACCTAACATCTATGTATAGCGCTTTGTATACATCTGACATGGGTCCCAATTGTACTATGTATAGTTGTATACAGAAATACAATTCATGATGGAAATGATTTTATAGAGTTGCGTGTACAATAGACAAGCTGATGGCCCACCTGATGGAAAGTTTGCACGGTTGCGATACCACCGATGTGACAGCTTCCGGCCTTGAAGAAATTTCATGAGCATCCGATGCGAGGTTGTTTGAAAACAACTTAAACTCATATCTTTCCATCATCGATGGCCATGGAACATCATGCGCCACTTATACACATAAAACCATATAACACCTGTTCTATAGTGACGACAAATTAAATATTTATTTTGTAATTTTGTGTGAAAATTTATTAAAAACATCTGTTGTTAATTTTATTGTGTAAATAAGTGTCACGTTTTAAAATTGTATCTCACCTTCCGAATACGTGTGTATCATGTAGATATGGCGGCAACGTAGTAGTTAAATAACATTTTATGATATCTAGATAAATTTCGTTTGTAGGAAATGCGTGTTCAACATATCGAATTAAATCATAAAAATATATTTATAAATTGAAATGAAATTTATTAACATGTAAGTAAGAAGTACAGGGTACATATAAAATGACTAAAATACAGAGAACATTACAAATGGCGACCCAAAGGAAACTCTGTTTCTCGCGCTAGGTCTCCTTAGAGCCTGTGTGGCGAGCCACAGTAGGATTCGTTTCGGTCATATAATGCTTATTATTCTTATCTCTTATTATACACACATTTGCATAAATCGTACCTTTACTTTTGTAAACAGCCTTGCAAATATTTGGGTAAGAAAGTACCGAAGATACCAAATATTAACTATTTGGGCAGAGTTACCCCTTTATTGTCCAGCCTTTGGTGTGACTATTCACACCACACAGTAAGCAATGAACACCGTCTATACTATATTACAACATTGCTATAAACAGCAATTATATCATAGTGTTGCCAGGTTCATATTATTATCTATGACGATTGTCTATGTGATATTAATATACTCTATGACTGCTGTGATGGACATCGCGTAACACTTTGTTCCTTAATATTTTTACAACTCTGGTCCGACAAAAACAAAACCCACCTGCATATCTATATGCGCAGTATAAAACGATGACGTGATGGAGGGGGGAGGTTGTCGAGCGAAAACCACGAGCGAACCAAGACGTGTGTACTACAATCGGGAATCTAATTAGTGACGGACTTTGCGCGATTGATTGAATTCTGCATTACGTTTGGACTTGTTGTGTTCGGTTATATTCGTAATATATATATATATATATATATATAATCGCTTCTTTGCTTCAATAACGTGGTATCTTGAAAAACCCAAATTTACCGTACGCCACATTTAAAATTTCAAAAAAAGATTTTACCCAAACATATTTTACACTTTTTTTGTATATTTTTTTTGTAAAGTTAGTGTCGATTTACTAAGCTTTTTGAAATTTATGAGAAAGTTGTGATAATATGATACATTTAGCAAAATATAGTGAGCGAGTGAAATAAGTGAGTATTGGGATATGTCACGTTATTGAAGCAAAGAAGCGATATATTAAATAACTTATCTGCCCAGACGAATCTCCATAAGACTGAGTTCTTGCAACATTTATATACACAACGTAGGATACCTATCACTAAACATATATTATCACAGCCAATATAAACAACAGAAATTTTATAATTGATTTCTTTATAATTATAACTATAATGGCGAAAAAATTTAAAGTATTCTTATACTCTTCCCTCATATATACATACATAACTTCACGCCAGGTCCCTTGCCGGGTAGGCACGAACAACAGAGCGCCATTCAGGCTTATTCTTACACACCTGACTTCTTCTTTGACATTCATAGCTCTTGTCATGCACGCTCGTCTGTTCTTAAGGCTCCTGACATCACCTTCTGCTAGTACACGATCAATTTGATCACGGAAAGTATGTATATGTATACACTCTATTATAAACATCTTTCTTTATAAATATCTTTTTGGATTCCTTATGGTGTTTATGGTTGTTCGTGCCTCTATTGTCATGCACTTTGGTGGTGTTATACGTTCGATATAGGCTATTTTTATGCCGAAAAATGGGGTCTTTTCCGTGAGGTATGGGTACTGAAATTACACGATCGAAGCCACGAGAAAGGCTGTAGTATAAAATAACTCTTTGACACGTCATTATTATTGTACGCAAAATTTTACGATTCACGCTTCTCGGTGTACATGCTGATGTAAGTCGCATTGTCTTCGTGGGTCCTTGAGCCATGAGACCGCCGACACTCGCTCAAATAATTGTTTCTTTATATAATTACTAGTTAACGATGTCTCGATATATTGCCGTATTGCGTAACAATCTAATTTTTAACCGACTTCCGAAAGGAGGAGGTTCTCAACTTGGTCGGTATTTTTTTTATGTATGTACACCGATTACTCTGAGATTTATGATCCGATTTACGTCATTCTTTTTTTGATCAACGCGGATTTGCTGCCATTTGGTCCAGTAGTTTTAATATACTTTGGCCCAGTAGTTTTATTTTATGAACATTTGTTATGAAAAAAATCCATTCCGTTCCGTATGTACACCGATTACACTGAGATTTATGATCCGATTTACGTGATTCTTTTTTGGTTTGATGCGGAATAGTTGCCATTTGTTCCCTTAAAAAATGTATATAGTTTGGCCTAGTAGTTTTCATTTTATGTTTTTTTTCTGTTCCCAATTCTATATATTTTAAGGAGCGCGGAACCTTTCGTAGGCCTACCCATAGATAAACACTAAAAAGTAACAAATAAAAAAAAAACTTCGTTTAAGAACTACCGGAAAACTAAAAAGTATAAAATAACTTATTTCTAAAGCTATTTTTAATTATAATATCTTATTCTCAATATATATTATGTAAAACATCTTAAAGTCGGTGCTTAGTAGTCATTGGTTCTAAACGGCTGGTCGAAGACTCGTAGACTGTCGGTCTAAGACTGCCCTTTTGCCCGAACACCGAGTATTTATAAGGTCCTCGTTTCGCATCCGCGGCGACACCATCTTGTAATACTTTGGCGCCACTTCAGTTTCACTTCCTTCATAACGCCAACTTCCATCCGTATAATTTCCAACTTCCGGTTATTCCATTTCCGATATCCGTTAGCTTGATAATAAATGTTTCTACTTTGACATCCGGTTATATGACTTCCGATTACTACTATTAACTATTATATTATATTACTTTGACTACTTCTGTCATATGGTTAGTTTATAATAACAAATACGATTCCTACATATTTTTATGCATATATAAATAATATAGATTTCGCCAAGGCTACACTGTTAATTTGACTTTAACAATGAACAAAAGAATATATATGCATGTGTGTGTCAAATACATGGTTATGTGTGTAATGCATTTTTATTGATTTAATGTATTTTTATGAATATATAAATAATATATATGCATAATAAATACATTTAATATTTTATTATTATTTATATATATAAATAATATACTAGTCATAATAATTATACATATCCCATAACATAGAGAAGCTTATTACCTTCCTAACTATATTTTAATATATTTCAACATAGTATTAGGTACTCTGTGTATCCGATTCATTTACGGGAGAGTTGCTTTTCGGAATACGCCCACGCGTGCAGCGTGGGATTTGTGGTGTCCTTTGAACTTTGCTAAAATTTACCTTCGCAAGGCCTCGAAAAGGCATATTTTACTAAAGTTCAAACTGCTTAATACATTCTAACATTTTTTACTAGGTTCGATTCTCTGGCTTTTTTTTATTTGTCGCATCAGAGTCTGGTTTTATTATATCTATCGAAATTTTCTCTTTAGTATCCCATTTCACGTAATTTTGGACTACAAAATCTTCTATATATACTAATATTAAACGTGCGATAGTTTGTTTAGGTGTTTGTTAGTCAATCATGCCAGAACGACTGAATGAATCTAGATATTTGGCACAGAAATAGATTACAGTCTGGAATAGCACATCATAGGCTACATTTTATCCCGGAAATATGTACGTTTTCTGTGGGACAAAATTAACGCTAGCGAAGTGGCGGCCAAAGATAATGTATATACTAATATGTGAAGCTTTTGCTTCACACACACACACACAGCAAAAACTTTGTACCCCTTTTTACAAAAAATTGCGTGGACGGAGGACTATAAAATTTTGCACACTTAAAGTTTATATAGAGAAGGAATGCAAAATGCTAGTATTTTTTGCACTTATTGTTATGAGTTACTGGACTCGAATTAAAATGCCGTTGGAATTACTTTAGAATTTATTAGAACTATACAAACACGCATAAAACAGGTACACAATTAATATAACTGGACTCAACAAGTACAAACGTGATGCACGACTAAATAACACGCGCAAAGTCCGTCACTATACAACTTATCGAATGTACCCACGTCTTGCTCGTATCGTAATCGTCGCTTGACTGCCATCTCTGCATTGGACCATTGTTTTATAATGCACCGATGCCATATGTCTACCTGGCAAGCGTCGACGCAATTTCCCAGAAAACGTAACCCGCCCCAACCTGTGGCCATAAACGAGTACAATAACACTTGGATGTTTTTCTAATTACAAATTTTAACCACAAACTAAACAAAAGAAGTCCAAATATCTGAAATGTAATAAACTGCAGGTGTGCGTTCACTTTTGTCTGCGTGTAACATTATACATTATGTATAAAAACATTATTAAATCAATAAAAAAAACATTACACACACTACCATGTATTTGACACATACAAGCATTTATACTCTTTTGTTTATTGTTCAAGTCAAATTAAACATAATTAGCGTTGGCGAAATCTATGATTATAGAAGTGTAGTCTTTGACAACAGAACCTTAATAATGTTTTTTCAAACTTATAATTTAAATTAATTATTATGGTCGAATTTCGACCACTACTATTTAAAAATGGGCTAATTCATTTAGCAGACCAACAGATTTCTTACATTAAACTTTTTTTATGTATTGCTGGAGCACAGCAGACAGGCTTGACGGCCCATTTGTGATGGAAAGTGGTTACCGTCGCCTATGAACATTGCAACATTAAAGGTGCGGCCGGGCTTGTAGATGCGACTGGAAACTGTCTACTGATGCCGGAACACAACTCAAGGTTGTTATGGCGACATACTCTACACCAGGGGTGGCACCTATCCAGACGAGCAAATACACCAACCACCTGATTGTGGGTTGTTTTTTCGCCTCTTACGACAGGCCGCCCCAACGCAGGAAATTGTATTCTTTCTCCGTTCCTCCGTAGACGCAACTGAGTATTTTCGACTGTCTGAGCTTCACGTGACAATTACTGAATGATCTTAAATGAAACTCGAAACATATTTAGCTTATATCCCAGGTTATCCTGATACAAGCAACGTCGTTTTTGCGGGATAGGCAAATACAGCTAAAAAGATGCGCTGCTCTTAAGTTTTTAGTGCCACAGTTGTTTAAGTTCACATTAAGTATCACATCATTATGGCATCGAGGACCAAGATTCGCTTACACCGCTAAATAAGGAATGAGTTTCGTAGAAATTTACTCTCTGCAAATGAGTAGTCGCAATAATAACTTACTTGCCTTTAAGTTCGTAACTTGATCATTAATTTTTATCTTGAGTGCGGTTGTGTAGATTTATAGCTGCCATTTGTAATTTAGTTTTTTTTTCAATCCCAAGGTGACATCGACAACGGTTTTTGTGTATAATTGTGTGTGTATAATTTAAATTATAAAACTGACCACATCACGCGCCTAAAAACGTTTCTGTAACCACACATATGATAACGCTAATGGTACCAATAAAATAAGGTATTATGGTATGATAATGTAATGGACGGGTTATTTGTTGATTGATATTATTGTGTGGTTATAATTTTCTTTATTGCAGGATTTCAGCAGATAGGCAGATGACCCACTTGATGGTAAGCGGTCACCGTCGCCTATGGAAATTTGCAACACCAAAGGTGCTACAAAGGCGCTGCTGCTCTCTTAAGGCAGACTCGAACCTGATCTTTAACCCCGGAACACAACCCAAGGTTGTTATGGCGGCATACATCCAGGCGGGTAAATGCTCTACCACCTGGCTTTGGGTAGTTTTGTCGCCTTTTACGACAGGCCGCCCGGCTGCAGGAAATTGTATTCTTTCGCCGTTCCTGCACTGATGAAATGTTAATAAAATGGAGCAAACACTCCAAATTTAATCACTGATTTATGTTAGTGTGAAAGTGCCGAACTCGGAAAGCTTAAAGTATAATTAACGCAAAGATCAATTAAAATTTGCTATTTAGTGCAATGTATGGTTTTTGATAAAACTTGGTGTTTAGGCCAATTATTTCGATTGGTTCATCTCCTTGATTATATGATCGGAATGAAGTCAGTCGCGCCAACATCTTCCGATCTGTGCTCTGCTAATGAGGCTCATTGGCCAACGACATTGTGTCGTCACGTAATGTGACTGGAGGGACAAATCCGCACCACCGCGACAATAAGTCGAAAGTCGCCTACCTGACCGCGCGCGTATAACGTCCCGCGCCGTAGTCATATAAACTACCTATTATAATATTTAACCGCCATTGTGTGAATTTGTGTGTTACCAAAAATACTTTATAAAACCACTGTGTGTGCAACAAATTAAACCTCGACGACCGCTGCCAGACGTCTCCAGGCTTGCCGATTTAGGAGAAGTGCAGTTTCGGGAGGTTAAGGTTAGTGGCTTGATTTTCCTTCCCATATCATCAATCGGATGCAACGATTGATCTGATTGTCCTGCCGTCCACTGCTCTTGAGCTATATTATCGAAGGCCGCACCAGTCCAGGAGGTAGGGCAATACATTTTACAACCGCCGCCAAGTGGTGTGCTATAGGGGAGGTGGGGAAGGACCGGAAATTTTACCCTGGCACCACCAAATTTTATGGTCCTTCGAGCCGGATTACATTGTTTTTATCGATTTATTGTATTTAATATATTATTTTCTGTCCTATATATGCATATTTATTTACTGTGAAACCCACTAATCTTTCATCTTAATATACATTTATTTACGTTGCACACGTTCCTGGATAGACACTTTCGTATATCCTACCGCGCCAATAGTGTAAGTTAATCACTGGCATAACTATAACGAGGATATTTTGTCAAGTTATTTGTTGTGTCGTGCTCATTTTCATATAATTCATTTATTGAATTATTCGCCGTAACGAACCTATAAGTTAATTAGGCAAGTAGGCATTTTACCGCTCCTTATTCCCGCTAAAATCATTGCGATTTTAATTATCACGACACGTAATATTGATAAAATATTTCTTTGTACAATATACGTATCATTTTTTCTCGCGCGATCATAAAGCAGGTAGGCTTATTATTCACACAATACTACTAACTACGCTGAGTTCGACCGCGACTTATTCCCCGGTATTCATTTACACATTTTATATTTATTGATTTCATATCTTACGTACTTACTTATAACGTACATATCTTTTGTTTATTTATTAATTAAAAATGGCTACTGAAAAATCCAAAAGGAAAGTTGAATTGCTTGTTGCTAAGCGCGATTCATACTTTGCATACTTACAATCAATTTATGATTGCATTCCGAACTCGGATTCTGATGACAACATTATTGATAATTTTCTCACAAAGTCTCAAAGTATCTCTGATAGTTTTCGATCTGAATTTGTTCAAATTGTTGATGATTTGAATAATTCGTTAGATGTTTCTCAAAAACCTAATTTTGAGTCTGTTTGGTCTTTTACCGAGTTATATAATTGCATTATAAATCACGAGAAGGTTTTTCTAAAAAACAGTCGTCCGCATCGGGTTCAAAGTCCAATAGCGACAGTGAGCTACGATCCAACGTTAAGTTGCCGCGTATTGAACTCAAACAGTTTAATGGCGATTTAAATGATTGGCCTTTGTTTATAGAAACATTTAACATGTTAATTCACGAAAATAATACATTGAATGACACTGAGCGCATTCAATATTTACTATCTTCGTTATCTGGAAAGGCACGAAGTATTTGTACAGGTATTACACCTGCATCAAAAAATTATTTACCGCTTTATAATTCATTAATTGACAAATATCAGGATGACCGCGCCCTTGCATCTAATTATATAGACCAAATATTAGATTTTAAACCAATTTCCAATTTAAATTCAAATAACTTAGAATCATTTATTGATAAATTTACAACAACTTACACCGCTTTAGAACAATTAAATATAGATAATTTCAAAGAATTTATTTTCGTACATATTGGTCTTAAAAAATTAGATTCAGAAACCGTAAAATCTTTTGAAACCGCTTATCGAAAACCGGGACAGTTACCCACTTATAAAGAATTTGTTACTTTTATTCGAGAACAAGTTAAAGTTTTGGAACGAACTTCTAAATCCGAATTAAAACCTAAAACTTATCAAAATAAAATTTCCGCTAAAATATCTCGATCTTATATATCTACGCAACTTAACAAAAATAGTTGTAATTTTTGTAACAAAACTGACCACATTCATTTATATGAATGTTCGGATTTTAAGAATATTGTTCCTCAAAAACGTTTTAATTTTATAAAACAAAAATATGGCTGTATAAATTGCCTAAGTTTATCACATACTTCCGCTAAATGTAAGTCGAACCGTACATGTACAAGATGTCAAAAACGTCATCATTCACTTTTACATTTCAATACTAATGTAAATCTCAAAACTTCTAATACAGTGAGTGATATGAACGTCGATGCTCAAGCGCAGCAAGTGACACCAAGCGCGCACGCTCCGTCTGTCGCCCTCGCTATGCATACCTATGCATGTAGCTCGCTCGATAGTGAGTCCAGCGGCATGCCGCGTTCGAATGTTTTATTATCCACCGCGCAGGTATATGCTTATAAAAATAACCCTCGGAATAAATTACTTGTTCGTTGCTTGATAGATAATGCATCTCAAAATCATATTATGACAATGTCTTGTTGTAGAAAACTTAACTTAAACATTTCACCGCTAAATAATTCATTTATTAAAGGCGTTGGTTCGAGCAGTCGTCCGATTTATGGTTATACTAACTTAACTATTGAGTCGCGAGTTTCGCCGCATAAGTATAACATTAATGTTTTAGTTGTTGACCGTATTACGGATGTTTTGCCAACGCGTTATATAGACGCATCGCATATGTATTTTATTAAAAATGTACCTTTGGCGGACAATGATTGGAATGTACCCGCTCAAATTGATATACTTTTAGGTTCGCAATTATTTCCATTTATTTTATTGAATGGCCGCGTCGAGGCCCCTCCCCCCGCTCCACCGCTACTGGAAACCACTTTCGGTTATATTTTAATGGGAGATGTCTCTTGTGTTTTATCTGAAGATACAGATATTGTATCTACCGCTTGTCTTTCACTGACTGACAGTGAGTTGAACAATTCCTCACACAAATTCTGGGAGTTAGAGAAGTTGCCTAGCCAGTCTTTCTCCAGCCCTGAACATATTGTTTGTGAGAAACTTTACAGTTCGACCGTTACTCGCCATAGTGACGGCCGATATACTGTGCCGCTTCCTTTAAAGGACAGTGAGTCTTCGTTAGGAAATTCTCGTGCCACTGCACACCGCCGTTTTTTGAGCCGGAAACGTAAATTTATGGTCTCACCCGCACTTCGTGATAATTATAGTGAAATAATTCGCGAATATATAAATAATAAATATTTATGTGAAATTCCACCCGAGTTAGATTCCGACAAGGGTTACTTTACACCGCACCACACCGTGCTCCGCACAGGCAAGAATACCACTAAGGTACGCATTATTCTGGACGCTAGTGCCAGGACACAAAAAGGGCTGTCATTAATTAATGACATTTTTCACGCTGGTTCTAAGTTACAGGCCGACCCTTTTAAACTTTTATTAAGTTTCCGCCTTTTTCCAACCGCTACATTTGATAGTATTGAACAAATAGATTTACAAACATGTGTTATTAATGACGATTGTAAGTTTCTAAAAATCTTCTATAGATTTAAAACCGCCGAAGACATTCGTGTCTTTCAGTTATTACGCATTTCTGTCGGATTGAAGCCCAGCCTTTTTCTAGCAATGCGCACTAATCGTCAGCTGGCTTCGGACGAAAAATGTTCTTATCCCGCTGCTGCCACTGGGTCAGAGACTTCTATTTCTATTGAGGTTCTGGTTTCCTCTGTAGCCACCGCCGATGAGGCAATTGACCGCGCTAAGCAATTAATTGCTATGTTTACGTCAGGAGGACTAGATCCAGTGAAACTGGCAAGTAATTCGGTTGAATTAGTCTCTGCATTACCGCCGTTGCACCGTGCACCTGTTGCCTTCACTTATGAAGCTAGAATAAAGATTTTAGATCTTGCTTGGCATCCAGTTAAAGTCAGTTTTTATTTTAGTGTCAACATATACTATGTAACGACTTGTACAAAACGCACAATCTTGTCTTCAGATGCTAGATTGATTGACGTTTTAAGTTTAGTTTCACCGATTGTTTTGTTCACCAAATTTCTCTTCAAAGAACTTTGGAATGTCAACATAGATTGGGCTGACGCACCACTAGATCATATCTCCGTTAGCTTCTTCCAACTTGTAA
Source organism: Dendrolimus punctatus (assembly GCA_012273795.1). Lineage (NCBI taxonomy): Eukaryota > Metazoa > Arthropoda > Insecta > Lepidoptera > Lasiocampidae > Dendrolimus > Dendrolimus punctatus. The sequence continues at coordinate 29,269 of JAABVI010000036.1, read as the reverse complement.
GAGAGCTATCATTTTTGTCCAAGTTACAGAACCCGCAACATTTAAATGTGTTAAATATTTATAAAATGAATATTTCCTTTTTTTGTCACGTTAGTATGAGAACATACTGTAGTGTTCTTTACATGCACATAACCGATTGGTTAAGTAATATTCTTATAGACTTGTCTTGCTCTAAGTCTAAAGTTCGTCTTATCAAAGTAGTACCATTTACCCACTTAGAGCTATACACCGCTAAGCTTTTGTATAAGCTGGTTCATTATATTTACGAATTGTGTATTATTCGCTATCCTATTTATAATATATACGCCGTAATTGATTCCACGATAGCTTTATCGTGGATTCATTCTTACCCGCACCGCTGGTCCTTATTCGTCTCAGATAGAATAGCAAAATTACACACATTGCAAAAGATTTATTTCATAATTGATTTTACATATTTCAAAAATTTGAATTCTATACCAATTAATGTTAAACTTTTTGGCTTATATTTCTATTATAAAGATATAGTTTACGTTGGAGATAGGCTACATATAACTGACTTGCTTTATGCCCTATATCCGCTTACACCAAGGTGTAATGTTACACTATTTCAGGGGCCGCTAGGTTTTGTCGAAACGGTCTATCTAGGACGTGATGGTATTGTTAGGGTCGCACTTGTTAAGACTCAGAATAGTACTTTTAAGCGTCCAGTAGTTAAACTATGTCCCCTGCCTTCCCAATAATTTCACTTTACTCATTTTTATAATTTAAGTTATTTTTATATTACTTTTAGTTACCTATGTATGGTAAGATAATAATAACATTGCGTTATTTTTTTTATATATTTGTCCCTCTTACATATTTTATTAACCCGCTTATATACTACATATATTGCATTTATACCGCTTCTCTAAACCGCTCTTCCGTGAGGCCTTTGATAGTATGGCTTAGGTCTGTTTTGAAAGTTCAACCTGAGAACTTTCAAGGCGGGGTGGATGTTTAGGCCAATTATTTCGATTGGTTCATCTCCTTGATTATATGATCGGAATGAAGTCAGTCGCGCCAACATCTTCCGATCTGTGCTCTGCTAATGAGGCTCATTGGCCAACGACATTGTGTCGTCACGTAATGTGACTGGAGGGACAAATCCGCACCACCGCGACAATAAGTCGAAAGTCGCCTACCTGACCGCGCGCGTATAACGTCCCGCGCCGTAGTCATATAAACTACCTATTATAATATTTAACCGCCATTGTGTGAATTTGTGTGTTACCAAAAATACTTTATAAAACCACTGTGTGTGCAACAAATTAAACCTCGACGACCGCTGCCAGACGTCTCCAGGCTTGCCGATTTAGGAGAAGTGCAGTTTCGGGAGGTTAAGGTTAGTGGCTTGATTTTCCTTCCCATATCATCAATCGGATGCAACGATTGATCTGATTGTCCTGCCGTCCACTGCTCTTGAGCTATATTATCGAAGGCCGCACCAGTCCAGGAGGTAGGGCAATACATTTTACAACCGCCGCCAAGTGGTGTGCTATAGGGGAGGTGGGGAAGGACCGGAAATTTTACCCTGGCACCACCACTTGGAACTGTTTAACTTATGGTACAATAATAATTTTATATTTTATTTATTTAAAAAAAAGTGGTCTAAGCCTTACTACAAAGGTTACCCTACTACAACGGAGAGGCTCCGGGCTCGATTCCTGGTAAAGTTCGGGAACGTATTTTCTCCGCTATTTATTATTTTCTGGCTACTGAGATCGGTTCCAGAGTAGTCCATTGTATGTAGCGTAATTTGCCTAATTTGGGGATATTCAATGTATGTGTTTTGCCCGCCAATTATTATTATAATAATAATATAATTATAATAATGAAAAGCACATAAATATTAGTCCCATACTGCCGTCAGTTGAAAATGTTTTCAAACGCAAAACTAATCATTTTTTTATCACACGAGTTCAGCCAAGAGGCAGATGAACTGGTGAAAAGCGATTATGATCTCCTATGGATATGTGCTGGTGCACTCTGAAGGGAGAACTGGAACCTGGTCACTAATGCCGGAACCCAACTTAGATTGTTATAATGGCATATTCTAGACCAGGGATAAACCAAATATCATCGTCTCAAGCATGGAATTCCTCGTCAACACCAAAGTTGAGCTGTTCCAACGGACTTTTATTCCAGGCTGATTTAATACAAAACCCTCGCCTAGTTAATTTTAAAAACGGGAGAGAAATAAGAAGTGTAATTAGACCTTGTTCCTAAGTCAACAAAGGTTTAGACTTAATGCTATCAAGGATTACAAGGCTGTAATTTGAACTCTTAATTAGTTTAACCCTAAGGACGACAATTAACACCAAAACCGTTTAGAGCTGTTTCATTGCGAAAGGCAAAGTTTTTTGATCAACTTTTTTGGCCTGAAAGTATTAAAATTTGCAAGGTTTTTACACGTCTTCGTCATTTTCGTCGTCACGTTTAGCCATCATTATGTATCCCTTTTTCACCTTCTCCCGAACAGTTGTTACAGCGCAAGCTATGTTTTATTTGTCCATTCTCTTCTATTCTGGAATAGTACGTCCACTGTCACTGCAAATCAACATACAAAGAAAAAAAAGAAAGAGAAAAAAGTTTATTTGAATAAATAGCGACGAAATTACATAATTACTAGCTGTCCCGGTGAATAAATAGCGACGAAATTACATAATTACTAGCTGTCCCGGCAGACGTCGTCCTGCCCGGTAAAAAATAGGGGTTGATCGTAGAGGGTTGAAAATTTAGGGTTGTATGTATCTTTTAATGCTGTATCATAAAAAAATAGAAATTAAAAATTTTGTCTAAGAAATAAAATAAAATATTTAGGGATTAAATATTTAGAATCGGACATCTATTTTTCATCCCCCTAAATATTAAGGGTAGTAAACACCTACATTTTTTTTAATTCTTAGATATTTTTTTATGATACAGCATTAAAAAATACATACAACCCTTAATTTTCAACCCTCTACGATCAACCCCTATTTTTTATTTGTTAATTATAAACTTTAATGTTGTCGGCATATCGATTGAAGCTTTTCCGGGGAGGAAAACGTCTGCCGGGACAGCTAGTATTAGTACATGATCGCATTTTCATCATTCTTTCAATCATCACTTCACTTTATAAGGCTATAGTTTCCATCGTTGTGGTTTTACATCAAAAGGGAATATAAGTAAACAATTACCAATTCGCGTGACCAGTGTTTATTCGGAAAAGTTTTTTTAAACACTCTCGAAAGCTTCCGATATAACAACACGTAATCTGTTTAAGATGTTTTCTGTTTTTATCATTTGTGGTGAAATAGAAATGTGCGTGTACAGTCCACATGAGATTAAAAAAGCGAGTAAAAATATACATTTTGAGAGTGAGACGTGCGTGGTTTCTATTTAATAAAAATCCCACAAAAAATAGTTAGAATTTATTGATAAATGTTGTAAAACAGTGTCTATCGTGTAAACATAATCACAACTAAAATTCCCTTTGTCTTACCACAGTCTTTTGAGATACACGTGATCCGTTTCCATAGACAAAATGTGTTTAGTCACAGCCGTTGGGTTTCTGTTACGTGCGCGGAAACAACAATAAGTCTAATTCCAACCTTGAACGTGTTCGCAATGCAGTGAAATATCGCTATCATTCGCTGAGGGTCATAGGAGGTGCATTTCGTGCTACATTTGTTTTTTTCATAAAGCAAGCGATGGCTTCGCATATAATCAAACTAGTATTGAATTTTATGTTTGTTTTTGTAAATCGAATTTTATTAAACATTAGCTGATCTGTGCCCACTTCGCTGAACGTCCTTACAAAATAACTGTCCAAGAACGGAGAAAGTATACAATTTCCTGCGGCCGGACGGCCTGTCGTAAGAGGCGACAAAACAACCCTCAGCCAGGTGGTAGGGTATTTGCCCGACTGGATGGCTACCACCCCTGGTCTAAAGTATGTCGCCATAACAACTTTGAGTTGTGTTCCTGCATTAGTGACGAGGTTCACATTTTGTGAAAAAGAAAACAAGAAATATCATAAAAAGAACCCCTTTCCCATTGTATTACAAAAATAAATAAATAAAAAAGGCAAAGAAAATTAAAAACCTTATCTTAACACAGGATGGAGGAGAAGGCGAAAAAAACGTATATATTTCAATGATCTTATGCTCAGAATTCAGTCTATGAGCAGACCGAATTCAGAATATTCCGTCAATAAAAATAGTTGCCCCGATTAAAATGTTACAGAAGAGCGCCGGATTTTATATTACTAAATGGTATACACACGTCATACTTATTTTACTTTAAGTCGATTTGTGGTATCCGAACGTATAATTTTATGTCAACGTATCCAAACGTTTAATTCGTTCGCTACCAAAAACAATCGAAATTTATCTATGCTATCTCTTCTCTCTGCCATTTTCTGTAAAACGGGTGTGCTCACAAAAGGTTGAATAAAATAAGAAATTAATTAATTATCTGTTTATAATGCACAATAGTTTTATTATTATAGACCCACATAGGGCGCGTTCCACTTGTAGCTCATAATGTTCAAAATGCTCTGTCAGCCGTTCCACATAGCGACTATGGTCGTTATGCTCACAACGGCCCATGTCAACAGGTGGGTCGAATAATCCGTTCCACATGAGTTTACGATTGTAATGTCCGCAAGCAACTGGAACGGGAAAATCACGGTCGTGAGCGTGGTCGTTGTGACTATCATGTAGAACTTAACCTTAATGCAAAATGGGTACCGTCGCCTATAGAAGTTAGCAATACCAGGCAAGAAGTTAACCAGGCTTTAGGGTGGAGGGGAAGGAAAAGTCTAGCCATGCCGCCTCCACCAGGTCGCGGTCGAAGGGGAAGGCCCAAGAAATGCTGTCTTAGACGTTGTGAAGTATGACATGCATACCAATGGTCTCAAATCGGGAGATGCTGAAGACCGCACGAAGTGGCATAGAAAAAGTGGGCAAGCGGACCCTTGTGTACCTTGTAGTGTTAGAATTGAACCTTTTAAGAGTTATGTTTTTATTTTTATTTATAATACTTATTCCTTCTTCCATGTTATAATTGAATTCTATGAATTCCATTTGTTAAAATTATTAATGTTTTATTTCCAGATGAAAAAGTTCATACCCTCGGCGGCCGCCATGACAGTTGCAGTGTTGCCACTTCGATTATGCGATAATCGGATCCAAATGATCCGATAAGCAGGGTTTGTTTACGAAAAAAGGTTGCGTTTGTTTTATTTTATGATGTAAATAAAAACTGAATTGTGTAAGATAAAAATCATTCGTTTTGTTAGATAAGTGTTGAGTATTCACATTTTATTTGTGTTGAACGAAAAAGAACTTTCCAATGGTGTGATTTACTGTATATTTAAACTATCTTAAATTGGCGTCACTGGGAATAGTTATGTGATAGTATTATCCGATATGTACATAATTGCAGCACACATTTTTAAATTATCCTGTGTAATTTTAGCATGGCTTGTATAACAACGATGCAAAAATTATAATTTTGTCAATATTTTTTACTCGCAATACTGAATTGTAAAGATGTCATCACTAGTTGTCTCTTGTCTTATACACACATAAATAAATATGCAGTGGTCTCGCATGCAATGTTTGGCATATTTGTTTGGGAGTAAAAACGACAGAGTAGTAGTGCGAAATTATACAAAATTCTCCTGTATCACAACTGGTGGAAATTGAATAAAAAAATTGAACACGTTTTGGTTAATTCATTTAGAGCTCAGTTTTAAGGAATGCTCTAGTTGCGCCAATACTTTTACTTCTTGTGCTAATATGATTAAGATAATATAATTATTAAAAATAATATTTTACATCAAATTAAATGAATAAACATCACGTCCTTACATTACCCCTTAGGGCTATCACATTTAGTTTGATGTAGAAATTATTCTAATTTAGCTATATATTTAGGTGCCTCAGCAAAGTATGATTAATTTAAAAAAAACTTGTATGATAGTGAGATTTAAAAAAAAGACTAAGATCTAGAATTATTTTACTACAATATTGCTAAGTAATAAAAAGAAAAATGCTGTATATTTTTATTTTCAAAGAAATGCTACATATCTCAACTGTGAAATTATTGCAATGGAATGCAGCTGCTTTTTTACTTTTTAAACTTTGGACCGTTGATGGCGTCAACTCGAGTATTTTAGGAAATATCGAGTATTTCTTTAGCTATACAAATTGTACAAGCGTATTCAAAAATATTTACCTACTGCATTGCCGGGTCAGTCCCAGGCGTTCTTTTTAATGTAAAATATAAAATGATGTCGTCACCTGTAGTTGATAATTTATTATTCTTAGATTTATTTAGACATAAGTAGTTTCGTTCCTAATACTAAAATAGACGGTTATATCCTTCACTTCTCATTTAAATGAGGCATTGAAAAAAATAACGAACTTAATAGTTAACGTTCACACGCGACTTTTGAACTGCTTATTTGTTATTTAATGGTGTTTTTTGGATTATTTGGAGTATTTTGATGGACAAACATGTGTTTAACGTATAAGATATCGTTGTGTTTAAATATGTAATGGAAATACAAATAACACATAAAACATACATATAATACATAATAACACACAAATACATTTGAAATTTTCTCCAATAAATTTAAAAAAAAACAGAGAAGTCGTTAAAAAGTCACGAAAACTTTTTTGATAGTTAAGTTTTTTTATGTCCCAGTTTTAATTCAACTGAAAGATAGAAATGAGCACAACTAATTTCGACTTAAAGCAAAACAGATATTTAAAGAATTTGTTCTTTAGTCCAGTCAAAGGCGAAAAATCAGCTAATCTCGGAATAAAAGCCAAATACGCGTGTAAAAACGTTTATTTTGGTATTCTAAAAGTTGTCTCCAAGTCTTATTAGATCACGTGACCGTGTTTTAAGATGTTCAAGGTCAAAGGTCCCGAGTTTTTTTTGGGTTACTTGGAAACATATTTTGCTCCATATGCATTAAAAAATACTCGCACGTATATTAAAAGTTGTAAAGTATAAAATTCTTTACAAGATTTGTTATGTAAAATTTCCTAACAGTCAACCGTTTTTGAGATAGAGCGCGAGGAGTCCTCAGCGCTCAGCCTCCATGGCTCTCAAGTATCTCGAGTGCCACGTACAATTCAGGACTCACAACGACCATGTTCACGATTGCGGTTCCACTTGCTTGCCGGCGTTACTATCGTAAACCCAAGTGGAACAGCTATTCGACCCACCTGACATCATTCGTTGTGAGCGTTGTGTGATCGAAAATGATAACGTCACTAGTGTAGCTAAATTAGGATCGGCAGTGGTCTGTTTTCATTATTGAAATAAGCACAAACAAGGATATTAATATAATATAATGTATTAGTAATACACTAATGAAAAAAATGGAGATGTAAGAGGTCAGACGAGTATATCAAAACACATGGTGTCAAAAAATTCAAATGCAACATGACTTCTGAGGTGGCAGTGCCAAGTTACACGACCTCATTCTAACGTTCCTCTTTAACTTGCGTACTCGCAGCCAACTCCTTTCACACAGCACTCAAGCTTGTCTCTCGAAAGACCTTTTGTTAACGTCAGCTATCTTCTCTTGGGTCGCCACATACCTTAACACTACTACGCGGCAGTTCACTTTTTCTCTGATGAAGTGATGTTTGACATCTATATGTTTTGTCCTCTGATGATGCACCGGAGTCTCTGCAATCCTTATTGCTGATTGGCTATTACTCAGCAAGACCATACTGCTATGTCCTGTTCTGTTAGCTCAGTAAACAACTTTTTAAGGAATACGACTCTCTAAATACTTCTGCCAAGGCCACATATTCTGCCTTTGCACTTGAAAGTGCAGCAACTAGTGACGTTTTCGCCACGATCACAACGACCGAGGTCGCCTTGTGGAACGGCTAACTGAGCATTTTGGGCGTTGTGAGCTAGTAATGGAACGCCCTGTACGTCAACGGTGTAGAAAGTTTGTTCAACTGTAAGTTTTATGGAAGTTAGAGGTAAGGAGGACCATCTAGTATGAAGGATCAGTTGAAAAAGTGTCCACCTGTAAACAGCAAATTATAGTTCGAAAACTCGTCAAAATAGCGCTAGTGTAGAAAAAGGAAATGATATGAATTTAGCAGTTATAAACGAAGTGAAGTGTGCTGGGTTGAAAAATTTAAAAATTATAATTTGGAAAAGTATTGAGACTTTCTCGTATTGAGATATATAAATTTTTGACCAATTGAATTTTTGAAACCTATTTCACTAATTAAGATAACTAACTAAATTATCTAAAACTCCACCATGTGGAGACATGCAGTAGTTAGATGTTCGTAAAATGCGCGGTGACAAAGAGGAAGTCTTTCCTTCTTTAATCTAGTATCCTACTCTAATTATTTGTGGCGCTATTTTTAAATACTTTCCACTTGCTATTATGGCACCATCTTAATTTTTTGCCCTTCAGTGGACACTTTTTAATATACTGAGATGGTTCTCCTTACCTCTCTCCATGGTTTTAACCTACGCGGGTATATAAACATAATTATGCATGTGATCTCCAAAACGGATGAACTTAACTTTGCTGAGGTAAAGTTACTAATTCGCATGAATTATTCATCGCTCTCCTCAGAGGCTTGGCAGTGTGTCGTTGGGTCAAGATGCCGCCTTACACGGTCAAAAGTTTAAACCTTTTTTGAACTTGACGATTTATAAATTTATTTTCTTGTAAAATTGCCAAAATTGTAGTGTAGTTGTAATGTAATGATAAATAGAAAGTATTATTAAAAATAGCTATTTCAATCAAACAGCCGACTTGTCGATAATGTGGTCAATTAATCCATTTTGACGAAATACCGGATATTGCTTACCTTGTTGGTTGCTTTAGTATAAACGTAATCTCGCGTTCACACGATCAGAGTATACTCGGATAAAGTGAACTCGAATGCCACTCTCGTCGTTCTGATTTGCGATCTGAATGCACTTGGACCGTGCTCAATTCGGATGACGTTATAGAAAAATGACATCAACACAGGGCCTAAAACTTCCGCTTTCGCAGATTTATGTGACTAACTACAACAACTGTACAAGTGTCAAAATTGGACGAGATACTACGGCTTACGATATTATATCTAGACACATGTCGATTATCCAAACGCGGCCGTTTTAGGTCCTCTGTCGAATTAACGAGATTGGTATTATTAAACTCGGAAATGAAGTAATATTATGAGTATTCTGTCCGACTAGTGTACTCAGATCGTGTGAACGCAGCATTAAGCCTGGTTCGACTACATTAATACTATGGAAGTTTTATTTTATTTATTGTTGAAGCACAGCAGACAGGCTGGCGGCCCAACTGTCATGGAAAGTGGTGACCGTCGCCTATGGACATTAACAATACCAGAGGTGCTGCGGACCTTGAAGGAGAAACTGGAACCTGGGCAGAGATGCTGGAACACAACTTAAAGTTGTTATGGCGGCATACTCCAGACCAGGGGTGGTAGCCATCCAGTCGGGCAAATGCTCTACCACTTGGCTGTGGGTTGTTTTGTCGCCTCTTACGACAGGCTGCCCAAAGGCAGGAATAAGTACTTTTTTTACGTTCCTGCACGGAGAAGTCAGTGTGTTTACACATATTAAATTAAACAAAGAATGAGTTTGTTTAACTACTATCATAATATGTACTTTCCTAAGATGGCCACATAGTTGAAACAAGTCTAAGATTCAATTGATTGCGCACACGGAGTTATTTATGCCTGTGACCTGTTTATAAGCCTAATTAAGTCCTCCAGTTTTATAGTTACTACAGTTACCAAATAATGAAGTGTATGTAAGGAAAACTGTCCTCGTGCAAGTATTATCAGTGAAAGGCAAACGTGTGGTACTAATTTTAATGGATTCAGAAATTTTAAAAAAAGAAACTTCCTTATGCTCTTATCGGAAACTGAAGTATCGAACTTATTCGCATAACTATACCAGAATAAAAATGGAAATTAAAAATGTTTTCACGATTATTATTATCCATATAATTATGACTGTCCTATGTAACCTATATAAGTATAGGTTAATTTTAGATATCTTTAAAATGATTTCTTCGAAATTCGACAACCAGACATAGTATACGTGTTCCCATATTACGCTGTAAGTTACGCTCCCGAGCAACAAACAGACGACACGGCGGTCAACGTCTACAAAACGGAACAGATCAGACAGATCGAATAGTAAATTTGCGAAATTAAACTACCCAGAATAGAACTTGCGACAACCTTAGGATAAAACAATAGTTACACTTTACCTAGATTCAGTTTTTAAAAAATTGTCGGTATATTTAATCTATGATCACACTCCTTGATGTTTTCTCCGCAGTTTTTGGCAGGAACTGAAAGAAGATATTGTGCTGTTCAGCTTTATTTTCTAAAAATGTGTAAAATTACTCCTAAGCAGTAATTGTAGGATATTGATATGAGTAGTAATTATGTGTTTTTGTGAGAAATGTGAACTGTATAGTCAAATGGGCATATTTGTCAAGTTTCAAGTTATCACAAGAACCTACAGTTCAGCTGAGCTAAGCGGCTGAGTGGCTTATGAAAATGAAGAAACTATATTGTAATCTAAGATCTGCCTTAAAGGCCAAGCCATAAACCTAAATAAAATAAAAAATAAGAAGTTTTCTCCATTCAGTTAAATTATTTCTAATTTATTCATTTCATTTCACTGAATAATTGTTCCCTGAAACATTAATTTTCTTGTCGAACTTCCTAATGAGTATTTTTAGCCTTTCATTCCGTTGCTTGAGGAAAGTTTGTGAAACGCGATATTTTTAAAACTTTATACTACTTAAAGGTCAGGTTTAATGTTGGGCTATCATTAGAAATGAGAGTTCGTAAGATCGAAGGTGATTTTATATTTCGAGGACCTTATGGAAGGTTCGTGAACTTTTAATTCTGTTTTATTTCAGAAGAAATTCGAAACTTCGAACTTATTTCTGAAGGTTTTCCTTTGAGCTTTAGATTGATTTTACAATGTTTTTACAAAGGCGGAAAATACTTCCTACGCAACGTATTTGAAACATCGTTTAGAGACAAGAATCAAGTTACAATATCTTTGATCTGAAACTTGTTTTCTTAGATTGTTAGATTCGAATAACTATGCTGTTAAAATTTATTTCCAAGTATTTATCGATTGTGTACAAAATATCACCATCGCGGAAAAAGAAGAAAAAAACCGCTTTCATAATTTAATAAAACTTAATGTCATTATAATGAATTTTAATTCACGCAACAAGGTTTATGGTATGGTTGTATTAATGGTTTCTACGTAAAAAGCTTTTCTATTCTAGACCTTTGTATGCGATTGTCATTTTACCTAGAACTGTTGCCACAGAACAACCAACTTAAATTATATGACATAGGCCTAATAGTTTTGTTTAATTATTTTCGTGAACCTAGAGTCTAGACAGACGCGCAATAGGGTTACCATGTTATAAATAATAACAAGCTTGTTAATCTCAAAGGTAATAAGTACCTAACGACTTTGGGATAAGATAATTTCATTTATTATTAAGATTACCTTGGGGCGGTAAATTTTGTCTTTGTCACAGCTCACACAAAGCTAATCACACACAATAATTTACAAAATAAAGTGTTTTGACGATACGTATATAGTCTTATATTTAAGTATAGAATTGTATTGTGATTTCATTATAACTTGCAACGCAGGGTTATTTGCTCTTTAAAATATTGATTCGTATTGCCAAAGTCGAACCCTTAAAATCGCCACATACTACATAAATTTATAAACGATAAGGTACGTTGGGGCACCTTGTATGAAATCTATACCCACGGCCTACAGAAAAAAATAGAGTAGGAAGTTCAGATAATTATCTCTAGTTTATGAATATATGTGTCGCATTATTGCAGACAATGGGATTCAGACCAAAATATGAAAAGGAAAAAAATATATATTAAGGTTCATTATAACAAGGTTTCGGACATTTTAATTGGTTTCTTGTTAGTAGGTACCAAGGATTAAAAAATAAAATAAAGAGAAATAAAATAACACCAGAAAGGTTTTTATGTTTTATTCGATATGATCAATGTCTATATGTCCAAAAATCCCGCAGGCGCGTCGCGTCTTGCTCTTGATGTCTGGCCCAAGACAAAAAATATACTATGCTGGCTATAATATGCGCGCAACATCCAATAATGCGGCGGCCGTGGATACAAGAGCAGTAGCAACCTTCGATACTCTCTCTTCCCTGTCTTGTTGGATTCACCAATATATATGTGTAGTATTTTTTGTATGTAAACCTTTGTTTTGTTTATTTAACAGACTACTTCATTGAAAAATTGTTTTATCTAAACATTTTACTTATAAAAATGCTCACTGAATACCGATTTATTATTCATATTTTAATTTTTATTCCCATGGTTTTAAAAAAAGCTACTTAAAATTAATAGTTGGTTAATAATTAACAATTTCACTTAATTTCATTTTTGTAGGAAAACTTTTAAGTGGGTCAGATTTTGCCCAACCTTTAAAAATTTGTGTTTTAGTCTTAATTTATAAAATCATTATTTTTGAATAATGGTAACCAGCAGGGCTACCAACATCAAAAAAGAATTAACCTACATTATACCGTGGATACACTGTAGTAGAGTACAAGAAAAATTAAAAAAAGAATAGAACATGTAGTTTTATCATACAACTATGGAGGGTAGAGTAAAGAGGACCATCTCAGTCTGGCTAAGTGTCCGTTGAAAAGCAGCCAATTTAGGTGGCGCTATGGTAGCAAGTGGAAAGATTTTAAAAACCGCCAAACATTAGAGTAGGATAGTAAATTATTACAAACGCCTAGTTATTTCTTAACAGAAAACAATATTAAAAAATTAATGAAATTTTAAAGAAACACATCAAAGAAAAATATATTAAATTTTTTTTAGCCCTCTTCAGTATGTTATAACTGCTGCTAATTTCATAATTATCATTTTCATTTGCTACGTTAGCGCTATTTCGGTATGTCTTACAACAATAACTTGATGTTTACTGGTAGACACTTTTTCAACTTATACCCCATACAAGCGGTTCTACTTACATCCAACATACCCTCCATACGTCTAACATTATTAACGAAATTAGTGTTGGGACTGACACTGAATAGCAGCAGCAAATACAAATATTTCTATTCGTTATTTTGTTAAAATCTATGTATAGTAGCTATAAGGAGGTCTATTACCATTCTACTAAAGCAACCTACATGGAAATCAGCGCAAAATTAAAACTAAAAAATACTTAAAAATAGCGAAAATATTTTATATACTGTACACGGAAAGCTAAGCATTTTCACTAGAGTGAGATATTTATTTTCAATTATCGACTGTGTTAGATAAATATATTTATAATAGAGGACAGTACAATGTTATTTTGTCGTGATTGACGAGTCTGTGCACAAGGGATGTGATGATTTTGTATTATGGAAAATTGCGCGGTAATTACTTCGGCCCAGAGTGCTGACAAAGGCATAAGTATGATAGTACAGCATAGACATGCTTGTATATTTCTAAATTTAAAAAAAAACATAAATCCATATATTTTGGTCACATTATTAATTTGTAAATATCTTTCATAACGCATGTTTTGAAATTGGCGACTGTGAAGTATTCTTACTTTTGTATCTTATTTAATTATTCTAAATTATACAATCGAGGCTGCGCATTCTTAATACCACTAATGTTGCAAATGTTCCTAGGCAACGATAACTACTCCAGCAAAAAGGATCCGGTGGCCACGTGTCATACTCGGTACACGATCATATAATTTTCTGAAAAGTTTGAAATTATCTTGTGACCAAAATGTATTGGTTTTTATTATTGTTGTCTGTGTATGAAGTATGTATAAATAGATTTAAAATATATTATACTAGTAATATGATTTTAAATTCTGTAATGTTTTAATTATTCTAATTGTATGATTACTTCAAAGAAGTTGCAATCTATGTATGGTGTATTCTTTTATATCATTCATTACTTAACTAAGACGTACAAATACTAAAATATGTGAAAGCTGTAAAACACATTTACTCGTAGGTATTTTAATGTAAACTTTATTAACGCACTTTTTATTGTTTGTCATAAGTGTAACAGAAAGAGTCCTATGTGACACAAATAATAGGTATTATAATTTATCACTAATAATAAGAAATAAAGAACAAGATCTCTGAAATGTACTTGTGTCTTGATTATAAAACTGATAAAAAAACAGTATTATATTTCATTGTTAAAAACATACATAAATCCGTTTATATATATATATATATATATATATACATACATACGAGTTAATTATGTGTTACAGAACACACTTACCGATGTGCGTTTACAAGATGGAAATATCAATTGTTCCGATTGTTCAAATATGTCTATTTTTTCTCTTGTAGTCGATGGTTTCGAATGTCACTTAGACTTGATTTAATTTTGATTAAGAAAATCAAAGAACGCGCTTGTCAAGTAAGAGTCACGAGTTGCAGCATCCAGATTTATTGTTCCCAATTTATCTGTATACTACTTTATTTAGAATTGGCAACTCTAATATATATGAAATTTCAACATGGCGACTGTAGTAAGTCCATTTCATGCCATTTCACAGGACGATAAGTTGAGTGGACCTATAAGTTATATTGGAAGAATCTGAAAATGTCTCGACTATCTGGAAGAGGAGGGAGTCGTTGACTCGATTGTATTTTTTTTAATTCTCTGAATCGCTCATCAGTAATATAAGTATGACATAGTCGTTGTAATATTTAAATGCTTCATTACCAGTTGGCCAATGTAATTACCACGCATTACTAATAAAATAACTATAAATTATTATAATATTGTAATAATGGTGATTCGCAGTGAGAGAGCTCGGACTGATGAAGAGCGGCTCCATGTAATCACAAATGCTGTGCTTCTATGTTGAGATATTAAATAAATCTGATTGTAGTCAATTCAAGTGTTTTTATTATTTGTTGTTTTCACCAGTGTTTGTGGTATCGGAGCTCAAGGCTTAGGCAAGGCAAATTGAAATGTACAGCGACGAAAACTTATTTCGTATAGCCAATTATACATCTTTACATAGTAGTACTTATATCTTTTAAAAATATATCTACGGGCTAAGCAGCGTGGTCTAAGACAGAGAGAATTGCTTCATATACCTTTAGCGGCCAGTAACTATAGACAAAACCCCTTTATCTTACGAAGCTCAAATTGTTTCAACAAAATAGTAGTAAAGTTAAACTTAGACTGATACTAGACTACATTTCATGCAACGGACGGAGGATCTTAGAATTTAGGATGTTTCGTGCGCTGACCCCCAGTAGGGTTAAGACGCCCCTGTCTACCATAGCTTTTGTCCGCGATTTCGCTCTTGATATATAAAAACCTAATTAAATTTTCATAAATAAAATGGAGCGACTCAGTGGGGTTTGAACCGCGAGGAAAACCATTATGAATCTAGATGAGTCTAATTTTTACAATGAATTTAATAAACTGTGATGGAGCTAATTCGGATCAGCAGATTCCGAAAATACAACTTGTATAATGTTTGTCTGTACGAGCGTCACGTGAGAAGTACTAAACGGATTTAAATGAAACTATACAGAGGTAGTTTAAGTAAGACATTCCTGTGCTGTGGGCTAGACGAATATATACAGAAAAAAAGAGTGTTGTGGCCACGTTTTTTTAGTAGACAATGGACTCTTAGAGACATCTAGCAAGCAAGGTAAAATAACCAACCAAACTAACTTCCAATGGAGTGTATGTCTTGAAAGTTACACAGGTAAGTCTACTTCCTACTCTGCGTACACAGCAAAATGCCTACCTAAGATTCTTTTTTTTTGTTTTAATAACTGCCCAAGTTGCACAATTTCATTCTGTTAAACTACTCGTACATCTCTGCCTTCCTTATAGCAAACGCAGTACTTGCAAATGGCGGTTCCGAGAAAAAGGCAATAAACATATCTTTAAATGACTAAATCTAAACGTCTCCATGTTATATAACTTCTTAATGTATCTTAAAAAAATAAAGCTTTATGTATAGATAACGCCTCGAGATAGCATTCCAGCAAAAAAATGAAAAACCCAAAAATGACGAAAATTGTAAGTGCGATTAGTAAGGCAGATCTACATATAATGAATTTATGAAATATGTGATCTCCTATTCCTAAGTCATTAATATAATTTATTAATGAATTAGTACGCCTAATAAGCCAAGAACATGTGAACCTATGTATCTGTACTATACGTTCTCCACCAGTGCTATAATATATAGTATTGTGCTTTATATTATAGAAAAAATATAGAACAGAAGGTACTATATTTTTATCCCTAAATTGTCACGTTGTTTAGATTATTACGATTATTTTAAAAAACTCGCTCCTCCACTGTTTTACGCAGGCAAAGCAGAGAGAAAATCCATCGTTCCATCATTGCCAAATAACACAAATAATTGCGACTAACGGATGCACGCACCAATAAAAAAGCAATATTATGTACAAACAATACTTTATTCGGTTTACATGGAGATAAAAATCTAAAACTACCTTACATGATTCGTAATAATGATGGCACAAAAACACCGAAACAACAATCTAGTTTTCTAGTTCTACACATTGTTGATTTTATCTATAAACATGATAAGGCCATTTACCGTTACATAGTTATATTACAAACGCTATACACCGTGTTTTATTGGCCGGTTCTTGTCTTACCATTGATGGAAGGTTGACATTACTTGCATGGAGCATATGCCAAATTTTTACCTATAGCCTATGGAGGGTCGAGGTAAGGAGAACCATCTCAGTATATTAAAAAGTGTCCACTGAAGGGCAGCAAATTAAGATGGCGACATAATAGCAAGTGGAAAGTATTTAAAAATAGCGCTACAAAAAATTAGAGTAGGATACTAGATTAAAGAAGGAAAAAAAGACTTCCTCTTTGTCACCGCGCATTTTACGAACATCTAACTATTGCATGTCTCCTCATGGTGGAATTTTCAGATAATTTAGTTAGTTATCTTAATTAGTGAAATAGGTTTCAAAAATTCAATTGGTCAAAAATTTATATATCTCAATACGAGAAAGTCTCAATACTTTTCCAAATTATAAATTTTTAAATTTTTCAAGCCAGCACACTTCACTTCGTTTATAACTGCTAAATTCATATCATTTCCTTTTCCTACACTAGCGCTATTTTGACGAGTTTTCGAACCATAATTTACAGGTGGACACTTTTTCAACTGATCCCCCATACTAGGTGGTCCTCCTTACCTCTACCCTTCATATATAGCCTTAAGGTTAGAGTTTATTAATTTATTTAGGTTTATGGCTTGGCAGCTAGGCCTTTAAGCCAGATCTTAGTTTACAATATAGTTTCTTCATTTTCTTAAGCCTATGTGTAGCACAGCTGAACTGTAGCTTATCAGCTGGTGTTATTCAACGGAGTTCTTGTGACAACTCATATTTCTTACAAAACACATAATTACTACTCAAAAACTAACAATATCCTACGTTAATTTTAGAGTTATTTTACACATTTTTAGAAAATAAAACTGCACAGCACATTATCTTCCTTCAGTTCCAGCCGAAAACTTCAAGGTTAGAGTTGCGTCGGACACTTACAAGCCGGTACATTTGTCCCGAACAAAATCCTTTTGTACTGATACGGTACAAAATCTAAAAAGTAATGCTGCAAATATTTTGTCGCGCTACTACTCAATGTACTACTCGCGCCTCGAATGTAACAGGAAGGGCGAAACGAGGACAACAGTACAATAACGCCTCTATAGATATTCACATGAGAAAAAGGGACATCATGATATGTACGACTGCTTGTAAAATGAGGTAATCGAACCCGATCACATCCGATTCTTGACGAACATTTCCGAACTAGAAGTTTTGTAAGAGATAAATGAAATGACGCTCATCGTCTCGCCGGCCTCATCGCTTCAAAAAGTACTGCCACGGTACAGTACAAACCATACAAATCTCTTCGCCTCATATGCTACATTGTCGTGGTTCAGTACAAAAAGTGATGTTACTCTTAGAAACTCATTTTAAAATCACGTCCTATCAACTCTACTTACGGTCTTATTCATAGAAAGCTAGAGTAAGTTTGAACGCTTCTTTATTGATCTTAAAGAGCGTTCAAACTTACTCTAACTCTCGGTGAATAAAACCGTTAAGACTATTAATAGAAAGACAGAGTCTGGGATTCTCAAAGTGAAGCCAGATGTCGATCTTAGAATAGGATGCCCCATCGCGCCGCAACTGCGCAGTACGTTACGAGAACTTGGTGTTAAGTCCGAATTAGTATAAATAATACTTAAAAATGGTGAAGTTTCCAGTGGACATTTCCATTACCCGCTAAAGGCAGACCACGTGTATACTACACAAATTTAAACACGCAAGTTGAACAAAATGCTTCATTCTATTTGACGCCTAAGATTGTGAATAAGTTCTTGTTGTCGTTTTAACAGACATTTATTTCGACAACTTGCTTATAATATTACCTATTGGTCTTTAGAATGATGATATATAGCCTATAGCCTTCCTCGATAGTTGGACTATCTAACACTGAAAGAATTTTTCATATCAGACCAGTGGTTCCTGATTTTAGCGCGTTCAAACAAACACACTCTTCAGTTTTATATGTTAGTATTTAGTTAGTATGAGATATGAGATAAGATAAAGCATCTATGAGCATACCAAACTATACATAATAATAAACTACTAAAAATCTTCATTACTCAAATATATTGTGAATTATATGACTTAAGATTGCGCCAATGTTGCCAACATAGAAAATAAAGAAGTGTACAGTCTATACTCTGATTTTACCTGGAGTAAACTGACAGCTACGATCAACCTTTTATTTAACGTTGCCAGCTTGGAGCGCAGTTGTACTATGGGTCATCCATAAGCTAGATGTGGGAGTTATTGATTCAACTCGCCACTGAGTTGATTCCTATAGAATTTCATAGGAATTTATATGATTTCAATCACTTATGCTCCAAACTTGCAGTACACGGACCAAAGCTGTCATTTTTCTGGCTTAAAGGCCTAGTTGCCAAGCCATAAATATTATTTAAAAAAATAAGCTGTCATTTTAGCCCATGACATTAAAATCAGATTACTATCAATTGAGATACATTTTATCAGCTTACAAGATGTCACAGCCTCATTATGTACGAGTGCACTTTGTGAACATAAAAGAGTCAATAGACACATTAATTATTATTAAACAATAATTAAAATCATATCTGTCACGATATTTTATGATGAGAAAGTGGTATTTAAACGCCTGATAGATTTCTATTTATTTATACGAATTTGAAATTTTTCTATGTATATAAAGTTAGCATTTATTGTAACATGAGTTTAGTAATATTACACAATAAATCCAAAACATGGTTCATATAAATGAATGAATAATAAAATACTTTTAATATATTGATCGTGACAGAAATAATTTTAATTAGTTTTTAAACAATTACAGTACGCGCAAAACTTGAATGCACTTCGAGTGAAGTCTGCGTAGGTCCAGTCAAATGTTGACGTTTCTTACACCTCACGGTGTGTTGTGCGAAAGAGATGGCATGCGAGTGTGTATCGTGGGTGAGCGAAACCGCAACACTGCCCTCTTAGTTTTATCTGTGAACCTCATGACTATGTGATATACAATGACGTGTACGAACTTCACGCATGTATTTAAATTTCGTTCGTATCATAGATATTTTATTATTGATAATGTTTATTCGCATGTATTAAATTTCGAACTAATTTAAGTACGTCTGTCTATTACTCTGTATTTCCTATATCGGCAGGTCAGTTGAGAATTTCCTTCAATTCAGGTTGCCTGAAAATATTTTAAGCGGCCAGGCCATCTATTGTATGTCTAGAAAGTACTGTAAAAAATAACTTTTTTATAATTAGTTATTTTGGTTACCTATCATGTTATTTACTCATTAAGTATATGACGTCAAAACTTGCTAAGCTCGTTCAAAATCTAGGCGATATCGGAGTTTCTTAAGCTAATAATTATCTCAGATTTGAATATCCATTAACCGACTGTAACAACCTCTCAATTATATTGATTGGTATGTAATGGCACTGTAATTATAGTGATACGAATATTAGTTATGACAGGTGTATGAAAAATGATTTCTTACTCAATATTCCTTAACTTCATTTGCAATTCAAACCTTCTGTTGGTTCTAACTCCTTTTATGATGGTTCTGTTCTCATTTCTTTTATTCTCTCTTCTTTCCGTAAAAGATTTCTCTCTCATCACGACTTGTTTAGCGATATCCTTCCTCATCGTAGAGCCTGCTGACGATGGCATAATTTTTTGGGGTTTCTTGGCAATCTCCATCTTCCGCGGAGCACTGAACGGGTTGTCCTCCAGGTTAAGTTTGAACCCGAATCTTGTATAGCCTGGTTTTAGGGAATCCAATGTCGGTGGTTTCTTTGCTTCTGGTTTGTTCTGTTCTTTTTGTTTCTGTTGATCTGGAAGAGGACCTGTAAGGGATAATTGAAAATATACAAATATGATGGGGAGTAAAAATATTTTAAATTGATGTACAATAGAAAAGATAAGTGGCCTTGTAAGAGTCGTACTTGCGTATGAAGGGTTGTACTATTTAAGGAATTTATTCAAAACCATAAACATAAATGTATAGAAAACAATGTAGTATCGCAAACAACTGCTGTAGTATAATACTGTGTTGCAGTTGTCATCGCATAATTCTGAGTTACTACCCTCATTATAGTGCATCTAAGGTACGTTTTTTGAAATGTTAATTTTTATCGGACATTATCATATTGTTATACGCCGACAAAATGAATGCACACCTGCCTGCCATAAAACACACTTTATTACCTTTACGCATTCGAACTTGTTTCTTTTACTTTGTGTTTAAAATGTGTACTTAGAAAAACAAGCCATTATGTTCATGATAGTCATTAACCAGGCGTGATTTTTGGAAAATTCAAGGCAAGACGTGTGTACATTCGATAAGCTATATACACTATACAATGACGGACTTTGCGCGTGTCATTGAATCGTGCAGTTTGTACCGGTTGTGTCCAGTTATATTTGTACCTGTAATATACGTGTTATAATATTAGTAGTATTCACCTTTGGGGCTACTCCGTTCCAGGACATGGACGTTGCCAGTGGGAGTGAGGAGTTGCCTCGCCCTGCGCGCCTTCCGCCGCTGGCACTCGTCCAGCGACTCCATCAGCTCGAACTGCCTCTGGTGGAGCGCCGCGAAGTTCGGCAGCCTCGTCCGCGACACCTTCGACTCCGACTTCGCTTTCTGCGGAGTCTTCTTCGTCGGTGTCACGGCTTCTGTTAGCTTGGCTGTAACATAATTTTGTATGTCTCATATACTTTTTCATAAAATGAGGTAAAAAATATTATAATAAATATAAATAATAGCCCATAAATGTCCCACTGCTGGATTCGGGCCTCCCATCATAGGCAATATATATATCAGGGCTATCCACGTGGGGGCACGCAATGCCCTTAAAAGAAATTTCAAAAATATCGAAAAAACTGAAAAATGAAAAAAGAATCAATTTCAGTAAGCTCTACAAAGAAAATTGTTTTTTTTTTTAACAGTGGTATAGTTGAAAAAAGTTACAAATACCCCGATTTTAAAACATTCGTAATTGATGGTCGCTCCTATTGGTCTTAGCGTGATGATATATAAATAGCCTTCCTCGATAAATGGGCTATCTAAAACACTAAAAGACTTTTTCAAATCAGACCAGTAATTCCCGATATTATCGCGTTCAAGCAAACAAACAACAACAAAAAATACATATCTAGAAAATATATAAATGTTTATTATAGATGTATTAAAATATCATCTTCCAACAACAGGTTAATGATGAAATGCCTAACAATCTGGATGTAACAGAGTTTCTGCTGCAGTCCTGGAATGGTACCTGAAGCGCTGGACGTCCGGGGCCTGGAGAGCCTGTCGACGGAGTGCTGCTGGCAGCCCGCGAGGCGCCTCCGGGGCTCGCGCACCTCGTCCGCGTCGCTTTGGGTGTACGAGCGCTTCCGGGGCGCCGCCCGCGGGGACGGGCCTGGACCATACGTCAAAGGCCTTACTCATAATAATCTCGTTAAGAAAGGATTAGCCGTCTCTTAAGTAAGAGACTCTTAAACTCTAAAGACCTTACTTATAATAATGTCGTTAAGAAAAGATTATACGATACTCTTAAGCCCCTAATCAATGGCTGTTTCAAATAAAACTTGCCATATTGCCTCTTAGCAGTCACTTAAACTACCTCTCGATGTTGGTTATTTTTGACAGATATTTATGAGTTACTTTACCACCACCTCTTATCCTTAAGAGGAGTTTATGGGTAAGGTTTTCGTTAATCAGTTGCTGAGCAGGTTCTTAAACTTTAACAAACGATTATAAGTAAGGCCACTAATCAATGGTTGATTCAAATAAAACTTGCCATCTTGCCTCTTAGCACTTGAACTAACTCTCAATATTGGTTATTTTTGTCAGTTATTTATGAGCTACTTTACCACCACCTCTTATTCTTAAGAGGAGTTTATGGGTGAGATTTTCATTAATCACTTGCTGAGAAGTATTTTAAAATTTAACAAACGATTATAAGTAACACAAAAGTGTGTTAAAAGCCTACTAAGAAAAGTACATTCACTATAAAAAGTCTATCGTCGAGTCATTACCGCCATTTTATCGTAAGCATCATCCGTACCTAAATATATTTCTTGTTGTTATGGAAGCTGCATACACTAAATAGACAACAAACTACTGACTAGAGCAGCGGGGGAGCGCACATATATTAATAGATGCTCTATCGTGCTCGCACTTCATCCGTCCCACTCACACTCTGTACTATACTGTACTATGCTTTTAAGATCAGGTTTTTCTAAATATACAATGTAATCTTCTATTTAAAGATTATAAAGTCACTAAGTAATGTAGTCAGCTAATTATTGTATAGGGTAGTCTGGAGGAGATCGCCTTTGGCGACAAGACCTTGCATCGTTCTTTAAGTTTATGTGCAATAAAGTTATTCAATCATTCATTCTAAGTTACTGAATTTAATATTGCCCTGTCCATGTTAGTTTCTAAGAATAGGCATATACAATAATCAATGTTTTTTATATCATGCTAATAACTTAACTAGCCGTTAAAAAGCTTAAGTCATTTTTAAATCTATATCTAAAAATATTAATGAAATGGAATTGTCTGTAATGACAAATTAACAGAATTTTACTAAATGCATATGAAAGTATCTACAGTACTTATATCAATATATCAAGTTGTTTTTTTTTGTCTGTCTGTTTGTTTCAGTTAATCGATAAGTAATAATAATAATATAATATTTATAAATGATTTTGACAAGATTTTCACTAGCAATTAGCTGATGTTATAAAGAGTAAGTTAGGCTACTTTTATTTTAGAAAAAAACATTGAAACATTGAAATTAAATTAAATTCTATGTGAAATTGAAGTTGCAGGTAGCAGCTAATAAAATAAAAAAATAAAAATAGCAGCTAGTTGTCTATAAATAAGAAAAACAAAATGGAAATTATTTACAAGTCAACCAATTCTCATCTGTGCAGGGATGGAGTAAATATACAATTTCCTGCAGCTAGGCAGCCTGTCGTAAAAGGCAACAAAACAACCCACAGCCAGGTGGTAGGGTATTCGCCCGACTGGCTGGCTACCACCCCTGGTCTAGAGTATACCGCCCTAACAATCTTGTATTGTGTTCCGGCATTAGTGACCAGGTTCCAGTTTCCCTCCCTTTGGCGTTGTAAATATTCAAAGGCAATGGTAACCATTTTCCATGAAGTGGGCCATCTGCCTTTCTGCTCATGCAATAAAAATAATCTAACTACATCCATATAACTGGAAGTAAGAACACAAAAGTATAAAATTTACTCACCATTCTCTTCATATACAAAGCTTTTGTTACTTCCTTTCAAATTTGATTTAATAATCTTTTTCTTATTCTGGTTTGCTACGACAGGATCAAATGTCGGGCTGCAGAACATGACCTTAGTCACCCTTGGTACTGCATCCATGGATGACCTTCTGTCCTTCTCTATCGACCTAGTTATGTTTAGTACAGTCTTAGTCCCACTCACATGAAATGGAGTACATCCAGGTGGTGGTAAAGACATTTTTTGCTTTTGGGGAGTGAGTTTTGGTGAAATTGATGAGATTTTCGGGGATTTATGCTCTGTAATTTCAGGAGAATCCTTTGTGAATGTTCCTTCACGCTTCAATGGAGTGTGAGAAGATTGATTCAAGGTTTCTTCTATACTACTTTCAATTAATACTGGTGTCATATTAACAATGTTCTCTGATTCATCACTCGTAATGCTTATATTTGATATATTGTTGAAAGTGGGTATTTCACCATCTGTATTGGGAGTAGAACCATCAGTGCTTATTAGAGAAGATTTTGAACATTTTTCAAATGTTTCATTTAGATCTGCTTCATCAGCTGTTATGAATGATTTTCTCTTATTTTTCTCTATAGCAATATTATTATTTGCTTTCTCTATGGTTATATCAATCTCTGTTGATTTCCTACGTAAAATTGACTTCCTGCGTTTAGTTGGTTTGTCTTTTACATTCATATCAAACAAAGTGTTATGTGCACTGTATTGCTTTTGAAAATCAGTGTCTTTAGTAGATTGTTCATCAGTGTTTTTGGCATTTGCTACATTATTATGTTTTGCTGATGTTCTATCATGTTGTGATAAAGATTTTCTTTGTTCATCTAGCACATCATTTGTATCCATGTCAAAAATGGTATTTATTGTTGATAGTTCAGCATTTTCTACTTCAAAAGTAGTATTTTTTTTGCTAGCACTTCCAAAATTAGAAATCTCTTCATACCATGAACTTGGTGAAGAATTTATTGCTGTATTATCCTGTACTGATGAAATTTCTTTATTTTTGTATATTTTCTTGCTTGATAGCACCATATTATCAGATTCTTTCTCAAATGTGAGATTATTAATACCATTCAAGGATGAAGTAGATTTTTCAAAAGTAGTGTCATTTACAATTGACTTTCTCCATGTTGTATTAGTTTCACTATCCACAGTTGTACTCTTATCACATGTCGATGTAATCTTAGAATGATCAAGTATAACATCTTTTACTGGTGTTTTCTTTTTCTTATTTCCTACACTGTTGTTTACTGAGCTTTTGTTCTTTTTATTAACAGATTCATCTAACTCTTGTTGAAAAGTTATATCATCCTTATCATAAGTGGTGTTAAATACAGATATTCCTTTATGTTGTGTTTCATCTGTTTTTATCTCATGACTTATGTTGTTCTCTATAACAGATACCTCTTTGTCAAAAGTAGTGTTAATTTCAGATTTTCTCCTTTTAGATTTTTGTTCCAACGCTTTTGTGTTATGATCAAATTCCTCTGTATCAAATGTTGTATCCAGGAATTTCCTTTTATTACTTTTAGATGTGGATAGAGACCCATCATGTTCTTTATCAAATGTTAAATCTAGTTTCTTATGATCAGAAGTAAGAACATCTTTTCCATATGTATTATTCAGGTCAATACTTATGGTTGCTTCTGTTAAGCTTATTAAAGATTTCTTCTGAGTTGATACACTCTGATTGAAATGTATAGTGATTTCACCATTTTCAAAACTTGTATCTTTTTCTTTACCAATATGACCAATATTAGACTGTTTTTTCGACTTTTTGTAACTTTTATTCTTCTGGAAGGATTCAGTATCCTTAGTGTCCCCTGTGCTATCAAATGTTAAACTTACATTGCATGAATCCTTTGATTTAAATGATTGAATATCTTTACTAGCAGATAATTTTGACTTTGGAGAACAAGGGTTGCAAATACTTGCTTCTACCTTGAACTCTCTAATAGGGCTACCATCAGCACTGTAAAATGAGTCTACAGAATCTCTTTTTTGTTGATTTGGAACAATATCTTCCACTGTTACTGAACCTGATTTTCTCCCCTTCTTTTTTTTAGACTTCGGCTTTGGAATATGAATTTCTTCTTCATTTGTTACGTCTACAACTTTTTTCTTTTTATTTTTCTTAACTTTTGATGTTACCTCCACCATTTTGTTATCTTCTGCCACATCATTGTTAGATTCCTGAACGTCGTCTGTATCATTTTCAGACAGCTTTTTAGTTCTACGTGTGGTTCTAATATTTTTTTTAGAACTTTCAACAATATTATCTTCACTTGGAATGTTAATGTTTTGCTCCTTTAAATTATTCTTGCGCAAAGTGCGAACATTTTTAACGCCAACTTCAATATCAGCAGTAACTTCGGTGGATAATTCATTGTCACTTGGGTACTGCACGTAATTTTTGCGTTTTTTCAACTTTGTAATAGAGGCAGTTATATCATCGATATTTTCTTTTAAATGTTTGCTCCTGGTCTTTCTTTCACTTTTAACAGACACTTTATCTGTTATATTGCTGTTATCCTCGTGAAAGGATTTGTGTAATCCTATAAACATTTTTAACATCTTAAATAACATTATTGAACATTAGAAATTAATGTAAACAATTATTCATAATATAAACGAGTCTTTTAGTACTACTATGTAGAAATGACAAAATACTTACGTTTACCAGATCTAGTAGACATCTCGGTTATATTTCACTTATCGATTATGCATTTATACGAAAAATGAACAGTATTAATTTTCCGTTTACCGTTTTCTAATTCAAATCAAACAAACGATTATTTCTATCCAACAAACTGACTGACGTGAAGTGACGTGACGTTTCCTTTACTTTGACGTCGTTTTGTTGTTGTTTAAAAATTGATTCATAAATATTTTTGATTATTCGTCTTATTTAAACAAAAATCTAATCCTAAGCTATGTATATAAACGTATATTTAATCCTTTCCGTTGCTTCTACTTTTATTTAATGTTAAAGAAAATAAAATAAAATCATTATAAATTTATTAACCAAACGATTCTTAAGGCGTTCCACTAGTAACGCACAACGCCCAAAATGCTCAGTTAGCCGTTCCACAAGGCGACCGCGAGCGTTGCGGTCGTGGCGAAAACGTCACTAATGACGTCATCATTTTCGATCATATAACGCTCACAACCACCCATGTCAAAAGGTGGGTTGAAGTGGGCGTTGACCACAGAGCATTAATTCTCTCTTGTTAAAATACGTTGACAAAGGCGCGAATTTTGAAACAAAGATGGCGAATGAGAAAATATCTTTCTTTATGAATTTTGTAAAATTAATTTTAATGTATTTTGAACAGCCATCTATCATTTTCCTTTATTTGTTATTTACATAATTGATTTCTAATCAGTTTTCATTATCGTTGACTTGAATATAACTATATAATTAATGAGAAATTCATTGTTTGTAGACATAGCTTTTGCTGCAGAATTATACGAAAGAGTTATAACTCAGAATGCAGAATTATAGATAGACAGATAGATAACTAAATGTATTTCTTGAAAGTCTAAAGTGGCTTTTAAATTCTTCATCTGAATAACGATCGACTACAATTTCATATTGTGTAATACGTGGCCGGAGATCACGTTTTTAGTATTACGTTTTTCTAAAATTATCCCCCCACTCTTCATCTGAGCTAAACGAATTGCTTTTCTCAGAATCATTACCACGATGAAGTAGCCGATACCCAATTGAACCAATTAAGGACATTTTGTTTAAATATCTAAAATAATATGTCTTTTAACATAAATCAGTCAACCCTACACTTTGAAAAAGGCGCGATTTTCATATCAACCAATGACATTTGCGTATGACATTAATGACATCAACGCTCCACAACCCGTTCCACTAGCTTTTATGATTATAACGTCCGCAAGCAAGTGGAACGGGAAAAATCGCGGTCGTGAACGTGGTCGTTGTGAGTCCCTAATGGAACGCCCTAACAGAAAGCGACATTGTGTTCTAAGACTCTACTGCTGTTTAGTCATATTTGTAGCATTAAATATTTTAAAAAACTTTCATTTTTACGTTCTTAAAATAAATGAAATAATTTAGATAAAATGTATTAATTTAATTATCAATATCAAGTAACTAAAGTCTTAATCTTAGTTTTTAACCAACTTAGAAAAAAGGAGGAGGTTCTCAATTCGTCAGGATCTTTTTTTTATGTATGTTCGCCAATTATTCCGTGATTTATGATCCGATTTGCGTGATTCTTTTTTGTTCAACGCGGAATAGCTTCCAATCGGACCCCTAAAAATTTTACATAGTTTGGCCCTATAGTTTTCATTTTGTGAACATTTTTTATGAAATAAAATTCCTTTTCGTTCCATATGTACACCGATTATTCCGAGATTTATGATTTGATTTACGTGATTCTTTTTTTGTTCGACGCGGAATGGCTGCCATGTGGTCCCCTAAAAATTTGACATAGTTTGGCCCAGTAGTTTTCATTTTACGAAAAATGTTTTGTTTTCGTTTCTTGGGACCTATATTTTTTAACAAGCGCGGCACCATTCGTAAGATACAACATACATAGTTAGACACTAAAAAGTAACAAATAAAAAATAAAAACTTAATAAAAACTACTATATTTCGCAAATTACTAAGCACCGACTTTAAGATGTTTAGGATAATATATATTAATAATAATAGCTTTAGAATAAGTTATTTTATACATTTAGTTTTTTACTTTTTGAAGTCGGTTTTTATACGAAGTTTTTATATTCATACTGAGTTACGCTAAATTAATAGACTTCTTTACGGTTCATACAGAAGCCTACAAACTACTAAAATTATTAATTCAATTTAAATCAGGCCGTAAATATTTTATTGTAATACAAAAAGAAAGAGACAATACAAAGCATTTGACTCCAATAAAAAAAATATAATTATTTCAGATTGTTAAATGTCAATGTCATATTTTTATAAACAACGACGATGCGGTCCGTTAGTTTATAATTTATTATTTATAATTATTGTGTATCCATAATACTGAAAGCCGTTAAATACCTTGTGAACAATCTGTGTTTAATTTATTATTCATGTAGTGTAGCTAGTGATTATTAGAGGAGACAAACTCTTATAATACTGATCAAACAATGTGGAGTTGTTGTAGCAAGCACTACGTCAATTAAAACCTGAATGACTCAATAGTCAAGAAACAACAATGGGCAAACGGTACTGTATCATTTACATCTTATTTTTGTTATGTTTGAGGACCGTTACC